>CM053591.1:164230347-164277421 GCA_028646515.1 Pseudochirops corinnae | reverse complement strand
AAAAAAAAAAAAGAAGATGCATTACTATTTGCTTTGCTACTGCATTCTGGGAGTTACAAGCATTTTTCGTCTGACATGCAGCTGAAGTTTCCTTATTGTGCTTCTGCTTGTTAGAGTATGAGCTATATGAGAACAGATTCTTGTTTTTCTTCTTGTATCTCCAGTACTGAAGTTAGTATTTTGTATATACTAAGCACTTAAGAAATACTTATTCATTCATTCCCTTAAAGGAATGAACTTTTCAACTGACAAATGACGGTAAGGTTTCACTTTTTGTAGTTAACTCAAAGTTATTATGTCACATACTTACTAGCTGTATGACCCTGGGCAAGTCACTTCACTCCCTTTACCTCAGTTTCCTCATTTGTTAAATGAAGGAAAAGGCCAATTACTGCAGCATCTCTGCTAATAAAACCCCGAATGGGGTCATAAAGAATCAGACATGACTAAACACCTGAAAATGACTGAACAACAACTGCGATCATTGAAGGAGATCTTGGAGCCCTTGAGCCTTCTCTCCACCTTCATGCATTTGGAGACTTTTGTTCATAATGGCAGCTTCCCAAACTTTACCTAACCTCTGCTTCTTCCTTTCATCTCACTGCCTTGAGAGCTCAAAGGGGCTCAGAGTTCAGTCCTCATTTGTCTAAGGATCTTACGGTCAGGACCTTAGAGTTCAACACTCTCTTAGCACACTACTCAATATGAGAATAAGATAATGCTTGTAAAGCCCTTAGCAACTTTTAAAGCCCTATGGAAATGCTAGTTGCTGGTGTTATTTAAACAGACTATCATGTGTGAGTCTGAGGACAGAATCACTATTACACATTGTGTGTTGCTTCCATGGATTGTTGGATTTGGAATGGCAGGGGACTTTAGATTTATTAATTCAGTCATCTCCTTTCACTTTTTCTATCTGATATATCCACCTGAATGTCCTATTAGCATTTCAGCTCAACAGATATAAAACCAAATCCATTTTCATCCAAAATCTGCTCCTTCTTCATTGTTTTGAGTGTCAGTTCCAACCTATAGTATGCTGATCCTTGAAAACTTGAAGTTATGTTTTCTTTTTCTCTCTCTTTGGGCCCCACATCTGGTCAATCTAATCACTTGTCAGGAATCATAGATAACTACCCTTCCAATATCTCTTGAATTTGGTTCAATTTAATGAAATTTTTAAGTGCCTGTCATCTGCAAGATGTTGATATGATACCATCTGGGGATACAAAGACATGCATGAAAGAATCCCTTCACTCAAGGAGATTACATAGAAATTGTACTCTCCTTTCCCTTTCCTGATGTTCCCATCTAATTTAGACCTTCAGTACCTCTTACATAGACTTCACAAGTTCATCCCTTGTCCATCAAGAGGTAACTTTCTAGTATTATCTCACACTATTTCCTATCTGGTATTTTATACTCTGGCCTATGTGGAATATTTCCTCTTCCACTATTTCCCCCACCCCCTCCTACCCTATTAGAAAAAAATATATAAAATCTTAGTAACAAATACACAGAGTCAATTTATATAAAGTCTAACAATGGTAGTGCCTGAAAATGTCCATCTTATTGTGCTTCTTGAATCCATCATGTCTCTTTTAGGAGTTGGTAGCATTCTTCATTGTTGATTGTTATTCTGGAATTATGGTTGGTCATTGCATTAATTAGAATAATTATGTTTTCTAAGTTTTTTTTTTTTACTTTACAATGTTGTTTTTGTATACATTATTCTTTTGGTTCTTCTGACTACATTCTCTAAAAAATCTTTAAATTTTTTTAATCAGTCAAGATCCTTCTTCTCATTCTCTCACACCAACCCCCTTCCCCTAATTGAGAACACACACAGACACACAGACACACACACACACACACACACAGTACAAACCTGTATAGTCATTCAAAACAAATTTATTCATTGGTCATGCCCAAAAAAGTATTTTTTAAATTCTTCATTCTAAGTCCTTCACCTCTTTAATGGGAGGTAGGTAGCATGTCTCATCATTTGTCCTCTGGAATCCTGATTGGTCCTTATGCATTTAAGAGTTCAGCAAAATAGTATTCCATTATATTCATATGCCATAACTGGTTCATCCATTTCCCAGTTTATGAGCAACCTCGCAGGTTTCCATTCTTTACTACCTCAGAAAGATCTACAAATATTTTTGTACATCATTACAGTTTGTTTTGTTCAGGACTAATAATCCTTCCCTTAAACTACCCTCCCTCTATGTTCCTTCTTCTCCCTTCACTCTCACTTCTATTTCCCTTTTGAATGAAATATATTTTCCACACCTAACTTTGTATATGTGTAGTTATAGTCTTCTTCTTTTGACCTGTTCACATGATAGTGAGATCCCCTCTCCTTTGTATGTATGCTACTTGTATACCCCAATTATGAGATAATTTTTTCTAACTTTCCTTCCTCTCCCCACCCTCAATTATTTCTTTTCGTCTCTCATTCTCTTCTATTCTTAAAAATCATCAGGACATTGCAAGAACTACTCCAAGGTTTTGTTTAATTGGATTCCCTTTCATTATGTACCCTGGTGATTATAGGATTCAGGGAGAATACATATGTCATCTTCCTATATATGAATGTAAACAGTTTATTTTAGTTTCGTAATTTATCATTGTTCATTCATGTTTGCTTTTTAATATTTCTTTTCATTCCTGTGTTTGATCTTCAATAATTCTCTTCAACTTTGGCCTTTTCCTCAGGAATATGTGGATGTCCTATATTCTATTAAAGGTTCATTCTTTTTCTCTGTAGCATTATACTCAGTTTTGCTGGATAAATTATTCTTGGCTATGATCCCATATCCTTAGCCTTCTGCAATATCACATTCCAAGTTCTCTGCTTTTTTATACTGGTGGTTGTTAAATTGTGTGTGATCCTGACTGTGGCTTCTAAGTACTTCAGTTCTTTCTGACTGTTTGCAGCATGTCTTTTTCTTTGACCTAGAAACTCTGGATTTTGGCTGATGGTACTTGGAGTTTTCATTTTGGGATTTCTTTCAGGAACTGACTGGTGGATTTCCATTTTGCCCTCCAGTTTTAAGAGATTTGGGCAGTTTAAAGATTTTTTGAAGTTGGAATTCTTTGTTATTTTTTTTTTAATTTTTGGTCATGCCATTTAGATAGTACAGTAATTCTTTTTTTTTCCCCCCATCTAAATCTGTTTTCTAGGTCAGTTGCTTTAGTCATAAGATACCTTACATTTTCTTCTACTTTTTCAGTCTTTTGATTTTGTGTAATATTCTTTTGTTAGCTTCATAAATGCTTTGATTTCTGCTTGTCCATTCTATTTTTTCAAAGAGTTTGATGCTTGGGCAAGGTTTTGTACCTCTTGTGCCAATTTCTTAATTTCTTTTCCAATTATTTCTTTCATAGTTATCATTTCTTTTCCATTTTGTTTCCTTGCAAACACTCTTACTCCATTTATTAGAAAAACATTTTAAAGTCTTTTTAAAAAGTCTTGACTCATCTCTTCCAGGAATTCTAATTGAGTTTGTGACCAAGCTGTGTCTTTCTCTAGATATTTCTTGTAGATATTTTGGACTCATTATTTTCTTTTTTGTTTATGTCTTGCCCATGGTCACATAGTTAAAATATGGTAGAGTCAGGACTTTCAACTCAGATATCCCTGACTGGCTGTCTCTCTTCTGTGCCAGGCTGAGGAATTCAATATGTTTGTTGAATTGAATTTGTTAAACTGAACCATCATCAATAGATTCTTTGTGACCCAATTAGTGGTATGAGCATGGAACCCTTTCTGGGCCTCAGTTTACTCATCTGCAAAGTGAACATGTTGAGTTGGTAAACTCTAAGGCTCCTTCCAACGCTAGAACCTATGGATTCATAGGAGAATTTTTAATGGGCTATCAGTGAGCATTAAATATATAACAAGATAACATGGACCAAATAATCTCATTGAAAGTTTTTATCAGGAAATAGCTACAGAATGTCCATTATATGCAAATCCTTTCACTAAAGGTAAATGATGGGTTGCAGTGAAATGCAAGGAAGACTGTTCAATTCTGACCCTTCCTTCTAGGCTATGTGTTACCTGCTAGCAAATCACTTAACCAATGTGATTCTGTTTGTTGTTGCTGTTGAGTCATTTCAGTTGTGCTGATGTTCCATGACCCTATTTGGATTTTCTTGGCAAAGATGCTGGAGTTGTTTGCCATTTCCTTATCTATAAAATGGAGCTGGTAATAATATTTGTACTACTTAACTTACAGGTTTATTATGAGGATCACGAAATGCAATCAATTATAAATTTCCTTGTATGTTGTAAAGTTAGGTCTTGTATTTAAATTTAGATCCTCCACCTTGAAAAATAATGCTTTTGCTGTTAGACTACAGCTGATGGACACCTCTTTGGCAAAAAGAAATCTTGTGACAAAGTAAAGCTTCCTTCACTTTCTGGGCACTCTACGGGAACTCTAGAAAGAGTACAGCTGGTCTCATGTTCAATGTGAAAATACCTCATTGGGAAATATATATTGACATGGTTCAAAACCTTCCATGCAAGAGATTGCAGTGGTGCCAACCCTTAACCATCGCTCATCATTGAAACAAAAATATTTTAAAATTATTTTTAGAATAACAATTATCACAATGAGTAAGGGGATGTATGCTTCTGAATATATCTATTCAGAATGTATCTACAGGAGTCCCTGAAGCTCATTTATCAGTCAATAAGTGCTTATTAAGTGCCTACTATATGCCAAACGCTGGGTAAGATGCTAGGAATACAATGAAAGAAATGAGAGTTTCTGCCTTCCTGGAGTTTATATTGCATCATGGAAAGCAACATATACATCTATAAGTTTAACAAAATATTTATAAAATAAAATTAAACATTGATTTAGGAGAAAGACACTAGCAGTTGGAAACATCATGACCTTGCTTAATTTTTGGAATTCTCTCTGAAACAGAAAAGAACTTAATATAGTGATGAGAATGAGACAGAACCAAATCAACCAGACAGGATTTTAAAGTGAGAGACAGTTTTCAGAACTTAAACTTATATGAGGTAGTGCTTTTGCTCTTGTTGTTGAGTTGTTTCAGATTCTTTGTGACCCAATTTGGGGTTTTCTTGGCAGAGATTCTCGGGTGGCTTGCCATTTCCTTCTCCAGCTCATTTTACAGATGAGGAAACTGAGCTAATATTAAGTGACTTGCCCAAAATCACAAAACCACCAAGCGTCTGAGGCCAGATTTGAACTCAGGTCTTCCTAATTTCAGGGCTGGTGCTCTGTCCACTGTGATACCTAATTGCCCTAAGAATGCATATGGTCCTATTATCATATATAACTTTGTGTTTGTTAAATAATCATTTATGTTTGCATGAGTGTAAAAAAATTTGGTCCAGTTTTTTTTTTAAGTCAGATGAAATATAGATGCTGAAGAAATAACAATTCAATATAATTTCTTCAATATAATTTTCCTTTGTCCCCGTTTGACTATTAGAAGAAACTAATGGAAAGAGAGAAAAGCACCTTTCAAATTTAAGGCACATTCCAGTTATTGGAGAGACAGCGTGGTGGTGTGAAGGGAGGCCTATTATTACAGCCAAGGTTACTTGTCTCTGACCCATACAAGTTGAATGATCATAGATGAGTTATTTAATTCCTTATCTATTCTCTGTTCCATGACCCTGGGCCACACTGTTAGGATTTGTGACTTTGGCAACACTGGATCAAAATAACTAAGAATCCATGACTCTTTTGGGGAAAAAATCAAATTATGAACCTTAAAGATAATAGTCGGTCAGTAGCAGGTCTTTGTAGGTGAATTGGGTAAGATGACAAGATTCCCTTTGTGATTGACTTTGTCATTCCCACTTCATTTTTGGGATTCTGATGGGAGAGTTATTGCATTTGTAAAACCATACTAAGTTATCTTTTGCTGCTCTAGTAGAAAGGAAAATCTTTGAAAGGAAGTATTTGTTTTTGTCTGTTTTCCCACTATATAGAAGAGGACCCTTCACTCAGTGGATGCTAAACTACTCTTTGCTGAATTCAATTTGTTGAGCCTGTTACAGGAATTTTCTGTTTATATGTTCCAGTATGGAAAAAGTGATTAAAATATTTCTGGGAAATGAATGTAAATTGGGGAAATTGCAGCATAAGTTGTGAAAACTCTGTTAGTAATCTAAGAAATTTAGCAAGTTCATTAAAAAAAGAGAAAGTAAAATTAATACCTCACTGTATTGAGGAATGTTCTTTTGTGAAATCCAATACCTTAGTTCAAAAATAAGATCCCATACTACATGATGTCTAGTTGCTATAAACTACTTACACTCTGAACATGATTGCCATTACTGCCCTGACATTTTAGTGGTCAGTAGGAGTTCTAATCATAACTAGATGTCTTGTTTTCACACTTTTTTTTTTTGTATTGCTTTGATAGGGAACCCTATCCAGAAGCTAAATGGATCAGTTAAAACTGAATTACTCATCAGGGTGGTCATCAAGAAATTGTCTTGACCTTTGAAGTAAGACTTGCATTCCGATCACTTAGCATTTTCTTGCAGCATTGCTGATCAAAGCCAAACATGTTCAAAAACAGAAGGAAAGCCAGGTAATATAGAAATAAAGAAAACAGTAGTGCTAAGAAAGGGGCAAGGGCACTGATGAAAAGTGCTTGGCTTCCAACCAATTGGGTAATTGTGGGAGATTTGTTGTGTATTTTAAATGTTCAATTTAATATACAGTAATAGAATATGGATAATTCCAACTTTTTTTTGCCATATTGTTGGGGTTTTGATGTTTTTGAACTTCAACAAATATATAAAGGAGCAACATTACCAGATAGTCAATATCTTAAAAATTATTTTTTTCATCTTTGGAATCTCCCTTTTTCTCATTTCCTGTTTCCAAATCAGTCGACAAATTCCATTGCATCTTCCTTTTCAGGTTTTCAGATTGTTTTCCATTCCATTCTTAACTACCTACATACGGTCTATTATAAGAATCCAGAACTATAATTCTGTCACCTAGGGAAAACTACTGAAAAGTTATCCTGAAGACAACTTTTTAAGATAAAATATTTGAGTGAGATTCATGGGAGGTAGGAAGAGTCCTTGAGGGAAGAATCAGACTCAGAACAGAAGGGCTTACTAGAGAAGAGACTGGGAAAACTACAAAGCTGTGACTTTGGAGATAGAGTAGGATCAATAGGAGAGGCCTGTCCTTGGTATATGGATACAAAAGAGAGGAAACTTTCATCTAAGTAGCTTCCTATTTTAAATAACAAACTAATTACTTTTGCTAAGTAGGAGCTAAACCTTTATTCCTTCTTTCCTTCCTTCCTTCCTTCCTTCCTTCCTTCCTTCCTTCCTTCCTTCCTTCCTTCCTTCCTTCTCTTCCTTTCCTTCTTCTTCTTCTTCTTCTTCTTCTTCTTCTTCTTCTTCTTCTTCTTCTTCTTCTTCTTCTTCTTCTTCTTCTCCTTCTCCTTCTCCTCTGTCTTCTCTTCTCCTCCTTCTTCTCCTCCTCCTCTTCCTTTTCCTCTTTCTCCTCCTCCTCCTCCTTCTCTCTCTCTTCTTTCCATTTACCCCAAGGAGTATAAACTCTGTTAATTTTAGAGCCCTACCATGAAGTCCAAATTATCTGGTGGATCCCAGTTGTGGCTCTGCATATGCCTGCTCCACTCTTTTCTCCCTCCCACATATCCATTAGTTTAATCTTCCTAAAGCACAGTGCTGATTGTGTTGTGCCAATCCATTGCTTAGAAATGATCAGTAACGATGACTTACATTTATATGGTGTTTGGAGGGTTCCAAAGGTTTTTACATATATTTGCTCACAATATCCATGTGTGCTCATTTTACAGATGAGGAGACAGAAGCAATGAAAGTTAAATGATTTGTCCAGAGTCACACAATGAGTGAGAGTCTGAGGCAGGATTCGAACTTGGGTCTTTTTGATTTCAGTTTTATCACTCTGCATTACTCCCCTATGCTATCTTTGCAACAGCTCCATATTGGCTAGTGATCAAAGAATGTAACAAGCAATGGAGGAGCCATCCATATTTATATAGAAAAAAGTTCAGCTCAGAGCAGTATATACATTACATGACTCTCAGTTGCTCTACACACAATCTGGTATTGTTTAGCTGTGCACATATTTACCTCTTATCCCCAACTAGATTATAAATGCATGAGGTTTTTGTTGCTATTCTTCCGTCATTTGCAGTTGGTCCGGCTCTTCGTGACCCGCTTTGCAGTTTTCTTGGCAAAGATACTGGTGTGGTTCGCCATTTTCTTTTTTTAAATCTTGATTTATTTATTTTTAGTTTTCAACATTCATTTCCACAAGATGTTGAGTTACAGATTTTCTCCCCATCTTCCCTCTACCCCCACCCCAAAACATCGAGCCTACTGAATACCCCTTCCCTCAATCTGCTCTTTCTTATATCCTCCCCCATTCCCCCCCCTAACTATCTAGTTAGGGCAGGATGGATTTCTATACCCCAGTGCCTGTATATCTTATTTCCCAATTGCATGTAAAAAAACCCAATTTTTTTAAACATTTGTTTTTAAAACTTTGATTTCCAGATTTTTTTCTTTTCTCCATCAAATTTTACAGATAAGGAACTGTGGCAAACAGGATTAAGTGACTTGCTCAGGGTCACATAGCTAGTAAGCATCTGAGGCCAGATTTGAACTCATGAAGATGAATCTTCTTGACTCCAGGTCCAGCATTCTATCCACTGTACCACCCAACTGTCCAAGTGTATGAGGACAGGAGTCATTTAATGCGTATCTTTCTTTTCATTTTCACTTTTATAATTTCTCTATTTTATGACCAAATTTACTTAAACATTTATGACTGATTGATGAAATGACTTAGGGAGGAGTTGCCTGAGGTTACATTGTCAGAAGTTTGGTATATAATTAAGTGACTTGCTCAGGGTCACATAACTAGTGTCAGGTGACATATTTAAACTCATGTCTTCCTTTTTCCAAATCCAGTATTTATCTCTATTATACATGATCTGTAATTCATTTACTCTTTCTTTCTAATTCATGTGACATATTTTTTTTCAAAATCATGTGAATATGTAACATGCAGTTTTATGCAGTTGTATTTAATATGTCTACTGTACTTTGATTTCTATTTTTTTTATTTTGCATTATTCCATGATTCCCATCTTCCTCTGGGCCCCAACCTCTATAGTCCCTATATTTATCATTCTCTATGACTAGTGTACCATTGTCATCCTTTTAAAGCATTTCCCAACTCATAGGCTATTAGGTGATTTCTTGTTTTCCGGTATTGCTCAACTCCCATTTATATGGTACTTTGAGATTTACATCGTGTCTTCCTTATGATGACTCCATGAGGAAGAAATAACGCAAATATTCTTAAACCCATTTCAGAGACGATGAAATTGAGGCTCAGAATGATGAAATGACTGCCCAGGGTCACTCAATAAGAGATACAACTGTGACAGTCTCATTTTTCAAACTACAGTTTCTTTTCTTTTTTTAATTATCTAGCATTTCTTTTTTCCCTCCCTTTATTTCCCCCACCACTGAAAAAAGAAAAACAAAAACTTTGTAAGAAATAAGCATAGTCAAGTGAAATAAATTCTCATTTTACATAATTATCACCTCTCTGGTAATAGGTGGGTGGCACTCTTCATCATCAGGCCTTTGAAAGTATCAGCAATCATTGCGTTGATTAGAATCTTTGTACAAATTGGATTTATTTTCCTTTAGTTATCTCCTTGGGACCTTTTCCAGGACAATTTCATGTCTCTTTCTCTATCTCCATTTCTGTCCCTGTTTCTTTTCCTCTCTTTGTTTCTATCATTTTAATTTCTATCTCTGCCTCCATCACATAAGTGCTTAGAACACTGAATATAATTTGAACTCAGGAAATAAAGCTGAATGAATGAGTAAATAGGTAGACCTTTGTAGAAATAAACCAAGGGATTGTTGGGTAAAAGTCAGAGCCAGGCTAAAGAATAATCCTCTCTGTATTCCACCATTTTACAAATACAGCAACTCAAGCAGGAGGAGGCCAAATGATTCCTTAGGGTCACATAATAAGTTAGGGCCAGCCTTGGATGATAACTGCTCAGGCCTGGAGTTTCCAGTTGGCTGCTTAGTCACAGAATTTTTCTTCTTTTCAGCCTTCAGTCATGGCTCTCCCTCTAGATTGAAAGACAGATGCACATATGGAAGATGGTGCGTATAGTGTGACGAGAGAATGAGAGAGTCTGGTCCCATCCCGTTTCCACACACCCTTAACAAGTTCAGCTATGCTCAACGTCCTTCTTTATCAATTTGGCCCATTTCATGATCTTTCAGGGTAAAATGTGATCCTCCCTCCAATTTATTCCCATAACTACAGGGAGGTTATGAAGATTACTGATGCAAGACACAAAATGCTTGAAGCTCCCCAGAAGAAAAGCCCTACATAAATATAAAGCACGATTATTTCTGCCACTAGCTTCAGGACCGAATTTACCAACACATCTTTCACAGGCTGCTGAGCCACTGGCAAAAGATATACATTTTTTTGGTCCCTACCTGAATAAGAGTGAGAATGATCTTCCTCTAGAGATCTCGACCATTTGCTCAATTCAAACTTGGTTATTTATGAGTAAGATTAATTTCAGATGGAGAACAAATAAATAAAAATATAGGCTGCATATCAAAACAGGAAAATCTTTATAGAAGGAAGAAGGAAAATAGCAATAGCATGAATATATCTGTGTGATCTGTAAAACAAAAGTGATTACTTCCACTTATTCAACCAATCAGCATACATTTATTGATTATCGATTACATATCAGGCATATTTGAAGACAAAAATGAACAGTCTTTGTTCCCCAGGACCTTCTCTTGGATTGGGAAAAAGAAGAACACATATAAGCAGGATCAAAATATAGGAATAGGGGCCAGAGCTGTGATTTCACTGATCAGGGGAACTTCCAGATGCTGAATTTCCTTCTGCTAAAGTTGGTTTGAAATTTCTATGCGATGTATTCTGAATGATTTTCTCATAGTTTCTGTGTGTCCGAGGCGAATTCAGGTCTTCTGGCTTTGAGATCAACTCTCCATCACTATGCCAGTGATGTTAAACTCAAATAGAAAAAGGATGCCAATAAACCACCTGTAAGGATACTTGTGACCCACGTATTGGCTTGACCTCATAGTAATATCATCTGTGTTTAATTGTATTTTTATTTATTTTTGTTTTACATTTCCCAGTTAAATTTTAATCTGATTTAGATTGCATGTGGGAGTGTTATGGGCCACATGTAGCCTGTGGACTGAGTATTTGACACTTCTGCATTATATCATGCAGCAAACAATTTGGGGGCAGAAGTGCTAGCACCTGCAGTGACTTGGAGAGGATCAAGAGAGACCTCATCCATCTAGAAGTTGGAGCTTAAGCTGAGTTTGTTGAATTGTGGGGATATTGCTGGCCTGTGTTGGCTGCCTCAGTTTCCATAGGTCTCAGTTTCCCAATCTGTAAAACAAACAGATTGAGGTAGATCACACTGTGGTATGCTTCCTTTTAGGAGGTAGCATCAGGGATGATCCTTGAAGGAAAAGTGAAAAGAAGAGACAAGGAATGAGTGAAGACAGAGTGTTGCAGAGATTGTGATATTAACAATACTAGACTATTGCTTTTGCCTCTTGTAAAATGTAGATGAGGCATTTAGGTGGTGCAGTGGATAGGGTACCCACCCTGCAGTCAGAAGGATCTGAATTCAAATCTGGCCTCAGATACTTACTATCTGTGTGACCCTGGGCAAGTCATTTAACTCTGCCTCAGTTTTCTCATTTGTAAAATGTGCTGGAGAAAGAGGTGGCAAACCACTCCCATATCTTTGCCAAAAAACCCCCAACTGGGGTCATGAAGAGTCAGTCATGACTGAGATGACTGAGCAAGAATGTGAATAACTTGAGGATGGGGACTACTCCATCTTTGCCTTTTTATTCTCGGAAAAGGATCTTGTACAGAGTAGGCACTTAACATATTTCATTGAATTGAATTCTCTCTGCATATATGGAGGGAAAAACCTTAGAGTATCAAGAAAGGAAATTACTGCCTCATCTCCCTCCTTCCCTCCCCCAAGCCTTCAACAGGAAGAGTAGACACTGTATCTTAGCACACTGTCCACACATTCTGTGCTGCCTGTGGAAGCTCTGAATAACTGTATGCTGGCTATGAACTATGGAAGTCATAGAAGATGCTCTTAGGAGAAAAGATCAGCCTCTATTGTGAGATTGGCCTTCTTCTCACATTAATCATGGAATCAGTGGTAAGGTTTACTATTCCCATCACATTTCCTTTCATCCAGAGCACAGTTCTCTGTGGAATAGTAAGGGCTAGGTCTTCTCAGAAGCTGAGAAAGCCCTAACGAGTTATGTCCCCAAGGCAGGTCACAGCATCTTTCATAATAGTTTTACTTGTTGCTATGGACAAGGATATTCACTGCATGAATATTCATTGGTGCTGGGCTTCTTCAGATGAGCTGGGCTGGTCCTCGGATGACAGACAGAATTTGTTTTGTAAACAAAATAGAAGCCCTTTTCTACTTGACAGGACCTGTTGCCAAAGTTTGAATTTATCTGGTACAACTACAGAGAATAGAGTCCTCTTCATCCCATGATAAGGCTATGGAACAAGGAAGGCTTCAATGGAATGGATATTTTCTAGCAAAGAATACCCTGTTTTAACCATGACTTATGTGTTTACCTGCTAGGTGAGGCACTAAAATTCATCTGTGATTAAAAAAAACCTCATCTAATTTCTTATTGTGCCCATTCAGCCAGACTCAGGAGGGATAAGAGATTTAGAGCTGAAAGGTATCTTAGATGCTGTTGAATACAACTTCTTTATTTTACAGATGGAGAGACTGAGGCTGAGAGTTTAGTGACTTGTCCAAGGTAATAGAGCTAGTAAGTCTCTAAGGCAGAATTTGAAACAGGTCTTCCTGATTACAAGCTCAGTGCTATATACCATGCCACCGTTGTTGTTCAGTAATGTTTTGGTCATGTCCCACTCTTTGTGACCCCATTTAGGGTTTTCTTGGCAGAGGTACTGGGGGGGGGGCATTCCTGTTTCCTCTTCCATGCTACCTAATTTCTTTAATACAGTCTCTTGATTTTTACCAAGAAGGAAACAAGTCTCAGAGCAAAGTGACTTGTCCAAGGTTACACAGGTAGTCAGGATCAGAACCAGGATTTGAACCTTAGGTTTCTGCCTCTAACTTTGAAATTTCCCCTTGTTCCTGTACTGCCTACTCTCTAAGGGATGCTCTGAATTTGAATGAAGGTAGAAATATAGTGTTTCATGACAATGAATCCTTTGTTCCTTTTCTATTGCAAATAGACTACAATTCTTACCTTCACAACACAAAGAAGTGAAATTTGTCTTGTGAACAAATGTCTTTTTTTCTAGAATGCCTGTATTTGGTCTGCATAGGGAGCTATTATTATTAATTTTTGTCATGGTCAGAACAAGAATGCATCACCACCAATGTATTTCTTTTTTCTAGTGTGCAAAATTAGCTCTTTGTAAGTGAATTTGACATATATTATACAAATAAACCTCAATTGAATAATTGAACAAAGGGAATGGAAAAAATAAATACAATGTTTATCTACTGTTCCATTATTAAATGATACATCTTATTCAAGCATTCTTGTAAAGTTAATAAATTATGTAGTAACTTTCATTAATGTATAATATCATGTTTACATGCAGATTTTTATATTTGTAATGTATTCTATGATCAGAGCTAGTCCAGATTTTCCATTTCTGGTTGGATTGAGAAGGGAGTTATAGAATTCTAGCCTGGAAATGCAAAATACTCATAGGTTTAAGTACTCCCAAGTAGGAGACAGAACGTTTTTCACAAAACCCTTCATTTGGGGCTGCTCCATTTCTCCTGCTCCATTGCTCCAAGAACATTTTCTCTCTTATTTCAATAGGAGGTAATCAGAGGCCTTCCAAAATGACATTCCACAATTAGCAAATGGAGTGTTGGAAAAAGTGGTTAAGCCCAGAAACATCAGCATTCTCTCTTTAGAATCTGACTTTGCAGAGCTGTGACATCCTGAGCCTGGAGGAGGCCCTCACTCAACAGATGGCCTATTGAACACAGTGGCCAATGAAGGCCCATCCATCCATTCTTTGAGGTGTCATGGATGACAGGTAGCATCCACTCAATAAATTATTTTTTATTATTTCTATTCGAATTTAGTTATTTTATAATTTTTATATATTTGTAATTTAACTATTTTATGTTTCTATTCTAATTTAACAGTTCTATAATTGTTTCTAATTCAAGTCTTATCTCCCAAATGAACTCCTCGAATGCAGAAAACTATACTGCATTTTCCTCATCCCTGTATTTCTTAAACCCTCTTCAATATGTTGGGTACATAGTTCAGTGACATTTTTTGACTTGTCTTTTTGACACAGAACTATTGTTACTAATTCTAGATTTTTGAATCTAGATTTTGCTTCTAATCTGTTACCTTTTTCCTCAGGTATAGTTCAACATTCCCAAATATAAAGCTAGAAGGGGCATGAGAAGCAATCTAGTTCAACTCTTTTATTCTGAAAATGCTGTTCAAAGACGTAGAGAGGTTAAGTGATTTACGCAAGGTCACATAGGGAATAGTCAGTAAAGCTGGGGTTCAAACCCAGATTCTCAGAATCCAAATGCTATATTCTATCCACTATACCATACTGATAGTTTTTTGAGAGGAAAAGGAACAATTAAAATCATTGTAACAAATATATTTCAAAATAAATACAGTCTTTGTAATCCATGCAAACATCAGTTATGTAATTCAGTGGATCAATGAGCTTATTGATGTGGACTGCTATCACTCTATGCCATTCTTATTCATGTGCTCCAGTCAACATTCCACTGAGGTTCCACCCAGTTACCTGAAGGTCTTCCTCCCTTTGAATCACTTCTAATTTTGAGTCTTGTGTGATGGACCATAATTTGTAGTATTTGCATCACTGTTGGTGATAGAACTAGCATCCCTTGTGTTGGGGAGCAGCTAGGGATTGTTGAAAGTACTGTATGATTTTATCAAATTTTAGGAACTTATATTCTATATACAGCAAATCTATCCCACTCTTTCTTGATTTATCCATTTAAAGGTTACTCAGCCAACAAACTTTTGTTAATCTCCTGCTATGTTCTGTGCTAAGTGTCAGAGATACAAAGAAAGGCAAAAGATAGTCCCTGCCCTTGAGGATCTTGCAGTCAAATCGGAAAGACAACATGTAAATAACTATGTGTAGACAAGTTGCTTGTGGGATAAAGTGGAAATAATCAGCTGAAGAAAGGCACCAGAATGAAGGGGATTGAGAAAGGCTTCTGGTTGGAGGCAGTAGTTTGCGTTGGGACTTGAAAGAAGCCAGAGAATCCAAGAAACAGTGATGAAGAGGGAGGAGAGTTCTAGGCAGGCGGGACAGCCAATGAGAATTTCCAGGGTCATTAGGTGGATGTCTTGTAGGAGAAGGAGACCAATATCATGCTGCTGTATTGCAGCATGATGGTGGGACAGGTTCTGTTTTCTATTTTGATTTGAATATCAGATCAGAAAAATGAACCAGAGTATTAAAAAGAATGGGGACAGAGTGAATTTGAGAACTAAATCTAGTTTTGTGTTTCACAGTTTTTCCTTCCCCATATTCTGGGAGTCCAAGGTCCTTTTGTTCCTACCACTGGAAATCACCCCCATTCCATTATCTGAGGCTGCTTTGGTACAACCAACCAACAGTAACCTAAAGGGTACATATTAGTGCATCATTCTAATAATCTAGTTAGTTATCAACTCATTTTCTCCTAGTGGATTTTCTTTTTATTGCCAGATCCACCACTCTAATGAAAAATTTATTACTTCTAATCAGTGAAAGGTATGTCCACAAAACAAAGTGGGCTTGTTGCGTAGTAGAGGAGTAAGGTAACTGGTCAACAGGTCCAGTACTCTGTGGATGAGAACCACATGGGATGTGGCGTGGAGGACTGTGCCTTTTGTATGTATCAATTTATTTACATTTTGTCTCCCTCATTTGGAGTTTTCTTGGCAAAGATACTGGAGTGGTTTGCCATTTCCTTCTCCAGCTCATTTTGCATATGAGGAAACTGAGGCAAACTGGGTAAAGTGACTTGCTCAGGGTCACAGCTAGTTAAGTGCCTGAGTCCACATTTGAATTGAGGAAGACGAGTCTTTCTGACTCCAGGCCTGGCATTCTATGCACTGCATCTTCTAACTGCCCATTTTGAACATAGTAGGTACAAAATAAATACTTTATGTTAACACTGGTGATGTTAGTTAAAAAAAAAACAAACTGATCAAAAAAAGTCTAAAACAGAAACCAAGATTGGATTTCTCAGGTCTCTGACCATCATGAGAAATTTTTCGCATTAGTACTTCCTTTGCTGGTTTGGAGAAGGTAGCAATGAAAAGAGGAAACCCATGTCGATTGGGGTAGATACTATTGATAAGCATCTTTTGATCCATCAGAGAAACTGGAAAAATCACTTAGCTTTTCTGGGCCTCTGTTTGCTCACCTGCAAAATGAAGGGAATAAGGGAACTTGGGGTTATAAAGGATCTTAGGAATAATTAAAATCCTCCCCTACATTGGATTGAGGAGGAACCTGTGATCCAAATAAGTCAAGTGCTTTGCCCAAGTTTCAAGGGAGTTTGTAGCAAGTTGAGGCTCAGAATTCCAGTCATTCAATTACTAGTACAACACAGCACTTCCGACTTGTGGCAGGTAATCTCCAGCTTCCCTTCCAGCTACAAAGCAGGATGTTTTCTTGATTCCGTAATTGCAGATTCCCCCAAACTGGGCGTGATCCCTTGACTGCTTCCTTCTGGGAGCCATTGTCCAACCCAATCTCCAACAATTGTTGGATTTGGGGTGTGATGAGTTAAGAAATACAGGAGGATGAACTGAATTCCGTTTTCATGTGCTTTGATTTTTACCTGAGAATGTCAAATAAGACAGAAAGACATAGTTTATTTCCAGGTGACCTTGCAGAGATACTGGTAGTCTTCATAGAGGGGCAAAAGTGACAAAGTAGGTATTCTTTTTTTTTTTTTTTTTGCTTTTTGGAGGGGGGAAGGCAGGGTAGTTGGGGTTGACTGCCCAAGGTTACATGGCTAATAAGTGTTAAGTGTTTGAGGCCATATTTGAACTCAGGTCCTTCTGACTCCAGGGCCAGTGCTCTATTCAGTGTGCCACCTAGCCGCCCCTAGAGTATGTATTCTTAATATTAAAATTCCAACCAGATTTTGCCAAAGTGACACCTTGTAAGTTACCTTTAAAAGGCTAGTAACAATTACAGTGTGTAAATCCATTTTTATCAAATAGAAAAAAGGTCTGAAACTGACCCTTGGATGTTTTTATATGTGCACAACAGCATGTATGTAAAACCGCTGCTTTCCTTTGCATGTTTTTTTTTTTTTGCTCTTGGAATAAGTTTGTACAGTGTTACTTTAGAATTTATTTTTTTCCAATTACATGTAAAAACAATTTTAACATTCAATTAAAAAACTTTTGAGTTCCAAATTCCCTCTTTCCGTCCCATCACCTAATTGACAAGCAATTTAATGTGTTATACTTGTGCAGTCATGCAAAATATGTTTCCATATTAGTCATGTTGTGAAGCAAAACACAGACCAAAACAAACAAGAAAAAGTTCTGAAAAAGTATGCTTTGCATACTGTTTGATCTCTCTCGTCTTTGTTTCTTTTTTCTTGAGATTTCTCCCATTGTTTCTAAGCCTTCTTTACAATATGACTGTGAAAATATGTTTAATATAAATGTATATGTAGAGCCTATATCAGATTGCATCCTATCTTGGAGTGGGAAAGGGGAGAGATGGGGAGAAAATTTGGAACTCAAAATCTTATGGAAGCGAAGGGTGAAAACTAAAAATAAATACTTTTTTTTTTAAAAGTGGGCTTCAATCTGCATTCAGACTCCATAAGTTCTTTCTCTGGAGATGGATAGACAGTATTACTTGGGAAAAAACCAGTGAATTCCAGGTGATAACTTGGTGGAACCAATGGGTAACAAAAGCACTGTGTTTATACTACTTCTGTGTTTGAAGAATGAACTCTAGAATCGATTTCTTATTATAGAATCTTAGACTCCTGAGATAGAAGGGAAAATCACTAAGTCCCACGCTCTGTCCCCAGGAAGAAATCATTTAAACCAACTTAGAAAATTGAGATTTTGATAACTCTTTTTTCATTGAGGTAAAGGGGGAGAGAGAGAGAGAGACAGACAGACACAGACTGACAGACAGACCTGTATTGTTGCCATTGTTATTATGCCCTTTCTTTTTTGGGGATATTATTTTGTATTTGTAATTTTTTAATGTCAAACTAGGATGTATTCACTTTCTGGTTTTGGATTCCAGAATGTTTCCAACTTTAAAAATCACACATCTACTTTGACACTTATTACTTGTGTATGACCCAGGACAAGTCACTTAATCACTGTTTGCCTCAGTTTCCTCATCCTCAAAATGGGGGGCAATAATAACTACTTCCCAAGTTTTTTGTGAAGATCAAATAAGATATTTATAGAGTGCTTAGCACAGTAGTGCCTGGCACAAAGTAGGCGTTATATGTGTTAGCTTTCATTATTATTATCTTCTCGAGGATTGTTGTCAGAAAAGCTCTTTGCAAACCTTAAAATGCTATGATGATTTTGGAACTCAATCATCATTATAAATTCGGCATTCTTGTAGCTATATTACAATGAATAATGGACACTTCTTGTAGGATGGGAGTTACAGGGAACTTGTGATTTCTTTAATGACGAGCACACATGCATGGAAACTTCCCCCAAAGGTACAGATGGTCACCTTTTCTTTAAATTATGCAATTGTAGGGATTTGTCTGTGAAACTTAAGAGAAGTTGCTTGCCCATGGTCACACAACCAGAGATAGTCAGATGTAAAGCCTGAATTCAGTAGTTTCAAAAACATTTCATAGTTTATATAATGTATCTCCTATGCTATATTGCCTCACATATATAGTGTAAACTATGAAAGCATTAAAAATGTTTCTGAAAGAATGTGCTGAGACACAATGGGAAGTCTCAACATGGGCTTGGGTATAAGGTAGGGACATGAACTGGCTTATTACTGGATTCCATTGTGACATCTGTGCTATCAGAATCAGGTTGCTGCAGGCCGTGAGCATCTATTTAGTCGACTTCTATGAACCTTGCAGGAAAATACTAAATCAGTAAATGAAAAAATAAAGACAAAATAAGAAAGAGACTAAAAATGAGCTGACTACTTAAAAAAAAGATACAGTAATTATTTTTGTCTTTTGCTTAGGGGTGTACCAACTGTTTACAATTGACTATTTGGCAAACTGGGTGTTCTCATTTCCCTCATGGTTCAGGAGTCAAAACCATATGCTACCTTTAGTAATGAACTCTTCAAAGACTCAAAACTATCCATATTCATGCCACAAGAAATGTTTACACAAGAGCAAAATGCTCCAACATCAAAATAAATCAGTAACATCTCAAAGTTGATATTTCCATATGTTTCCTTGAAATCATGAAGTAGAAAGGAACTGCTGTTATAGAATACACTTTAATTAAAAAAAAAACTTTTCCACAAATCATGGGAAGGTCCCAAATAATGCAGACAAATGTGACTTTTCTCCATATCTCAAAAGATTTGTCATTGGTAAGGAGATTTGGTCATTGGTAAGGAGAAATAACGAGAGGATCTGTGATAAACTTATGCACTTTTTCAGGGTGAAAAATCCCGTTTTCAATTTCACAATTAAAATAGAATTTTTGTGTTGGTGACAAGTTTTATTGAATCTTTGATCCCTGTAAAACTTTAATACAGTTCTATACTAGTTAGACTTTGGGTTTAGTGTATACTCAATCTAGACTGCCCAGAGAGTCAAAGATATTTAGAGATCTTTCTTTCTGTCCAAACTGATGTAGAATTATTTATTGTTGGTTGAGGTAGTCACTCTGTTTCAGATTTTGGAAAAAAAAATCTATCCTTCATTATCCTTTAAACATTAATATAGTCTGAATTATCTTAGGGCATGATGGTAGTATGGACAACTCTCAAATATTGATGAGCCATTATGTGTGAATCATTTATTCCAGAGACATTCTTGATATTTTATGGTAAAGGAAGAAAAATATTTGTAATCAAGAAAACTTGATAAGTAGAACTTATGACATGCCCAGGAAATTTCATCTTGATGACAGTACATGGGCCTGTGACAAATAGAAACTTGACCTTGTACAATGAATCACTCAAAGCCTAGATTAATCATTTATTTTTTAAAAGAAAAATCATCTTCAATGTTTAATTTATTCAAGTACAAAACACATATACAAAATAATCACCTTTCCTTAGATTTCTCCTTCATTTTCCCAAGAACTATGTTCTGAGAATCTGCAAAAAGATGAAAAAAATAAGAAGAGGAAGTTAAATTCATATTATAAAATATTTTTAAAGAAAATAGTGTATCAGGAGGAGTATCTTCAAGAGATGAATGAATTGACCAAATTTTTCTTTAATATAATAACACAATTGTTTTGAATCATCCAATTATGATTTTTTTTCTCAGTACTGTCATGCAGCATTTTCCCCCTAAAAATTTAGGCAAGAAAAATATTGTTTTATTTGTTTGTTTAATTGGTCACGAAGAGTGAAAAGGACTGATAAATCATCTGCCTACTTTGTGCAAAGGAAATGACAAGAACTTGGCAATAAGGGAAAATGATGCAATAGAAATCAGGGTTTTTGATTTATTGCTCTGATTGGATTGCTGTTCTACCCGTGAGGAAGGGCACCCGGGAAGACTGAGAACCTTCCGCTAGGCTGACATCATCAGATCAGACATGGAGAGCTTGAGGGACCCTTCCAGATCAGACCCGGACTCAGTAAGCAGAAGCGGACAAAAATGCCAAAGCCCAAAGTGTCTGCTCCCGGTTGTGTGGGTGTTAAAGTTGGAATCTGTTAGTAGTAAAGCTGCACGTTCACCTTTGTGAGGAGATGTGAGATCAGGAGGAAAGGCTTTCCAAGTTAGCCATGACTCATCCCGTTTAAGGCTTTGTTCAAAGCTGAGTTGTACCTAAATGTGAATTGCTTGCCAGAAAAGACTATTCACATACCACGAGTAGCCAGATTCTTGCACAGTCTGGGATCTTTGAACTTTTAAACCATTTCCTTTTAATTCAGCAGCACACTCTTAGGAGTGTGGACCCTGTTCTATACCACGCATGAGCTGGCATGCTTGCAAGCGGCTTTATATGCTCCAAGCATTCACTGCACTTTCACCAATAAAGGACCCCTCCAGTTGCTGAAATGCTGTAAGCAGAGGCACCCCCATTTGTTTCCATGCTCAAGGTTCAGGGCAGGCCAAGCACACAACTGGTTTGGGTTAGGACAGGCTTAACAGCCATTAAAGAACCAGCCAGGTGCTCAAGGATGGTCTGAAGAGAACAGAGTCCTTGCCTCAGCGGGGGAATATAAAATTCCCTACTCTTTGGTACAGACCAAGTTTTAGGAGATTCTAGGAGTGATCCCTTTTGGGCTTTTGTTAAAAGGGTGATAGTGATCTTGAGTAGTCAAGTGTTGGTTTTTCCAGTAGTTAGTGAGAGGAGATGGAGGTGAGAGAGGAGAGAGTGGGGAGAGAGAAGTAGAGGGAGAGGAAGAAAAAAAGTACCTTTTTGAATGATGTCAAAGAAAATCTTTAGATATTAAAATTATCTCAGAAACACCCTGAGATTTTCATCTACCCTGGGAAGTTTTTTCAGAAAGTAAAAACTGTAGTTGAGAAAAAAAAAATCAGAGATGGTGTTCTTTGACCATTTATATATGGCAATCTCAGCATCAGCATCTCTAGTACCTTATATAGACTAGTAATAACAGTTAGCAATTACATAGTACTTCAAGTTTTGCAGAAATACACACACACACACACACACACACACACACACACACACACACACACACACATATATATATATATATATATATACATATATCTCCTTTAATAAATTAAATATGGGAGTGGATCAGATCTCAAAGGGAGACTTGAAAGTTCCATAAGATATATGGGTCAAAAGTTAGAAAGCACCTTTGGGACCATGTAGTGCAATTCCTAAATTTTTTAGAAGAGAGGATGGAGTTGCAGAGAGTGAGGTACAAGGCCAAACAGGTGGGAAATCATAGAGCCAGGTATCAAACTTGGGTCTGATGATTCCAAATCTAGTGTTCTTTCTATTATAGTGAGCTCTTTTCATGATACTGAGCCAAAAACCCCAGCTGAAAGAATTTCATTTCTCATTAAATATGCCTAGAGTATTCTGGATCTCTTCTTTAATCTTTTAGCATGGTACCTTATATTACTGTGTTCATGTCACATCCATCCCTTAAAATTCTTTTTTTTCTTTTCTTGCCTTTGTGGACTGTTAGGTTCCTTCAGACAGAGACAGAGTCCTTTTCATTTTAATCTGTCCAGTGCTGTGTACAGAGCTGGTACTTAATAAATGTTGTTGAATTGTTTAATTCAGTGGAGCCTAGATTTTGAACTGGAGGAGTCAATAAGTGGAACAGCCCAGCAGACAGAATGTTGGCTTGATAATTCTGATATCATATATGGCAAATTAAGTAATCCATTATCTACCATATGTTGGCTTTCATAATTAATCTTTGTGTTTGGTCTCTTAAGCACAAAGCTGTACATCTGTCCAAATATAGATTTGGAGCATTGCAGAGGAAAACCACAACAACTTGAGATCCACATCTAGAAGGGTTGTAGGTACAAATTTGGAGCCTTTGATGAGGGCAGAGATCTGAACTCCGTGAAACCAAATACAATGGAAAATTCATTTGGGGTGTTAAAGCTGGGGCCAGTAGTAGTGGACAGCTCTGACTTGTTTGAATCTACCCATATCAGTTGGTTATTTTTCTTTAAACTAACTGCCATAGGGTCCTAAGAGAGTTTCCAGGTTCATTTTCATTATTTATCTTTAAAAAAATACAGAAGAGGAGATGATCACCTTCTGGCTCTCGCAACAGCCAGCCATCGTGGGTCTTGGAAATATTTAGAATTATCTGAGGATTCATGAGAATACTTTCCCAAATACTTTCCCCAAACCATCAACTCTCTACTAATATTGTTTGTCCTACAGATTCAGGTTTTGAAAAATTATTTTTACTTTCAGTTTGAAATTCCCTGCCTCCATCTACCCCATCCATCATCCATTTTGAAAGCAAGAAACATGATACTCATTATATAGCATATTCAGTTTTGACTCTTACTTGGATTGACAGTTATACTAACTTTTATACAGAGCTACTACTATTCTTCATATCAGTAGGCTAAGAAAATGCTAGGTTTTCACTGTAGTATGGTCTCAAAGATTCTCCCATAATTATAGATTTCCAGGAAACCCAACAAATGAGAGAGTAGATCTGTCTCTTATTCCCTGTGTTACCATGGACAAATTACTTAAGCTCTTTGGACTCCAATTTCTTTATCCAAGTGAACAAGTTGAACAAGATTATCTTTAAGGTGCCCTCCATCCATAACTCTATGAGCTCATGATGCTGGGACAAACAGAGTTATTTGAGGCTAATCGTCTAATTTCTTTCAAGCTCTAGGTCCATGGGTCTATTTACATGGTTATGATTTTCCTGAGAAACTTGCTTGCAGTTGTATGCCATGCCAGTTTTATGGTTAGCACATTCTCTAGTTTACATTCCAAGATGCTGCATACAAACATCACTTGTAACACTGTAGAGTTTCAGTAAAATAGCTTGAATTGCTATTGTATTGCATCTAGTCAACCAGCAAACATTAAGATTTCAGAATCTGAGAATCAGAAGAGTCTTTAGAAATGATCTAGCTCAATTTGTGCTTTTACAAAGAATGGAAGATATTGAGTACCATTTATCACATGAACTCTACCCAGAGGAAACTGATGGAATCATGCAGGTCTGCCTTGTAGCAATGATATTTTTGTAAATTCTTTTAGTTCCACACATGAATAGGAAATTTCTTGCTCTGCAGATGTTTTTGTTGCTTCAAAAATCATAGAAATCTTAAAGTTGGAAGATACTTCAATGGAGTTTTTTCATTCCTGAGAAAAACCTGGTCAGATTATATATATCCGGCATGTTGTATTCATTTCTGAATACAATTTAAGAAGAATGTTAATTAGCTGGGAAGTATCCATAGGAAGGAAACCAGGAAGGTAGAGGATCTGAGTTCATGTCATTGGAGGATTGACTAAAGAGTTGTCCAGCCTGGAGAATAAAAAAGTGCATGAGGCAGGATATGATGGTTCTCTTCAAATATTTGATGGTTTTATATGCAGAAGACAAATTCTGGTTTTATCCAGAGGACAGAAGCAGGAGCATTTGGGGGAAGTTACAAAGATGAAAATTTGGAATAAGGAAATTCTTCCTAAAAATTGAGCTGTTGAAAAGTGTGATGAGCTAACTTGGGATTTGGTGTGTCCCCCTCCCCTCCACTGGGGATTTTAAATCAAGGCTGGATGACTAGTCATTATATCCTATAATGAAGGTTCCTTTGCTAGTGTGAGTTAGATTAGTAGATGTTTGAGATCACCACAAATTCAGAAATTTTGTGATTCTGTAAAGACTATACCAGAACAGTGATCATTTAACCTTTACTTGAAGTCTTCCAATGAGAGGAAATCCATTATCAGTTGAAGTGGGCTATTTAAAAAAAAACAAACAATTTTTTTGTAGAGTTCTGATAGTTTTCTCTTTAAGCCTAGTTTCACTTCTTTGCAACTTTACAAAGAACTCTGTTCTTTAGGACCACATAGAGTTGTAGACTAAGCCTAAACTTTCTTCTTAATGACAGCTCTTTGAATAATTGATGAGCCATTATCCTGCCCTCTCAAAGCCTTGTCTTTTCCAGAACGTATCCCCTCAGCTCCTTCAATAGATCCTCCTAATACAATTTTTAGACTCTTCACCTTGCTTGTTCCCCTCCTGGTTCTGGATTCTTTCCATTTAATAATACCTTTCCTGAAATGTGATACCAAGAAAGAAACACAGTACTCTAGACCTGTCCCAATCAGGGCAGGTCATCAAGGACTGTATTATCTTCTAATTCCTGGCCATCGTGTCCTTCTTACTGCTAAGATGGCATTAAACTTCTTGGTTAATATCATATCACATTGTTGCTTTCAATCCACTTAGTCCCCCAGATCTTTTTCAGACTTCCTGGTGGTCCTAGCATGTATGACATGAGAAAACAATTTTTATCTCTCTTTTTAACCTCTGTTTTGATTTCCATCCCCCCTGCTTTTCAATTGATAAACTCCTACAAAATAATCTTTCCTATTACAGAGATTTTATTTCATTTTATTTTTTTGCTTACAAGCTAAGGTCCCTTTTTTGTAGCAGAAGTGGGCAGGTCACACAACTTTAACTCTGATGCCCCAACAGAAGAACATTTGGGCTATAATGCTTAGACTCTTTTTGCCAAAGGAAGGGTGCTTAGAGAACCATGACAGGGCCTGGCTTTAGGCCATAAACTTTTCTTCCTTATTTTAATGATGTTTTTATGTTTAATTTAACTGTAAATCACATTAAGAGAGTTTTGACTGTTATGTCAGAGGGCTTAAAAATGGAGTTAAAAGACATTTTAAGAGCTGAAGATTTGTCAGTTCTGACATGTTTAGTCAAGATGATCCATTCAAGTGTGGAGATGTTAGAAAGGATAGTGTCGAATGGTATTTAATTTGTTCAATATTTAAGGAGTGGAAATCGACTTTTAGCACCAAGTAATAGCTTTTGCTCTATATTAGTTACAGTTAAGTAGATAATTTATATCCTGGTTAAAGGCATTACACAAGGCAAAATGCTTTCAAAAGCAGTTTACAATATCCCATTCTCAAAGAGTGTTCCTCTACCAAGTAAGGAAGAACTATTCTGGAGACTGGATCAAGAAGGTATTAGCTCAGATTCCTTTTTATTACACAAGAAGGGCTCCATGTAGCCAAGAGAAATGGAAGACTTGATGAAATTGACTGTGTTAAGTTTGAGAATCTTATTTTTATGGATCAAAAATCCCATTGTCTACTTTATTTATTGCTGCCTAGGGTATTTTTTCAATCTCTTTGTGGTGTTGTAGTTAAATTGGACACCCACCTCTGTCTTTTATTTTTCTCCCTGTTAAACAAACTGCTAACTTGTTGTTGTTGTTGTTGTTGTTGTTGTTGTTGTAGTAATCACATACACAAGATAGGTAATTTATTTCCTTAGGGCTCCCAGCCTCTTATAATCTTATGATTTTGTTCTTGCCTCTTCGTTCTCCCGTGGTATAATAGGAGTTTGAATGAAGATGATTACATTAAAGCAATATGATGTAGTGGAAAAGGCAATGGATGATGAATCAAGACACTGAGGTTCTAATGGGCCTCATCCACTAATTTGCTGTATGATTTTTGTGACATCGTCTCTCTGAGCCTCACTTTCTTCTTTCACAGAATATGGGAGTTTGACTATCAGATATGGTTATGGGTGGTAGGAGTGGGTGTGGATTGGAGACAAGATACTTTCAAAGATTTATTTATGCTTTTAACTTCCCTTAAACCTCTTGTCAAATATTCAGAGTCTCAAGACTTGTTTGGATGAAACAAATAGAGCATAAATTAAAAAAGAAATCAGTAATGTATCAAATAAGTAATATGATCTAGACACTTTACTAGGCACTGGGCTTACTAATATGAAGAATCAAACAATCCCTCCACATGATTAAAAGTAATGGAATATAAATGAGATCATAAGAATCTTCTTATGGAAATATCAAAGACTTAATGTGAGCATTTGGGACTTCTCATAAGGTTTTTTTCTTGTGTTCTGTATCTTAAGCATCATCTTAAAAAAATCCTTAGGATTATCATATGATTCTTATAATTCTGCTACTTACAAATAGTAAATATAATCTTATAGTCAGTAAACATTTTGCAACCACACTGAAGGCTTGATTTTTGATGATTTATTTAGATTATTTAAATTATGTTGGCTTTATGTTTTTACAACACAGTAATTTCCCCTTAATTCTACCTCTGCCCCTTTCCTCCCCCCCACTGAACTCTTGTTTATGAATTTTTTAAAAGAAATCCCAGCAGAAGCAGTTATTGTATCTAATAGTGTCTACCATATTCCACAATCGTGCAACATCCCTTCTCCACTGACAGGAGGGAGGTGTGTTTCATTATCAGTTTTCTTGACTAACTTCCTTCTGACCTTCTAAAATTACATTTTGGAACGAATCTTTTTTTTTTTTTTACAAAAGTTATAATTCTGATTTTAGGTTTTTGCCATGTTGATGAATGGGTATATCAGAGAACATCTATTTATCAATTTTATTAAAATGATGTTTGTTGTTATATTGTAATAGGAATAAACTTTTTAAAGTAACACATCGTACAGGGCACTGTACAGTATCTTATTTTAAGCTCTTAAATCTTAAAAGTACACTAAGAATTTTGGGACATCCTATAATTGCCTAGAATTATCATTCAGTATAAACCATGCTTTAATTCTGACCTATTCACATGTACACCTATAGCCTTTTATATTTACTTTTAAAACATATATTAGAACTTTGATAGCTATAAGCAGCTTGGTTACATGGTTTTAGACTTGAGTTCAAATCTAACTTCAGAGACTTATTAGCTATGTGACCCTGGGTATAACTTAATCTCTGTGTGCCTCAGTTTCCTCGTTGTCAAAATGGGGGTAGTAATAGTATCTATCTCTGAGGATTGTTGTAAGGATATTTGTAAAGCACTTTGCAAAAGCTTAAAGTTAACGATATAATTGCTCACTATTTTACTGAAGTGGGCAGTGGTGCAGTGGATAGAGTGGAGTCAGGAAGACCTATCTTTGTGAGTTCAATAAGTTGAAACACTAGCTTTGTGATCCGAGACAAGTCACTTACCTCTGTTTGCCTCAATAACTCATTTGTAAAATGAGTTGGAGGATAACATGGCAAACTACACTAGTAACTTTGCCAAGAAAACCCTAAATGGAATCACAAAGAGTCAGAGACAATTGAAAAACAACTGAATAACAACACTTTGGGAGCACCAACTTTAGAAACTGCTTCTGATTCCTCCATAGTGATGGGCAATTCCTCTATAACTTGGAGGGTCTGATAGTTGACTGAATTATTGAGAGGTTAAATGTTTTTTCATGCCAAACAGCTAGTCTGTGTCAGAGCCAAGACTTGAACCAAGACTTTCTTAATCTAAGGCTGACCCTCTATCCATTATCCTATGTTGCTATATAATGAAATTTGTATATGTATAGGTGAAAACAATAATGATAACATTAATAACAGTGCTGATTGATGATGATGATGATGATGATGATGATGATGATGAAGAGGAAGCTATATCCAAGTAGGAAACTAATTCGCTTTCCTAGCAATGAAGGCTGAGTTCACAAATCCTAAATGGTTTCAGAAGCACTCTAACATCTTAAGAAGATAGTTAGAAAATGAAAAAGATAGTTAGAAAAGGAACTCGGGCCATCCAGTTCAATTTTCTCATTATCCAGCCACTTCCCTCAAGCCGTATGTTATTAGGTTGGAATGCTGAATTTACAGTCAGTGACATTTAGGAGTTGGTTAGTCATGGGTCAATGATTTAACCCAACTAAGCCTTAGTTTCCTTAGCTGTAAAATGGGAATAATTATACTCATAGTACCTAACTCATAGCATTATTCTGAAGCTCAATGATGTAATGTATTTAAAGTGTCTTGCAAATTTCAGGACACTATAATGTCAATTATTACTGGTGAACAAACTGAGGCTTAGATTGTTTGTCACTTGCTAAGGTTATATAGGTGGTGAATGGAAGAATTACAATTGAAATCCACATAGTCTTACTCCAAATCCAGCATTATCCTCCTTCCCCACCTTGTTATCACTCTGTTTTTTTCTTCCTTTAAAGTTTATTTTTCAAATTGTGCTTACTTCAGGTCAGAGGTTACTTTACATTTATAGTAAAACAAGGCCTTTCTCAAAATGTCTTGAGGATTTGCATGGTTCTGAATGACCCAAAGTGGACTATGTCCAGCAGTGGAAAATCACTGGACTCTTCATTGTTGCATCTTTTGATGAAGGGGAACTCACATATAAGACAGCACAAGCATTGTACAGAGAGCAGTATGATTATGTTGGCTTATCATTTATCAGGGAAATGGTTACTCTACAAAAGTCTACAAAAGCTTTTGTCTTAGCAGAACCTAGGTTACATAGTGTAATGGTAATGTAATATGAATTTGAAGATCCCTTTGTGTTGGAAAAGGAAGCTAGTCTTTGAGTCCGGAAAATCTGGGTTTGAATCTTGCCTCTGACTCATTTGACTTTGTGACCTTAGGTAAGTTAGGGTCACAGTTACCTCCCAGTGACCCAGGTAACTGTCCATATCTAGAAATTGTTGAACAAGTATTGATTAGTATTTGTGGAATGAATTTTCTTAATGAGAAGGTTTTTACATTAATAAAATCAATCACAGTGTTCATTAAAACATATGTATATAGACATCATCAATATTAACTTATTTATATTAAATATATTTAATATATAAAATATATGTATATTACATATACATATTCCCTACACATCCTGGAAATTACCAAACATAAAAAAATAATAGTACATGCTAGTGATATGTAACACTTAATTGTTGTATGCATATTCAAACTCTTAAATCTGGATGGCCAATCTTGTACTTTTGAAAGAGAATGGTAATCAGAACCATGTCTGAAGAGAACATAAGAAGCTTGAACTTTGGAAGATTTGAATGTCTTGAATTATCCTGAAGAGAACGTTAAGAAAGACCTGAGCAATCTGGAAGTAAGGTGTTAAAAGGGAGCAGAAAGGACCCTACATAAGAAGGAATTCTTCAACCAAGAATGGATAGGCTCAGAACCATTGGAGATAATTTACTGAACAGGTCTACACTCCTGAGCTATAGGAGTACAGCCAGCACACTGGGAAAGGATATTGGAAAGGCCCCAAAACAGGTGAAGAATGAGTGTATTAAAAAAAAAAAAAAAAGATAAAGCTAAGAACTGCTCAGGTCAATAAAAGAAAGGAGTGAGCAGCTGCAGGCTTTGGATCTGAGATGCATGGTAAACCTGGAGTTTAGGAGGTTTAGGAGACCTGAACGAACAAAGATGAAAATATATTGGAAGAAGCAGGAAACAAATGTTGGAAAGTCCTCCCAAATGGCAGGATGAATGGATTTCTAGCACAGATTAAAATTCAGATCAACAAGAATCTGACAGATTTTTTGCTTGTGTTTCAAGGTTGCAGACATGGCAAAATCAATACTGTGTTAAACATTCTTGGAACTGCGAATTGCCCAGTGGTGCTAGACACCAATGTTAGCAGTCAGAATAATACTTTAGTACAGAAATGGGACTTTGGAAACATTCCTTAATACATTTATTGCTGAACTAATAGGAAATCAATTTAACTTGCTCCACAAATAGTTTTAAAAATATTAAAACATTTCCATAATTTTCAGGGATTTCTCATCTTAATTATAATTTAACATAGCAGTCAATTAATTTAATCCTTCATTATCAACAATGAGCCTTTATGAAATTACTACTTAGTGCAAAGCTGCTATCTGTTTGTGGTTCATTAGATTTTCTGATATGAATTTAAAAGAAAAAAAATCTTATATTAACCCACCCCCATGCTTTTGTTTTTTCAAATTATGTAGCATAGACTTTTTGCTTTTTTTTCTCTTTCTTCCTTTTTTCTTTTCTTTTTTTTCGCACTGCATAATATCATCTGGCAAAAAGTACGTGTGATCTTAATTGTTAGACTTGTTTATTCCAGGGAGAAAGCAATGGAGCACTTACAGTAATTAACATATTTTCTCTGGTCTTCTCATTTGGTTAATGATATCTTATTGAAGGCTGTGCAGTAATTACTGCCCACTGAGGTACATGCTCGGAAACAAATTAATGGCCAATGACCAATAATGATTACACTTGTAATTATCTATTGTGAAGGATAAGCAGAAAAAAATTAGAAATTAAAAACAATGTTCTTTGTAGCCAAAATTAAACTCTATTGTTAAACTATGCTAAAAATCACGTTAACTATGCCACAGAAGTACATTTTTCTGCAACCTCTTGGCCATTTCATCCAATTTTAGAGCATTTTAATTTTCAGAAGATTTCACAATTTCATACACAGGGAGAGAGAAGTTAAAAAAATCCAAAGAATTATGCATATTTACATTTTGCTCTTAGATATGACTTCCAGGTGCTATTTGCATGTTGACTTTAACACATCTAACACATTTACTTTTTAATGATATCAAGAAATTAAAATTGTTTCCTATGCCAGAAGGGATTTGTATCTTTATTCTAAGTGAGAGAATATATCCCACCCTATCTTTTTTTTTTTTTATACCACCCAGGTATATTTATGGGACAGAAATGTTTTTGGAGTACATGAATATATAGCCACTCATTTAAACAATTTAATTTTTATTTTTCTTGCGCGGGAATAACAAAATTCCACTTTAAACATCAGTATTTTTTCTTGTGATGTTACATGGTTATGATTTATGAACTGCTCTAACCTCCATAGAACTGAAGTTGAGGATCATCCCAAGGGCAATGCAGTGGGGCATGGTGGGTATTAATAGAAGGCAACATATTACAAAAAAGGAATTGCAGGGAAGAAGCGAGTGTGAAGGATCCCATCCAAAGAAGATGCAGTGTCAAGACAGAAAATGTCTAGTCAAGGGGTGAGGATAAGGGATAACCCTGGGAAATCTTGCATCCTTCATTGCTGTCCTCCCAATGTTTGGTGAATGGAAGGAAGGTCCCCAATATTTTGGCTGGTCTCCTTGTGTTGAATTTATAGGAGGACATGGACAAGTTTTGTGCAGGATAAGCAGTCATGGTTGAGTTGTAACATGAATTATTGGAGAGAGTACCCACCCATGTTAAGGAAATTGCCTATCTATTGGTATATTGAAGAACCAACATAAAGTGGATATTGTCCCCAAAGCTATCCATTTCAACACTGGGTAGTTAAGGACACTAAATGAAGCTGGCATTTGTTGATAGACACTATTAAACTTTTTCCGTGTTGGGATTCAAGTTAAAACTCAGAATGTTAAAATTCATTTTTTTCCCCCATATCAGCATCAAGAATATAGAAATAGGCCTTTATTAAGTACTTAAAATGTGCTAGGCTTTGTGCTAAGTGCCAGGAATCTAAAGAGAAGAAAAGCTAGTCCCTGTCCTCAACAAGCTTATGTTCTAATAGGAGAAACAACACATAAATAGGTACAAATAACATATATACAGAGGGAATAGAAAGGAAAGGAGACTCAAGATGCATGGTGAGGGCCCCTGATGTAGTGAATGACCTTCATGTCTCATATCTGCCCAATCTTGAATTGCTCCATAGTTGCTTCAGCCACCTTCATGGCCGCTGGAACAAATTGTTCTCATCTGCCCATTCTACTGAGCGAAGGCTTCACATGCTTGGTGTAGACATCCCCAACTCACTGACAGGATTGAGGTCTCTCAGTTACCTTCAGCCTGGTTTAGCACATCTGCCAAAATGGTTTACTGGTGTGTGGCCACTAAGCATACTATAGCTTTTTGCAGCCACAGGTGAGAGCTGGGTGAAGTGGAGACCAAAGGTGGGTGAGCAGCCCTGAAGAGTTCAGTAAGCCTTCATGCTTGAGGTGATTGTCCTCCCTGAACACCCACACACCCCTTCAAAGTTGCTAGTGATCACTTACTCATCAAATCCAACGGCCTTTTCTCAGTCTTCATTCTTGATCTGTCTGTAGCTTTTCACACTGTTGATTAATCTCTCATCCTTGATACTCTCTTCCTTATGCATTTTCAGGAACTCCACTCTCTTGGCTTTCCTTTTACCCATCTAGTCACTGTTTCTCTCTCTCCTTTGCTGGATCCTCTTTCAGAGCCCACATTCTAACCATAGTTGTTCCTCAGGGTTCTGTGCCTCTACACTAATTCCCTTGGTGATCTTTGTAGATTTAATTACCATCACTATGCAAATGATTTTCAAATCTACCTCTCGGGCTCCAAACTTTGCAGATCTCCAATTCCACTACTTCAACTGCCTTTCAGCCATTTTGAATTGATGTCCATTAGATGTGGTAAATTCATTATGTCCCCAGAAGAATTAATTATTTTTCATTCTGAATCCTTTCGCTCTCCTACCTTCTATAGTTCTGTAGAAGGCTATTCTAATCTCCCAGTCCTCAGATTTGCAACCTAGGAATCATCCTGGATTCTTCACTATCTCTTACCCACCACATCCAAGCTGATAGATTGATAGATAAAAAGCCCATAGATTGCAACATCTTTCAAGTAGCCTCCCTTCTGTTTTCTGATGCTTTTACCACCCTAGTATTTGCCCTCATCACCTCAACTATGGCAATAGTCTTTTGGTGGGTCTGCCAGACTCAAATCTATTCCCACCCCAATCCATCCTCCATTAAGCCACGCAAGTGATTTTCATGTCACACCCTTCTTCCCACCCCACACTCATTAAACCCCTTGTTCCTTCTTTATTGCCACTAAGATCAAATACAAATTTTTTTTTTTGGCTTTCAAAGCCCTTTCATGACCTAATTCTCTCTTATTTTTTTAGTCTTCTTTAACCTGACTCCCCAACATTTACTCTTTGGTAATTGGTGTCTTTGTTGTTGATATTCAATCCCCTGGCTTCTGGTATTTTATCTGATTCTCCCCCATGCCTAGAACATTCTCCCTCTTCCCCTGTAATTATTGATCTCCCTGACTTCCTTAAAGTCCCAACTAAAATCCCATCTTTTCTTGGAAACCTTTCCCAACCCCTCTTAATTGTAGTATCTTCCTTCAGTTAATGATTTCTTATTTATCCCATATATAACTTGCTTTGTATATGTTTGTTTACATTTCTCTCCCCTTTTGATTGTAAGCTCTTTGAAGGCAGGGACTGTCTTTTACCTCTTTTTGGTGTCCCCACCTCTTACCACAAGACCCTTAATAAATGGCTTTTGATTGATTATTCCCAAGTCCATAATAGGCCAATATTGAGTGAACCCCTTTTCCTGTCTTTCAGGAACTGGTTCTTGAAGTCTTCCCTGTGGGTTCCTCTCTCTTAGATGATCTGAGCATACTCCAAATGACTAATATGCAGACATGTGGTACAGCTGAGTAAAAGCCTGGAATCAGGAAATGGGTTGTCATGTATGAGGAACAGCAAGTTGGCTAGTCTCTCATTGCCATGTGTGAACACTCCTTGAATTCAGCTGTTTTGCTAGTGCAATGTGGTGTTGAGTGAATTGCACTCAGTGAATTGGGAATCAGGAGACCTGAGTTCTTGTCTTGGCGTTGCCATCCAAAATGCAGAGTAACCTTGAGGAAATCACTTAACCCTGAATTCTTTCGTTTCATCATCTAGAAGGTCAGCACTAGATGATCTCTAAGGTTCCTTGTAACTTTGAAATGCTCTATTATCACAGGGTCACAAATTTAAAAGAGACCCAGGAGCCATCTAGTCTAATCCCTGTATTTTACAGATGAGGAAACCGAGCTCCAGGGAGATTGAATCTTACCCAAAGTCACATATATAGTAAGTGCTAAAGGTGAAATTTAATCTAAAGTCCTATAAAGTTAATTAATCTATGAGGATCCAAAGCAAAGATGGCACAGGGCATTGAAAGGGATAACAGAAAAGGAAGGTCTAATGGCAATACAATTAATGCTCACCCCTTGGTGTTCTTATACTCTCTGTACACCTATATTTAAAAGCGTGGGTTGCTACCCATGTGACAATACTTTTTCTGGCCTATAAATTCTTCAGTTAATAGTCGAGGTGAACATGTCAGGCTAATAGGAGTTTTGAATGATTTCATTCTGGGAATCTTTGGGGAACTTTGTAAACTGGAATGTCCCAGTGCTCATCTCTCATTATTTATACTGTATCAGTGTTCTGGGGTCAGTCCGTAAAGTGGAGAAGGGGCTCCCGGAATGTAAGCATCTTCATCTGAAGACTTTGTGTAGCTCCATAAAACTTTACCAGTTTCTAAAACATGCACAAGAAACTGATTTTCTGGTTGCAGGAGTAATAATCATTTCATATTAAATTCATTCTGCTTATTTGAATTCTGGATAAAATTATGTTCACAAGCATATTTACCCTGTCCTTCGATAGGAAATTAGTTGTCTTCCATTAGATAATTTAAGTGATTTAAAAAGTAACTAAAATGCTCTTTTAGTTAAGGATCATTGTTTGGCAAACTTGATTGGCCCACCTTGCCTCCTGGCGAGTCTTGTGAGATCTGGGCTCATATCTATTGATATTGTATTTCATTTAGTATCTAGCAACAGTGTTCAGGATTCAATAGGATAGTAAGTCTAGAATGTGAAGCGACCTTAGAGACAGGTGGGTGATCCCGTGGATAGAGCTCTGGATCTGGAGTTAAGAAGACTTGAGTTTAAATGTTGCCTTATATCTTTACTAGCTGTGTGACCCTGGGCAAGTCATTTAATCTTTCTGCTTCACTTTCCTTATCTATAAAATGGGAATAACAATAGTACCTACCTCCCATGGGGTTGATATGAGGATTAAATGAGATAAAATTTATAACACGCTTTATAAACCTTTAAGTACTGTTATATAGATGAGGGAACTGAAACTGGAGGATAAGTGGTTTGCTCAAGGTCGCACAGATGGTGAGGGTCAGAAGTTGGATTTGACTGGAAGACTTGGTGCTCTTTCCACTGCCGATCTTTGTGGAATAGGACTGAATTTGCTGAATTGACAATGTGTCAAGGAATAATTTTAATTTTCGTATTAGTATTTTGACAAATATAGCCATTGCATTATTCTTATTGTTGTAAGTGAGAAAAAAAAAAGGGTAAGGCAGTTAAGACTTTTCTTGAGTCACACAGTAAAACTGCAAGGGAAATGCCACAGTCATCAGGGCTAATTTCTCAGCTTTCCTGCCATCTGGTTCTTTGCCCTTTTTTAACTACAATGACCCCCCTCTCCAGTGCCTCTTGGTCAGGATGTTATTTGGAGAAAGGCTGGTGGTATACAGTTTGAAGACTTTCTGATATTCTCACTGGTCTTAATTTTACCTTTTGGCATTCATGGGACCTGGTCCTATATGCCTGGCTGAACCAGGTTTAGATTTTTGACAGTTTTTTATTGGTGTCCTATTTGGAATTGTTTCAAAATGTCTAGACTATTCACATTACATCTGAATAAGCACTACCCAATGGCTTAATTCGAGTTGTCTGGCATTCCTCTAATTAGGATTCTTAATGTTTATAAACCATTCCTAATATTATGAAACAATGAGCTTTGAGTTTACCTGGAAATTGGAAGAATTACCTGTGAGTCTTTAAAAAATGAACTTCCACTGAATTCTTTTTGTGGATAGGAAGAAATAATACAGAGACAGCAGTGTTTTGTATTTCCTCAAAACATTTTTCCTTAAAATTTTGTTGATAAACTAGAATTATAAAGAATCATTTACAAGAAAGGGTTAGAAGTAATTAACTGATCCTTAAGCTCTTGGGTCCTTATCCCTAAGATCATATATTTTACTTATAAGTAAAGTGGCAACATTAGAATAATATAGATACAGATCAGACCTGTGACTCCATTGATCTAGATACCTCCAGGGTGAGGAAATTCTCTATCAATGTCTATTGGCACCTTTGTCTTAGAGACCTCAGTAGAGCAGAGGTGCCAGAAATGTAGCTCCCCAGGTTGCATGTGGTACCTAGCACTCCTGACTATGGTTCAAACCAGGTTAAAATGCAAATGGGAAATATTTTAAAATAAATAAATAAAAGTACAACAAAATTGTTATATTAATATGTGTTTTTCTAAGTCAATATGTGGCCTATAGAGATGTGTATATGTATGGTTTAGTGACTCCCAATTCTACTTGAGTTTGACACCATTGGCCTTCACCATTTGCTGAATGTCTTGAAATCTGTATGTCAGAGACAGAACCCAGGTCTTCCATGGCCCCCAAGCCAGCTTTTTATCCATTATGCCACGTTGCCTTTTTATTTTTTTTTTAAATCAATATAATAAACATGATAAATGGTTTCAATTGGTTTGAGGTTTGGTTTGGAGCAACCTGAGACATGTTGTCCTTGATGGCTGAACAGAATCACTTAGTGATTAGTTAGTAAATTAGTTAGCTAACTCCTTAGTGGGTGGACAAAGAGATTACAAAATTGTTGGTCTTGTAAAACTAATAATCAGCTGTAAATTTGAATAATCTGTTGCAGTAGACACTGAATGTTATTTTAAAATGACTAAACTACATGTAGAGTGGGAGATTATTCAAATTTATATCTCATTATTAGGGTAAATACTTAGTTCCAAAGAAATATATATATATATGTTTGGGACTGGATGAGGTAGTGAGTTCATTGATATATCAAATATCCAGTGAGAAAATTTCCTGAACCAATGAAGAGCAGCAACTGTTCTGTAATTTGCAGTCTTAGTGATGCCTGGGGCACTGAGTGGGTAATCGATTTGTCCACAGTCACAGAATTAGTATATAGCAGGACACTGAAATCCAGGTCTTCCTAATTCTGAGGGTCGCTCTCTATCCACTAAATTACACTGCCTAGTGACCTTGCACATCCCTTCTTCACTCAAATCAAAGTCAACTGCAAGTCATGTCACCATTTCCCTGATGCTGTGGTCCTCTTCAAAAATGGAGGACGAACACAACACAACAAGAGAGACAGTATGGCCAGAACTGTGTCTGGAAAAAGACAATGCTCTTTAAGTGGTGAAGCTTTCCTACTTTGCCAGTTGTCAAATGTTTTCTTTCAGTCAAGATTTTTTTTTTTTTAAGAAGAGAGCCCAATTTTGATTATTTTAAAGTTATTGCTTTAAGGAAAAGGTGGCACTGTGCTAAAGCAGATGGAAGATACTACTGCAAGCCAGGACATCTGGATTCTATTCCTATCTTTTGCCACTCATCAGCTATGTGATTTAGGGCATCACTTAAGCCTTCTCTTGCTCTGTTTCTTAGTCTATGAAACGAGAATCTTTGATTAGATGACCTGTAGCCTTGATAGTCTAAGAAACTTTTTTCCCTGTAGTTTTTGTTCATTTTGTTAATGACATCTGCTGGAATTTGTTCTAAAACTTGTGTTATTTAAACATTTACAATTCTCCTATAGACTTGGACTTCATTTCTTCTGGGTACAAACCCTTATGTGGAAAGGAATACAAAGGAATAAGTTAGTAGTTACTTCTCATTTCCAATACTCTTGCTTCTCACTCATGCATATACTGACATTCTAAACATAAGAATATCACTCTTTTTTCATTACTCTTTCTTTGGAAGCGTTTTGCATTTCCTGTTCAAGGATTGACTGGATCACATTTACAGAGCCTTTTCAAGGGCATCTGTTTGAAGCCACAGCTGAGGATGGGGCCCACAGAGCACACTGGAAGGATGCACCTAGAATTTGTTGAATTAAGTCCTTGCACCTGGATATAATTGTTGTGCTGCTGTGCTGGGCTTTTCTTAAGCTACTGGTAAAACAAATTAGCTCAATTTAAACTGGCATCCAGTAGGGAGGCAGCAACTCACCTCATATAATGCTTTTCAAATAATTATTTTTCTATTGCCAGTTTTGCCTCATGAATATTTTCCTGGGGGCTGGGTGAGAAAAAAAATGGAGCTAAACCCAAGAAATGGTAAAAAATTCCATTCTTTTTATAAGATTCAATGTTGAGGCATTATAATTAAGACATGGGTAAATACGTGACCATGATTTGAGTTCAGCTGGATGTTCTCTCTCCTCTTCCCCCCCAACTAAATGTAAATCTAAGATATTTAGAAAGCTCATACTATTAGGAAAATAAATGCACAAACCCTGAGTTGCATCTGCATGTTTCAGGTACTGCTGCCAGCCTGACTATGGTAATGACACAAATGTGTTTTGCAGTTGGGGAAAGACATGTGAAAGGTCTGTTCTAAGCAGAAGGCCAAGGTAGTCCTTTATGTTTGTCTGGGGAGTTCATAGAAATTGCACAGGACCCCATTTCCTTGCATGCTTTAGAGCTGTCTGAACTTTGCAGCCAAATTTACAGGCTTCTCAGAAAGTCATCAAAAAGTCTAAGACTTCAGTGGGACAAATGATGGCAGAATTGTGGGACAAGAGGGGATGTGTGTGCAAGTGTGTGTTTGTGTTTGTGTGTGTGTGTGCATGTGTGTGCATGCTCGTGTTTATTTAATAGGTCAATGATAAGAGTTGCTTTTTCCATTTGTAAACATATCATACTTAAATTTTGTTAGATAAGTAAACACACACCCACACCCTCTTCAGTCTTGATCTAATTCAAAAGACCTTTTTGCAGGTCAATTTAATCTCATTGTGGCATGCTAAAGATAGCTCTTCCATGTACATGGGCACACACATCTATATGGATGTAGGGTTATATATTACATATTGGTTAGTGTCTTCAACAAAGATTAACTATCACATCGATGAGTTATTCTGTGTATAACTGAATTACAAAAACTGAAGGTTTATGTGTCAATTCAATTCAATTCTGTTGAGTTCAGTCCAATTCAAATGAATTCATTTCAGTTCAGTTCAACACAGTTCAATCAATCAATAGCTCATTCACTAAACATTTATTGAATCTGAGACAACTTGATCATATGAAGCCTGAATGAGCTAAGTAACCGGGGAAGAGGAATTTAAGACTTGAAAAATTCAAACGTAATTAGGAAAACTTAATAAAGATTTTGCCTGCTAACAGTCAAGAAGAAGCTATCCTAATTTTTTTTGTTAGAAAAGCAACTACCTTATTTGAAGTATAAATGGAGAATAATTTGTTAATATGTCTTTCCTGTAGTAAACATTAGTTAGTATTGGTCATATATCTGTCTCTGTACATCATCTTTATATTTATGCATATATCTATTGATATGTGTATGATCACAGCTGAATATATAAATTCTGAATCTATTTGGTTCTATTACATTAATATCCATTAAACTCTTAGTATATACAGAGCACTGTGCTAGGCACAGGGAGATAATACATTTAGAAAACATTTTCTCCCTGCCTTCATGGAGCCTACTGTCTACGCATTCTTGAATAATTATATTCTGTATATATATATATCTAGTCATGAGTATGTGTGGTAAATTATACATTTCAGCATATAGTTGTCATTCCATTTCAAGATGACATCTCCATTGTATCCCATCCAATTAGGAGGGTGTGACTGAATCAGCCATCCTTTCATTCTCTTTATATGTTTAAGATAATAATCATTAATTCTCTTTACTTCAGAGTTTTCTGGAGTGCTGCTTCTTTTTATGTTAACAGAAAGAAGAAAAGAACTGCACGTAATTTTTTTTTTTAAATGTCACTTGAAATCAGGAGGTGAATTTTCCTATCTAGGCTTTTCCCTAGTGATGGCAGGATCAAGAATCACTGCTTTCTGCTCCTCATGTGATCATAGGACTGGGGGGCAGTTCTTTTGGTTTCCTATTCTGTCCTGTTCTTTACTCTCTCCAAGAAAGGAAGTACAAATAAATATTTACATTTTAATAGGGTTTATACTTTACAAATCATTTCATGTACATTATTTCATCTGACAACACATTAACAGCATAAGGTGAGAGCCTCAACATTCATATGCAATGGTGGACATAAATACATTCATAACTTACATGCATATATGTTTAAATGTATATCTTCCAATTATAACTCAACAGCAAAAGGCAGTGTGATTTATTGAATACAGAGCTGAACTTGGCTTCAAGGCCAGCTTCTGACACACACTAGCTATGTGACCTCAGGCAAGTCACTTAATGTTTCAATGGGTAACTCTAAGACTGTAAATAGAAGAGACAGAACCAGTCTGCAGTGGCAGAGGCTCTTTGCTTGCAGGTGTTCACTAAACCAGTGAGATCACAGATCTAGTCCCTGACTCCTAATTTAATAAAAACTATGTAATATAGATGCCACAACCACTTTTCAGATCTTTTCAGATTTTGGAAGGTGTTTAGGTTAATTTTTTAAAAAAAATTGCATGGTAATGAAAATGCTTGTTTTATTCCATAAATTAAAAAAAAAATTTTTTTTAAAGTAAAAAAAAAATTAATTTAGATGTAGACTTTTGGGCTTGGTATCAATCAGGAAATCAGGGCAAAAGATAGTCATTCAGTTGCCCATAATCACAAACTACTGAATATTAAAAGTAAGATTTGAACCAGACTTTTCTGATTCTTAAGTCCATCTCTCTGGCCACTAATACTATGATGACTTTTGAAGACTTGGGACACACCTTAACTCATCCCTATTGTTTAGGCAGGCATGTGTCAGGCCAATACAATTAAAAGTGAAGCTGGGTTTTGGACAAGGAGATAGAAAATCCCAATGATGATCTCACTTATTCATGAATACTCACTGCAAGCGGTCCTCAATTCTTTTGTTCTTTTCAAATTTGTCTGTTTTACCACTACTTTTAGCAGTTACTCAGAACAAACTTTAGCATGGGATAGCAACCTGTGTTTCCTCTTAGAAGAAGGACCATCTTTTCATGTGGAAGCTGCTCATAGGTTTTATGGCCAGTAAACAAGTCTCTGGGAGGAAGTTAGGTACTTTGGGGAGTCATTCTCTTAGTTCACTGAAGGGAGTACTTAGTGCATTGGAGCAATGGAGAGGAATCTGGTCCATCACCTGTGGAAATCTCTCTTGCATATGACTACCTATTGGTTTGAGCAGTTCCTGTGGGGGGAAATGTTTCTCAAACTCCTAATTTTTTTCCCCTTAGGTAATATTAAGTAGGCAAAAAACAACCATACCTTAAAAGTACCTAAACTTTGTTAATTTATCTTTTTTTCCCCCTCTAGTTTTTGGGGATACCCAAAAGAAAAAAAAGAATAAGATTTGTGCTTAATAGAGGCTTCTAAAATTGCGTATGGGCCAAGAAGCAACATTTGAGGGGGTGAAGAATTACAGAAATGAGCAATGTACATAAATTCACAATTCACTCTGCAGTGCCCATTAAGTTTAAAGAGAATAAAGTGGCATCCTAGAAGTTAATGTAAAATTCAGAGCTGAGCACTGACCCAATGAAATTGATTCGCATACATTATTCATACCTGCCCTGCTCCCCATGCCCCAAATGCAGGTCTGCACCTAATGCCCATTAAAATGACAAAAATAGTTACAGTTGATTAATTCAATGCTGGTGGAATATGGAAAAACAGGCACACTATTTTTCTTCTGATAGAACTATGAATTTTTAACGATAAATTTTGAAAAATGAACATTTTTTGCAAAACAATATGATACTGCACAATAAGGGCTACAAAACTGTTTATATATTTTTTGATCTTTTATCAGAGAATGTTATTGAAAAGAGAGAATGGCCTATCTGTACAATTTTTTATAGCAGCTTTATTCATAATAGTAAAAAACAAATGAAAAAACCCCTAGAAACAATCCGTGTATATAATAATTGGGGATTAGCTGAATAAATTATGACATTTTGATATAACAGAATGTCATTGTACCATAAGAAATGCTAAATATGAAGAAAACAAAGAAATAGCAGAAGGTTTACATGAAGCTATACAGATCAAAAAAGAATATATACAAGATTTATATGTAAAAATCTAACCAGAATAACAAAAATAAAAGATACACAGAATACAAAGGGATAAGAAGGAGACTTGGATGAAAAGAAGACATTTGTTGTTGTTGCTGAAGTTTGCAGATTCTATAAAATTAAAATTGTAAATAATTTGGGATTTATGTTTTTTATGTCTTTGTGTATATTTTATGTATTTTTCAGTTTGCCAATTTATTATTTTTGTGCTAATGGTTCCTAAGTGGAGGAATAAAATTTAAAAATAAAAAGTAGCTCTCAAATTGATATTTACTTATTACTCATTTAATTGGATTATCACTTCAACTCTCTACTTTCTCAGTTTTCCTATGGGAATATAGACTTATATGGGAGTTTCCTTCTATATTCCAGAATGAGTGAATACCTTGAGGCTTCCTAAAATATTATTCATTTATGAATAGTAGATATGTACTCTGAAATCTCATTATAATTTCTATCTCAAACTTTATGTATTGAAATTATTAGAATTTCTGACTTCAGGGTACTTGATGGTGAAGCCTCTTTCTACCCTGCATACATATGGTACAATAGTTGCAATATGATATATATATTTCTGGACATGGCTGATGTTTTTGCTCACTGTTTTTTATAAAGGAGAATTCTCATGGAGGTGGTAGGGAAATCATTGAGAAATTACATATATTATATGCACACATCCATGTATACAACATGTACATGCAAAGCACACACGTGTATATATGTGCTTATATATGTACACATGTACACATAGCCAAGACCTTTGGAAATTATGTGTGCATATACATGAAAACATTAATAATACATTTTTAAAAATGACATTAAATTAAAAAATACAAATAGCAGTAATATCTACAGTTGGAATGGATTACAATAAATAAAACTGAAGGATGCTATCTTTTTTTCCTAAGAGAAATAGACATTGAATGTAGTTGTGAACTTTTCCTTTCTTATATGAGATTAGCATGAGGTAGGCATGGAAGGATCCCTCACAATGGGGCTGGGGTGTCTTGGATCTGCTTCTTTTCTTTGGGAAATAGATCATTGGAGAAGCTTTTCTTATTTTGTATTCATTTATTTATGTACATGTTGTAGCTTCCTCGAAGAATATAATCTCCTTGAGGGCAGGCTTGTTTTGCATTAGATTTTTTCTTCTTTCTCAACCCTTATTAATTAAATAATTAATTCATTTGCTTGTTTTTCAAATAACAAGTATTTTTTCTTCCTCCCCACCCACCCCTGGAAAAAAAAATAGAAAAAAACCATCCCTATAGCCTATATTTTGCTTTGTTTTTAATATCCCTAGCACTTAGCACTGACTTTTCATTAATTAAGCTCTTAATAAGTTTTCATTTGCTAAAATTAAAATGAATTGAATTTTTTTTTTCAGTTCCTTACAGGGTTCTGGACTGCTGCGCTATGCCTTGAGGTCCTAATGCTACTCCTTTCTTTTCTATTCTCCCTACCTCCATTGGCACACTATTGAAGTTGTTTCTTCACTGACAATGGGGATTATATGCATACATATACACATTCTTCCTAATTAGATCTTATTTGATACTTTGAAAGATTTCTGATTTCTTAGCCGTGGTTCACCCCTCTGCTGGTGCTGGCTGCTACACCTTAATAGTTGCTAATTGTGGTTGAACCATTTGTCACTTACTGGTCATATTTCTTGTTCTTCCATGACAGACACAGTCTATCTGAGTCCATTCTCAAAGTTCCTTCCAGTTTGGCAAATGAAACCTTCCAGCATATGTATGCTGTTAGTATAACATTCAAAGTGTAGATTCAACTTCATTCTAGGATGAAACATAGGAGTAGAATATGAGTAGAGTGAATTAAGTTTAATATGTGAAAATATGGATTTACAGAAAGGTCAACTAGGAAATGATTCCTCACTTTTGTAAAAGATTGACAGTAGGATTCCCTTAGAGAGCACACTCTAGTAGTGTACTTAAAAGCATAGTTTTATTTCCAAAACATTTGCTTATGTACAACACAAGAACAAATCAGTTGATTTAGTGAGGCATATATGTGTGTGTGCATGCATGCACATGCTGTACAAACACAGAGAAACAGGATTATATTTTATTAAAGAAATGCAATTCACCTAGTCTCCAGGAAAATACTAAGAGCACTTGCAGTGGCACTCTGGAAAGGGTGCCAAATTGGGAACCAGAGACCCTGGGTTCAAATCCTACCTCTTCCAATTACCAGCTGTTTGGTCTTGGGCAATGCACTTGACCAACCTGAACCTCAGTTTTATCATCTGTAAAATGAGATAGTTGGACTAGATATTCCTTAAGGGCCCTTCCAGCTCTCAGAGCTTGTGATATATAATTTGAAAATTCAGTTCTCAAACAGGTTGAATTAGATGCACAAAGCTTATCTAAATGCCATAAAGCAGATTTATAGAAATCTACACACACACACACACACACACACACACACACACGCACACCATGCATCTATTCTTATGTAGAGTATGCAATCACACTGATTACATTTAGATATAATGCACATACCTGGAATGTTCCACGCTTATGTCAAGGGGAAAAAAAAAACCCAGACCAACTAAGTTGATGTTCAAGTGCTTCTATGAGCTCCCAATACTACAGCTGTCCCAAAGAAGTCCATGATTCATGGTAACACTTAAGAAGAATGAAAACAGATGGCTGGTGATTTGTGTTTTTAAGATCCCTCTCCCCACCCCAGCAGGATGTCCAAGTATTTTACAATTCCTCTGGATTCAATATCCCTTTGAGACAGCTAGGAGGCACCATACTGCACAGAGTATTGGACCAGGCAGACCTCAGTTCAAATCCTACCTCAGACACTAACTGAGATCCTAGGCAACTCTCTTAACCTCTCTTTGCTTTAGTATCCTCCACGGTAAAATTGGGGATACTAATAACACCTACTTCACAGTTGTTGATAAGAGCAAATTAAACACTATTTGTAGTGTTTAGCACTCTATTGCTACATTACTATGTACTATGATACAAAAGTTCCTACTGGTACTTAATAAATCCTTCATCTCTTCTCTTTTCTCCCCTTTGTAGTACCCCCAAACCTAAAAAGTGTCATTCAGGAAACCTCTCTGGGCTCAGTATCAAACCACTGATTTGACAACTCTTTTCAATCAAAATCTCTTTGAAATATCCAAGAACACAAAAATGTCACACAGGGAATACATTTGTGCTCAGTATCAGAAACCAGACATTTGATCAATCCATCAGAAATTCATTTTTTCATCACTAATCATTTGGTCGATCCATGGTAAATGCATCTTTGGTCTCTTCCAAAGAAAAGGTCTGAAATGCATGGGGTAGAAATGAATGTCCCACTTGAAGTAATTTTATAGTACTAGAACAGGAATGAAAAATTGATTTTTCCATGATCATGCTTCATTGGATAGTTGGCTCCATGGAAATCCCAAATACCTGTTTTGAACTGTGAGTTTGGAAGAGTTTGATCTAGATGCATTTGCTCCCTGGGTCTATGAGGTCAGGTGAGTTCTGAAGCTTTTTTGAGCCTGAATACCAGTCTTCTCCAGAGCAGGTGAATAAAGTCTGTCTGTGACATATAAGGAAGAGAACAGAATTGTGTGCATTACAAGAAATATACAGCATGATCCTTCACTATGTTTTTACTCAAGCTGGTGATTTAAGTCTGATTTCTCAGAATTTTCTCAATTTCAAGTGTAATTGATGTGATAGTTGTAATCAGTAGTCAATGTCTGCTCAGTGAATCAATCAACAAGCATTTGCTATGTTGTCAGAGATGTATGGGGTGTTCCTGGAGGACTAGCACCTCTGGTATGAGGGCTCGTGCAGCCCTTTTCAGGCTTCTCATCTACCTTTGGGGGCCACCTGTCACTCAAGTCTCAAATATGACTTCACAAAGTTATAGCATGTACCCCAGTCACACCCTGGTAAAATCTTCTAGGCAGACAGGCTGCACAAGGTTGAGGGTAGCTGACAGGCCTCAAACCCATTGGTGAATTAGGGGAATGTCTACTGCAAGCATGTGAAGACCTCCCAGTGGAATGGGCAGATGAAAGGTTTGTTCCAATGAACCATGAAGGCGACTTTGAAGTAGATGCTTAGAGTGCTTAGAACTTTGTCAGATATCAAAGACCCCAAGGTCATCCATTTCATCCTGGGCCATCACCAGTCATCCTGACTTTTTTTTTTTAATTTTATTTTAGTTTGCATCATTCATTTCCACAAGATTTTGAGTTACATATTTTCTCCCCATCTTTCCCCTACCTACCACCCCAAAACAGCCATCCCAGTATATCCCCCC
>CM053591.1:164196090-164229847 GCA_028646515.1 Pseudochirops corinnae | reverse complement strand
AGTATTAAAATTTTCTAAATCACTTACATATAATTTGATAGGATTTTTACCAAACTCCTCAACCAAACTGCTCCCATATCAAATTTCCCCCTGTACCTTAATGGGTTCTAAAAATAATCCTATTTGTAAAACCTAAATGAAAAATTCTATAAATACCACCTTATGTGTATATAATGCCTTAAAGTTATCAATCATTTTCATATATTATTTCCTCCCATAAACACTGTGAAAAAGGCAAGGTAGGAATTATTACCCCACCCCACCCCCAACATAGTTGAAGAAACTGAGGCTTATATGGTTTGCCTGAAGTCACACAGCTAGTACTCACAGAGGGTGGGTGGTACTGAAACCCCCTACCTTTGTCTGCATATTCAGTGCTATCTTCACTAAGCATGCTGCCTCCCAAGTAGCCCTTGTCCCTTGGCATCATTTTCTTCTGAATTTTGTCTCAACTGGCAAGACACTTCAGATTCCTGCCTCTTACTTAATCCCATTCACAATGATATAAGATCACAATCTATAATCACTGAATCTTTATCAAGTTCTTCTTCCTCTCAGGAAGTCACCAAATTCCTCCACTACAAGGAACCCAACTGCTATGTTGGTTGTCAGGACAACAGAGTTCATCCTTTCTAAGCTGCTCACATTGGTACTGTGGAACCATGACAACCCAAGAACCAAAAAGGTAAGTGACCCAAGGATACTTTGTTTTTTAATATAACATACCCTTGGCATCTCTCCTCTTTAATTATACTCCTTGAAGACACAGACTACATAACAGTCAATGTGTGAATTTATTTCATTTGATAGTACTTTTTTGTTATGAGAGGGGACTTTTATTTTTGAGAAGAATTATGAGGAAGAGAAGGGGGGAACTAGTGGATAGATTAGTGATGAAAATAAAAAAAACAAAGCAAAGAGCATCATTGAAACCTTTTTTTAATGTTTCCCAAGGAAAGTCAGAAGGGGACACAGATAAGCAGGGCAGTGCTAAATTTACTCTCATGGTAAATTTAATATGTAATGGGGAAGGGACATGACTGGCCAAGAAGCCCAGCCTTTACAAGCATGTGTGATATGTCCTGCTGGTGAAAGCTCTACATGGACATCAGAACCTGCACAGATATTCTTTTTGGACTGCTCATATATGAATTGGAGGCTTTCAATTGGTTACTGAGGTAAAATGGAGAATGTTTACCAAAGGTACTACTGAGATGATCTGGGTCTCTAGCATCTCAGGCTGCAGTTAAGGTAAACCTCTGGATAGTGAAAGAGTGATTGGGGCTAATCTCCCCACCTCGGCCAACATGTGATCCATGAATATAAGCATCTTGTATCTGCTTCTTTGTGTTTGTTCTTTCTTGCTCTTAGGGGAAGGAGTAATTGACTAGACTAGAACTATGTGAGCTTCAAAAAGTCAAAAGAGCTAGCAGCAAGATATCTAGGATCTAAAGCCCATGGCTGATTTTGTGAACAGCTAAGCCTGATGAGTCTTACTTCACCAAACATAATGGGAATTGAAGGAAGTGAAAAGGGAGTTATAGTCACTCATCCTTCAGCAATGGCACATTCAGGAGTCAACTTAGGGTGGCAAATACTTGGTAGTCTTGCTTTAAGGTTGTATTTATTCTCCCTAGGGACTGAAGTGATCAGTAGGACAATATATCTACAAGTACAGGCAATTGATATTGGGTAGAACACACTAGTTGGGAGCTCAAGCCAGTAGAATCAGAAAAGAATCACAATAACTTCTCAGGGATAAACCTTGAACATTGAAGATGTAACTGACCTCACTCTTGGGCACACAGCTAAAAAGAGTGAGTAGGGTATGGCATAAGGATAACCAGAGCTCATAAGATACAAAGTACGTACATATGTTTGTGTGTGTGTATTCATATATGTGTATGCATGTGTGTGTATAGGTATGTATGTATGTATTTGTTGCTTTTGTTTAGTCAATTTGTTATGTCTGAATCTTCTTGACCCAATTTGGGATTTCCTCAGCAAAAATATTGGAGTGGTTTGCCATTTTCTTCTCCAGTTCTCTTTACAGATCAGGAAACTGAAGCAAACAGGGTTAAGCATAGTATTATGGATAGATGTGAAGAGGTAGTAATGTACTAGAACTGAGACTTCAAGTATTGGCTTTAAAAAAATCCCACTTTTTACAAGTAACCTTAATTTTAGTGCCTTCCCTTTGAGGTTTCTCCCATCTTTCATTTGTACACCATTGTTTACATGTTGCTTCTCCCTTTAGCCTGTGGAACAATTCTAGAGCAGGGACTGTTTTTGTTTGTTTCTTTAGTTGTTATTTGTTTGGGTTTTGCCTTTCTTTGTATCTCTAGCACTTAGAAAAATGATGGGTACAAAGTAGATGCGTAAGTAAAGTTAGTAAACTTGACTGAAGAGCTGGGTCCATAGATAAAAGTGTTAAGTTCTTCCTAATGACTTTTTGGATAAGATTCAATTCAATTCATGTCATATCCATTGAACAGATATTATCTACAGGGTACTTGGAATATGAAGACAGAAAGGCTCTTGACCTTCAAGGATTATATATTCTATTAATGGAATAGAAAACGTACACAAATAAGGGAATGCAGGGTAGTTTGCAAAAGGTGAGTTTTACGTGTTGGGTTAGATCAGGGAAGGCTTCATAAAGGGGATGACACATGAGGTGGATGAGATGGGAAGTAAGCTGAGTCATAAAGAAAAGTCAGGTTTCATAAAGCCATAGTTTAATAAAAGCACAGACTATAAGGAAAGAGTGTAAGAGGGGCAGCTGGTGAGACTGCGGAGAGGCAAGACTAGGGGATTGAATGTCATATTTGGGGAATAGTTCTTATTCTTGTTCAGTGGGAATATAGAGCTTATGGAGGAAAGTGAAGTGAAATAGTGTTGAAAACAGATGGTAGAGAAGTTTAAAGAGAGCAATTTGCCCTTTATTCTACAGGAAAGAGGGAGACAGTGATGGCTTCTGAACCTTGAGATAAACTAAGATATAGAAGTGATGGGTAGTAGGATAATTGGGTCTAAAAACCTTATTTTCCCTGATGCAGTATCAGTTTGAGAGATCCAGACCAAAATTTGTTGAGAAGCAATTTTAATACTTATGTAGAAACAAATCAGTCAACTAACATTTGTTAAGCAATAGTTATGTGTCAGGTTCTGAGGACAAAAAGACCAAAAAAAAAATGATATTATTTTTGTCCTCATGGATTTTACATTGTATGTGGTAGGGGTGAGGAAAGGGAAAAGGAAGAGAGCAATATGTAATATGCATACAGGCATAAGGAACTGTGATCTCCTTGGAAGTGGGAACTCTGGGAAGGGAAGCTCTCGGCCCCAGTGCAGGTTGACACCTTCTCTGCAGTTTACAGAATTAAGAGTTGACTAAAACACCAAGATTCTGAGTGACATTTTCAGGATCATACAGTCAGTATATATCAAACACTGGATTTGAACCCAGGTCTCTCTGGGTTACAGGATGGCTCTCCATCTCCAGTTTTGGGGTTTAGATTTTCAACTATCATGAAGTTAGAATAAACATGCATAACTTCATGATAGCTGAAAATCTAAACTCTAAAATGGTATAAAATGGGACTTTTTCCAAGCTTCCCTTCTTTGTAACTTAGGCAGAAAGAAACTGGGACAGCTTTTAAAAGAATTGTGTGTCTTTTCAGCAATAAACAGGAAGACAATCATCTTTCTTTTGATGACACAAACTCTAGAAGCAAATGAAACTGTTGATTTTCAAAAAGAGCAGGTTTGCATCAACTCTAGTTACTTAATTACTGGGAAGTACATTTTTCAGACAATCAAAATTTTCTAATTTAACCTACTCCAAGAAGGTTAAAGCTAGAAAGACCTTGATATATACCAAAATAGAGACAGAAGCACTTTTGGTAGTGACCAAAAAAAACCTGGAAAAAAGTAGGGTTCCATCATTTGGGAAATGGCTCAACACATTGTGATATGTAAAGTAAATAAAATATTGCCATCCAATAAAAACTGGCAAACGTGAAGAATTCAGAGAAATATGAGATTTATATCAACTGACATGGAGAGAGATAGAACACTAAAACAAAACATACACTGACTACAATAACATAAACAAAAATGAACTAAATCATTGTAAGCCAATTGTGACCCTAGAGAAATATGTTAAATGCATCTCTGTAAATTATGTAATAAACTACAGGTTTTCATGTGTTGAATCTCCCCAAAACTATCAGACATAGTGACTTTGTTGTGACTGGTTTTCTATGTTTTTTTTCTTTATTACAAGTGAGATCTCATGAAATATGTAGGGAATGAGTAGTAAAGATAGGGAAGGAACCCTGAAATAGCACTGATATAAAGATAAAAAGATACAAATAAGACTTCTAAATTGATTAACAAGCAAATAAACCTGTACTATGGCCAAATTTCTACTAAGAATCATATTTTCAACAGAAGCTACATCGAGATCTTTTTATACTCAATGTGGTTAGCTTGCATCTGCCCATAATTGTCTAAACTATGTTAGATACTTTAGAATTTTATATTCTTACATAAGTTCTCAAAATACCAGTCATAACTGCAAGTGTTGAGCTAACCCTCCAACTAAGTGAGAATACATTCCAAGTTGCTCAGCTTTTACAACATAAAGTCAGTTTGACACATGCCACATGGATTCCTCTTTAATCAATAACACAGGCAAACAGCAGTCCATTAAAGTACTAAGTTGTGAACTGACTTGAATCACGATTCAACAAAAGCTTGCTTGAGACATGTAATATTTGGTAGAGATGATGAAAGGAATGGAATCAGAGAATCATGGGAAGATTTTTGTAGACTTATGCAGAGTGAAGTAAGCAGAACCATAAAAATTTGTCCAAGAATGACCACACTGCAAAGATAAGTAAGTTTGAAAAACTAAATAATGATAGCTAACACTTGTATATTGTTTTCAGGTTTTTGCAGCACTCTATATATACATAACTACCCTGAGAGATAAATACTATTGTTATCTCTATTTATATATGAAGAAACTGAGTCCCAGAGGTAGTGACTTGCTCTCCTCCTGAGGCACTATAAACTAAGGTGCAGTGCTCTATTCAATACAACATCTATTTGCCTTAGGGACTTTAAGCCTTGCAGCCCCTAATCATGATTGTAGAGAATTATTGAGAGGTTCAGCATGGATAGGACACTAGACTAGGAGTCAGAAAGAACTGAGTTTACATCCTTCCTCAACTGGGTGATGTTGTAAAAGTGAATCAATCTCTCTGATTATCAGTTTCCTTATTTATAAAATAAAGTCCAATTCAATGTCTTTAAAAGTCCCTCCTGGATATAATTCCACCTTCCTTTGGTAAAGCACAGTAACAGTCACCTGCCCAAGGCGTGAGGAACTCAATATTCCAAACGGTTCATACATTTGTAGATACAGCCAAAGTGTTGTTCTATTTCACTATGCTTATTTGTGTAGCCCCGTTTCCATTTCCATTTCAGGCTGTTTTTCTGTGAAGCAGTCCTGTGATTTTCATGCTGTGTAGAGGGAAACATGACTCCTGATTGGCTGAGCAACACTGATCAGATAAGTATACTATAGCCCAATAATCCTAGGAGAGATTACTCAGACTCAGTGGCCTTGGATTCTCTCTGCCCCTTCTCCATAGCTAGGCTGGTGGTGGTGCCAACATATTTATCATAATGTTCCATTACATTCATATTACATTTAACAGTTTGTTAAACTGTTAAACAGTAGTCATTCTCCAATCCAGTGGCCATTTCTGCATTTCTTGCAAATTCACAATTGAAGGCTTTGTCTCTCATATCCCTCAGTACATTCACTGAGGTAGCCAGCTGAATTCAGGAAGAGATGAGTTCAAATCTTAGCTCAGACCCTTTTGACTGTGTTACCCTGGAAAAGTCACTGGATATCTCAGCCTTGGTTTCTCCATTTGTAAAATGAAGATAATAACAGCACTGTCTTCTCAGATGGCTGGGATTAAATGAGATAATATAAGTAAAATGCTTTTCAAACCTTAAAGTTCTATGTAAATGTTAGCAAGTAATAATGAGGATGATGATGATCACGTTATGATGTTATAAAAGAACCACATGATAACCTTTAGTTAAATCTGAAGTCAGAAAAAAAAAAGTTTCACCAGAGATACTGCATGCATCCTTTTATCACACAATTGGGAATTATAGGCTTTCTCTGTGGGGCTGAAATATCAGGAAACTGCTAGTTAAACTCAAGGTAGTGAGAGAAATGATTATTAATAACCAGTGGTTTGAGGAAATACAGATTTCCCCCTTTTCTTAATTCTCATTTCAAGACTCTAGTCTCTGAAAGCTGAGCTAACCTTCTCCTCTAAGTACACCCCACACAGGCAAGGCAGCCATTCAGTGCTGCTCAGGCTTAGGTGGGGCATAAATTCTTTGAATAAATTGCCCAAGGAGTGGGGTGGAGACCTAAAAAGTGGATGGCCATCCAAGTTCAGGTCCAGCCTCCCACTGTAATATTAATTCTCAAATTAACTGTGAACCAGTCACATCCTTTTGCATACTTTTTTTCCATAAGAAAATAAGTCATGAGCCTGCATTATCATCTTTGGTCTAAGAGACAGACAGTCACAAATAACCCTCCTTTTTCTTAATATTTTGTCATATAAAAAAAATGATTAAATTCCCCAGAAATTATGTCTCTCAAACCTTTTTAAAAGTCACAGTGGTGAAGTAGAAAGAGTGTTAAACTTGGAGTCTCAAGAAGTAAGTTCAAATCCTGCCCTTTCCACATAACAAGATCGTTGTGTGACCTCCCTGGCTTTTCTCATGTGCAAAATAAGGGCTCTACACTAGATGACATCTAAGGTCCTTTCCAGCTCTAGATCTATGATCATCTGAAGGAACCAACTCAACCAACTGAACTTGGTAACCTTACCACTTGTTTTATTTTGTTTCTATCATTTTTTTTCATTAATTTTACCTTAAATGTTTTGTAAAACTAGGTGGAATTGGGGAAGCTAAGGGCTGCAGTGAATAGAGCCCTAACCCTGGAGTCAGGAGGACCTGAGTTCAAATCCCACCTCAGACACTTAACACTAGCCATGTGACCTTGGGCAAGTCACTTAACCCCAACTGCCCTGCCTTCCCCCCTCTAAAAAGCAAAAATAAAAAAAATAAAAAAACAAAAACTAGGTGGAATAGTAATCTTAAATAAATTATTTATTTATAACAAGTCCATAGTCAATAAATAAGGTAAGGATAATAGTTTTAGAGCATCTCTAGTCCCAACTCCTCATTTTTACAGATGAAGAAACTGAAACCCAGAAAAGTAGATGACTTGTCCAATTTGCAAATGATGCAAAGCCAAGTCTTCTGATTCCAGATCTAGCCCTCTTTCTATGGCACCATGTTGCCTCTGAATTTCCCTATCTATTTTTTCAGGTCACTCTGAATCCTCTTCTACTGAATAAAGCACTTCACACTTCATTACTTAACACAGTCTACAGTAATTCTATTCAGGGAATCATATTTCTGCAGCATCATTCTAACTCCTCTAATTCTTGACACTGAAATGAACTGTTAAGATAGCTCTTCAAAGAGACAAGTTATATTCTGCACCACTTTTGACTTGATGAAGGTTTTTAGTGTGTTATCTATTACTGTTTAAATGCTGCTCTTCTTCTTGCACAATAATTGAAATATGGAAGTAGCTGAAGTACAGCATTCTCAATGTAGGAAATATCAACCACCTGCTGCCATATTTCCTTTATGTCCAATACTAGTGACTTCCTTGAAGAAGGAATAAGCAGACCATTGGGTTATTGTTACTGTTGTTGCTGTTCCTGCTCTTTTAAAGCAGGGTCTTTGAAACAAATCTTCTCTTTGTCTGAAGTCTACTGGACTGCCTTCTAGCATCTGGTAAATATGTCATAAGTTGGGTTTTCATTTCACTGTTTCAAAAGCATAGAAATGCATATATAGAGCCCATATTGAATTAAATGCCATCTTGGGATGAGGGAGGGGAGAGATGGGGAGAAAATTTGGAATTCAAAATCTTATGGAAGTAAGTGTTGAAAACTAAAAATTAATTTAATTAATTAAGGTCAAAAGCATAGAGAACAGATTTGAACGTGTTTTTGTTCTTAGCAGCAGGGCATAACTATTTTTTAAAGGAAATCGTAGAATCAAGTATTAGCATAGTACCTAAACTCCAGATTTATAGAAGGATGATGTATTTCCATACATACATATTGCTTCTGGATACACTAGAAGGCTTTCAGTAACAAAAAAACAACAACAACAGTATACACAATGACTACAACAATGCAAATGGAAAGAACAAAAATTTAAATTAACATGGACATTATAAGGATGAAACTTCTACACAAACAACAGATATAATATCATACCTCCCTTCCTTCTTTTACACAAGTGGGGGATTATGAGGATTGAACACTAAACATTCTAACTTACTTGCATGATGAATAGGTAAGCTTATTGAATTGTTTTTCTCTCTCTTCTGTTTGTTAGAAGGTATATGAAAGAGGAGAATGTATTAGGCAATTAGAGCAAAAAAAAACAAAAAAAAGGTCAACCAATTTTAAAATGAAATTTTAAAAATAAAGACAAAAACAGAATCAAGTATTTGAATGCTGCAAAAATTGTGAATTTACGGATGTCCATCACAGATTTAAAAATATAGAAAGCAATTGTCAATGTTACAAAATCATCGGTACCCCCAAAAATATTACACACAGAGACTACAACAATGGAAGTAACAAAAGAACAAGGAGAAAGGGGGGAAACCAACTGAATGCAATGGAATTATAAAGACCTATAAACTTGGCCCTAGAGAAGAGCTAAAGATATGTAAGGGACTTCAGATAGTCAACACTGCATAGAGTGTCCAACTTGGTTAATATTTTGTTTGTTTTTGCTAAAGTATTTTTTCTCCTATGTCCTTCTAAGTTCTTTGCAACATAAGATAGCCACAATGTAGGCAAGAAGGAAAGGACATATTGAAAAATAAAGCTTATGTAAAAACAAAAAATACCAATAAAATATTTTAAATAAAAAAAAAACAATGAAAAGAAATGAGCTTTCCATAAATCTTTCCCATGATTACACTAATTGGAATTGAAGTGGTAAAGTCAGATAAAGAAAAAACCCACGGTGAAAAGCTTGATAACCTTGTTCACATAAGTCAACTTGACAAATGTCTATAGAGCATCTTCTATGTGTCCGTAACTGATGGTTTCTGTGGATATTGAAAAAAAAATATACTTAATGTGAAGGGAACAGTAAAAGACTTTGAAATACCAAAAAGCCTTGCAATTCCAAAGGGCGAAATATATATGTGTGTGTGTGGGTATGTGTGTGTGTATACATATATATATATAGCAAGAACCACAAAATTCTTAGAAAGTTAATTCTCCTAACCAAGTATTCTATATTATGATAGAGATACTAGGGAATATGAAATATTATTCTAATTGAAGAATGACTTAAAGAGCAGTCTATTTAAGAGAAGAAGCAGGAAGTTCTATACTCTAATCCCATCTTTAGCATCACTTGTTATGTGTTTTGATTTAACTGAAAAACATTCCCAAATTTTCGTTTTCCCTTGTATCAAAAGAAATCAAGAATAAGTATATCAATCACTTGAGTAAGTATCATATCAACTTATGTTTATTGAACTGAATAGCTGTTGACTGAAAATCATTCTAGTACTTCTAGTATGTCACCATTCAGATTCACATATCTCCAGTGATAAGGCAAATTAGTAGATTGTTGGCACTTCAATTCTTTGTTTAATGGTATATTTACTTTACTGATAATAGCTGTCCTCCTTAGGGACTCAGAACTACAAAAGGACATAAATTCCACAATAATTAACCTTGGGAACAAAAGAGTAAACACAAGAACAGTTTATCACTTATTCTATAAATACTATTTTAATATACCCAAACAAGGACAGCAGTTATCAGTTAAGCAAGCAAAGCAGTGAGTTGAGCATCAAAATGTCAACATAGCTATAACCTCCTGATTTTATGGTAAATGAGGAACATTCTCTAGTTTAGCATTGGCACATATGTAGCATACTATATATCAAAGTGATATACAATACATATGTCAAGGCTAAAGTATGAGTTACTATTATTATAGTGTAGACTTCATTATAAAGGACCATGTTATTACCTTCATTACTCATTTCCTTGTACTATTTTTAAATATTTAGCTCCTGGAGTCCTCTATGTCTATATTTAGTGAAGATTTTATCCCAAAAAAAGCAACAAGCATGATGAAGTAACATGCCAAATGAGGACTGGCTGGTGTAATTGGAAATGTTTAGGTGAGATGAGATAGGACTTAAGACAATATGGTCATTCTCTTGGACTCTCTGAAAGGTTGTTGTGGAAAAAGATTAAACTTGGCCTTTCCTTTAGAGAGAGAAAGAGAGACAGAGAGACAGAGAGAGACAGAAAGAGAGACAGAGAGAGAGAAGAAAGATACAAATGGAGAGATGGACAGAGACACATGACTGATTCATATAGACAAATATCTATAAATAGACAGTAAGACAGACAGATAGATAGATAGATAGATAGATAGATAGATAGATAGATAGATAGATAATAGAAAAATGAAGTATTGTTAAAGGTCACTTTACTAGGCACTGTGCTTGATACTGGGGTTACAAATGCAAAGAATTGATAAATAGGTAAATAAAGAGATAGATGATATAGATATAGATATGGTTATAAATATATAAATATATATGTATACATGTGGTGTGTATACTTAATTGTGTATCTATTGTATGCTCCGTGGTAGAGCACCTTAGGAACAGAGAATATATTTCCTTTTGTCTTTGTATATTTAGCACTTAGCATAGTGTTCTGTATATATTAGTTGCATAATAAATGCTTATTAGGTTCGGTAGGGTTGTACTGGGTTCAGTTGGGTTAGATTGGGCACAAAGGGGGAGGAAGAAACTGTATGATATGACGAAACTAGCACTGATTTTGCATCAGAAGATACAGGTTCAAATTCTACCTTTGAGGTTTATTGCCTGTGTAACCTTGGAGAAGTCATTTTAACCTGTTTGGGCCTCAGTTTTCTTATCCATAAAATCAGAGATTTGGACTTAAGTAGCTATATGATACCTCACAACACTCCTTCTATGATTCCAGAAGTAATGAGCAAAAGCTGCAGAAAGGCAGATCTTGATACAATATGAGAAGAAATGTCCTAACAATTCAACTTATAGAAGAATGAACTGGGGGTATTGGCTTCCATTTTATCAGAGACCTTCAAGGGAAGGCTAAATGCCACTTGTTGGATGTGGTATAGTCAGAATTCTTGTTCAGGAACAAATAAGGCAAAATGGCCTCTGAAGTCTCTTCCAATTCTGAGATGTTCCAGTTCTTACTTTTTTCTTAATTTCATTTTGTGATCTCTTGCTTCATATAGAGTAAAGATGCCATCATCCAAATTACAGGTCTCATTTAGTTTTGTGTCATTCACTCAATAAAGCCTTCCCTGATCCCACCTCCTCGCAACATCCCCCATCCCCAGTCATTAGTGTTCTCTCCTTCTTCAAATTACCTTTCATAGTGTAACCATCTAGTATGCTGTTACATATGTAAGGTTAAGAATTGTTTTGTTGTTGTCTCTTTAAAAAAAAAATTGTTCTACACTCCTTCCTTCCATTTTCTCACATCCCGTCCATTTCTCAACTCTTGACGATATGGCCTCCAACCCTCCCATTAAACTATAACTTCTCTTGGTGGGGTTACTAATGATCTGGTTATGATTAAATAAATGGGCTTTTCTCAATTGTCATCATTCCTGAACTTCTGGTAGTGTTCGCCACTGCTGGCCACTCCCATCACTCAGATGATCTCTTCTCCTGGTGGGGTTTGTGATGGGGCTCTCTCCTGGTACTCCACCAATTTGTCCAACTTACCCTTCTCAGTGACCTTTACTAAAACATTATCCACATACTCTCTACCTGAATGCCTGTAGGCATCTCAAACTTGAAATGTCCTAAACAGAACCATCACCTTTCTCCCTAAACCAGTCCCCCATCCTAATTTCTCTTTCTGTCAGAGATATCACCATCTTTACAATCACCCCACTTCAGAGTCATCTTTGATTCTTTGTTCTCCTAGAACCTTTATATCCATTGAATTCTTAAATTTTATGGATTCTATTTGCAGAGAATCACTTCCATTCATTCCCTTCTCTCCACAACCCATAGGGCCACCAACCTAATTCAGGCCTTCATGACCTCTTGCCTGAACTACTGAAATAATGTTGGAATTGATCTCCTCATTTCCAGTCTTTCCCCTCTCCAATCCATTCTCCCCACAGCAGTCAAATTGATGTCCCACAGTTGATCAAGAAATGTCTACAGGGCAGCTAGGTGGCACAGTGAATAGAGCACCGGCCCTGGAGTCAGGAGGACCTGAGTTCAAATCTGGCCTCAGACACTTAACACAATAAACTAGCCATGTGACCTTGGGCAAGTCACTTAACCCCAATTGTCCTATCTTCTCCCCTCCAAAAAAAAAAAAGAAGTCTCTAATAGCTCTCTGTTGTTTCTAGGTCCAAATACATATGACTGACATGCTTCTCCATGGCATTTAAAAGAAATTATTCATCTTGAATTTAAATACAAAAAAAGAAAGAAAAAAACCCTCTCTGAACTTCCAGTGAGTATACACTAACCAGTAGAGTATCCCCCAGTACTATCAGGGAGCTTTGGGATGAGCCAGATTGCTCGGGCTGATTCCGAGATATGACCTTCTTAAGGAGTATGAATCTTCCTGGCTTCCCTTCAATTGTAAAAGTAGTATAGAATTCAGAGAAACATGGGAAAACTGACATGAACTGATGCAGAGCAAAGAGGAATCAGGAAGATTATAAGAGTAAACAATGACTAAAATAATGTAAATGGAAACAACACAAAAAAAAAGTAGCTGGACTCAGATTGCAATGATCACTCTTGCCCCCTCCCCCCCCCAAAAAAAAATAGAAAATGAAACAATGCCTTCATGAGGAAGGTTTCAGGGGAGGTCAACAAATGAGAAATGTTGGATAGCTTGTTAAAGCCATCACTTTTTTGATTAGCTTTGCTTGAATGTTTTTCTTTGCTAGAAGGAGCAATTCAATGATTTATCAAAGAATAGCTGGGCTATTATATATAAAAAGCATAAAATGCAAAAAAGCATCAGTAATTTTTAAAAGAAAATAACCTGCGTCAATCATTTATAAAATCTCATCTGTACTCCTGATTTAGATATTAGAGTTCCCCAGTTGTTTTGGTGATAGTTACCCCTTAACTCTCACTAAACATGCTAGAAAAGTCCAAGCTGATAGACTTGTATCAGTTCTCTGTTTCAGGCCGTTACACAAAGAAAGACAGTTTAAAGGAGGCAGTGGGATTGGAGGAAATGACAAATTCTGAACACACTGATATGAAAGGAAAGGCAGCATTAAATAGCAAATAGTTGGCTGGTATTTGAGTCAAAAAGACACATACCAGATCTGTCACATAGTGACAATGTGACTGTGAGCAAGCCACTTACCCTCTTAGTACCCCTAGGCAATTCTCTAAAACTGTAACTCCAATCTGTGTTGGTAGAAGATGCTTCTACCTAAAAATGTCTCTGTATTTATGAAAGTAGAGCTCCAAAACAAAAGGGGGGGGGGGGAGAATGTGCAAAATATCTGTCAGAATTTTAAACATATTGCTACTTTTTAATTACAACTCTCCAGAAGATGGCATATTCAGCATATTAACCCAGGGGTTTAAATATGGCTTTTTCCATGTGGTAGAACTCTATCAACTACGTGCTGAATATTCATCTATAAAACATACTCCCTTAGGATTAGATGCAGAGCCCCTGAAAATTCAGCTTATTCTTTACAAAATGGTTTTCTCACATTTTTTATTTGACAAATATTCATGAAGTACCTATTTCATGCACAGCACTATGCTAGACACTAGACACGGCTATGAGAGGAGAAGGGAAAGAAGATACAATGATGAATAAGGCACAGCCCCTTAAGCAGAGCTGTAATAGGGAAACAACTAACTATGACAACAAATATAATGTGACTAGTGCATGGGAGATAGGGTAGCCAGTAGAAAGTCAGACTTGACTTCAAATTCAGTTCAATTTCACAAACCTTTATTGAGCAGTTTTTGTGGGCCAAGTTTCATCATAGATACTAGAGATACAGATGCAGTGAGGTACATCTGCCCCTTGCCCCTGCCTCCAAGAAGCTTACTTCAGGATGGAGAAGTGATTTTATGAAGGATGTCATAACTGAGCTGGCCATGAAGGAAGTACAGAAATTCAATAGGCTAAAACAGAAGAGGAGATGAGACAGACACACAGGGACACAGAGAAAGAGAGACACAGAGAGAGAAAGAAACAGAGAGAGAGAGAGAGAGAGAGAGAGAGAGACAGAGAGAGACAGAGAGAGAGACAGAGACCTTAGAGGTGAGAAGGCTCAGTTTAGGAAAACAGTGAGTAGTATAGTTTGTATGAGGGTCTTGCAACAGAGTAATGTGAGAGCAAACTGGTATAATAGATTGAGACCAGATTACAAAAGGTTTAAAATGGCTGCTCCAGGTGAGAAAGTTATTGAGTCAAAGCTTTACACACTGTTAACATATGAGGAGCAGCTAGGTGGCTCAGTACATAGAGCACCTGCCCTGGAGTCAGGAGGACCTGAGTTCAAATCCAATCTGAGACACTTACTTAACTATGTGACCCTGGGCCAGTCACTTAAACCCGTTTGCCTCAGTTTCCTCATCTATTGAGCCAGAGAAGGAAATGGCAAACCACTCCAGTATCTTTGCCAAGAAAACTCCAAACGGGGTCACAAAGAGTCACACATGACTGAAAGGACTGAAAAAAAAAATACATGACGAAGAGCTAATGACCACATAGTACTTTAAGGTGTGCAAAATGCTTTCATTATAACAATTTGCTATCTTCATAATAGTCCTTAGAAATAAATGCTATTATTATTCCCATTTTACAAATGAAGACATTTAAGCAAACAAAGGTTCAATGTATTGCCCAGATTCATACTGGCAACAAATTTCTAAGGCAGGATTCAAACTCCAAAGCTACCACTTTATCAATAGAGCATCTCTCTTTTTTATTATTTTATTTTCAATTCTACATTCTCTGTCTCCCTCTCCCTTTCTCCTACCCACTGAAAAGACAAGAAATAGGATTCCCATTAAACATATACAGTCATACAGCATCTCTTTCAACAGCAGTCACATGAATTTTGACACAAATTAAAGAAGTTATATTTACTCAGCTTCATGTCCATTTTAAGAAATAAACTTTTTTTTTTGGTCTACTGGGATATTCTTTTTTTTTTTTTTTGCCTTTTTTTTTGGAGAGCAATTGGGATTAAGTGACTTGCCCAAGTTCACACAGCTAATTTTTTTGTGTGTGTGTTCAGTGTCTGAGGCTGGATTTGAACTCAGGTCCTCCTGACTCCAAGGCCGGTGCTCTATTCACTGCACCATCTAGTCACCCCTTCCTGGGATATTCTTGTAGTATTTGTAAACTCATGGGTCACTGTGGGGTAGTTTAGAGATGGCAGGCTCTAAGCCAAGATGACTTGGGTTTAAGTCCTGCCAGTGATACATATTGGGCATGTGGCCCTGGGCAAGATACATCACTTCTCAGTGTTTTAGACAATTCTCTAAGATTATAAATTAGACAGTAGGTTGTGGTTGTTTAGTCATTTTTTACTTTGTGACCCTATTTGGGGTTTTCTTAGTAAAGACACTGGAGTGGTTTCCCATTTCCTTCTCCAGCTCATTTTGCAGATGAGGAAACTGAGGCAAACAAGGGTAAGTGACTTGCCCAGGGTCATACAGCCAGTAAGTGTCTAAGACAATGGTTTTCAACCTTCCTAATGCCATGACCCTTTAATACAGTTCCTCATGTTGTGGTGACCACCAACCATAAAATTATTTTCATTGCTACTTCGTAACTGTAATTTTGCTACTGTTATGAATCATAATGTAAATATCTGATATGCAGGATGTATTTAAATTGAACATAACCCACAGGTTGAGAACCACTGGTCTAAGACTAGTTTGAGCTCATGAAGAGGAGTCTTTAGGACTCTAGGACCAGCACTCCATCCACTGTACCACCTAGCTGCCTCATAGCAATTCCTGACAGAAGGTACTGACCTGCCTTGGTAAAAGGTGTTTCCTCACTTGGGAGTTCCTTACACCAATGAAACCCTAGATCTACTCCTTCTCCTTATTGGTCTGGAAAAAGCATCTCTAGAAAGTCATGTCTTCCTAGGCTGAGGCAGAAGGAGTCCAATATCCTGGTGACTGAATCAAAGACAATTTCAGCTCAGGTATATATCCTGCAAAAGTGTAGAGGTCAGATGGGAAGCAGGTTAACTTCTGAGCACATTCACATTATGAAGACTTCTCTAAACAGGTTCTGAGGTCTATTCTTCCTCCTGTCTCCATCTGCCTTGGCCTACACACCCCCACCATTATGAATGCCAGTAGTCTTTGAAAAAGAAAATCAATATCCTGCACTCCAGATCTTGCCAGGAAAACAGCAGTGGTTTAGCAGATAAATCACCCAAGCCTTTGCTATGCAAGCAGCTGCAAACCCTCTCAAGGACACCAGTTCATGTGCATGCAAAAGGGCAGAATGTGGCCTTCAGATAAAACTGAATGCAAAGTCAAAATTAGTGGAGCATATATTATGTATGAGTTGATGAATTAATAATTGGGGACATTTGCATTGGCAGGTTGTATAAGCAGGAGAGATTTTCTTTGATACAATTAATATTTCCTTAGCTAAACATCAAAAATAATAGGAAGCTATGAAGCCTAGTACAAAAGGTGTTGGAAAGAAAGTCACAAACCAATTAGTGAGACTTTTCTATCACGAGCAATTTGGACAATTCCCTCCCTTCCCCACATCCTAGGAAATCAATTTCTATTTACATTAAGTATATTTTGCATTTCCTTATCTGATACTTGTATTTTCCTTCTAGGAGAATGGGCATGGGGAGCCTTCTACAATATGTATATGTCAAACTCTATTACCACTAACTTCAAGGGACTTGCTTTATTTTAATGGAATCATATATCAAATATAATTTGAAACAAGTAGGCCATAACCTAGACCTTGGAAATCATTCTTTTCTATAGACTTCCATTGCAATAATATTTACCCAAACAATATTTGACCCATAGCAATATCCTCAAGCAAAAATAAGTGCTATGCTCTCTATCCCATTGATCCCAAAGAATTAATAACAATTTCCAAAGATCCTTTGTTTATAGCCAAGGAGTTTCTAGGTTTAATCACTATGGCAGGACTAAATAATATTTATGTGTCAGGAAACCTGGTCCATGCAAATGGAAAAAAAAGTAAGGTAAGTCTAAGTAGAATTATACCCCAGTTCCCAATAATTTGGACTGGTTTGGGATCCATTGTGTCATTTAGATATCTGTTCAGCACAAAAGCTAATCTGTGGCTCCTTTTGCCTCTACACCCAATGGAGATAAATATATTTTCTTAACTTTGTAGCATTCTACTCAATGTTAGCAATTTATCTGAAAGCCTTTCCAGTGGAGCATTCTTCGTGAAGGGATTGAGAAGTTTGCCAAGAGGATTCTTTCCTTACGGGAACCTTAAAGGCATTTTTACTCTTATTTAAAAAATAAGTTAACTGAGACTGAAAAGAGAAGCATCTTACCACTGGCCACACAGTCTAGACATTTTTTGACTCCATCATGTCACATTGAATATCCTCAATGGATCACTCTGGGTCACTTACAGCCTCTAAACTGGGATGTATGGTAAAAGGCTAGGTGCTGTCTCCTACTTAGGACTTCCCCCATCTCAACCTCTCTGCAGCTCTTTAACATTTTATCTTCCCTCTAGAGCAGTGGTTCTCAACCTTCCTAATGCCGCCACCCTTTAATACAGTTCCTCATGTTGTAGTGACCCCCAACCATAAAATTATTTTCGTTGCTACTTCATAACTAATTTTTCTACTGTTATGAATCATAATGTAAATATCTGATATGAAAGATATATTTTCATTGTTACAAATTGAACATAACCCACAGGTTGAAAACCGCTGCTCTGGAGTATGTCATGTTAACTTTGTATTCACTTTTCTCAGTACAGTCGGCTCCCTGAAGACAAAGATTCATTCATTTTGCCTATGAATCTATAGCACCTAGAACATAGTTTGTTTGGTTTGGTTTTTAAAGTGAGGAAGACAAAATCATTTTTAGCTGGGAGTATCAGAAAAGCATCTGTGGAGGAAGTGTCAGTCTTCCAGAAAAAGGAGTCTTTCACCAGGTGGAAAAGAAGGGAAGATGCTCCAGGCACATAGGATGAACCGAGTGGAGGCACAGAGGTAAATAGATAGGTGCACAGTAACTCCGAAAACAACTGGCAAACAAGTTCGGCTGGAATAGAATTGTGAAGGGGCAGTAAATGGGAAATAAAGCTAGAAAAAGAAGTAGAAGTCTGAATGATGACTACATTCTATGTCAAGCTAGGGAGAGTTTAGTCTATAAAATGGTATTGACGCTGAAGATTTTTAAGCAAAAGGATGTTGTTTTTTTTTTAAGCAAAAGATCTGGGTCCTGGAAAGATATTTTGGCAATTCTGAGAAAGATGATTTGGACAGATGAGGAGAGATCCTATTTTAAAAATTCTTTTTAAAGGCCAGGTAAGAAGAGGTGGCTGTGCTTAGTAACAAAAGTAAGCAAAGTACTGTATGGAATCAGGAAGACCTGAGTTCAGATTCCAGCTTCAGCCACTTCCTAGCTGTGTTATCCTGGACATGTCACTTAACCTATCTTTTTCTCAATTGTAAAATGAGGATAATTGGGGTTATTGTGAGGATGAAATGAGATAATTATTGTAAAAGGCTTAGCACAATACCTGGCACATAGTTAAGTGCTATAAAAATGGCAGTTATTATTGCTATGCATTTAAATGAACTCAGTCATCTGACTTTCCTCATTTGCTAAAGTTGGAGAAATTTACAAAAACAAAACTGCATTGACATTTTAGTGTCTAGCACAGCATTTGGCACATAATAAACACTTAATAAATGCTGGTTGTTTGATTCTACATCCATGGAAATCAGTGGAAACCACACTTGTCTCCTCCATTAATATAATTGCCATAGGATGAGTGAACTTCTTGTTAGGTCACCACTTGGAAATACAGAAAATAGACAGGCCCCCTGCTCATTCCAGAGGACTCCAGCCTACTCTCTTCTGTTCTCCTACCAACCGACCAGTCATCTGAACAACCCACGGACTGAGGCAACGGCAATGCCCACTAAACAATGAGTTCAGAGGATTGACCTGTCAATAAACATCTATTAAGTGTATACTACCTGTAAGGCCTGACATCTTGCCAGCCCCCTCTGAAGACACTGGAATGACCATTAAAATTCCTCCCCTAATTTCAATAACACAGATATTCTATACATGTCAGCCCATCTATAATTCAAGTGGCACTGTGGAGTTTTGAGTAGAGTAATAGCTAAAAATTCCTAAGCCTGCTATGCTTCAGAATGACAAAGTATACTCTCAGAATGAAAAGTGCCCTCAAATTAACTTCTTAAGACATTAAGTTAAAGGCAAAGGATGAAAAGATTTTAAAACACCAGGTTCCACTGGAGGTGAGTCCCTGGGACACTTGGATATCAAATGTCTGTGCTGGGGAGGCCACCTTGCAGAGGAGTGAGAAAGGGCAGGGGCAGACAGGATCAACCCAGGTGAAGCTAGCTACTGTAGAGAGGAAGCATTACATCTGGTAGTTTCCTACCTTTACTTTTTCTTCCTAACCAGATATTCAATTCAGTTGTTCCCCTCTGTTGAAAAAGTACAAATGTAGTCGATATTCTCTAAATTTCAGTGCCCTGATACAAAGCTCTAAGGCCCCTCCCTAGTTACAGTTTTGCATACCGGAATCTTAGCCAAATACATAAACTGCTAGCAAGACTCAAGCCAGAGAGCATGATTCAAGTAGTCAACTATATGAAAGTGAAATGACGAGTCTCAACAAAGTGACTATGGAGTCCAAATTAAAAGTTTTTAAGGAGCTTTAATTAGCCAGCTGGGGCTATTCCCTACCAATTAAAAGGGCTAGCAGCCGAGAACTCAGGAGTGAGGAACCTTTTATACATTTTTTAGGTTCACTTCTAAGTAACACAATTAGTTCCTAAGCAAGTTACCATATAGATGCAAGCAAGCCATTACTAAGACAAGGGGGGGTGGGGTTGTAGGGTAAGCAGAGGGGCACAGGGCATGACAACTGAGCAAGAAAAAGATAAATTACCCCAGGCCGGCTTCCCAAGTTCATCAAGTTTAATTTAACTGTTTCCCGGCCATAACAAAAGCTTAACATGTTTATCTTGGTTTCTTCAAAAATAAAACGAATTATGTTTAGGTAACTGACTGGGTCTTCTTTCCTTCCTGCTTCCTTCTTCCCTCCATCCTTTTCCTCTTTCCTCCCTTCCTTTCTCCCTCCCTTCCTACCTTCTTTTATTCCTTCCCTTCCCCTTTCTCCCTTCCATCTTTCCTTCATTCCTCCTTTCTCTTCCTTCTTACCTTTTTGTATGCCTTTCTTCTCTCCTTCCTTTCTTCCTGCTTTCCTTCTAGTCTTTAAAAAAAATTTTTTTTTAAATATAATGAGAGGAGAGACACTAAGATAGCCCCTATAAATCAACTAAAGAAACAAAAAAAAGGAAATTCAGTCCCAGAGCCTAGCTATGACGTGTTTATATGTGGTGGTAGAAATTGCTCTAGCCCTCGCCCAGAAAGATGGCAGCCTCAACTGAGGAGGCTGAGGCGGCAGTGCAGCCTGCGGGGTCCCGGAGCTCCGAGAGGGACCTGTAAGAGGGGCCCGAGGCTTTGGCAGCTCCAGGCCCCGACCCGGGCTGCGAGGACGGCAGTGGCGATTGCGGCGGGGCCTCAGGACGATGCTGCGCTCCACCGGTGTTTCCTGGCCATCGACTCTCCCTACTAGGCCGGCGCGGGGCCGTCCTGCTGCCGGAAGCCCTACTGCCACTCCCGGCCACCGCGGCTCTGAGAACGGCCTGGCTCAGGGCGAGGCGTCCCCCGCAGCAGCTAACAACCCCCGCCCTGGCTTCGGGGACGCGGTGCAGAGTGCGGGAGCACGTGTAGGATGCCCTTGGTGCTTCCACCGTGCCATTCGGAAAGGCTTGGAAATTCTTACACTGAAGATCAGTAAAAAAAAAAAAAATTTAAATCAATTTCACATGTAATGCTGCTGAGAGATGACCTTCAGGTGAACGGTTCTTCACTCTCTGATGTGTCTCCTGGTCACCACAGATTTGTTTGCTAATAGGAGTTGAAATTCTCTAAGAGGCCCTGACTCTGCATCAGTAGGAAGCTTGGAGAATCATAGACTCACAGAGCTGGAGGGTCCTTAGAAGCTATCTAGTCCAACCCCTGGCCTGATGGATGATTCTCTCTCCAGCATCTCTGCTCTACTTATGGTTGGTCATCCAGTTTCTACTTGAACACTTCCACCAGTGAAATACTTTTGTCACAGCACTCAACACACAATGTTAAGTAACAAAAATTACTTAATTTTAAATAACTTTAAATTTTTCATTTAAATTAAATAAATTATAATTAAATTTTAAAAATAAAAAGTGATAAAAATAATTTCCGGAGAAAAAAGAAAGTGTGCTGTATCAGGGGGTCGGGAATTCAAATTCTTGCTCTGCCACTTCCTGCCAGTAAAAATTAGGTAAGTATATCAAGACCGCTCAGTTTTGGCTCCTACAGAATTGGATGATTAGACAAAAAAAAAAGATTTTTAAGAAAAAAACTCGTTGGAAACCCTTAGATGTTAGCAAATTTTTCAAAGTTTGAATGTTTGTCACTTTGCAGATTCCGGTATTAATGACCCCATAATTTCATCCAAATATGAATGAGCAATACAAGAAAAAATGTACCTCCAAATCGTGATACTATTAACCAAAGGGGAAAAAGAGCTATCTATGGAAATATTGTCAAAGCAGCAAAATATTCAATTTCAAAATCCAAAAATAAAAAAATCAGAAGGAAACTAAATGGTAAAAGGTTTGCATTTGGGTTACATTAATGTAATGCAGCATTATAATGCAACTAAGATTGATAAGTATGAGGAATATCAGGAAATCTGGAATAGCCTGTACAAATAATATAAAGGGGAAAAAAAAAAAAGAACCAAGGGAGGGAAGAACCTAAATGAGAATGAATGAACAAAGACGCCAACTGGACATTTAAAGAAAATGACTGAAATGTTGTTATAATAAGGGCAAAAAAAAAAAAAAAGGATAAAAAGATAAATAAGAGCTAACATTTATACAATGCTTTAAGGGTTACAAAACATTTTACATACATTATCTTATTTGATCCACACAACAACTCTGGGAGACAGGGATTATTCTCTGCCTCTGTTATCTGCGTTTTATAGATGAGGAAACTGAGGTACTTAGTAACTAAGTGCCTTGCCCAGGACCACACAGCTCCTGCCTGTGGCAGAATTTGAACTGAGATCCTTCTCAATTCAAGTATAGGGCTCAATTCACTATGCCAGCTGTTTGTTAATGAAACTTTACCTATGAAATTAAATAAAAGGTAAATAACTACTAAGTAGGTTAAGTTGGAATTGTTGATTTTCAGTGCTGTTTTTCAACAAACTATTAATTTTTTGCTACACAAATCTCTTATCCAATTCTAGAAAACATACTTTTTTCCGGTACTGCTTCTACTCACTATGACTTGACTTATTTGCTCAAAGATTTTGACAACAGTCGATATCTGAAATATGTAAGAACTTACACAGACTGTGTAATTTGGACCATCAGCTCTATCCAGGAGCAGATTTATGCACTAATTCAATCTATAGCTTTGTCATTAGAGTTTTTAGTTTCGAAGGGGAAGCATAGAATACTTAAAGTGCATTGGATCAATTTCCTTGTGAAATGTTGTGAGTTAAATTCATCGCATAAGTTATTTAAAAGATACAACAACAAAAATTGGTTTAGTCCTATCAAACTTGAATGCAGTTTATATTCTGAGTACAAATATTGCCAAATTATGTTAAAACGTTCATTCTGGAAAAAATATTGATCTACTACAGGAGATAGTGGGGTACTGCATTAAAAGATTGCCTGGACTGGTTGATTTTTCATATAATTTCTTGTGTGCTGCATATGAAATATTTTGTGAGTTGAAGTGCATCATCATTTTTTTACTCAGGTTTGAGAAAACATGTAAATTTATGCATGCCCACTACTGAAAGTTCCAGGAAGAGACATTATATTTACAACTCATTAAGAGTTAATGACTACTGTGTCCTGTGACTTTATGGAAAGCTGAGACATTATGAGATAAATTTCTTTGAAAGATAGCAAATGATCTTTGAATTAAGTCAAGAAAATAGCACTCCATGTTAGGAAGTTAGCAACATCGCTGGCATTCCAGGGCTGTGAATTAAATTGACAGCTGGATTCCATCAATAAACCCCAGAACAGATCCCAGAAAAAGACATCCTAGCCTTTAGTGCATAAATAACTTTTTATTTAAAAAGCAACAACATCATCATTTTGGAGTGTTTATTGCAACATAATTTATAGTTAGGGCTTCCTATAGATTTGGTTCCTGCACCCTAGAATGGGACTAGTAAATATGTAGGAAGAATAATCCTTTTAAATGATCAGCTATGGTTAGTTATGTTATTCCCTTGCTCCAAAACCATAAAAAAAATCAAGACAAAATGTCAGAAAACTGTTCAATACTGACTTCTTTTAGCCCAACAAACTTTAGTTCTCCTAACTTTGCACTTGCAAATGATTTTCCAGCTTAAATGTGGATTTTAGGCAATCTTTGTTAAAATGTTACTTTTCCTTTCATAAAAAAAAAATTGTATAAGCTTTCATTATTTCTCTCAACAAAAGATACTTTTTTAAACTCTCACAACAAATACCCGAAGTCCAACAAAGCAGATTCCCATTTTGGCCATGTCACAATATGCAAATCTCATTCAAGATTTTCAGTCTATCACATCACATCTCAAGAGATAAGGGGTGGGAGCTTGGGGGTGGGGATGGGAATGATTCCTCTTCAATCCTCTGGACTCATGGTTTATCATTATTTTATCAGAATTTTTAACTCCTTCAAAGTTGTTCTATACTGTCATTGTAATTGTTAGTTCTGCTCACTTCACTACATCAGTTCATAGGGGTCCACAAAGTCCATTAGTTCACAGGGGCCCACTAGAGTCCACTAGGAGGTTTCCAGTTTCCTCTTTAAGTGTCCATTTCATCATTTTTATGGCATAATACAACTTAATCCTTTTATATCCATCTATCATAATTTGTTGAACTATTCTTCAAGAAACAGGCTTTCTCTTATTTTCCAGTTTGGGACCACTACAAAAAGAACTACTATAAATCTTTTTGTTTCCTTTTTCTCTTTCTTTAATCTCTTTGGGGTATAGACTCTAGGTGGTCTGGTTGGATTCCTTGCATGTTTTAAAAAGCTGATCATTTCAGTTGGCTCTTTAGAGACCATCTTTGGCTAGCAAATGGAGATTCCCTTTGAATTTTCATCTCTCCTCCAATCAAAGAGTCAGATTTCTATCCCAGTGACTTTTATCCACACTCACTCCAGCTGAATTGCAAAATGTTTTCTTTGTCCTTAAGAACATGACAGAGAACTTTATCTGCATTCAAATGCTGACTGGTTTGTGGTGTTTCAATAATAAAACAGCAGGATTGAAGGCTCATGATGAGAAATCTGACTAATTACCTGTTAGATGATAGATGGTTGTAACTCGGCAGTGCCAGTCACTGAAAACAAAACACTTCGAGATATCAATCAGTTTCCTGACAAATTCAATTTCCATCACATTCAGTGGACAATAAATGTGATTTTTACCCTTGCATCTACATAGCTCCCGACTTTTAACTTTCAAATATGCATAATAATATTTTAATAAAGTAGAAATTTTTTAAAGTGAATTAGTATTTAAATACCTGACATATTCATATTTCAGGCTCACAGCTTTTAAATAGATAGATGGTGGAAATAATTAACAATGTAAATCCACATTGTATTCAATTGCAGAGGGCAAGGTGTACTTAATAGTAGTTTTCCTATTTTCTTTCTACATTTACATTTAACTCAAATTATTCACAACAACTATAATGGCTGTGTTCAGTCTCTCCATTTTTTTTTAATTTTGTGGTAAATGAGTTGGGTGAGCATTCCACGTGAGATACAAAAAGCAGAATGTCCCAATTAACACTGCCACAAGCCAGCATGTGGGCAGAGTTAAAGCAAAGAGGGACTGAAGCATGGAAATTGAATGTGGGACTGAGAAACACCTCTTTCTTTCTTCTAAGGATTGATTATAAGTCACCCTTCAGAATTTATGGTCAATCCTTATGCACTAAAAACAAAATGTATTTATTTTGCATTGTCCCAACTTGTGATTTGGGATCATAGAGTTCTCTCCTTTTCACCATTCACAAAGAGAAGACCTCTTGTCTAAAGCCTGTGGACCTAATGGTGCAACAAAGTCTTTGCCATATCAATAGGGCTGATGCTGCTGGTCTATCCCTAAGCCTGACCATCTTGTCACACATGGACATAGGACAGCATCTGCTCAAGTCTTCTTGAGAATTCTGACCACCCAGGAAAAAGGAAACACAATAGAAATGTGGAAGCAAACAAGAGAGTCCAGTGCCAGCACGTGAACCAAGTAAAGGTAGGGAGGTGTTGTGGACCAGTGGTTTGAGAATCACCCACAAAGTGAACAGATGACTTCAAGTTCACCTGGCAAAGCCTATAGGCCAGTGGTTCTCAACCTTCCTAATGCCACGACTGTTTAATACTCATATGTGGGCGTATATGCATGTGGGCAGACCTGCCTGGAGATGGATGGAAGAGCTGTATCTCGGTTCCTAAGACCATCGGAAATAGGTGTTTTCCAATGGTCTTAGGTGACCTAGTTCAAACCCCAAAAGGGTCGGCAACCCACAGATTGAGAATCGCTGCTATAGGCAGAGCAAAAGAAAACTGAGGAGCTCTCCTTCTCACAAAGCCCTTTGTGAGGAAGATGTTTAACATCTGCATGAGGTTGTGGTGTATGGATTCCAATTCCCCATCATGTGAAGTGCTGTTGGATATGCCACAAACCAAAACCCAAGTTAAAATGTCATTAGTCAGTATGACTATATCAGATTAAGTAGCTAACACCTTGTTCCCTGAAGGACTTAGCTAGAAGATAGCTTACCATTCAGTGGAAGGAACACAAAATGTCAAGATCTGAGTGTTACAGGGCAGCAAGACACTCCCAAGTGAGGGAAAACATATTTAAGAATAACAGGGTTCAGTCAAATAAAGAAGGGAATGTCAGGAATGGTAAAGACAATATCTACGTCATAACTCTGCCAAGGGCTAGCCTGGACTGTGGCACTTGGAGATACAGAGAGAATACATTCCTGCTTACTAGGAATATAAATTAGAATAAAGAAAAGTCAGGGAGACCCCTTCCATTAGCACCCTTCTTACACTGGAGCCAAGATTACATATCATAGACTTGATTTCTTCATTTGGAAAAACATTCAAAAACAGCAAGTGCTGAACATCCACAGAGGGCTAACTTTGGATTATTTTTTTCACTCAAAAAATATTTATTGAGCAAGGACTACATATACCTAGATGGAAGCATCTAGATAGAACACTGGGCCTGAAGTCAGGACAACCTTAGCCCAAAGACAAACACAAGCTCAGAAGCTGCCTAGCTGTGTGACCCTGGGCAAGTCGTTTAATCTCTGCTTGCCTCAGTTTTCTCATCTGGAAAATGGATCTGATAACAGTTACCCATCTTCTGGTGTGGTTGTGAGAACCAGCTGAGATATGATTTGTAAAGTGCTTAGCACAATGTCTGCAACATAGTAGGCATTATAAAAATACTAGCAATTATTATTATTATAACAAAACCCTATAGTAGTTGCTGAGAAGGATACAGAGATGTAAAAGATAAATCCCCTCTCCTCAGAGAGCTTCTAGTCTAGGAGTATGAGAGGGAAAAAAAATGTACTTAAGGACAGAGGACCAAAAAAGGCATTATGTCAGAAATGCCTTTTAGTTGTATTTAAATACCTAAAACCTAATCCTCCATACAATCATGTAAAAAGTAAAAATAAGAAATTTATAAGGACAGCACTCCTGTATCCTCTGGATCAAAGTACCAGTGGAAAAAAAAAGTATAAGTGAAATGGGAGTGAAGGTGTTCTTGAGAATAGACAACTCCTCTCTACTAGTCATTTTCTGAATGCAGAAAGCAACAAACATTTAGAGCTGGCAAACCAATTCCAAAGGCCTAGAAATCTTCACCCTAAATGTAAATGGAGTGACTCCAACAGGAGGCTACTTTATCCAAAACATGAGTTTATCTCCCTCGGTGGCATCTCATCAGTCCCAAAAGCAAGTCTGTCTACCCTTTAAGGGAAAAATTTCTTTAGCAAGAAGCATTCCAGAAAAGACAAAGCAGTGATCCTGCTGCCAAACTACTGAGATTAACAGGTTACAGTTTCTTCCACAGAAAGATAGAGCAGGGGGGTGGCTAGGTGGGGCAGTGAATAGAGCACCAGCCCTGGAGTCAGGAGGACCTGGGTTCAAATCTGGCCTCAGACACAACACACAAAAAAACTAGCTGTGTGACCTCGGGCAAGTCACTTAACCCCAATTACCCTACCTTCCCCTCCTCCAAAAAAGCAAAAATATACAAACAAACAAAAAAAGCAAGATAGAGCTGGGCCCCTAAACAAGAAATAGTCTTCTTTGAGTAAACTCAGAATATGAATATTACGTCTGCAGTTCTTATTCAAATTTTCATCAACTTGTATCACCTCATATTTGGCTATACTAACTCAAGGGGAAAAAAAACTATATTACTTAGAAAGAAAAAGATTTCTCACTGTAAAGCATTCTGGAGTGAAAAACTGTTTTGGGATTAGGAAGTACGACACCTGGAAATAAGGATTCTGAACTGGGATCTTGGCATCCCAACAAAAGTTAAAAAAAGAAATCGGTAATTTAGGGCAAAGGAAGCAGGGAATGAAATGGTTCACTATTGTATATTAAGTTTCATTAAGTCCTCAATTATATTAAGTATGCTAAGGGAAGTTTTGTTTTGTTTTGTTTTCAGTCTCTATGTTTATGTAATAGGAAATAAAATTTGCTCTTGACAAAGCATAGGGCAATAGGGTCTGGTCTTCCTTGGGAAAGTGAGCCCTGCGCTTGTCTGAAATATAAAGATAGCTATCCAGGAAAGAGAGGATGCAGAGGAATTGTGGTCTTAAGATATCTTTTCATTGTTGTTATGTTGACATCAGGGCCATGGATTGCTATCTTGCGGTATTTCGTGGTTATTTCTACTAAATAATAAAATGTTACTTTAATACATTAATAGTCTAAGATCTGTGATTTTCTCTGTATATTCTTTGGTTTATACCCTGTATATACCCTTGATAGTGGTCTAAGGGTTTCTGTGACCAAGCAATTCCTTACCCTTGGGACAAACAGGGGATGGGCTATTCTAAACTCTGTTGGCCTAATCCTCTAATGACCCTGCTTCCAGCCTAGCCCCTACACCATCATCTAGAGAAAAAACCCCCAAGGAGATACGACCTGGCCAACTGTTTGTATAAGTATTGCAAACACAGATGCTTTAGATCCAGAAAGGAAAATTCTCTTCTCTCCTACCCCCAAAGTCGTTAGCACTGTTCAATATCAGAAATTGAAATTATTTTATCTGTAGAAATTCATTATCAACCTCTTTGCTACTGTACCCTAAGAATAACAGGGCTTTTCCTTCTGAGTTGCAGTTAATACTACAAGGAACAGGCATGTCAACTGATACAAAAGTATGACAACTTTACTTCAAAATTTAAATTTTCATCCTACTATATTTTCTTTTCCTTATGGATTAAAAAAAATGTTCTTTGTCAAATGACTGTAGCATGATTCTTTGGGGTATTGTTAAATTCCAGTTTTTCTAGTATTAAAACCTTTTGTATGAAATGATGTCTTCCCCTATTAAGTGAGCTCCTTGAAGTCATTCTCACTTTTCTATTTGTATTTCCAGCGGTTAAGACAGTGTTTTTCATATAGTAAGCACTTAATAAGTGATTTTTCCATTCCTTCATTCATTCATGACAGAGTTCATGGATAATAAGTGCTTATGATTTTTCTTTGACCAGCCACTGACACAAAAAATATAATACCTGGGTCAAATGCAGTTGACTGTAGGAACAGGAAAGTGGGAGTGCCTAAGTTTCAGGGTTAGTGAACCTTTGGCCTTGAAGTTGCCCCTTGGGGCCCCACTTGAGGACCTAGAGGGCCACATGTGGCCTCAAGGCTGCAGGTTTCCCACCCATGGAAGGTATGATTGCTCCTGTGGTTGTCTTTTTGTTTGTGCATAGCTAAAGGAAACTGGAAATAGAGATTCTGGGATTAAGAAGGCTGGGATGTTCCAAATAAAGTTGGAGCAAGTTGCAGGAGACTACAAGCCAGATATCAAACTCATCTGGAGAGTGGAGGGTGACATGGAAGTCCAGAGATGGGAATATTCCAGGATCTGAGGAAGAGGAAGTGAACCTTAAAGGAATGATGGTGACTACTGAGCAATGGTGCCAGTGAGGAACAAGGAATATGCCAACTCCTCTCTTTGTTCCCTTGTGGACAGAGAGTGGAATGGGGAGGAGAAAAAAATAAATAACCAGCCTTGGACGTGAAGACATGTGTTATCTTCAGGACAAAACTAAGTTTTTAATGAGAAACCAGAGATAGCATGTGAGAGGAACACATCTAGGCTCACAGATTTGGAAGCTGGAAGAGGCTTTAGAAGTCCTCAAGTTTAACCTCATTCTACAGATGAGTAAACTGAGACTTTGAAAAGAAAAATGACTTGTCCACAGTCATTAAATGTCAAAGCTGGAGAGGGAAAAGGAAAGGAATTGACTCCCAGTGAGAAAGTTCTCAATGAGAGGTTCACAGGACCCTAGGGAGAGGCATGCTGGAGGGAGGGGAGAGGAAGGAAACAAGAAGCTTCCCACCCACCCACCCACCACCACCAGCACTCCACCCCACCCCTCAGTAATGTGTACACATTCCCAATTATGTGCAAAATAATTTAGAACATATCATGAGTGCAAAAGTTTAAAAAAAATAGCTGTCATTGAGGGTGTGTTGGTCCAGGAAGATTCTATGTAGGGGCCCTGACACCAAGTCAAGGTCAGATAGTAAGACAGGAAGGAGCATAGGAGATGTTAGGGTGAGCGGACAGATTGCCCTAACTGGCAGTGTTTATGTCAGGATATGGTGCAAGATGAGGCTGGAAAATTAGGTTAGAACCAGATTCAAGCATATCCTGAAGTGAAAAGTAAGACGTGCTTTCAGATAAGATAATATGGCTATTTGTTTGGGGCCAGGAGCCAGGAAAACATGAGTTCAATTCTGACCTCAAACACTCACTTGCTGCACGACCCTAGGCAAGTCACTTAACCTCTGCCTTAGTTTCTTCAACCGTTAAATAGGGACAATAAAGGAATCTACTGCATAGGATTGTTGTGACAAACAAATGAGATAATATTCATAAAGCACTCATCACAGTGCTTGGTATATATATAATACATATGCTATATAATGGCTTATTCCCCTCCCTCCCCATGCATATTTTTATGAGGGCTTCTTCTTTTTATAAATTGAATTTATTAAATACTTTTAAAAATAGAAAAACCAGCTATACACAATAGAGATTTACAATTTCATACGTAACCTTTTTCTATTCTACGTGGATTTGGAAATGCTCATTTTCTCTCGTATTCTTTAGGTTCAGAATTTCTTTAAAAATAACAAATTTAAATATCTTTAATCCAGGAAGAAGTATTGAATCTTGTTGAATGAACCTCATATCTTCCTATTGCTGAGGGATCCCGAATTTTCGGTCTTTGAAGAGTATGTTATTCTGTAATTCATAGCTATACACTGTCTCTGGAAGGATGTTGGTGTTAAATATGATGATATGATTCATATCATTTTATTCATCCCTTCAAGTTGTGTCTTGGGAAGCTTTAGAGAGCCCTTCATAGAAGTGGAATGGATTTGGGGCTTGGTTATGCTATTCCAATTGTGAAACTGGATTTTGACTATTTCCAATACCTAAAAATGAAGTAGAATAAAACAATTTCCACTTTTCCTCAAAAACAAAAATGGCATTGTGAAAATTCAGGAAGAATAATGCGACTTGTAAACAGAGACTAGAGTCCTTGATTGGTAGAGAATTGAGCATCCTATGACCAGGTGGAACCATCCTCTCTATGCTAATTACATGTAGTACTTGAAGCTCCATATACAGGTCTGGGAATATAGAGGGGCCACCATACAAGGTGGGGAGGAGAAGGGGAGAGAGAAAGAGAGAGAGAGAGAGGTAGAGAGAGAGAGAGAGAGAGAGAGAGAGAGAGAGAGAGAAAGAGAGAGAGAGATCTTTTTGAATCTGCCAGTCAGGGAAAGGGGGAGCTCATTCTGCACCCTAAAAAGTCCTTAGACTGTGGTTCTAGAACCAGCCTGTATTTTCTCTTCCATAACACTGATTGCTGAATTTACTAGTATTCTTTTTTTTCTCTCTGCTTTTTGGAGGTGAGAAGGCAGGGCAATTGGGGTAAGTGACTTGCCCAAGATCACACAGCTAATAAGTGTTTAAGTGTCTGAGGCCCAATTTGAACTCAGGTCCTCCTGACTCCAGGGCCAGTGCCATATTCACTGCGCCACCTAGCCACCCCCAGCTTATCAGTATTATTAACTGTATCTTACATAATGCATTACTCAGACTTACCTAACTATGGGCAAAGAAAACTTTAAAATAAAAAAAAAAAATCAACCCTGGGGCAGCTAGGTAGAGCAGTGAAAATATATATATGTATTTGTATATATACACACACACACATATATATATATATATATACACACATATATATTTGTATATATGTATATATACATATGTATGTATACACACACACACATACACACACACACACCAACCTATTGTTGGTCAATCAGTGAAAGTCAGAATGATTTGGGTTTAAGGCATGGTCAGGTAGCTCCATTTGTATCCCAATGGGCTATATCAAAAACTACTTTTCCAGAGCTTTATTTCAAGAAATCATAAATGAAACTATAGAAGACAAAAGAGTTAATTATCTCAGTTTTTTTTATGATAGAATAAATAAGTAGAAAAGAGTGGAAAAAACATCTAGCCCACAAAACCCAAGATATCCTGCAATGTTTAAGTGATCAAAATTATATGCCTTTGGGCAGAGTACTCACATTGTGAGGGTGGGATTCCTCATGTGGATAGATGGATGGAAGGAAGAAAGGAAGGAAGGAAGGAAGGAAGGAAGGAAGGAAATGCTAGCATTTTAATAAAAGACGTCAATGACACTCTTGAATGCCAAAGATAATGCTTTGGTCATGTGACATTGGGATACTCACCTAACTTAGCAATATCACAGAAAAATTTGTTTTTGTTTTCTTTTTTTGGTTTGTAATTTGTTTTTATTCTGAATTTAAACACCAAAAAAAGAAAGCATTTCTGTAGGTATGGCACAACAAAAAATAAGGAATCTATATGAAATCATAGATCTCCATCCACACCACTTGCTTTTTTAAAATACATGATTACTGGGGATGGAGCCAAGATGGCAGCGTAGGAGAAGCAACATATCACAGCTCTCACATAGCCACCGCAAAATACCCATAAAATATGACTCTAAACTAATCCTAGAACTCCAAAACACACACAAATATACTTTCCACTAAAGTCAGCTCAGCTACGAGGAACCATATCAGCACTGCAAACTGAAACCAGCCTGACCTGAAGCCCTGGCTGAGTCCCGGGGGCGGCTGGATGAGAGGACCAAGCCCCAGCTGGAGCCTCGGGTGAGCAGATTGGCGGCAGCTGAGACAATGTTCAGAACTAGGTCAGTGGGACTTGCAAGGTCATGGGAGAAAAGGGGTCCGGCCCAAATGCCTCCAGGGCTGAGAATCAAAAAGGCAGAGGTTCTGCACCCATCTCCGCATTGCAGCTTCAGCACCCTTGGCCTGCAGAGTGCAGGGGGACCAAGAGATCATTCAGAGGCCGAGTGCTCTCGCATTGAGTGGCCCGGATCCAGATTGCGGTCTTGGGCTTTGGTCTTGTGGTCCTTTTTCCTTCAGTGAGCCAGAAGTGGGGGAGGGACCCAGCACCTCCCTGAGAGCTACGGCAGCTGGAAGGACCCCAGCGATTTGGGACAGAGCTTTGCCCTCTGGAAGCAGAGTCCCACAGAGATTTTAAAAAATAAATAAATAAACAACCACAGACTGACCAACCATGAATAAGAATAAGCATAAGAAGCAAAGTAAGAACAGCAACCAAACCCTAGATTCCTTCTTTGGGGAAAAGAAAGACCAAGGCAGAGAGAGGGAGGAGGACAGTGCAGCCAGAGCTCCCCCACCAGGGGCTTCCAATAAACATGAAGATTGCCTTAAAGCTAGAGATCAGCTGAAGAAGGATTTTGAAAACCAAATAAGAGAAGTGGAAGAAAAATTGGGAAGAGAAATAAGAATGTTGCA
>CM053591.1:164136194-164195590 GCA_028646515.1 Pseudochirops corinnae | reverse complement strand
TTTTCACCCTGAACTAGGTAAATGATATGCTTGATTAAAGTAAGATTGTTAACCCATTTTGAGTTGCTTTCCTTTAGAAAAGCGGATCTAAGAACCTGTGCTAGTAGCCGCCCTACGTATGCTAGGGTGCTTGCTGTTACAGCCAGTTAAATTCTCCTTTTCTTCAGCTCTAGGATAAATAGAACCATCCTCAAAAGTGTGAAGACCTTGGCTCAAGGACCTCCTCTCCATGGACTGACTGGGTGACTCTGGGAAAGTCCTTTAACTTCTGAGTGTTCTAGGCAGCTTTCTAATACTAAATTTCAAAGAAGGTACTGATGAGGGGACTTTCCTCAACTATGTTCCCATACCAATGAAATCACAGGTCCAATCTCCATCCCAATTACTATATTCTTTCATTACATCCTTCACTTTTCTTTTATAATTCCTTGTTTCAGTATACTACAGCCTGCTTAGTTCCATGATGCACTTCTCCAGTATCCTTTAGGTGAACTTTACTTTCAAATTTTCAAAGACAAGCAGTGTTTTGTAATTTGTGGCCATACAATACTGAGATATTATCAGTATTAAAATGGTAAGTCCTTATTTCAGGAAAGAACTTGGGTGCATTAAAAGAACTTTGCAAATTAAAGGCAATTTAATCTACTGTCTTCTTCCTTGAGCTAGGTCAACTCTGGCCCCACCTCACTGTCCTTTCTTATTATCTGTATGTCTGAATAGACACATGTGTTTATATAATGTTTCAATTACTGTTATCTCTCTACATCATGAAGGTTAAGGGTGTGGTGTCCCCACAATCTGGAAAATCCTTGTGAAATTGTTTGATCAGAGAAGAGGACTGAATCATTATAGTATTAAAAGATAAAATATGTTAATATTATACAATACTATACATATATTTTATGCATTTCGAACTTTCTAAACTTTTTCTGTGCTGTCTATTGGCCTTCATCTGTCCTCTGCAGTTTCTGCAAAACTCCCAAAAAGCTGCCACTTAATTTCTTATGCTGACCTGTGATATATCGAACTCTGATGGGAGGGGGGGGGGCACCTAGGTGGTACAGTGAATAGAGCACCAGCCCTGGAGTCAGGAGGACTTGAGTTCAAATCCAGTCTCAGACATTTTACGCACTTACTAGCCGTGTGACCTTGGACAAGTCACTTAACCTCAATTGCCCTGACTTCTCCCCTCCAAAAAAAAAAAAACTTTGATGGGGAAAGTCACAATGTGGAAGGGATAACTGTATCAACATCTGTGTGAGATAAATACTTACATATCCATTTAATTTACAAATATATATCCAAATACTATACACATACACTTTTGCTTATGCGTGTATTTACGTTTATATTAAATATACATGCACATACATATACACATATGTATATATATACTTTTGTTCATATACTGCCACATATACAAGATGTTGACAATAATACAATTAATCACATTTTTATCATAACAAACTTGTGAGATTAGTAGTGCAAATATCACTACTGCCATTTTACAAATTCAGAAACTAAAGTTTTGAGAGTTTAAGTGACCATGATCACCTAGTGTCCAAGGCAAAATTTGGCTCTGTTCTAGTGACTACAGGACAACCAATTCACCATATCATTCTCTCCAGCCCCCAGTCACTTCCAGAGAGCCTCCTAAACAACAATGGTGACAGGCTAGGTTGCCCTGGTGGAGAATCCCAACTCCTGCATCCTACCTTGGCCCTCAGATTCCTTGAAATATACTTCCTCTTGTTTATGCTTACTAGTGTACAAGCTTCCCAAATCTTCATGAGGCATTCAACCCCTCCTGCCATTGTCTAGTCTAGAGGCACATTCTTAAGCATTCTAATCACTTGTCTTCCTCAGTGCATCTCTCTCCATCCACTGAATCTCTGCCTATTCTCATTCCCCAATGATTTAGCATTCTCCTAGTTCATCTTCTCAATGATAAGGAATCCATTTGCTTTCCCAAATCTCAAACCTACCCCTCCCAGTGTTCCTCTCCCGAATTTCAAATCCCTTCCACTGTGCCCCATGAAATGCCTACTGTGTGATTAACAAACTTTGTAAACCTCCCCCTCCCTCCCTCTGTCTCCATGTCTGTCTGTCTCTATGGCTGTCTCTCTTACTCTCTTTCCCCCACCTCCCCGCCCTTTGATCTTCTGTCCCTCACTGGGACCTGACCCACTCCTGACAGGACTCTGCACCCCTGGCCACTCTTTTAATATGAACTGTAGTTTCTCCCCTATCTCTCAACTCACTGGTCACTGTGGGATACCTAGATATCTTCCGCCATCATTCAGCTTCCTTTCCTTCTTTAACTTTTGAGATATTTGTTCAAATTATCACATAATCCAGACCCTGATGACTGTTATCTCTTAACTCCCAAGCTATTCTCTCTTTCTTTCCTCAGTGAGTTCAATGCCAAGCTCACAATTTTCCACTCCACTCCAACTCTCTTCTCCGTACTGTGACACTTCAATTTACATGTTGATATCCGCTCAAATACCCTAACTTCACACTTCCTCAATCTACTCAGTTCCCATGACCTATTCTCCACTCCAGCCTATAAGAATCATCAGCCCCTTGACCTCACAATCACCCACAAGTTGTTCCATTTCGTTGCAAAAGAACATTGAAAATCCTTTATCTCATCATAATCTTTTATAAATCCAATTTTTTCAGTGCCTTATGACTCTTAATCCTGTTCTTCCTTCTCACTGTGACCTCCAATCCTTTCACCCATTAGGATTTTCCCTGGCTATAGTTTCTTTTCTTTGAAATCTCAATTCTTTGTTGAGCCAGTTGATCCCTACAGTACTATCTTCTACTCCTGAGTCCCTTGCCCCCTTGACTATCATTGCACCTATCTTGCCAAAACCTAACTTTAGATTGCTCTTGTCATCTCCCTTCTCTGCTCTTATTCACATTTCTGCTGACTACAGGTAGAGGAAATCATGAAACCATGTTGTTGGGGTTCATTATGAATGTATTTTCTAATCTCAGCTGTGCCCCCAGTGAAGCAAAGCAATCCTCTCTATCCCATTCACCATAGTAGCTGTTAAAGCCTCTTCTCTCCTCATTCTTGCATTTAGGTTTGCCTTATACCACACACACACACACACACACACACACACACACACACACACACACGCACACACCCACATGCACACACACACGCACACGCACACACACATACCACACTCACACACACCACTCACTTGGACCTCTAGTCTCCTTTCCCCCCCATATTACATCTTCTTGACATCATCTACCTACCTTCTCATTCAGTCTACTCTCTAATGAAGACATAGCTCTTCTCCTTTCCAAGGTCCTCTCCTATATTCTCCAACAAATTTCCCCTGCTATCATTCCCACTCTCTCTAATTGTTAACCTTTTCCCCATCTACTCGTTCCTTCTCTGTGGTCTAAAAATAATCCCAATTCTTTGCCATTCTTTAAAAACAAACAGATAAAAATAACCATCAAGCTCCTACCGTCTTTATTGGCTTTTATTCTATATATCTCCTCCCCTTAACTAAACTCCTTGAAAAAGCTGCATGTATTTGATGTCTCTGCTTTTTCTACTCACATTCCTCTAAACCTTCTTCACCCTGTCTTCTCACCTCATAATTCAATTCAAACTTCTTTCTCTAAAGTTGCCAATGTTCTTTTGGTTGATAAATATAATTGTCTTTTCTTCATCCTTATTCTCCTTTACCACTCTGTAGCATTTGCCACTGTTAACCACCTTCTCTTCTTGTATACTCCCTCCCTCTGGAGTTGCATGACAGTTCTTTATTTGTTTTTCCTCTTACCTGTCTGGATCTCCTTCTCCTTGGATCTTCATCTATGTTATACATACTAACTGTTGATATCTACCAAAGATCTTTACTGGGCCCTCTTTCTCTTCTCTCTCTACATCTTCTCACTTGGTAATACCATTAACTCCCATGGATCCAATTATCTATTGCTTCATATCTGGTCCCACATTACCTATTTATTGCCTACTGAACATTCCTAGAGGGGTCCCATAGGCATCTCAAACTCAATACATCCAACATTTCATCCAAACCCAATCTTATTCACAACTTCCCTACCAATGTAGAGGATGCCACCATCTTCTCCATCACCTACACTCACAACCTCAGCATCATCATTGCCTCTTTACACTTATTCATCTCAAAAATGCAATGAGTTGTCAAATCTTGTCATTTCCACTTCTATAGCATCTCTTGTTACCACTTCTTTGCACTCACACAGTCCCAACCTAGTGCAGGAAGTTATCTCCTCTTATCTCAACTATTTCAAGAGTCATCTTATTGGTCTTTTTGCTATAAGTCTCTCCCCACCCAGATTCATCCTTCTTCCAGTTGCCAAAGTGGCCTCCCTAAAGTGTAGTTATGACTATGTCACACTAGTAACTTTCCATTACCCCCAGGATCAAATATAAACTCCTTTATTTGGCATTTTAATTTAAGTCTTCATAACCTGTCCCTATCTCTTCTTACACATTATCCCCTACAATGAACTCTAGGGTCCAGCCAGTTGACCTCATCCATGTGTCCCTGTGCCTTTGTACTGACTGTCCCCATTCATGAATGCTATTTCCCTCCTGACTTCAGCCTCCTAGAATCCTTGGCTTCTTTCAGGACTCAGGTCCAATGCTACCTCCTTTGGAAGGTTTATCCCAAGCTCCCTAGCTACTAGCCCCTTTCCTTCTAAGATTATCTTCCTAGGTCTACCCTGTTTCTTTTTTTCATCTTTCATGTATCTAAAGCTATATTGTCTCGCTCATTAGGATGTAAGTTCTTTGAGGGCAGGGTCTGTTTCCCTTTTTCTTTGAGTCCCCAGACTCACATAGTGCCTGATATATAGTAATTGCTTAATAAAAGCTTTGTGATTGTTGTTACTGATTGATTAGATAAGAATTTATATTAAGCATAAGGTAAGAAATGATCATCTTAGAACTATGGAATTTCTGCTGTGTTTCAATAAAATAAAATAAATGCCTTCTACAATACACAATTTTAAAGTTAGTATAGATTAATTGTTATAGATCAATTATTTATCACTCTTAGTTTGACCTGGCTCTCTTTGACTTCAACACCTTACCAGTTGCCCTCCCATCCTGAAGAAGCTTCCACACTTTTATAGTTGGTGAGTCCTAAGGTTAGAGAAGCATTTCATGAGTAGCCCAAGCCCTGCTTGCTCTATTTCTTGTTTGACTCACTCCAGATTTACACACACACACACACACACACACACACACACACACACACACACACAGAGCCATCTTGCCCACATATGGGTTCCTTACCCTCTCTTTCCTGTTCTCCAGTTCATCTAATGGGGAACTTGTGTTCTCCATTAGAATGTAAGTTTCTTGAGAGCAGGAACTGTTTTGTTTGTTTGTATTTGCATCCCTAGTACTTAGAAATAGGGCCAGGAACACACAATAAATGCTTAATAAATATTTTATTTATGCATTTATCTACTTTAATAGAGGCTAATGATAGCAGACCTGCTTGAGGGGTAGAGTGAGGAATGTTCCAAGATCACTATTATCTTTTCAAACTCACCTTATAGAAATCCTTTGGACAATTAACTGAGAAATGAGTTAATTTGGGTTTCAATACCATCACAGACCCAATGCAGTCATACAAGAAAGTGAAATGCCCACAAGAACAGCAGGGAGCAAAAAGGAGGAATAAGATACTTAAATGATCCAAAAAATGAATAAACATCACATGATTCACCAGTTCTACTTAGCTATAACACTTTTAAGAGCTCGAATTCCACAAATATAAGAGAGAATGAATTATCCCTTGAATTCATGGATTGACTATCTAATGTTAAAAGGAAGATGTAAAATTTCCTTGGAAAATGCTGGCAATGAATCAAGTTGGCCTTAGGGAGAGGAAAAAATGGCTTAATATTTCCAGGACAGATTGAAAATTCATGAGATATTAGTCAATATGTTGACAGTTTTATATTCAAGATGAAGAAAACTGTAATGTAGATCAGTAAATAAACCCCTTACTAATAATCCTTGTTTTACAAGTGAGCCAACTTTAGATCAGGAAAATTATTAGAAGAGAAGAAAAATCTGACAAGTTTGAAAGTCTAAAATTCCTGACTCTTAATGGTCTTTAACCAATAACATCAAACATTTGCCTGGAATTTATTTTTTTGAAAAAGCATAAATTCAGGCTATAATTGATTTATCTAAAAAATACACTAGGCAAAGCTATGAGAACCCTGGCATATTAATCCACAATTGGTGGAGCTGTGAATTTATCCAACCATTCTGGAAAACAATTCTTAATTATGCAAGAAAATTTCCCAAGTTGTTTATACCCCTTGATCCAGCAACACTCAACAGCCCACCAAAAAATAAACTAATGAATATACAAATAAATCGGTGAATATAAGTATATGCCCCAAGGAGGTCAATAAGAAAAATAAATGATCCCCTATACACAAAGATATTGTTAATAATAATTTTTACATATGTAAAACTCTAGATTCCAAATGACTATCAACTGGGGAACATGCCAGTGAATGCAGAATGGCATTATGAATGTAAAGGAGAATTATTACAGTGCAAGAAATTACAGATATGAGGAATTCAAAGATACATGGGTATGAAATTATGAACCTGGGTGAAAGCAAAGCTACTGGAATAATATCCATAATGAAAATGCAAAGAACACTAAAAGGCACAAGAACTCAGATTAAACACAATGACTGATGTTAGCTCCAGAAAACAGATGATGAAACACATCCTCAGTAGAGACTATTAGCGTGAAGATTGTGTAAGGTTTCAGAGGTGATTTTTCTATTGGTTTTCCTCAACTAATTTTCTCTAAGATAAAGGAAGACTGCATGGGCTGGGACTGGATATTATATTGAGAAGACTGTAAAGCCACAGATTAAAGGGAAAAAAAAAACTTTGGGAGGCCAATACTAAGTAAACTCTTAGTATTCTCCAAGATCTCAGCGAAGGGATTTCCACATTACCAAAACAATCATTGGTTATTGGTGCTGATGAATTACACATTTATCATCAGAACAAATTTCAACAAAAAAAGGCCAAAGACAAAATGAGGACATGGTCTCTCTCATCCCCTCAGAAGGGTTCTTTTTATTGCCATGCATTCTAGATGGGCAGTCAGGGAAGAGTTATTGACTCATCGGCTTATTTTTTGATAAAAAAGAAATGAAATTCTTCTTTTCAGTGAGATCCAAGGATTTCTCATGAGGATTGAAATCAACCATTCTAAAAAAAAATGCAAATGCTGAATTGCTTGTTGGGTTATATGCAATACTTTCAGAGCCTGTGGATTCAACGACATATACAATGGTTTGCCTCCACTAAAATCCTTTGCTTGATGCCTCATTATGATTGTGATAACCCTCAGTTCCTAAAGGCTATTCCAGAAGAGTGCAAGCTTTGGAAAGTTCCAGCAATCTAGAAAGGATTCATTTGTATACCCAATGATGAGTAGCATTCTGTTATATAAGGATCAATCTAGTTGTATAAGTAGTGGTTCATAAACAGGATACCAAAGAGGATTTTATCTACCAAAATATAATATGAAGACAATCTGTACTCTACCTCTTATCGTCCTGCTTTTACATGGGTTATCTTGAATGCTTGGAATGTCCTCCTTTCTCACATCAAGAATCCTTGGCTTCCTTTAAGACTCAGTTCTTGTGCTAGCTCCTTAAGGAGGACTTTGTTCATCCCCCAGGTGATAATGCCATCCCTTTAAAGCAGCCTACCATTTACTGTATATTCATCATTATACACTGACATTTATATGTTGTCTATTCATTAGAATACATTGTTTCTTGGAGGAGGTGACTGTTTCTGCTTTTTACTTTGAATTGCCATAATTTAGCACAGCATCTAGTACATAGTTAGCACTTAATATATGCTTGTTGATTGATTGATTGATCTACTAAGTCCAAGAGAGGGTGGTCATCTATGCTGATGAGAGGGAAATTTAGACATGGAAGGAATCAAAATTCCGTGAAGAAAGGACTTCCTGTGTATTAAAATAAGCCTTCCAGCTATTGGGGTAATCTAGGCATTGATCTACTAGCTAGCAATGACAGCAATGAAATAACCTAAATAGAATACATTTCTATTCTATGTTAAGTTCTTTCTATGGTCTTATGTGCACAGGTATCATGATGCATACTGAGCAATTGTTAAAGGCACAGAAAATGAATTCACTGTACGTGGGCTTATAAATGGATAGATTCTGCAAAACAAAATTGTGCCCTTAAATATTTAAGTGCACAGGAAGTCCCACTTGCTTTTTCATCTCTCTTTAAGATAACCTTCTATGGAGTGTATGAACTATTTCATATCAGAGATATAGAAAAGCTATGTTTTCTTCCATTCTATGACATACTTGAAAATATCCAAATCATATTCATTACTGAGTATCTATTCTTTAAGTACTTACTGAGTCATCTCTTAGACAAAACTGTTTGTATTTTGTTTCAGTTTTAACTGCATGATTTATATTTCATTCATATAAAATCTCACTGAATATTTCATTTATTTCCATTTTAAACTAAGAAAAGTAAAAATGAAGAAAAGCTCCTGCTTTCTCACTTGTTCAACAAAAGGAATTAGAAAATGCATACTGTTTCATCAGGAGCTCAGGAAAGTGATGAATTGCCAAAAAACAATACAAATCAGGTGTACACTGCCCAAGTTTGCTAGACTGGGTCTGAAGGTACTTCTTTGGGACTATATTTGTTTCCAGTGCATTTAATTTTTCAAGTCAGTCAAATCAGAGAATGGAAGAGCCCCAGGTCTTAATGACCATCCACTGAAGCACCCTCATGTTAGTTGGGAAAAACTGTAACTGAGAGAAGTGACTTGACTGAAGTTATACAGGGATTTAGCAGCAGAGACAAGACTAAGACACAGGTTTTCAAATATACTTTAATTTAAATGTGAGAGACTAATATACAGAAGTGTTTTTTGATCACAAAATGATAAAAAGGTCTTATGGAATTAAACCTGAAGATTTTTTACATAATTATGAGGGAAAATAATCTCCAAATTTGTGTTAAGCAGTTTTAGTTGATTCTCAAATTTAACTTTAAAAAATAAACTCCAGAATCATAAATGTATATAACCTGACACACATCTAGACTTAAACAAATCTCAGCACTGTGGGTCAAAATTGGTAGTATTCCCCTCCCCCCCAGGAAAATAAGTAGACCACACTATCTCAGTTTTTATATGTAGAGAAACAGCTGTCTGCCCCTCCAAATCATTTTTTTAAGTTAGCATGCAACTTTTCTTTCCTTTCTTAAATAAAGAAAAAAAATTATAGATATAGAGAAACCATGAAGTTACATAGCTGATCACTAAAATTAAACTGAAGAAAGTTACTTAAATAGAATTGAGCCTGTGGATATTTTAAACTTTGCATTAAAATCTACATTTTGGAAAATCTTGTATTTTCAAAACTTTTTAATTTTTTTTTTTTTTACATTTAATGGTAACAATATTTGGACTTATGCAAACACATTTTCCTTGCTTGTATTTGATTGCTGAAAAAAAATGTTCAAAGATCATCAATATAAAGCACATCTCTTGTTTCAAATGTTATTTTACCACAGACACATGCGAAATGTTTTTACTCTAGGTCCATGCATGCTTAGAACAAGTATTTTATATGAAAAATTTTTTAAGCCTTGTGCTTTTTTTTCCCCCGAGTTATCACACACTGCAAGAAAATATTCAAATCTTCTGAATTACTTAATATTTCTTTCCTTAAGTGTTGAATCATTTTTATGATGAATGTTAATATTTTGTCCTAGGCTTAATCATGCAAGTTCTATTTTTTGACATTTCTTTTGAATCTCAAAGTCTATAAATCACAGTACTTCATTTTTTTTCCCTTTGTTGTAGATGAATTCAGTCAAGGATTTGCCTCACAATAATAGCAAGAATACCTTGGATTTGCTATTGCCTATCCTCAGAAGAATAACAAAGCAAGACTAGAACTGAATTAAAGAACCAGTGAAATTTGCAAGAAAATGGCATCTTCTGCAATTGAAAGAGAAACCCAGTCTTTTGCAAGGGTAGTTGATTAGAGGAGCTCTTCCTCTGACAAACAACAACAACAACAACAAAACATGGCGAGTCTTTAAATCATAGACGTAAAGAGGTAACTTCCATTATTAGTTTGGCACCAAATGCGTATTTATTTACTTACTAATGTAAAACCAAACCAGTTTAGTTTGTGTTTGGGCGATCATGGTAGCAAAACAGTATGGGTGACATGTGATGGTCTACATTTTGCTTCTCAGCTTCGAACCTAACTTTCTCTTGCATTTTCGAAGTTAGTACACCCACACGGCACACCCATTCTACATGATTGAATTATACATTGAAATTGGGCAGATAAATTTCCTAAGTGACTAACTAATGTATTTTCTTAAAAGCAGATAAAATGGGAAGGAGATGAATAGGCAATGCCTGTAAAACCATGGGGCCAAAAGAGTAAAGAAAACACAGAGGCAGAGTACGAATTCAATAGGAATGCTTTTGAGCAGAGAGATAAAAATTGCCGATTCCCTGGGGCTGCTGTTCCTCCTCCCCTTCCCTCCTATCCTTACCCCTCTTACAACACCACCCCCCCCCCCCCAAATCAGCTGCAGCCTAAATAGCAGGAGCTTTCTTTACAGCACTTAGTGCCTTATAATTAATGACATAACCACCAAGGCGCATGTGGGCCCAGTCTTGCAGTTTCTTGGACTGGGAGGGTTCATTTGACGTCAGTGGCAGCGCTGCCTGCGTAAGGGTTGAAGGCCCATCCTCTAGAATGGTAGGCTGGGGAGGTGCTGGAAGGGGAGAGGGGCGGTGAGGGAGGAGGTGTGTATAAGAAGCAGACAGTATCTTTACCATACAGGAACTGGAGGAGATGAAAAGGGTTTTCCTCCGCGCTGTCTCAATGCCATTTCTAAAAGACCCCTCTCCAAGCTACTTTGGGCTCTCGTGGATGGCTTGTCTCGGTTCTGTCTGAGCCAGAAGAAAAACACCTCTTTATTAAAGAGATATGGGGAAAGAGTGAGGAGAGAGAGAGAGAGAGAGAGAGAGAGAGAGAGAGAGAGAGAGAGAGAGAGAGAGAGAGGGAGAGGGAGAGGGAGAGGGAGAGAGGGAGAAAGAGACAGAGAGGGGGAGAGAAAGGAAGGGAGGGAGAGAAGGAGAAAGAGACAGAGAGAGAGAGGGAGAGAGAGAGAGAGAACCAAAAGAACCAAAAGAAAAGAGGAAAAGTCACACAAATGACTCAAATACAAACCTGATATTTTTGTTTCTACTGTTTTCATATAGCTAGGCTTTAAAGCCACAGCTCCAGCTTTTCCTTGACCCTCCTGTGCCTTTAAGTTTCTGATTAGGTTATAGCAAATTGCATTTTAAAAGAACTCATTTGTAACCAGAAGCTTCAGGCGTCTCTAGCCACTTCATTACCAAAATTAATTCGATTCAGAAGTTTATTGACACAGTGTCTTCCCTTCCTTCGCCCACCCCCACCCAGTCCTTAACCTCCTCCTCCTCCTGGCTAACTCCTCTCCCTCCCCCCCACCCTAACTCCATCCCATTCCCTTAGATCAGCTCGGGCTGCCCTTGCCCAGTTGCCTAGATTCTAGAACGAATGCTCGTTTTCAGCTTTTCCCTCTGATTACCATTCAACCTGAGGAAGCTGTCACTGCTCTCTCAAGCTGCCTTTCGATGTAAAGATCTTTAAGAAATCAGCTTGAACCTGATTTCCGTGTCTGTATGTATTCGTGTTCTCTACCACAACGTCACTTTCCTAACAAACACTGCTTCCCTGGCCTATGTTAGTAAAGGTTTGTCAAGCAAATTTTTCTAAAACGCAAAATGTCCCCTGAAAAGACCGACAGACAGGCAGACAGACAGACAACACATACACACACACACACACACACACACACAGAGACACCCCTTCCTAAAGTTCCCCATCAAGTCTCTCATTTTAATGTACCGTTGGGGGGGGGGGAAGGTGATTGCTTATTGAACATTTGTATCGATACATATATTTGTTTTCTCTGGGGGTGGGCGACTAATAGCAACAAGGACAGTCCCCGTGCCCCTCCCTCCCCGCTGGTGGGTGTACTTGGTACTTTAGCGACCTATTTCCGCCAGATACCTCCTCTCCACCACCACCCCCAAATAAAAACTACTGAGGGAAGCAAGTCAGACAACAATCAAGTTTACTGTGTGGGGAAACTGATCTGCATTTTGCCACTTTATAACAGCAAATTAGGTACAGCAGTCATCCTCCAAGTTGTCATCAGAGGAAAAGTTCTGCGGAACTTAATGCCTAGACGCCCCCAAACGCAGAGACTCCCACCCTACACACACACATACACACACCACCTAGAGACAGCGACCAGCGAGGGCCGGACAAGAAGCTCTCTCCGCTCTGTGTAAAATGTTGCATACACGAAGTGGTCCGGGTGCACACAACACTCCTGAAGAATCTCTGGGAATATTCTCTCCACTGCTGTTCAGTGCAAAAGGGCCCCAGTTTGCAGAGGCAGGGATGTTACTGTCAACACACAGGGCTGTTCGGGAAGTATGGCAATATGAACACAGGATAAACACAAGGATCAGAACCATTTAATTTACCTGGTTGATCGTTTATGCTCCAGACACCTCTCTGCAAGAGGGTGGGGGTGGGGAGGAGGGAGGTGGGATCCTGAACAAAAAAAAGCAGGAGTCAATCTGACTTCTTCAACTTCTAAAACTGTATAGAACACCTGTGAGTTTCAATTCTAGCGTGTGCCTGCATCTCTGACCAAGACAAATTCTAACTCTACAGTATCACTTTAGAGTTTTTGAATATCCACAAAAGAGATTATCATAACATAAAGAGTGACTTTAAAATCCGGTGTGCAGAGAGACTTTTTAAGAAAAAAGTGCATTAGAAGGCTATTATTACGTGTATTTACAATCAGCTGCGGGGTAATATTTAAAATTCTGTAAAATGACATGATGGGGACAAGCGTGAGGAATTTGATCATCATCTTCTGAGCCCTTAGGGCACCCTTCCAGGCTGTGACCAGTTTCTGCCCCTAAATTGTGTTAAACCTCAGGACGTGTAAATATAAATGTTGCTTTAACTTCAGTGGGCTCTAGATTCAGACTATATCAAACTCAAACTCCAAAAGTATCAAATCATCCTTAAGTAATTCCCGGCCTTCTTGGTTATGTCAGCCAAAGGTCAGCTACGATACCCAACAGGGATGTTCCTTTCAAAAGCACTCTCCTACTTCCTCTAATTCTCCCTCACCCTGCCCCCATTAAAAAAAATCCCTCATATTTCAATAGGAGTCTAAGAATGTCATGCGATACGAAACCGAGACGAACCTCAAATCTGTGTTTTTAGGCATCAGTTGAGAAATGAAGTGTAGGTCTTTGCAAATGGAATAGTGGTCGGGTGGCAGAAAAGGAAATTGTCGAAATGCCCGCAAGAGGCACAGAGGTATTTAGTAGCTGTGACTGTTAGTGGGAGGTGCTTTAAGGGAGTGGAGGGAAAGAAAAAGAAAGAAAGAAAGAAAGAAAGAAAGAAAGAAAGAAAAAAAGAAAGAAAGAAAGAAAGAAAGAAAGAAAGAAAGAAAGAAAGAGAAAGAAAGAAAGAGAAAGAAAGAGAGAAAGAAAGAAAGAAAAGGCAGGAAGGAAGGCAGGAAGGCAGGAAGGAATGAAGGAAGGAACGAAGGAAGGAAGGAAGGAAGGAAGGAAGGAAGGAAGGAAGGAAGGAAGGAAATAATTGGGCGAGACCTGGAGTGTACACTCAATGTGGATTTCATTTGTCTGACCTCAGACATTATGAAACAGCTTCAGTTTAAGTAAAGCACGAAGACGACACAGTGGATGGAAAAGGAGCGGGAGCGGGGCTAAAGGGAAACACTGCTTTCCAACCTTACGAGAAGCCACACCACTTTTCGCTGACCTTTGTAGCCTGCCTCCTGCGTGTTGGATCCGTTTGCTCCCCATTCAAGATCGGACACCATAATACAGTAGTTTAATACACCTCTGGTGAACGAAGACTTGGTTGGGGCAAATCTGTTCAAAACAAGTAAAACTTTGTACACACATCCGGACACGAACACAAACCCACATGCACGCCAGCACTTCTTTTCCTCCTGGGAGGAAATTGTAACTTACCCACGGCTGGGTTCTAGATTTCGGGAAAGATTGCCAGCAGCTGTGTGCAGTAAGAGAAACCCCGCAGAATGTCAGTGGAGACTGAAAGTTACAAGGGGGTGGTAGACTAGGGGAGCCGAGGGGGAGAGGGAGTGCTTTGGCCGAGTTTTGTTGTTTTTATTATTGTTGTTTTCTCCTCCACCCACTCCCTCTTTTTTTTATGAGGGAGGGGGGAGACGGAAATCAAAGACTCACCCCGAGTGAGTCCTGCCCGCTGCCCGCCACTCAAACAAAGCTCCCTCAGGATTTCGGGAAGCCGGGCAGTGCCCCCATTTGCACACAGCGACTGCAGGCCAAGCTTCCAGCTCAGGCGCCAGACATCCAGGAGCGAGGGCGTAGGAAGGGTTAACCGTGGGCTGGTGATGGGGTGGGGGTGAAAGTTAGGGACTGGAAGGGGAGCACACCTTCTAGCCAGTGGGATTTTGTAAACAAACGCGTAACCACGGCTGGCCGAAAACAGCCGCGGGGAGAACAGAAAAGAAAGCTGATCTTATCACAGCGAGATCAGATGCTTTGCTTGTTGGCACATTGAAGCCCCTTTCTCTCCCCTCTTTCCCCCTCCCTTCTTCCCAAACCCCCACCCAAGATCGCAAAGTTGAATTGCATTGTCGCCCTTTGGGAAATGCTAGAGAAATGTACTATTCTTTATTTCTGTCTCTTTTATTTTTTTCAAATTATCAGTTGATGGATAGCCTGCAGTTTTCTTCTAGAAATGCCCAGGTAGAGAACAATAGATATAAAATCAAGGAGGAAAAAAGGAAGTGATCAGAAAAGGGATTTTCTGTGAGAGCCTCACTTGGTTGCTAAGTTGGAGGAAGCTATGAAAGTGTATGCACACCCATCTTACCAACCACGGGCAGGCACCCCTGACGTGCTATGTACAAGTTATCTTTGGGATCCTAAGCTACTCTGGGCAAAGGCAAAAAAAAAGATCCTCTTGGTTATGGACAATTCTCCTTCAGCCCAGCTGACTTTAAGCAGATTTGCGGTTTTGCAGAAATAAGCAGAGCTTTTCACAACAATGTCAAAAGAAACTGCAGTCGAAGAAATATGGAAAGGACCATTAGGAAATTGAGTAGGTGAGGGGTGGGATATAAAGGGATGAGACCACTAAGTTAGGGAAATAGCTCCTCAGGTCATCGTCTTCACAGATAACATTCATACTGCATATTCTGGTGAATGGGTCCTAAGGGGCGAGTGAGGTCAAATCCTATCTGGAGCTATTAAAAAAACCATGCCTCTTTACCAGAAGGTTAAAGCTTTCAGACTTTAGGATTGATCTTGAGCCTAGGTGAGCTTGGCAGCAGATGGAGCCTGTTACAGCAGGGATCTAGGACTAACGACAGTGACGTTGAGTTCAGGAGCAGTGTAAACAGAGCAGGTGCCCCAGCATTAGCTTGAACAGCGTGGGAATAGGATCTAAGGAGAGTAATGGAAAAAGTTAGTCCCTTCTCCTTCGGTTGGGGTGAAAAAAAAAAAGCACAAAGCACAGTAAAATGTCAGAAGCTTTAGGCTTCATTAGACACTTTCAGATCGGCACCACAAATGATTTTGGCCTCCAAACCATAAAGATGTATTTTTGTTAGGGGATCCATATTGATATGGGATAGTGTCCGCCCTTTGTTTAAAAATTTTAGAAACACACAACAAATAGAGGAAATTAAACGACTTTGAGGTTACAGTTGTTAGTTCATGGAATTTCGTATTAGCCACAAAATATCATGTACCGTGTAGAATACAATTAAATTCACAAGTAGAAGAAAATTAGTAATCCAGGAAATTAACCCCCATCTCTTCCCACCAGACTCTGGACCCTTCCAGTCTCTCTGCCAGTAAAGTTTCCTCACATAACACTACAGAAAGCACGTTTTGGCTTAACAGAAAGAACTCAACTAGCAGATATGTGATCTGACAATTATTACTTGGGAAGGATCGAGTGAAAATCCTAAAGCATCCGTTAAATTAAACATGTTTTACTATTCCGTCCAAGTCCACAATACAAGGGGGTGGGAGGAGAAACAGGGCAGGAAACCAATAAGACAGAGGCAGAGATAGATTGGGATAGAATGAGAGCAAAAGAGAGAAAAATAGGAAAAGAGAAAGAGACAAAAAGAAACAGACAGAGGCAGAGCGTGATAGACACAGACTACATATAACGGTTACATAGGCGGACGCCTAGAAAGAATGGAGAAGCTAGCTGAAAATTATACCATTCCTCCCACAGGCACGAGTTAGGTCTCCAAGTGCTGGTAAATTCCAGAGGGCCTTCTAGGACAGGTTCTTAACCTTTTAGGTGTCATGTACTCCTTGGCCAGTCTGGGAAGCCTATGGATACTTCTCAGAATAATGTTTGTGAATACGTAGAATAAAATACATAGAAAGTACGAAGGAAATAAATAATTAAAATACTTATCGTGTCTGTGGACAGAGAGAGAGAGAGAAAGAGAGAGAGAGAGAGAATAAATTTTAAGTTCATGGAGCCCCCCTGTATCAAGGAAGTCTTATAAGAGCTGGTTGCAATTCAGAGAGTCACTAATGCAAAAATATATAACAAACAAAAAACAACAAAAACAGGCTTCTTGTTGTTATTAATGTTACCATAACAAAAATGTCTTTCTTTGGAGAGAGAGGAGAGATAAGAAGGAAGTCAACAACGGTAACTACAGCGCCACCCCCCATCTCACTCCGTTTAGAACCCGAATTCTAATCTAGCTGCTAGAGAGTCGAGTTCTCCAATTCAACTGCTGCACTTAGGTGAACCTCTGTTGTACACTTCCACCCATCCTCCAAAACCCCCACCCTGTTTGATTCCGCTTTCGTACACTGTCTGTTTCCGGGGCTTCAACGTTTCAGAGCCCACTCTCTCTGGTATTGTGATCTTACTTAAACCAGCGCTGTCTGAAAACAAACACGTGCATATTCCCCACCAAACTATTTTGGGAGCCAAGCCAGCAGCTTTCACATGATTTAGCCTCTGTGTGGTTACCTTCTCCAGACTGTGAGGAGGTGGGAAAGAATCATAAATATTCAACAGCACGTGGAGCCAGTGCCCGAGCCCGGGGACGACGCATGCGCGCTGTCTCCCTAGTCAAAGCTAAGCAGTGTGTGTACTTAAAAAGAGAGCAGCCTGTTTCATGTGTGGCATTGGGAACCCTTTCAGAAACCCTGGCAGGCTGATGCAGCAAGCAGAGAGGTTTTTTTTTTTTTTTTTTTACTTGAAACATGGTCCCTACATGTTTTCTAGGAATCGTTTTGGACAACGTCTCGACCCCATTGCCCATGTTCATTTTACTCCCCTCTTTGCTCTTCGCAAGAGGCAAGACAGCATACTGTCAGACAGGAAGAAAACTGGGGTTTGGCTTTCATTTTTTTTCCAGGAGTTCCTCTGCCTCCTTTAGCTTTAATGGAAATTTTCACAGGAGAGACAGATGCAAAAATTGGTTTGCTAAGGTCTAATGCTTTGTGACGACAGGACTCGGGGATTTTGAAAATATCTGATCTCATAAAATGCGTATGATATGTGTGTATATGTGTGTATGTATACACACGTAACATCTACAGATAGCCAGATATCAGTTTGTTCTAAGTTTTTGTGATCAAGAATATAACACAGGCCATCGTTCTAGTGTGTGTTTATTTTTCCTAAATATATGCAATTAATATTAATAACACACAACTATCTTCTACGGCTAAATACCACGTATGCGCACCTAGACATGCAAGCAGACATAAGTCATTGGCTTCTCCATGACCAGACAGCATATTTCCATAAAATATATCTGAAAGATAGTTAACTTGATTTATTATTCTTGAAAAATCCTGTCTCCAGTACCGGCGTCATCTGGAAATTTCGTGCTATTATATACTATCATTCTGAAGCCGAAGTAAATGTTACAGATTGATGACAGAATCCAGCTCGCACGGTAAAAATAGTCCCTGGTTTGCCTGATCATGTTTCTTGTTATCCTGTAAGTGAGGCTGAACCAAACAAGCCTTGCATAGTTCAGGAGAGAACTTTGCCTGGATTACATAGGTTTTCATACATAAATACATCTGGGCTTTGTTCTTATTCCTTTCCTAAGATTAATAATTAACGTTAAAATACGGTTGCTGAATCTTGAAATTCTATGAAAACTTTGGTAGCTTCAGTCAGATCATTTGCAAATGCTAGAGATGATGGCTGTAATTATGAGGCTGAAAGACCGGGTCAAGTGTAAACTGTATGCTGTTTGGAAAACTGACTCTCGGCACTGAATAAGACAGCTAAGAAAATTTGGGTCGTTTTGTCTGGTGGATTTTTTTTTCAATGCAACAAGGGCTTCATAGTATTCTAAAAGCATTCTGCTTCAGACAGTTGTTCAAAGTGCCTCCACCTTTACAAGTAAAATGCATAGGTTTCGGACGCGGAATGACAGTGTTGAGTTATGCTTTGAGTTCAAATCGGAGAGGGGGTGGGGGAAATTAGTGGTATGCTTTATACCTAGAATGGAGGAATTGTATTTTTAATTTAGAAACTTAAACTCAGAAAACACACCTAGTTTGATGATCAATGACTCCAAAGTTGGACCACTTAGGCGGAGGCTTGAGGGGACCGGGAGAGGGTGAAAGCCAGGTACTCCCAACAGGCTTCATCATCACTGGCAGCTAGTCAGGCCTCGGTGCCCGGCTGCCTGCTCGCATTGCTTTTGGTGATACAATTATCTACCAAGTTAACCTAAAATAGTGACTATTCTGAAGACAAATTGGGAATAATAGCTACCATTCATTTCTTTTGGCCAACAAGAAAACTATTATCTATCCCTACAAATGTATCAGACTGTGAAAGACTTTATTTTTGAAGGTTGGGAATAGGGTGGATAGAATGAAGAGGGTAGCTGAGTAAGAGGAGGGCTTCTAGAAGTAGATTCAGCAGACCAACCCTTTGAAAGTTATAGGAAACTTCACAACAAACAAATTTTTAAAAAAATCTAAATGCCAGGTCCATCAGTATAGAAGGTTGGTGCTATTTTTATTGTCAGCTAAAGAAAAAAAAAATGATAAGCAGACAGGGCCGATTGAAAGGTTACATCTTTCTTTTGGAACTGGTTTGCTGCTTAAAGGTTAACTTGAATGCTTGACTTTAAAAAATGAAAATGATCAGCTGCAAACGCTTAAAGCAGTTGGGGGTAGCTTTTGAAGAAGAAAACAAAGAGGATAAAAATTTTTGAAAATCATGAGTACCACCTAACGCGGACATAGATGCGTGTACTTATGTGGCTCCTGTATCAACCTGGACTTGGGGAGGACTCTCCGCACTTTGTTTCCCCCGTCAGCCTGCATTTACCCCATATTTTCTGCGGACACTACATAACTTTTAAAATAACCCCTTAGAGATTCTAATGGATTGGTACACGAGAAAGGACAACAACGAACATGTACCAGCACACACAGCCTTTTGCTTGAATCACAGCCCACTACTACACACGACACAAGCCATTTACAGACTCTCCAGCTTCTTCGAAATAGAGTCGGGCATCATATTTTGCTGCTAACATTCATGTATTTCGAAACCTAATAGCCCATGAAGAAAAGTATGAAAAAATACATCTCAAGAAACAGACATTAAAGGTAGGAGCAAAATAATAGACAACATCTAAGTCTGAAACACCATTTTAGGCGATCTAGATCATTAATATAGACCACTACAATGCAATGAGTTTTTTGCGTATGTTTATCTGCTGCAAAAGTTTCTTTTCTTGGGATGGATTATGTTAATAATTCATTAGGAAAAATGTAGATTCCTATCCTCCCCTTCCCCCCCACCTCAAATACATAAAAGAGCTATTTATTTTTCCAGAACAAGAGCTAATACTGAAATTCAGTAGACATAATGTCGACATTTACCTTGCCTCTTCCCCCAATAAAAAATCCCAACTTCTCAAATTGATCTATATATGGTAGCAGTAGTAGTGGACTTTTTCTCCCCACTATCTCCATTGGAGGAAAAAACACACAGTAGAAACACAACAAAGAATAAACTGATGATTTTCCACAAAGGAGAAATGACCTTCCTTCAGGAATGTGAACAGAATAATCCTTAAGACTGTATTCTGAAGAAGAAAAAAAAGTCCTTTAAAATCAGCCATTAGCCAAGTTACAATATTATCTATCTTTTGTATTAAACATCCCCAGACAGTTCTTATCCTAGGGGGGTAAAGGGTGGGAAAGAATGCTGATTGAGGTGTTATCTTTCCTACATCCCTCACCTACTTTTATTCTTATTTATACAATTATTAATTGTTAGGCAAAACGTCTGGAGTCCCTTCAGGTATTAGAATGGTAATCAATTTCAAACTCCCCACAGCCATTTGGGGGAGGTTTTTGGTAACATGAATTTCTTCGACTTGCAAAATTTTATTGTTGGATCCCCACCATTGGAACTCTTTTAAATCTCTCCAAACCCTGCAAGGTGGCGCTCTTTTCATTTAAAGGAGATATTAAGCCTATAATCAGAATAACATTTTTGATAAAGTAAAAGTAAACTTCACTAATGTCATAGTTTCTGCAGAGTTACAGAGCATACCCAGGGCTAGCATCTCTCTCCATTTAAATAAGATATTTTTGTCATTTCCAAATGATAAATATGAATATGAAATATGAATGGGCAGCAAATTACAGGACTGTGGTGTGTGTGTGTGTGTGTGGGAGAGTTATGTTTAATAATCAACCAACATTTTGCAAAGAGTTGCCTTGGCCTTAGAACTGGGCACTATCTTCAGGGGTGGCAGACTTTTGGGGAGTTTTGCCTGCTTTCTCACCGTTAATATGCCTGCCTAGTGACTTCCATACACATAATATTTCTTTAAAGAAGCTGTTAAAGTGTCATCTTGGTCTACTGGAAGGTCAGTTTCTGCACGTCACTCTATGACACACATATCACACACACTTGCAGCTTTAGCCAAGCTCATGATTTGTGTTGTCTGTTGATATGTTGTCTGCTTAATGGGGCGATCATGCAAGCTACAACAAGGAACAAAGCCCAACAGTTCCAACAAGCGTAGCTAAGTTAGTGGAAGCAGTATAGCAAATCTATCAAACTTAACTGCGAGAGAGACAATCTGATTTAGAGAAAAGGCGTTCTGCCACAGTCATTAAGCACAAGTAATTTAGATTTTTTATATTGTCTCCTCATTTACAAATTTACTGTATCAATGCCAGCCAATGGAACGAATTTCTTAAGTAAATGAGAAATAAATAAAAGAGATAGAAAGATAATCAAATTACATAAAATAATTCTTCTCCCCTAGATTTATTTTTGGAGGAAGCTAATAACACTGGCAAAATTATAGTAATAATAACATATCATAGGAAGTAATTAATTTAAATTAACATCACGTTTTAAGAGATCGAAGGAAAATGTCTTTATGGACATTCACTTCTGCACAAAGAAGGGCCCATAGAAAACCATGAATCTACATCATGTAAATTAGTTATGGCCATAAACGTTTTCATTTAAAAACAGCGACTTAAAATATGATATTGTAAATCTCCCGATATGTTTTACCCGAATTAATTTAATTTGGGGGCAATGTAACGTTAGCCTGCAAGTTCATTTGCAATGGGGATGGTATGGAAAAGCTTCTCGGCTTCCACAATTCACCCACATTAATATTTATGTAGCATATGCAATCTATTTCTGCTATTTTTATGGTTGTTATTCTATGTCTGCAAAGGTCATTTAAATTATACTGCGGCCGAAAATTTGTTTCATAAATTTTGATGTAAATACTAATTACACACTATCCTCGTGCCAGCAGGGACTCTTTCCTGGATGACATTTATATAGAGAGCACCGTCGCTGCCTTCCTAGTGACTGAAGGGAGAGTGGTTTAAGGAAGGAAAAAAAAAAAAAAAACCCATACAGTTTTCGCGGCCGATACTCAAGAGAGCTCAAGTTGCAGCAGGTTGATTGGGAGAACAAGAAAGTCCTACCACGATCAATGAGATTTAAGAATCTTTAATAAGGTACGAAATGTTACCAAACAGTTCTGTAAACTAAATTTTACATACGAGTTCTTCTATCCATAAATATTGAATATCTGTAACATGTATAACCGGCCCTTTACATGCGGATAAATATGGAAATTAGGAAGTATATACATTATGTTGTTGTATTTGCCAAAAGCAATGGACAGATATAGTTTATATCTTTTTTTTTTTAATATCACTTTACATAAACAAATGTAACAGTTTGACACGAAGAGAGATCCAGGCTTGTACTATACGAATTCTTGACAGGACTGTAACAACATTTTACTGCACTACTTAGACTGGACTTTGGGACGAAATGTTTGCACTTTATACAAAAAAAAGCACATTAATATCAATAATATTCTGTTAGATTGACGTTTAGACTGTAATCATACAAAGGAATTCACATTGTGGTACACATTTACTAGAACATTCTTGCCATTCAATACAAATAGTTGAATTTCTGCCTCCCCACCCCCCCACCCCTCCACACCCTGGCCACCCCTCCCCCTCCCCCCTCCCCCACATAAATGCAAAGACCACAATTCCACAGATCCCCCCTCCCACTTCAACTGTGATATAACTATTTACAAAATCAAACAGTACATTTTATGCTAATAATTCTGTATTTACAGAAGAAAAAAGGCTGATGTCCTAAAAGCCCCATCAAATTCAGACCAGGAATCATCAGCCCTACAAAGTTGACATTTGGTCAAGCAACCTTCTCTCCTGCTTTCTCCTACCCCTTATCTACCAAGCTATTGCCCAGAAACACAATTAAATGTAAAAACAAAAAACAAAAAAACCCAACATGTTTGATTCTTCATTGTAAGCGCTTCTGGGTCTACTGGCAGCTTTTAAAAAAATCAAGATTATAGGGGCTTGGGGGGGGAGGGTCTGTATTCGCAGTGTTCGTTAATTTTTGTGGAGTCTTTTAAATAGGATTTTGTTTTTGTATTTTTTTTTCTGTTTTGTTTTTAAACGTACCATTCGTTAAAATTTGACGAGAGCGTGCTGTGGCCAGACGTGTGGTGGACTGCTGAAGAGGATGGAGAAAGGGAGCTCGTGGTCTGATTTTCAGTGGAAGGAGACACGATGGTGGGTGGAGTAGAAGATTCGTAACCTGAACTGGCGGCTGGAGAAGGCTGCGAGCCCTGGGAAGAGGATTCGTGGACCTACAGAAATAAAGCATTGTTTTTAAGGATACAAAAAAGAATAATAATAATGGCCTCATTAACTAGGAGACTGAGAGGGAGCACTGTTCCCTCCTCCCTTTCATGCTCCCCCTCTTTTCCCTAATGTAAGTTGGCTCCCCAGATCTCCTAGGCGGTAATAAGTAGGAACGGGTATCATTTAGGTTCGTGCAGAACCGATATCCTTGAAGCTGGCTTCTAAATTGGGCAGAGGGTATTTGCTAGGATCTGGTCTCTAGGCTGACTGGATAAGAAGGTAAATACGGTCCGGGGACAAACAAAAGAAAGAGGACCTGAGGGGTTTGGATTGAAAGGAAAATTCCGCGACTTCCTCCCTTGCACACAGAGTTTGGCCATTGAATGAACAATCCAACAATCCAGGAAAACAGTCAACTTGGAATGAGCCCTGGGAGTGCAACTATCTTAGTGGCAAAAGGTTTTCAACTTAAATATCTATATAATCTAGACAGCTCTACCATTAAGAAATATCTATTCACTTCCCCCCGTGTAATACCCTCCCCCTCCCAAAAAATCAGTTTTTCCAGAATTAAAAAAACAACTACAACACACCCGACCCATTCTGCCTTTCACGTTCCCATCCACAATGCCCCAGACCTCTAAATGGAACAATTCTTTGGCGTTTCCGTCTTCTCTAGCTAAATCGAAGATCTAGGACTCGTCCACAGTGACAAAAGAGAACACAGGGGCAAGAGCCCCCGCGATCCCGGGAGTACAAGAGTGCAACTATTACCTTCATGTGTTTTCTGAGTGAGCTCGGATGGGTGTAGGACTTATCACACATTTTGCAGAGATAAGGTTTATCAGAAGTATGCACATGCATGTGCTTTTTGCGGTCGCTGCTATTTGCAAATCGCCTGTCACAGCCTTCGAATTCACACTTAAATGGTTTTTCACCTAGTATAAGGGGGAGGGGAAAGGATCGATTAGAAAGACTGCATCTGATTTATTAAATAATTTTTAAAATAAAGATAAATTATCAAGTATGGTAACTTTGCAACTTAATTTTTCCCCCCTGAGGTTAGTTTGTGTGTGAGCATTATCATTATTTTGCAGTTTCGCTTTTGCTACTGTTTTCTTCCATCATTTAATCTCAGTCCCTCTGTGGCCCTCTTATAGAAAAGTATTTCATTTCCAGGGTTTCTTTAATTGTTATCTTTATTTGTTTATTTTTAAAGCTCCCAGTTTCAGTCTGGAATCTTCGGCTGCTCATTAAGTTCTGGGAGATATAGAAGGTGTTCTAGGTTTCTGTATGGCCCTTATTATCTAATTTTCCGCTTTTATGGCTGGTTCTCGTGATGTTTTACTCCCCTCCCCTTACCCTCTTTCCCCTCCCCCCACCTCCCACCCCTCCACGCGCCCAGAACACATATTTTATAATGCAATATCAGGAAACGTTTCTGTGATTCCTGCACTTAGAGGCTTCAGGCGCAAAGTTGACAGAGTCGATCTCAGCCAGGGTTGGAGTGAAGGATAATCCAATAACCTGAATTCCACTCCTCTGAGAACAGGCTGAAGAAAAAAAAGGACGGCCCAGTAGCACCTGCCCTAGAACTGATCAGTGGTTTTAAAAGTTTAACTGTTCTCTTCCCTACTGGCCCATGGATTATTAGATATGACAGACATGTTCGATTCAGGGTCCATCTCTCCCAAACCATTTTATAAGACACATCATTCATTCAAGGTTTTAACTGAACCCAGAGCCTAGTTTCTGAAGGGATACGAGAGGAAACCGTCTTTTTAAATATGTATAAAGCTGCAAATATTTCTCAAAAATGTAAGACTTTTTGCTTATTTCTTTCTTCTTTGCCTTATTTTTTCGCCAACCTGTCTCCTCGCCAAATTCATTAGCTTCCTCTGGCAAATCCCTCCTTTGAAGAGATAAACATTTTGGTGGTGTGATCCCAGAAATTAATTTTTTTTAATAGTATTTTCTCTTTGAAGCAGCTTTTTCTACCGGTCCTCTCGAATGCATACAGATTGGGAAGAGAGGAGGGCATAGAGCCCACATTAGCTGCTATTTTTAATTGTATTTTCGATTTCCCCGATCCCTCCCTTAAAAAAAAATCTTTTCTTGTCTCTTAGTAACTCCTTTCCTACCCCCACCCCGCATACACATACACGCACACGCACACATATCCCCAAACAGTCTTCGGTGCCTGAGTGCCAGGAACTTGGCTGGAGCCTTGCTCCCTGCACGGCCCTCCCAAACATCTCGACCAAACAGGGATACTCCGTTCTTGGGGTTTGTGCTACTGTACCTGTGTGAGTTCTTTTGTGAATCTTTAAATTCTCTGATCGGGCAAACACTTTCCCGCATCCAGGAAAGGGACAGGGGAAGGGCTTTTCCCCCGTGTGGACTCGGATGTGGTTTACAAGTTTGTATTTGGCTTTGAAAGGTTTCCCCTCTCTCGGACACTCTTCCCAGAAGCAGATGTGATTGGACTGCTCCGGGCCGCCAACGTGCTCCACAGTGACATGAGTTACCAACTCGTGCATGGTGCTGAAAGTTTTGTTGCAGGACTTTTTGGGGTTGGACAACTGCTCGGGCTCAATCCACTTACAGATGAGTTCCTGTTTGATGGGCTGCCTCATGTAGCGAAAAAAGGCCCCCGCCCCGTGGTGGGCAGCCATGTTCATGTTCATGTGCCCGTAGCCGTGTAGCTGGGTGGAAGCGTAGTGCTCCGAGCGCGGGCTGGTAACCTGGCCGTACTGATCAGGCCGCCCGTACATGTCCCCGGAGAAGCCCAAGCGCATCTGCCCGTTCACCACATTGGGCGAAGCGTGGCCCGCCGCCTGCTCGTGCAGCCCGGGGAAGAGAAGGTGGCCCGCGGCGTCGGTGTGCCCGTGGGGCCCTGCAAAGCCGCCCGCCGCGGCCGACGCGAAAAGGCTGTGCTGTGCGCTGGCCGCCGCCTCGCCGAAGCCCCGGTTGCGGAACAGAAAGTCCCGGGTCGAGTTGAAAGCGGCACTCGAGTAGGAGCTGACATGGGTCGGGTGGTGGTGGTGGCCCAGGGCGGCCGCGGCCGCGTAGCCAGGAGCCTGCGAGGTGAAGGCAGTCTGGCCGGCCGAGGCCAGCTCGTGGGTACTGGGGTTAATTTTAAAGGCTCCCATGCCGTCGGCGAAGGGGTTGATGCCCAAGCCCACCTCTCTGTCCGTCACATCGCCTGCGGAGTGGTGGCGAGACGTTCCGAAGGTAGTCACCCCGATGGCGGGATACTGGGGTCCGGCGTCCAGAAGCATCTTCGCCCTCGGCCAGCCCCAGCCTCCCTCGCCCCCCCACCCTCACCTCGTAAGGAAAAAAAAAAAAGGAGGAGGAAGAGGAGGAGGAAGGGGGGGGCAACACCTCGGAAAGTCAAACAGCAATCACCAGACGCGGCTTGAGAAAAAACCAAAATCTCCTTTCCCACCCTCTGACCCCCCACCCCCCTCAAAAAAATAGCCACGAAAATAGAGTAGAGCTGAATAGAGCAAAGCAGGAGACGGATGTCAAATTGCCGCGGTCACAGTGAAGAAGCACGGAAAATTTTTTAAAAATAAAATAAAAAGGAATAAATAAAAATAAAAACGAACCAGAAAAAAAAACCGGCACCCTGCCCCACCCCACCCCCCCAAAAGAAGCCCCCGAAGCCTCAGCCCAAGCTGCAGCTTCCTCCTCCTCCTCCTCCGCCTCCGCCTCCTTCGCCTCCGCTGCCGCCGCCGCCGCTGAGTTAGACTTTCTTTCGGGTTAGTCTCCCGCGCGGGAGGCCCAAGTCAAGGCTGCCTGCAAAAAAGCATGGAGCTCAGCAGCCCCCCAAAAAACTTGCTCCCGTATTTTTTGCATATAGGAACGTAAGTGGAAGAGATATTTCTCTCTCCTGAGCTTCCCACCACTCTTCTCTCCCCTCTTTCCCTTTCTCTCCCTCTTTCTCTCTCTCTCTCTCTCCCCCTCTCTCTCCCCGACTCTCTTTCTCTCTCTCTTTCTCTCTTTTTTTTTTTTTTTTTGCTTTTTGGAAAAAAAAAAGGCGCAAATCATGCACAATATTGTCTTTTGCGGTTTATCTTCCTGGGGAGAAACTTTCACCTCCTCAGCCGGGCGGTGAGCGCGAGACTGATAGCGGCAATCATTCCTGCAGATAAATGAATTGAAAAGACGACACCGTCCCCCCCTTGATGAATGGGAGAAGGGGGAGGAGTCACGTGCGGAGCAACGTGGGCGCGGATTGGTTCCACTGCGCTCCCCCCTTCCCCTGCCGCCTCTCCAACTAAGGGCGCGCAAAGCTCCAGCTCTCCTCTGATTGGCCCTCCCGGCTCATCAATCCCAGGTATTGTAAAGAGCTTGACATCCCCTTTTGACAAACACCGCTTCCAGGAGTAGCAACTTTTTTTTTTTTAGCCAAATTTTTCCCCCCTCTTCTCACGGAAAAAAAAAGAAAGAAAAGAAAAGAAATCTTTCCACGAATCCCTTTCTTTCTTGCCCTCTTCTCTCTCACACACACTTTTTTCTTTTCTTTTCTCGAAACCTGCTCCTTGATGATTATTTCATGATCAGGGTAATGATGATGATGATGTGATGACGGGGAGCATGATGGTAAACATTGCTAAGGCACTTCCAGAATGCCCAGATTCAGCAACTTTCTTTTCTTCCTTTCTCTTTTTCTTTAAGACTAACTAAAGAGCCTTTTGTTGTTTGCTCCTTTTGAAGTTTTTTTTTTCTTTCCCTTTGCCTTGTTCCCCTCCTTGTTTATAATTTAAGTTCTCCAGAGCACATGTTCACTTCACTTTCTCTTTACAAGAGATGTGATTTCTCGGGGGTAACTAACTGACTCATTCCATCAGTTTTCTGAAATAAATCACACATCCTGCTCCCATCAGAACGCAGGTGGGTGAGAGCTCTTAACTTTCTAGTTTTTTTTAATGGTGTTTTTAAAAGTTGTGGTTATTTTTCTTTTCTCTTTTCTATTCTTGTTTTGTTTTCTCTTTTTTCCCCTTTTTCTCTATCTCCCTCGGTCGCCACTCCCACCCCCACCCCCTTTTGAAGCTGGGTCTCATTCATTCAGGTAAAACTGTAAATTTTCCAAAGCTTCATTGTTCCTTTAGGCTGTATAAAGCTTTCCAATGATCTCCGAATACTTTTTTTTATTTAAAATCCTCGATAGATAGGACCAATGTAAATTTTCTGACATTCAAACCTTTTCTAGTTCACAAATCAGTCACCCTTGTCACAGTTATTGAAATTCCTCAACTCGCCACACCAGGACGGTGGAAAAAGCAGGCGGTGTCTTTGTTGCTGAGCAGGCTTTTGATCGCCAGAGAAAATTTACTTACCTTCAGATGAGTGAGCAGAAAAAGAAATAACACTCCCTTTGATTTAGTTAGGAAAATGCAGACATTTGGATTCAGTGCAAACATACAACACTTGGTTGTTTTCTAGATACAGCCCTCGATTAACCTGTCTTTCCCCAGCTCAAAGTCTATTGAAAAACTGCGGATAGTTTCTTTTTGTTCTTGCTACAAAGAGCCATTGACTATATATTAAAATGATTGTTGAAAGGTATAAGTATGGTACTTAAAAGCAGAAAAATCTTTGTGACTCAGTCAATTAAACTCAGAAACATTCGTACATTCGAAAAATACTAAGCATAAAATAAGACTCCATTCTTCTGCAGATATCTTTCTATATTTTTCTTAAATATAACATAGTTTATTTACAAAGTCGTCTGCATATTCATTAGGTCTAATTATTTTCTAGTAACGAAAACACAAATAGCCAGGAGTCGGAATCCTTCCATTTAGCCTTTGTGTTGTACTTCATTTGGCTCTTTTGCAGCGGAATCTGAGCCCTAAACTCGCATTTCGAAACAAAGAAACTTTAACTCATCCTTTCAAAGGGAGCCTGCTAGAAAAGCCTCCCTTGCAGGTACAAAGAAGAAAGTGAAAATATGTGTGATTTGCACGCCTGCCTTTAAGGACTGCGAAATCAAGGGTAAGCCTCTGCCAATGTCCGATTCGTATTTCCTTTGATTATTATTATTATTATTATTATTATTATTATTATTATTATTATTATTATTATTATTATTATTTTATTTCCAAATGCTATGCTAGAGATTTGGCTTAGCGAGTTGTTATTTAGGAAGTCTTTCTCAAGGTTTCCCCATGAAATCACGGTTCAGCTCAGGGTTTTTGTAGACAGGACGGCTCAATATCGTCTGAGATTACCTGATGGCAAGTTGGCCCATGTGGTGAGGCTGAAATAGCAGCTCCAGAATTCAAATGCAATGCCTATAGCAACAAGTCTACATCTCTGCAATCCATTGTCGCTTCCAGATAGAAACACACACCCACTGACCGAAATAGGGCATGGTGGTGAGAGGAGGGGAGGAGTGGTGGCTCTGTGGTATTTTGTTGTGAATGCATACATACATATGCACATACATGCACACACATATATGCACACATATGTATGTACTTATATGTGTGTATATATGTATATATACGCGTGCATATATGTTTGTACATATACACATATATAGTAACCATGTAGAGTTTTTTCCTGTTTCAAGTGCAAGTTAGAAAACATTCCACCCCACATGTAAAAAGACCAGAAAGAATTGTCCCTCCAACCTGGGTCCTTTCTCTAGGGAAATAATTCAGGAAATAGCTAGGACAAAAATCGAATCCGAATGTCCTTGCCTTTAAAGGGAAGGGGGGGAGATGGTAGTGGGAGGTGGCAGAGGGATGGGAGAAAAAATCTTTTTTTAAAAAAGAAAAGAGAACCTCATCCTGGCCAGTCACTGCAAAAACCTAATGGCAAGGTTAACAAGAGGGTATTTTTAGCAAGCGCGTCAAAATATACAGGCTAAGAGTGAATGTGGGGGGAAAAAAGTTGTGGGTTGTAGAAGTTATCAAGTGGGATTTGCGGCGCTCTCTGCAGGAAACGAGAGCGGCTCCAGTTCAAAGCCACATGCACCAACGTGACATATAAGCCATTAAAATATCATCCTGACGGCTCATTTCTGCTCCATCATACATTCCCTAACTGCTTCCAGAAAGCCCGAAAAGAAGAAATGAAGGATGACCGCCTCGCTGGAACCACAAAAGACTTGGTTAGCAGGGTTCTTTTTCCCCATCGTCCACCTCGAAATGATGTGCAGAAATGAGGGATTCTCAACAGGTGGAGTGGGGTAAGTGCGTGCTACAGGGAGGCAGACTGGAAGAATGGGACTGACACCCAATCCCCCCCCACCCCACCCCCACACACAGGTAAAACCAGTCTGGCACCCTTAGGGTAGGGCTTCGGCACACACTTCCCAGACCAGAGAAGGTACCGTGGCACTTCCCTTCCCCCCACTTTTTTTTTTTTTTAACTTAACCTGGGGTAAAAAGTCCAATACCCGTTGAGGTAAGGGAAAGAAAGAATAGTACTTCTTGAAATGGGTAACTTTCTGGTTTAATTCTCCCTCTCCTCCCCAGGGGGCGGGGGTAAAGAAATGGGAGGGAGAATTTGGTTCTCACAGAAACCGGGACATATTTTTTTCCACACCCTCCCTTCCCCACATGGTAAATTGGCTTGGGGACACAGGGTGAGGAAAGGGGAAGAGACCTGTCTGGGATGGAGGTGATGGTGTGAGAGCCATTGGGGCTGAGGGGGTGCTGTCAGCCTTCTATTCTACAAGACCTGAGCTGGAGGGTGTGAGATTCCCAGAGGAAGCGACGAAAGATTTTTTTTTTTTTTTCTCTGTCCCCATGCTTAGTTGGGGCTTAGGGAGATGAGGGTGAGCGCGAGGGGAAAGAGACTAGAATTACCTAGTCCCAGGTCAAAGGCAATAAGCTTGATCAGCCCAGCTCGGATCAGGGTGCCAGGGATTCTCCGCTCCCATCCCGAACAAGGAAGCGGTGCTCCCCAGATTTCTGGCTCCTCTCCCCAAGACTCTTGGCTCCTGGGTCAAGCTGGAGACTTTCAGATTCCGGGGCCAAGCATAGCTTTTACCCCTGCCGGAGCAGGCGCTTAGGAATACTCTCGCCTTTTTCTTTCGAGGGCCAAGAAATGGGCTCTCTTCCCTTCTCTTCCGGGAAGCCCTCGGCTGCAGCAGCTGACTTGCTCTGCCCTAAGGCGACTGCTGGGGTAGCCGAACAGTGACGGTAAAGAGACAAGTGAGGCCACCGAGAGAGGGAAGTAGTAGTGGCTTTGTTAGGAAGTCTCCAAGTTGCCACGACCTGAAAGGGAAGGTTTTGGAAAGGGTGAAAAGCATTTCTATCCCAGAGTCTTGAGGGCTTCTCTGGAACCAATTGAGTTGAAAACCCGGTAGAACAGAAGGAAAGGTTGCGAGACGTGAGTGTGTGTATGTGTGTGTTTGGAAGGTCAGAGTAGTGTAAAAGCCAGTCACTAAAAAACACCTTTTGCAGAGCAGAGCAGCTCAGCCGTGCCCCTAGGCTGCATTAGTCTGAGGACCGCAGAGCTTGTCCCCGTCGGAACCCCAGGTTCCCTTCCAGAATGGGGTCATTTTCCCTCAACCCCTCAGTTCCCTAAGTGGTTACTAGAGGATCTTCCAGACCCCGACATTTTTCGCAAAACACAATCTTTGTTTTCGTGTAGGCTAAAGAAGGGTTAAATTCTGGCCTTTGGGGGGAAAAAAGACTTGCATTGCCCGGAGCCAGCGAGCGCACCTCTTCTGGCTAGCGGTCGGCGCTTCCCTTCCAGTTCCAGGGCCAACCAGCGGTCTCCCGGACTGAGTCCACCCGGGGAGGGATTGCGGAGTGGGGGAGGGGGTAGATATTCAACCTCCGAGAACTGTGTATTAGAGAGGGTCATTTACACTAAAGAAACAGGAGCGGTTTTTTTTTTTAAGACCACCCCTCCCCCCTTCCCAAACAGTTCTTGGAGGGAAAAGAGCGTAAAAGTCAATTTTGGTCACAAATGTCTGACTACTGTTTTCCTCTCTATTGTCCCCGGGAAAGCCTCGCGTTTGGGAGATGGGAAGGAGGGGAGCCTAGGAAAGGGAGAAGGTGTAAGGACACTAAGACTTAAGACCTATGCCCATTCTGTCCCAAGAAAGGAGATTCTTCTTGGAAGAGTCTTAGATTTAGGGCACCGCCGGCGTTACCCGCCAGGGCTAAATTGGGGGAGATGGGCACTCATTTTCGTGAGTGATTGCAGCAAACATAGTTAATCAATTTGGAGAAGTGTTGAAGTCTAAAGCCTTTGAAGTGACCGATTTTGGAAGTAGCTTAGAGTTTGACCTCTGACCTAGGTCCAGCCTCGAACGTAGGGGAGAGAGCATACTGCTCCGTGTGGTGGTGGTGTGTGTAAATGTGTATTTGTGTGTCTTGCCTGGATAACTTGAGAAACGGCCCCAAAGAAAAGAGTTTCCTTGCTGCTGGGCTCACTTCCTCCCATTCGCCACCCTTTTTCCATCTGATCATTCAGTCTATATCACTGACTTCATTTTCTTTTCCGGAAAACAAACAAACAAACAAAAAAGCTCCTAGGGAAAATCAAGTCCTTACTTCTTGCCACCCGAACTTTTTTGCAGGTGACTTGAGGATCAGGATCAGATTTAAGGTTGAGTAAGTTCAATTCTTCTGCTCTATAGGGCAGAAACAGCAACTTCATCAAAGGGGCATCTGGCACCTACTGGTGACCCTTGGACAGACCCCCTAACAACTCCTCTATAAACCCAGCATTTAGGTATGGAGGCTGTGGGACAAGGGAGAGGCCTGGAAGGGAAGGCCTCAGGGGAAATAGCCACAAGTTTCTGTGACTCAGAGAGAATGGATTAGCCTACTGGTTTGAAGAGGAAATCTATTTCTCAAAGGAACCTGAAAGTTTCTCCCAGATGCCTTGCCCCTTGGCACTGGCGTGTGTCCGAATGCAGATGCTGTTAGGAAAGAGGTCACTGCTGGAGAATCAGGTTTCAAATAATATTTGCTTACGTTGTTTCTGTGGATTTATAATGAGAAAAGGTGGTCTCTAGGCACCTTGTTCTGGACTGGAAGTCATCTTGGCCTCCTTTGACCTATACTGCATTTAGCATCTGCCCAGCAATACTTCATCTGCTATAAAATAAAATAAATTTTACTTAACCACTTTTGGTATAAAAGTCTCAGCACAGCCTTCTTCTGTACAAACTGTATCTCGAAGTCTCTGTTATTAGTACTATTATGATTGTTATTTGTATTATTAATAATACTAACAAATAACTTTGAAAGGGGTAAATTTATTTTCAGAAAAAAAAAAATACTGTCCCAAATCACTTCTAAGAAGGTAAATCTGGCTTTCCCTACATTTCTCTCTGCCATTCTCAAGATGATAGATGCCAGAGGGAAAATGGAAGGCCTTGGAAGGATTGGAAATGGCCAAGGAGAGAGGCTGAGGACTCCCTGATTATAGGAAATTGGAGGGCCTTTGAGCCAGGATCTCCTTTGGCCTCAGGTTCAACAAGTTAAACAAGGGTTTGTTCTGGCTGCTGGAGTGTCTGAGGCAGGCAAACTTCCTCCATTTAAAAGATTGTAGTGTTTGTCTAGAGGGAGCTGAGGGTGATTCATTCTGTTTGCCTTAGGGAAGAGAGCTCCAATTCTGGCGATTGTCTTCCTCTTCTCCTTCGGGAGAAGGAAGGGTTGGACTTGGCTAAATAGACTCCTTGATCACTACTTTCCAGAACTCAGGGCCAAAAAGTAGGTGATGAGAAGGAGGGTAGGGTGGCTCTCAATAGAGACAGGTGGATCTAATGAATCTATAATATACTTTCTTTAGCTTGTGTTTTTGGCAGCAAAGTAGAAAGTGAGCACTGCCAGCTTCAAACAATTCAGTGATTCTAATCAGACCATTTGATGGATGTAAACTTGCAATTTTAAGTGGGGGAGAGGAGGGGGACCATTGTCCACAGTGGCAATAACATGTCTATGTGCATGCATGTGTGTAAACACATACATACAGGCACACGGTCATAGAATCCATTAGAACACCTTATTAGATCACTGTTAAGAAAAGCAAGTTTCTACTCAGCTCTAACATTTTCTTGAACTCCCCTTTCTCAACCTCTTAAGTTCCTAGATCATGGTATATAGTCTGTACCGGTCAAATTTTATGAAAACCATAGACTTGGGACGGGGGGAAGGGAGGGGGAACCTCAAGGCATAATTTCAAATTCTCGAAGTTTCAGCTCCGTAAACTACTAGAAAGTGAGTATAAAAAACAGCACAATTAAGAGTCATGGTGCAAATTTCTGAACAGTTTGACTAATAATTTGCCTTTCCTGTTCCTATAAACCACCACCCCCGAGAGCATCCTACCACCCCTGCCGAAATCACGCACAGAAACTTCATTACGCTATAAAAGTGGGCAGTTCGGTTCAGTCTCCATCTTGGCCTTCATGCTTGGAAATGGCCAAAGAAGGAAGCAGACGCCGTCCACCCTAAGTATCATCCTTCACTCCCACTTGTCTAGGCTTCAGGAGTCTTCCAGACAAAGGCTCGGGGAAGACTTTCCCAGCATACTCACTCTTTTTTACTGGTTACTTCCTCCCCTCCCCCACCCTTTCTCCCCAAACAGGGTCAAAGTCAGAAAATGAGATACAAGACTTCCTTGGTAATGAGGAAAAGATTACGACTTTACAGAAACGCCCTCAAAGAATCAAGTAAGTTTTTCTCTTCCTCTCCCCCCAACCCCCAGCTGTCCTGTGAGTGTTCTGTGGAGTTGATTGCTTTTGTTTATTTTAATTTTTTTTTTTTTTTACCTTGAATTTTGGGTTTGTGTGTGGGAAGGGTAGGAACGCACGAACGATTGAGGTTTGTTCCATTCTTAGGTTAAATGAGTCCATTTTTTCAGTTTTATATTTCATTTACTTGCATAGACCCAAATAAGGGCCATCCCGCCCCACCAAAGCCCGGTAAATCCTGTTCAAAGACGAGTTCCGACGCTCTAGAATTAATATTTGACGACTCTCTCGTTGGAACAACCACCCCTGACCTTCTGTGATGCCACTGTCACATTATTCTATGACATATTCATCTTGAATTCATTTACGGACGATTTGATTGGAATGAGGTTTGACATGTATTGGATCCTATTAAAGAAGAAGACTTTGATCTTGTTGATGGGGTAGACATGATATGTCTCATCTTAACCAGGGATACCAGCCTTCCACAATGTGGTGAAGACCAAGTTTCCACCATGCCTTGTCTAACTAGTTAGTCACTGACATCTGCTCAGGCAGGAAAACCTTAATCCTGAAGATTTTAATTCTATATACCATTTTTTAAAAAGTAACCTGTAGGTGCGTGTTTGCTTCAAGGCACGGTAGTTTCTAAAATATGAAACACAACACCATTTCCTTATGACTTCCACAGCTACTCTAATGTTCCTAAAGAATATTCTTTCAGAACAAATGGACAATCACTGGAGTGAGAGGTCCACTGTCCTTTCCTTATAATTAGCAGTTTAAAGAGAAAAAAGGAAATATTGCATTGTATGCTTCTCTAGTTAAGGATAGTTGTGTTGAAGTTGAATGAGCCTCATTTCCTTTCTTGGGCAATCTTGAAACACATTTCCTATTCTTCCATAACACTGTCATGTAGTTTTCATAAACAAGATATCACAGAGAATGAAATACCACCAACCACATCTATTCTTTTAATGGTCATTACAGACCAGCCTTTTGCAAAGTAGAGGAAGAATATTTTCTATTTTTTTTTGTTTTTCATTTAGTCCTGAGATTCCACAATACATTTGCATACTTTGTAGTGCAAACCAATATTCTTCCATAGACTTTTGACTGCTGACCAAAATCTTGTGCAAAATTCTTAATTGGAACAGAAACTTAATTTCAGAGAGAAATGAAAAATCTTTATTTCAATAGCCAGGAAGGAAATTATACTTTATGTTGAATAACCTGTTCCATAATTAACAACAAATCTAGATGGATCTTTATGAATCCAGAAATGACTTGTGGTTTCTGGGGCTTGCTACTGAGCCCTAAGAAAATTAGAAATCATTTTTAAAATATAGCATAATTTCAAAGATGTAAACAGCTGTTTTTAAAATTTATATATGTAAATATTGTAAAATATAAAGACTAGATCCATAAAGGGAAATGTTACTCACAGCTTAGGTCCTTTCCAGCTCTGAATTCTATACTCCTAGTATCCTAAAAAGTTGCAAGTATCCTGAATGCATAAATTCATTCACTGGGGCAATAGAAGGAAACAATTTTGAACTAAAGAGATCAGGAAAACTGACAGAAACTAGCTTCACTGAATGTTCTATCCACTTTAACTATATTTTTAAAAATTCCCTGAGAAGTAGTTCTGTGTTTGCACTATTGGGCAGGCAGACAGAGACAAATGACAGAGACACAAAGGGAGACTGACAGAGAGACAGAAATACTGAGTAAGAGACAAAGAGAAAGAGAGGAGAGAGAATTTAAAATTTTGCATGTAGGACTGACTTCCAAGGTTTTGTATTCGATAAGATTTCTGAGGGTTTATTTATCTAAAAGAAATTATTCTCTGTGCATTTAAGTTGGCTCAGCCTGTATAAAAATTGTGCATACACTCAAACACCGATACACACCACTGTAGTGTAGACCATCTAAAGGCCTTTCTAGAGCTAATTTCCTCTTGAAATCAAATAGGAAAATGAACTGTTCTATTTTGCAGCCAGAGTAACCTTTTGCTTAGTTGTGTGTATGCTTTTGCTACAACTATTTGTTTGTATGTTTTGAAAGGGGAGATGAAGGCCATCTACCTGTTTGCTTGTTATTGTAAAGTAATTTCTCTTTCTCCTCCCCCCCTTCCTTTGACCTTGACAGTCTCTGTAATAACCTACCAGAGGAAGTTACTTGAATACCTACCTTCTGTTGCCCAGCTCCTTAGGTATTATCTGAATTCACTTTGCGTTCAACTCATCTCTGGCTACTGAGATTGGCAAAAGGCCTTTTACACCTAGTTCAGAGGTAACCCATCCAAACTCTTGTCTAACTACATAGAGACAATAGGACCTCACTGCTCAGTATCACTGTTCAAGAGGGGTTTTCCCTGTCAATTTTTGAATAAATCTGAAGGGGTGAAAATATTGGGAGTAGCAATATTTCTTCTTTGTATATCAGACAAATTTCTGGTAACTATTTTCTGAGTTTTCCATGCTGACTTTTAACTCATAACATGTGATTCCAACTTTCCTACCAAGATTAGGGAAATTTGAAAAGTCCACAGGATGGCTACTGGTAACTCAAGAAGAAACAGTCAAAGATATATTGCAGTTTTAAAGCATTCTAAGAAAGAACATAGCTGGGCATGAGCTATATTGAATCCTTTTTCCTCCCTTTTCAGTCATTTTTGCTGGAACAAATAAATGGACCCCTCTTATTACTCACATACTCAGGTGAGCAGATGTTCAAAGTTTTCAAAAGGGTGCAATTATAGTGCATGGACATTTAAACCTTGACAGGGAGAAGCCCTCTTATATAGTGATGCTTCTGTTCAATGACTGCAGTTACACAAGTCTCCCAGGGGTTTCCTCAAAACTAAGCACAAATGCACATTGAACATACACATATGTGATTTCAATACACCTTGCACATATACATCATTGTATACATGTACAAAGATATTGTATATATGTATAGCATGCATCCATATTGTATATGCACTGATAGACATATTGAATAATTAAATGGCTCATTAAACCAAAACTAAAATTGAAGATGCCCTTAGTGTATGACAAAACCCTTGAACAATCTTCTTAATAGGTCTAAGACCTAATTGTAAATATACTTTTAATTGCCCAACAATTTTGGATATCCCCCTCCCCCCAAGGTAGGACTTTCACTAGGCTAAGCAGTGTATCAGGTTGAAAGGTTAGAAGGAAAACACTTGGTTCCAAGGATATAATATCCGTTTATTTTTGAGTAACAGCTGGATAATTGCTTATATGTGGATCAAGGAAATCAAGGAAATCACCTTAGAAATGAATCACTAGACATAAATTTGTAAAGGAAGAAACTTGTAAGCTACTTGCTGATGCCTGGAATGACAAACTTCAAACATGGTTAAGGATGGCTCATTTCTTTCGGAAACGTTCTCCAACATCTGAAAGTCGGTCTGGAAGAAAAAAAAGCAAGCTCCTCCAGATCCAGGTTTGTTGCTGATGAGGAAGTTGAAGAAAGTGGGGGTGGGAGCAAAGGGGAAAACAGATCATAACATCTACCCTTAAAATTCCATATGGTAAGACACTCACTACAAATGCTTTGTTTAATGGACGAACTACAACAGAGAAGTCCTGAGCTGTCCAATAGGCTCCCATACTTTAAAAACTCAACATCGATTGGTAGTGGAGTTAGATTTGCTAAGCTCTTGGGGGCCCTAACTGTGGAATGCTTCGGGCTTGTTAAAGCCAAGCGAAATTCTTCTAAGAGTTAATCCCTCCTCTGAATTCCATCGTACAGAGTGTCCTGAGAAAAAGTGAACAATAAGTTATTTGAAGGAAGTTAGTAAGAATCTGCTTTTGAATTAAAAATGCATTCAATGATTTGGATCTTAAAAAAAAAAAAGAAAAGAAATTGAGCAGGAAGCATATAATTATCGTCATTCAGTGTGAGGAGAGTTCACTATGTATTTAATTTTTTTCCTACCTCTTCTGGCATCGCCTCCCCCTCCCCCAGAAAATAGTTATTTCATCTCAAATGGGAGAATGTCTTTTTTTTTTCTCCATTCACCAGCCTCCTTTTGGAAGCTAAAGTAAGCACTCCTGAACTTGGGGAAGAACTTCTGTAAGCCAGCCAGAGCCTAGCAAGCACACACAGTCGCCCAGTCAGTCTCTGGGCGCCCTTCCTTGCCTGCTGCAGACTGTCCTAAAGCTAGTTAGCGGTGGATGCTGGTTTCCGTCCTTGCCCCTTTAAATCGGAAGGCATTGAAGACTGCACCATCCGGTAAAAGCAGACAAAGGAAATTACCTCATTGCTTGCTCAACACTCAGCTCCCTCTTAACCTAACGGGTTTCTCATCGGCTACTTTCACGCACCAGTAGCTCTCCACCACTTAACTGCACAGAATGGGAAGGATCTCCTCGCGGAAATCCCTGATCTCTAGTCGCACAAGAAGCAAACTCGTGACCTGCCACCCTTCATCCGACTGCAAGCCCTGTGGTAGTCACACTTGGCAATGGGATCTGGCAGAAGAAAGAAAGAAAGAAGGAAGGAAAGACAGAAAGAAAGAAAAAGAAAGGAAGGAAGGAAGGAAGGAAGGAAGGAAGGAAGGAAGGAAGGAAGGAAGGGAAAAAGAAAAGGGGTAGAGAAAGCAAGCAAGCCCCGTCACTAGCAGCCCAGAAAAAAACATGGGGAAGTTAGGCTTGTAGTCAACAAGTGTCAGTGAGCAAACTTAACCAGCTCTCGCTTCCCAGGGAAGTTCTGTCTTCATAGCTGGGGAGCGCAGCTTGTCCTTGCTCTAGGGAGCCCCCTCCCTTCCCTTGCAACAGACTGTGGAGTCAGACGCTTTTAATGGATGGGACCCGGGCAGCTTCTGGAAATGAAAATGAACATGATTAAAAAAAAAAAAAAAAGACAAAAATCCTGGCTTCTGAGGCGAACGCTTCTGGAGCTAGCCTGGGGATCCGACAAGGAGCCGACGTTGTAGCTCTCTTGCGAGTAAAGGTTCTAGGCTGCCAGCATTTTTCACTGAAGAAGTGGGGGAGGAGCGGAGAGGGAAAGAAAGCTTGGGGTCATCTCTTTCTTCCTGGAGGTTTATTTTTGTTTGTTTCTTTCGTATGTATTTAATTTTTTTGTGGGTTTATTGTTGCTTTGAGGGAAGGGATGTAGGGAAAGTAACCGGAATTGGAAAGGGGGCAGGGATTAGGTGGCTATTTTCAATCGGGCTTTAGGAAAAGCTTTCCTTGCCCCTACTTTGTGTCACAAAGACCTCTGGGTATTGTCCTATCAACGGGTAGACACTAACCATCTCTAGCCTGCCACTAAATCGAAAGTAGATGACCTTGGGCCCCCGTCGACCCGGAGCCAGGCTCGAATACTGATGTTTCTTGTTTGTTTATCGGGCCTTCTGCCTGGGGAGGAGGGACTGAGGAAGAGAAAGAGGAGGAGACAGACACAGAAGCAGAAAGACTTAGACAAACAGAAGCGGGGAGGAAGGTAGGGGGGGAAGAGAGAGAGAGAAAGAGAGAAATAGACACTTAACCAAGTTAAGTACAGGGATTTCCAAGACAGAGAATGTGCCTTGCCTACTCTCCAGCTGCTGCCTGATTTCAGCTGGATTATGGCTATCTCCAAGCCCATCCCAATTCCCCAAGCTGAGAGAAGGGTTGAAGGAGCTCCCAGCAGCAGCCTGAGTTTGCGTAGGTCTTCCCGCCGCAGCTGTAGCAGCCACAGGGCTCTTCTAGCTCTGTGGTCAACCTCTGCTCCTAGGTGGTTCAAGATCTCGGCTTAGCCAGGGGACGTGGGAGCAGATCTGAATCTGTCAACAATTTTGTTTTTTTAAATGTTCTTAATGAAAATACCAGGCATGGTTCAAAATGTTTTTTTTTGTTTGTTTGCCTTTTTTGTTTTTAAAGAATACTACAAAACTAAAACTGTTTTGAGAAGGGATGGGGGGGGAGAAGAGACAGACAGAAAGAAAAGAATTGGTACCCCAATCATGGCGCATGTGCAGTGTGAATGAGTGTGAGTGAGTGTGCGTGTGTGTGTGTGTGTGTGTGTGTGTGTGTGTGTTTCCCCTTCTAGCTTAAAGCCTTTCAGTCTCCAGCAGGACCTGTCATCAATGACGTCAATCATCCGGCGCCGGCCAATCAGAGGATGGGGTAATTGTTTAGCTCTCTGGGCTGCAGCCGTGTCCATGAATCTCTATTCAGTATCTCCCTGCGTCCTGCTGCTGCCTCTCAAGCGTATGGGATTCCACGTAGGCATTAAAAAAGAAAAAAAAAAAAAGCCAAAACTTGAAAAAAAAAAACTTTGCAAAAGTTTTTTTTTTTCTTTTCCTCCTCCCCGCTGTCAGGTGACTGTAGCGTTAGAAGCCATGAGTGTGGAGGCTTTGGGGAGCCCAGTGATGGAACCAGCTGCACTCTCCAAACGGAACCCGGCGCTGAGATTAGTTCACTTGGCAGGGGCTCATCATCACCATCACCACCATCATCACCACCATCCCCCACAGAGCGTCACAGGCTTCCCGGGGTTCGCCGGTCACCCCTACTCAATGGCTCCCTCGCACCCTGGGGAGTACGCTGCTGAATCCCGCCTAGGGCCGAGTCCATTCCGAGCCGAACACATGGGGCACCATCATCCCTCGGCCCTCAAACTCAGCCCTGCCCATCATCCTCATCCCCATCACCGACACCAACATCATCATCATCATCATCATCACCACCACCACCATCCTTCTCCTCCTCCTCCTCCTCCTCCTCCTCCTCCACCACCACCACCACCACCTCTTCATTCTATGGCAGGAGGCCACGCTGAGGTGGTCGGTAGTCCAACCGGAGCATTTGGCCCAGTGCCTTCAACAGCTATCCCTTACCCTGTCTCCCAACCAGCTCAGGCGTTTACAGCAGGTAGGGACTTCTTAATACGCAGAGATCTGCCAACCCCCATGATGCCAGGGCTAAGTGAGCAGCCCCCTGCTCCCAATTCTCACCACGGAATGTTTGTCTCAACAACAGGTAGCTATTCTGGACACCATGGCCACCACCACCCCGAAGCTGGGCATCACTCTCTTTTCTCTGGACTCCATGAGCCGCCTCCCCAGGCCTCCCCAGGTGGCCATCTGAACGGACAGATAAGACTGGGGCTACCTGGAGACATGTACGCCAGGTCCGAGCATTTCACTCAAGTGCCCTCCTCCAGGACAGATCCTTTCTCTGCAGCTTCTCTGCATAACTACGGGGGCATGAACCTGAACGTGAACCTAGCTCCCCACCACGGCCCCGGAGCCTTCTTTCGCTATATGCGGCAGCCCATCAAGCAGGAGCTCATCTGTAAGTGGATCGAGGTGGAGCAAGCGCCCAAAAGACTTTGCAACAAAACTTTCAGCACCATGCACGAGTTGGTAACTCATGTCACGGTGGAGCACGTTGGCGGCCCGGAGCAGTCCAATCACATCTGCTTCTGGGAAGAGTGTCCGAGAGAGGGGAAACCTTTCAAAGCCAAATACAAACTTGTAAATCACATCCGAGTGCACACGGGGGAAAAGCCCTTCCCCTGTCCTTTCCCGGGGTGTGGGAAAGTGTTTGCTAGATCAGAAAATCTCAAAATACACAAAAGAACTCACACAGGTCAGTATTCATCGCTCTCTATCTTGTTCAGCAACTGTGATACAAGCAAGCGGTGTATTTTGTGTACCCTCAGTGTTTGGTTTCCTTAGATTTCAACTTTTGTATTTTTCTTTTCCCATGTGCCAAAGTCCATAAAATATTAATTCCGTTTTTCTATTTTTAGATTCATTCAAGTTTGGGAGGCTGATTGCGTAGCTACAATGTTTCTGTTATGGATTAGGGTGAGGGTGGAGAATGAGTACTTGTGTGTCCCTTTGTATGAGTTCTGTGTTCACACGTTTTAAATATTTTAGAGTGTATGAAGGCGTTTTAAAAATCAAATCAAATGTGGCGAGCTCCCAAGCGAAGAGTGAACAATGGGCCTCTAACTTTTTCCAGGCGCTCTTGACTCCTGTGGCTGAACTCTTCCTGCCTTTAAAATGCTTATTCTTTCTCATCGCTGCCTGCTCTGGGGTTCAGCAATGAAAATTTTGTTAGGGCGACTTTGCAGAATCATACGTATCTGGATTTCGAAGTCGTCCCTTTTTAGATTTGCAGAGGCAACAGACCCCACGCATTTTGTGAATCCTCACCTCTATCCACAGCCTGGGAACAATTGGGCCTATCTCCTTGAAATGTCATTTACAGAACTGTTAAGTGAAATAGGGACATGTGTCAAACACATCTGTTAGTTCTAGTTAACAGAGAGGAAAGTCGCTGGATGGAAGATCCTGCAAAGCTTGAACTCCTCCGGCCAGAAGCATCTATAATTAATGAAATTGCAAGGAGAAAGTTTTCACACTTCCCGGAACAGCCTGTGAAGTTATATTAATTAGTTTAGCAGGCGGTATTTGTAGTCTCTTTAGCTGTTAAGTTTTTTCTGTTCGTCTACCAGTAACCTCCCCTCCCCCATTTTTCAGGGGAGGGGGGATTAGAGAGAGGAAACAGGAGGGAGGGGGAGAAAAAGGGGAGGGAGAAGAGAGAATGAAATCTATTCTAACATGGTTGTTCTCTTCCCCCCTCTTTTCTATTTTCTTATCCACCCCTACTTCACCATCACCTCTAGTTTATAGAGTAACTTACTGTCTCCTTATGGGAAGTTAGCTATCCATATCGCTTATTTCTTCGAAAAACAATTTCAATTCAAACTTCCCCTATCTTCCCAGGGTAGGTCTCTTGCGTTGAACCTATTCAGAGCTACAGACCTGAAGAATACTACACAGAACACATGTCCACTCTCCCCTCCGCCCCCTTTCCCCTACCCGGGCCAAATTTAGCATGTTCTTGACTCCTTCGCTTAAATGAAGGTAGCATCTTTTGGGGCTAGTTATTTTACAGTCTCAACTCTGAGATCTTTTTCGTGTCTACGCAGACCCTAGATCTACCACAACGCCTCCAGTGTTATTTTGATTCAGGGGTTAAAAATAAATACATATGCTCTAAGTGGTAAGAATAACACCTCTGCAACCTTCTTGTCAACTCTGAGCAGGTAGAAAGAGTCATTAACAGGGCAACTCATCCTTAATGACAGCGTGTTCCTTAAGTAAACAAACTTTTACTGCTCTTTACCGGCCCACTGTTTGAAGTCTCTGAAGCAGAAAATGGTTAAATTCTTAGTGAAATTGACCTACAGCAAAGAAGCAAGTTCAGGGCGTCTCAGTGAGCTTAGGTTCGGGTTTGTTAACCACAATTTTCTAAGTATCCACTTTTTACTTTCAGCTTCCATTGTGATTAATTATCGCGCCGTGTAAAAATCCTACAGAGCCTTGCCTTTTCCCGCGTTTCTATTAAACACCCGAAGTTGTCAAAAAAAACAAAATGTTTCTGAAATTGCAATAGAACTCGCTACAAATTATTCATGAAAACAGTTCTAGATTCAACAGGAAAATAATTGCCTTTTCAAATATTAATGACGTTTCATTTCCTCTAGTTCGGGGAAGTAGTGAAAAGCAGTGATTTCCTGAGATTCGGAAAATTTCTCTCTTAAAATTAGGGATCTAATTTAAAGGCACCTTAACCCAGCCAGCACTGAGGCTTTTGCTTTACCTTGTGGAGCTTAGGAGGAAGTAGCAGGAACAATAGGGAGATCCGAGAGAGGAGGAGAAAGAAGGGGGACCCTAGACCTGCTCGGCTCCGTAGCTTTCGTTTTCTCAGGCACTAATTTTGCTTCATGAAACTCAGGCCCCTAACCTTCCCTCCTACAGGGTCTCTCCTCCCTCCCCCTGTTCGTATAGCCAAACGTAAAAATCTCGAGGTGGAGCCCCGTGGAGTAGGAAAAATAAAACCGACCGAGTGGAATTTCTCCCTAAATATTTGTGCCCAGCTACAAGTGTGCTATAAAATGGCGGTTGCAGAAGGGCCGCCCCAGACTTCCTAACTTGGCCCAGCGGCTTGTAGTGGGAGGCGGGTCCCTTAAGCCCCAAAGGGGGACGGCCTGGCTCCGCTTCGCGGGCCGGCCTGCTCGACCCAGGACATTTGTGGAGTTCCAGCAGAGGCGGAAGGAGTAGAAGCTCCAAACAGGCGTGCAGCTGAGCTCTTCAAAAGCCAGGCTTGGAGGATTCACGCCCTGCATTCCCTCTCCGCAGGCCAGAGCTGCTCCCCTAGACAACGCTCAGTGCTCACTTGCTTGCTCGGCTCTAGGGCCGTCTTGGAGCTAGCGAACCGGACAGAGACGCTTCCTGGACCGCCGGTCCTAGCCGAGGCCAGGACTGCTAGGCTAGGAGTGGCAGACTGGTTGTGGGGTCCAAAGGAGAAGAAGCCACAGCCATTGAGACCGAGGGCTTGAAGCTCCAGAGAAAGAACAAGCTGTAGCAATTCAGCTGGGCCTGTCTTCCTTACCTGCCACGTAACTTCCCGGGCTCAGGCACTGGCTTTATCGGTCCTCTTTCCCAAGGGCCTCCTAACTTACCACTTGCTTGTACTGCCCTAATATCCTTCCTTCATTGTTGACTTGGCTCCGCGGCCGGAGGTCAAATCACTGTTTCTCTATGTGAAACTAATTAGGCAGTCATAAGAAGATTTTTTTTTTATTCTGGTGGGAGAAAATACACCCTTTAGAATTTCCCGATTTAATTTCTCAGTGAAGCTCTTTCTTCCTTTGCAGGACCTTAATTGTGTCATTTTTCTAAATGATTTTTTTTTTTTAAGAAAAGGAAAGACAAAGTTTTTTTTGGTCATCCATACGAATTAGACCAGAGGGGGAGAGAGAGAAAGGGAGAACATGTTGACAGTGATGACACTGATTTATTCTGCCATCTTTTTTTTTCTCCCTAAAAAGAGGGTTTGTTGTGTGATAAATGAAAAATGAAAGGTACCGTTTGCGGGGGAGGGAGACATTTACAAAGTAAATTTCAGGGGGAAGAACTGTCCAGGGCTGGTATTCTTCAAAGGGCATTCATTTTCACGTGAAGCAAAAGTATAGGCCTAGATCAAGTCTGTATGCATAAGATGGATGAATAGGCAGATAGATAGATAGATAGATAGATAGATAGATAGATAGATAGATAGATAGATAGATGGATGGGTGGATGGATGGATTGATGGATGGATGGATGGATGGATATATGGATAGATAGATAGATGATAGATAGATAGACAGACAGATTGATAGATAGATAGAAACTCATACACTAAGTCCTCTATCTTGTTGAGTAAGGCTTTGTTTACATCGGCACCAAATCTAGATCATTTCATGGTAACATATTTTTCCCCCCCTGGAATTGGCTTTCTGATGAGGTGAGGGAGTTAAAGAATGAGGGTTGGCCTTCATTGATAGCATAGAGTCTCTATATGCAGTATAATAACCTCTGGTACCATATACTCAGCTATATTTTAGGTGCTTCAGTCACATATCTTACTTGACTTGGCAGCATTGACTGTGAGGCTAGGCAAGGTCTGATGTTTCTATATTTTGCAATTCCCTGGTTGCAGATAAGGAAATCCTTTTGGGGGGTAGGGTAGAAATAAAGCAATACATAACTGACCCTTATTTGGTACATTATTTTGCCAATAGATCCTACAGGTCACGTATGTTAATATTCTATTGGCTCCTGGGCACGTCTATGCATTCAAGCTGAGAAGATCCCTTGCTAATTCTCCAAAGTACTGGATTTCTATTTGTGCCTCTATGAAGGTGGTGCCTTGGCCTGATTGTGATAGTTTGGGGAGTAACCTTGGCCCTAACAGAATTCCCTCCCCATCCATGGAAGAGATATTAATTCATTGCAAGGCCTTGGCTCTAACTTTAACAAACAGGCAGGGCTTGGCCCCTTCACCTCTGCTTAGGAGTTATGGCATTTAAGATCTTGCCTTCAGCGTTTAGTGGAGACTAATCTGTCCTTTAAACACTCCATTGACAATAAAACCAAAAAGCACATGTTAATATCTTCGGGAGGCCGTTGTAACCCATATAATAAAATATTATTACATGCATTCCAGTATAGAGGATTATTTAGGAAAGATTTGAAGAATGCTGCTAAATGTTTTCCCTCAGGGGGTGGACGAGAGAGGGGGAAAAATGAATTTCGTGTGAAAACAGCCTCTGAAGTGAATCATTGCCCACTGAGGAGCTCAGAATACCTTTCCCCGAAGACAGAATACGCATTGTTTACACGCAGTGTACAACTGCAGTTGGTCTTTAAATTATCTGACTGCTTTGTCATTTGCACAAAACCCACTTTAGAAAACAATTTGGGCAGGAGGAAGAAGGCTTTTAGGTCTAAGGACAACTTTAAATTGGGTAGATTCTGGTTTTACGGCCAATATTTTTCCACGGTGTAAAGTGGACTGCCTTCAGGAGAATGGATTTTGGAAACTCAAGGGGGGTGGGGCGGGGCAGAGATGGATCCATTGGGATTTTAGTCGACGAAAATTAAACTAAGATGGAGTCACCTTCTCTTTCTATCCCCCTCTCCCAAGCTCCCAATTCCCAAACAGTAGATGGGGGGGGGGAGGGGAGTGGTTAATAGATCTCTATTTATCAAGGGATGTGAGCTGGTTCCATCGAGGGAGGGGAAGGGGGGGGATTGAAAGTCCTGGGGCCATGTGGAAGGGTTTTCTTTTCTTCTCTCCCTCCCCCCTTTTTGGGGGGATCTTTTGTTTTTTGTTTTGCAAAGAGACAGAGAGGGAGGAAGGCTCCCAACCCACCCCCTAACTAATGTATGTAATCGTTAATTGCATTCTTTCAGGAGAAAAACCATTCAAATGTGAATTTGAAGGCTGTGACAGACGATTCGCTAACAGCAGCGACAGGAAGAAACACTCTCACGTGCACACCAGCGACAAGCCGTACAACTGCAAAGTGAGAGGCTGCGACAAATCCTACACGCACCCCAGCTCCTTGAGGAAACACATGAAAGTGCATTGCAAGTCTCCTCCTCCGAGCTCGGGTTACGACTCCTCCACCCCTTCCCTGGTGTCACCCTCCTCGGACTCCGGCCGGGACCCCCCCGGCTCGGCTGCAGCCCCCGCGGAGCCAGGCGCCTCGTCGCGGGCGGCGAACCTGAGCGAATGGTACGTGTGTCAGAGCTCCGGGCCCAACGCGCTCCCGGCTCCTCCCAGTCCGGCTCCGTCACCTGACTCGGGAGAGGCGGCGGCAGCTGCGGCGGCAGAGGCGACGGCAGAGGCGGCGGAGGCGGCAGCGGCCACGGCGGCGGGGGCAGCGGCGGCGGGAGCAGCGGCCACGGCAGCGGCGGCGGCGGCGGCGGCCACGGCAGCGGGGGCAGCGACGGCTGCTGCTCACACGAACTGCGATGCTAGGCCGTGTTACTGAAAAGAGAGAGGGAGAGATAAGGAAGGAAGGAAGGAAGGAAGGAAGGAAGGAAGGAAGGAAGGAAGGAAGGAAGGAAGGAAGGAAGGAAGGAAGGAGAGAGAGGGAGGGAGAGAAGGGGAGGAGGAGAGAGAGAGAGAGAGAGAGAGAGAGAGAGAGAGAGAGAGAAGCCCAGCAGTAATCAGCTCTAGGACTGTAGGTCCCCAATGCAGTTACGTCATCTCCATCGATCTTAAAATACAGAGATCTTCGCAGATCTATCTCTAGTTATATTTTTATCTGATCACACGCACTGTACACAAATATACAAACACACCCCTTTACCTCCAGGCTGCTGCAGCCTATGAGGGAAAAACTCATTAAAAGGGGACCCTAGATTCTGGGAGCTATTCCTTAAGGGGCAGAGAAAGAGAAAGGAAAGAAAGAAAGGGAGGGGAGGGGGGAGAGAAGAATAATGGTAATAATAATGAAAGGATTGATGGGGAAACCCTGGTACTTGGAAGAAGCCGGAAGCCTGGTAAAATAAAAGGCCAAGGCTCTGTCATCAGGCTGGGAACTGTATGTTTTCCTAGGGGGAGGGAGGCCAGCGGGCCTGCAGGCGATTTCTAAGGGGTTGGCCTGCTGTCTTTCCCCCTCCCCCAAGCCCGCCCCTCTATTGCCCTGCCCTGCCCTCCCCTTTCTTTTCACCCCCACCCCCCATCTCAGCTCCCTCTCCCACTGGTTGGGTTGGCCTTCCCGGTGCCAAACTGTCTCTCATCGATTTCTGATTTCTTCGCCCATGATTGTATCAATGAACCAAAGTGTTTAGATTTTTTAATATCCCGGGATTTCTGGGTAAATGGATAGACTGCGAGTGGCAACCCGCTCACTCTCACCGTTTCTCGCTGGTTTCTCTCCCCGCTTCACGTTGCAAACAAAGTCTTGCCCTTTCACTAACACCCCAAATTCTTCAAGAATTTAAGGTGATCCCTTTTTTTTTAAATGAAGGGCCCATCCACAGAATATTTGTGTGATATATGTACACAACTACATGAAATGAGTGTACAAAATATATGCATGAGTGTACGTGTGTATGCACTATATATGTGCATATGCATGTATACATACAGATATATAATAGGCCACCAATAAAACTATTTAAGAGAGGGAGTAAAGAGTGGATTAATAGTGATTAGCTTGTCCTTTCCCTTTATGTTCCCAAGTCTTTAAGATGCGGAATTCCATCTTCCCCTGCCTCCACCTCCAGTCTCCCTCGAAACCATTGTCATTCATTCCTGTTGAATCTTGTGGGTGCTTGTGATTTCTCGGGGGTTGTGGGAAGGGTGTTCGTGGTGACGTCATTGTGCTCAGGCCACTTAGGCGAAATTACTTGTGTGAGGTGTCAGTTTCTCTGGATGAATCGTGTAAACTACGTGATGGTCTTTGTCTAAAGCGCACAACCTTTGTCTTGTTTTTTTTTTTTTTAAAGAAAACAAAAACAAAAGAAAGAAAAAGAAAGAAACACCAATAATAAATTTTGTAACGGCAAAAAGAAACCCACGGTGGTGATAGAATGTGTATTATATACATATAATATATTGCAGTGTACACAACACCAGGGAAAGGACTCCCCGATGGAGAACCTTGTTCTTGTTCTTCTACTTTGTTTTTTCTCCTGACCCTTGAGTTCTAGGCAATGGGGAGTGGGGGTGAGGGATCACGGTTAAGGAACTCACTTGCAACAGTTGCATAGACAATTTCGTCATTATTTGTTTCTCCTGCATCTTCTACTTTAGGGAGAGAAGGGCAATTTCCCTAAAACTGTTGTCTTGTTCACTGCTAAAGGCAAGATCAATTGGTTTTCCCCCAACTCCGCCCTCATTCCCTATAGAATTTAAAGAACCAGGTGATTTAGGAGGAGTTGGCTTGGGTAGGGAGGGATGTTGAAGGGGGTGAGAGAGGAGACTAACCAAAGGAACAAGGAGAAAAAAAATCTCCATTCAAGGGACACACTAAGCAATTCTGAAACCTTTCCACGGAGGCAGTACTCTTTCTTGGGATTCAATTTGGTTTTTTATCTATAGAAGCTTCTTTCAGATACCATTAGACAATTTTCACTTCCTGTTACACTCAGCTCAACAACTTCAACTAAATAAATAACTTACTAACTGGTGTGGGATTGTTTTCATTACACATAATGAAAACCTGATACATCCAAATATATCCTTAGTGAATTATCTAGTCAGTGAAAGCAAGAGGAGGGAAAAAGAGAGAGAGAGAGAGAGAGAAGAGGGAAAAACCACTCTTAACATGGCAGCGCTGATAGTCATTAACCGCGTCAACCATGGGCAAAGTTGGTTGCAAAGTAGTATTTTCAACCACAAAACTTAAACTCTGGAATAAGAAGCTATTGAGAGGAGAGGAAAGGACAGGAAAGGGTCATCTGAGAAAGATTTTTCACTCCAGAAGAATGTCTCTCTTTAAAAAAGAAATAGTCTGTACAAAAAAAAAAAAAAAAACAAAAAAAAACTCGATGAGCTCATCGCTTTCTTTTCGTTCCTTTGCCCCCGAAGAAAAATAAAATAAAATAAAAATGTTTGACGGTGTAGGCTAATCACCTTTAATTTTTCATTTGCTTGTTACAGATGTCCACCGCGTTGCTCTCAAGGTAATCTAGACAGACGCAGCTGAAAGCTTGAATCTTATGCCTTAGACATCAAAGGCAGATTGCACAAAGAAGTATTTCTCCGCAACGGTGAATCTTCATGGTAAGTTAGGATTTCTATGGCAATAGGCAAGTCATACTTAAATACTGAAAGGCGAAGTCTGGAGCCCGTCCAGTCTTTTCATTAAGGACATAATATTTACGTCTAACAGGCCTTTTTTCTTGTGTATACAAGTATATATTTTTGTTTGACGCGAACTAAATCATTTTCATTTAATTTCCGGTAAACAAAAACCACGCGAATGGGCACTTGTTCCAGATCATAATAAAAATGGATAATAATGTCAGGAAGAAAAGGGCCGCCTGAATTGACGCGTCAGTTCCCCTTTGTCTCTGCATTCTGCCGTGATCAGAGAATGCATTTGGATTTGATGGCGAGTTTCTAAAGGCAAGGAAATGGTTTTTAAGGGGGAAAGAAAAGGAGAAAGGTCTAATCAAGCTCGGGTTGTTCAAAGAGTCTGATTTTGGGGTTGAAAGTGTGAGTTTTATGGTGCATCTACATGGCACGTTAGGATCGCTATGGTAATGAGGAGAGCAAAAGCAAGCGGCCCTCAATGGAGGCACACTCCATTTGAGACAGTCTATTAAGATACATTTGCACTGACCTTTGGTTTCATGCTAGTTTTATACAGTCAATCTGCTCTCCATCATATACTTCCTGCACATAATACACTTTTTCAAATTTGGGTGTTTATATTTCCCGGAGATCCTGACTCTTGTTGTGCCTGGGATTTTAGTCAATGTCCTCCCCTTACCCCCAATCTTTACTGTTCTTATTACTGTATTGTGTTGTGTGAAGTGTTGTTTATTGTCAGAAAAGGAAGAGCTGGTCTCTAAGAACCTTTACTGCCCCCCAAAGACGATCCAGGGTCAGTGGTGAATGACTCCTGGAAACGTCAGAAGCTTTGAAACTCAAATCTAAAGAAAGAATAAAGAAAAAGAGAATTTCATCCATCAGAACACTTCATTTTCCCCTCCTTAAGTTAGCTGAGTTTGGAAGACCAGGACATGGAGGCGGGCTGTAGGAGTGAGCCACAACCTCAGAAAGTAAGGATTGACTGCTGGCCACTCTCAACGTTTCCAAGCTCCCTTGCTCATTTAACTCCATACAACCTTCACTTGTCCCAAGAAGGATGTTTCTCAAAGTCTAAACTTCTAGTGGCCTAAGTGCTCCTGCTCTAGGGATTCTGCTAAGGGCAGCTGGAGAAGAACTTAGTCTAGCGGAGATTGGAATGGGCAGGCATTCCTGGGAAGGAAGGAAGGCCAAGGCCTTCGAGAAAATCCCAGGAAAGTTAGAAGTCCATGTTTCAGTAATTGTCTTGTTGTTTATTTTATCCAAGTACCCCAGTGAATAGGGGAAAAATAAACACGATGAAAAAAAAATTCAAACAGTTGAGTCTTCTTTAGTGCCAGCCCTTGTGGTTGAATAAAAAGGATGGTCCGCTTTCTATTGAGCTGAGAAATCTTTGAAGTGGGAGTTATTATCTGAGACATTCCTGCTTGTCGTCCTAACAACGCTGATGAAACGTAAAACGGCCTTTGTTGGCGATTTGTTCTCCTCTCTGTCAAACTCCCCCTGCCCGCTAGCTTTAAACCGTTTCTAAAGAGATAAAATCAAACTTTTTTTTAAGGATAACTTTAGGACTCTCAAGTCTATACAGCAAAGAGCAACCCATATAAATACAAGTCCACAGGCTTGCCTGTCTATGCAGACCCCAGCACACACTTTGGTATACACTTAAGAAAACCTTGGGGGGTGTGTGTGAGGGTGTGTGTGTGTGTGTGTTGTACATGACCAAGTGGAATACTCTCAGAGATGGGGGAACTTATGTTTCTTTTCTTAAATGCATGGAATCTTAGGTATTGGCATCAGTTGATTACCTGAAAGGAGGTGAAGGCACATTCTTCTCCCAGTAACCCACAGCAATCACACCCCTCAACACACTCTTTCCAACCTTCAAATTTAAAAGACAGCTCTCAACTAAAAATAGACTTATCTTATTTCCTCAATCCCACCATGGAATCAGCAGAGCCCCTTCTAGAAAAAGTAAAATAAAAGTAGGTGAGAGAGAGCTAGGCCTGCTCCAGTGGAATAGTTATAATTCAATGTTTACATTGGGATATCTGGAAAATAAGTAAGGAAGCAATGTAGCTCAGTTAATAAGCATGCAAACGAAAAGTCCCCCGTGAGCCTAGAGATGAATTTTCTTACTGTGTGCATAACCAGATCTTGGAGTTTTTCCTCAGTCCTAGTTCTCTGAAACCTCATGTTGTGCTTTTAAAGGTGGCTTCACACACACACACACAACCCCAAACCATTCAGGATATTTAGGAGGTCCTCCTTCCCTCCCCTCTGCGTGATGACTAAATGATTTGTAAAGAAGTTTCCTAAAGCTGTAACCCATGCTGTTATTATAGTTGCTGCAAAATGTTGTCTTTTCTATTGATTTTTATTTGTTTACTGGAGGTCCCCATATGTTTGTTTATATCGCTAATTTATGGGAAAATGTAATGATCGCAATGAATGTGAATTATACAGACAGGAAAACGTTTTGTAACCGTAACTCACAAAGAATGCCCTACTGAGCCCTCTGAATATTTCTCATCCTTCCCTTCCAGATTGTGATTTATATCTTGCCTTCAGCAGGAATTAAATTATAAAGTAACTTTTTTCCCCACTTGTTCTGTTGTTTGAAAACGGCTATACTACTATGGAAAGAAAATAGTCCAAGTAGCTAATGAATCTTGCTGTAAATATGTACAACTTTAAATCTGTGACTTTCCCCCGAGATATTTCCTAGATGTGTAGATGATGTTCCGTTCCGTTCTTTCCATTATTTTAAAATAAACGACATGTGCATGTTCCCATCCTATTTCGATTCTGGGTTTCAAATGACTGACTGACTTATCCCCGGGTACGAATTTGTTCTCCAACTCTCAATCTCCATGAAGAAGGAAAGGGGGCTTTGGAGTGTTTGTCTTCCATTATAGAGAAAACATTGGGGCTTTTTTGTTTGGAAAAGGAAAGGGAAAGGACCAACTGGCCAATTTAGAATGCGATACTTGTTCCAGTCACATCAGCTTCCAATCAACAAAACTTTAAAAATGTATTGCACTTTTGGAGGCTCGGGTGGGGATGGGGGAAGTAGGTGTCGGGAAGTATGACAGAGTTGTAAGTGCTTGCCGTCAAAGTCTTTTTCTTCTTTTCTCCTCTGCCACCAAATCTCTAGCTGACCACCATACTGGCCTGATTTCTAGGATCAGGTATATCGAACAGAAATAAAACAAATCATTACAGATGCTGATTGGGAGCGTTTTTTTTCCCCTCTCTTCCTCCCCAATGTGGAACAACAGTCCTATCTCCTCGGGTGGGGTGTCTAGGACTTCATTTAGTGGTCTCAGCTCAGGGATGTTTGTATCTCCTTCCGAAGCTGTTTTCCTTCTCCTGCTTCCTATAAGCCCAAGGTTGGGTGGAATTTGTTTTGTTTGTTTTTTGAGAATCTAGGGGGAAGCCATTTGTGATCCCTCTTCTAGTACCTGAACCTGCTCTTTCTACCCGGGTTAGCAGTTTGAAGTGTGCTTAGAGTTTCCCGGACTAGGCCCTTTTAGGCTCACTTCGTTGCTCTCCCTCTCTCCCTTCTGAATTCACAATAGCCAATGCCTCTCCTGGGCAATTCTCATTCCGAGGCAAAGATATACATGCATACATAAATATATACATATATACATGCACATATATATATTTTTTCCTTTTCTCTCTCTTCCACCCCCCACCCCCACCCCACCTGCGCTTTAGGTCTAGCGCGCATGCGCTACGGCTTTGGGCTGTGTGCTTCTGTCTTTCTGAACTTAAAAGAAGTTGCTTCACATAGACAGGGGATGTCAAAGTGGAGTTTATAGGGTGGAAATGGAAATACTGGGGTATAAAAGGGGAAAGGGAACCAGCAATTTTAAAAAAGAAAGGAAGGAAGGAAGAAGAAGAAGAAAGGAAGGAAGGAAGGAGGAAAGAGAGAAAGAAAGGAAGGAAGGAAGAAAGAAAGTTTCCTTGTGGGGAGGGAGGGCAGAAGAATCAAGGCCCTGAGGAAGGAGGAGGATGATAAGGTAGGGAGAGGGAGAGAGAGAGAGAGAGAGAGAGAGAGAGAGAGAGAGAGGAGAGAGAAGGAGAGAGGGAGGGAAGGAGGGAGGGAGGGAGAGGGAGAGAAGAGAGAAGAAAGAAGACTCCCGGAATGTGCTGATTAAAGCACACAGTTCTATGGGTCTCCATGATTGAGCGAAGACGAGTAGTTAGTACATTTGACTGTAGTGACTTGTGAGATGGAATGTCCCCTCCGACAGCATGGGGAGAGACGTGTGGGCATTATTCGTGTCCCTTTTATAGATGCTGCCTTTTCTTTCTAGGACTGACGAACAATTTTGGAAGGATCCATCCCCTGTTGCTTCCTATCATCGATCCCCTTGCAAACTCGGCCATTGTGCAAGTGCATTAATTAGAGACCATTCATTTCACAAAAGCACAATTGGTACGTAAAGGAAGTGAAGATTAGAAAATGGGAACGGGGAAAACCCAAGCCTGGGATTTCCCGCGGAGTCCTGGCTCCTGGGAGAGAGAAAGTCCCGTTCCCCTCTTGCCCACTCCTTGCCCTCTCTTCCGGGTCTGTGCGTTCTGCATTCATCCACAGGGCCCAGAAATTCAAACCATTGCCTAATCTTTATTCCTCAAGGACAACTAGCTTTCAATAAATAGTTAATACGGATTCGTTTTCTTGGCTGCACCCAAGGGCTACTTTTCTGCTGAGGACTCTCTCACCTTCCACCGTGAGCTCCCAAGCTCAAGCTCTCTTGGGGAGCAAAGGCGGGTAACGTCTCTAGCAGTGTCCATCGGCTTAAGTTGCTTCTTCTTTAAAAAGCAAAAACAAACAAAAAAAAATCTGTGTGTTGGGTGGGATAGGGGAGGGGGGATAGAGTATATTTAGCAAGAGGAGAGAAAGGGTTCTTAAGGTTAACTTTCCCAAATCAGGAGAAGAAAGTGGGGCCAATCCACTGTTTGCATCCTCTCTTGGAGAAATGTTGACTTCGGTGCCCTACCCACTATTGAGAAACATGATATTTCTTTAAACGGTCAGATCCCTGTGATCCCCAAGGAACACTCACTCTAAACATACTTATATAAGATAGATCTGTCCCCAATTTCAAGAAGGAAATTTGGGCTCCATGGAAGTACTTGCTTGTCATCATTCATATATGTTTGTACATGTGTTTTTCTTTTTTTCTCCAATCACAGTCAAAGAGCCATGCATCTGAGTCAATCTCACCAAGTCATGCAGCGGGTCACTGCAGAAAATATGTAATTTATTTTTAAAAGGCCCAAGAAAAATTAGACCGAATCGAGTTTGTTTCTATGTGGAATGAAGCTGGAGAGATCAGATCGCCTTAATGTCACCCATATGACTTGTTAAGACGCTGTAGCTTCAGTAAACCTCTGTAGCTCGTCTAGACCATATGTTGATTTATTTACATCATAAGTCTTTTAGGTTATTGCATGCTGGAGAATCAGCATTCCAAGACTATAACACAGAGGACATTAAAACAGGGAGCCAGAAAGGCAAGGCTTCAGAGAAAGCTTTTGGGTGAAATTCACAAGAAAAGTACATTCTTCACAGAATGATAATAGCGTCCGTTAAGCAATTACGGTTTAATCCTCAAAAGTCCCTGTTTCTTGAGCTAAATAAAATATTGGATCAAGAATTAGTAAAGCAACATGTTCTACCTGTTATCAGCCTTCTAATCGACGTATAGTAGAAGTGGATGAGTTTATAAATCCACTTCCTCCCTCCCCCCCATGAATGAAATACTGTAATATTTTTGTGGTCATTAACAGCTAAATTGATACATGACTGCAGGACCTGCTTGGATTCTTTCGGGAGCGACTATTTTAAAATGAAACTAACAATCCAATGTAAACAATTAGCAGGAGATCTTTGTTTTAGCTTCTGTAATCCTCAATAGCTTTGTTAAAAATACACATCCGCTGTGTAGGAAGGAGGGAAAAAATAAAGGATTTAGGTTAATCTTATGCAAATGTTACCTGTGAGACAAACCTTGACAAGTTAACTCACATTGTTTCCTCGTTATAGTTGCAGTGTTTACTTTCTATTAACTAAAATTTAAGAGTGATGCATTGATCAATGCTGTCCGTGATCAATGCTGGAAAGCCATTGAATTGTATAAATCCATGCTAAATTGGGAGACAAGCCTGCCTGGTGAAATAAGCCAAGGGGATGGGGGTAGTTGCCACTAAACCATCTAGGTGGGTAACAATCGACAGATTAGTATTATGAGCAATCTCTAAGCTAGATCCTCCCTCTGCCATTCATTCTGAATCAACCGCAGTCTAAGTTCCGCATTTATGATTGAATCACCTAAGTGAGTGGTGAGTACTTCCCCTGCCCCGCACCTCATAATCAGTAGGGCAAGTCCAAGATTCCAAACTGGTATGTATCCCTGTAGCACCTGAGGTAGTTAGTGTTCGATTCAAATCTTGCACTACTAACAGCACCAATCTATTAATTATTTCCACATTTTAAGCCATAGACAACTATTCACCATGGGGTTTTTCTATAAAAATATACAGCCATAAGTGTATGTGTTTCAGCCAGCATTTTGTAATCAATTTGCATATTGCTAAGCTACGAAAAATAGCTCACCACCTAGAAGGCTTGATTGTTTATTTACTATTGACTGTTGTAGCTTGTGTTATACAAGGGAAGCAAGCAAACAATTCAATTTGGCCTCCCCTACCCCAACCAAATACACAAGTGTTCCACATACTTCACAGATTTTTTTTTACCCTGAATTTCTGGCAATCCATTTGGGGAGAAAGGAATCCAGAGTCAAATGTTTGCTATTGTGGAGGAAACGGGACAACTTGTAAAGGGGTGGGAGGGGGGGAACCTGTTGTAGAAAAGCATAGTCCCCTTTAAGTGTGAAATATCATTTCATTGTAAAATGTAAGAAAGAGTCGGTAATCCAACTTCCGGAAACTGTTCTGAATTATTTCACCAGACCCTTCTAAAGGGGGATTAGCAGGGCTTTTGGAGCAAAATCCTTCTGTTTTATTCAATCTCTGATTTTATGTTATAATTACTGAATGTAAAGGCTCTCAAATTAGTATGCAGAAATCGTTCAGACATTATGCAGGTGCTATTCTAATCATTCAGCTTTTTAATTAAGGAAAGAGGTAAGAAAATAGAATCATAAAAACACTTTTGTGAGAGCTGAGAAAATTGCAGGCGACCGCTTGAATAAAGCCTTTATACCTTCGCCTGACAGGTCAGACACCAAGAGGTTGACTTACGACCTTTTCAGGAGGAAACAATGGGTAACAGCTTTCTCACCTTGTCCCCATTATACCTTTTATTCTTAGACAGAATTTGTGGAAATCGCCATAAGATGCTTTACTTCAACAAAAGATATTGCGATTATAATGGATATATATCCATATTGAAATTCCCACTATTATGCCTTATCACAAGCTCGCTTGTTTCTTGAGATTCCTTCCGAATGAGGGGGAGGGAGATTCTAGGAGACCAATGGATAGGGTGAAGGAATACAAAGTGTGTGTGTGTACGTGTTTCTATTACGCAATGCATAAGTAGGGGACAACCAGGCAAAAACTAGAGTGGGGACGGGAGAAGACAGAGAAAATACAAAATGTAGTCACTTTGGAAGGAAAAGAACTCACAATTAAACTAATTGTCTGAGGCCAGTGGAGAAGTTAATCTTTCTCTAAGGCTCGATTTAGGAAGAGGAGAATAGTTAAAATGAACCCAGACCTATGCTTGGGAGATGTCAGGCGGTCCATACCTGTAGCTGGACCTTGGATCCTAAAACCTTGCCTCAGCTCTAAGGAGGTTCAAGTCCTGCTATCCGTAGTTACGGAGGGCTCTCTCCAAAATGGGTCTCCCCTTTCTTTCCTCTCTGTACCATTGCCCTCCAGCCTCCCAGTGTCCACTGCAGATGGGGCCCCCAACTCCATTGTTCCCTTTTTATGCCAGGGAAACTTTTATCTTCCCTGCTCTGCCTCCTTCCAGTCTCAGGCCCCTCACCCCCTGTTCTGTCCTTCTAGACACCCAGTTGTGACTAGGACACAGTGCCTAAGAGCTTGAGGTTCCCAAAGATTCCTTCCGTCCTTCTGTGGCACTTCCCCC
>CM053591.1:164073689-164136094 GCA_028646515.1 Pseudochirops corinnae | reverse complement strand
CGCCTTTTCACGGGGAGACACGCTTGTTGCCCTCGCGTTCCAAAGGAGTTGTCTGAATGAGTCAAGCTTTTTGAATACCCATGCGCGCTTTCTCTTTTGCCTTTGATCACAGAAAATGTCTTCTAATTTGTTCTTTTTCATTGTAACAACGTTTTCAAGTCCTTTTTTTATTTTCCAAACCACATATTTATAAAGAACATAAATCGCCCCCCGAAAACAAAAGTTGTGCGCCCAGCCAACTGGCTCAGGGGATCCTGATGATTTTGTTCCGCAGACGAGACGCTCCTTCTGCAGGCTGTGCTAAGCAAACAGGAAGATTTGGGGGCACTGAACTGCTAAGAAAATATATTGGGGTTTGGAGGGTCTCTGGGGTGGAAATGGGAAGAGTCTAGACATTTCCATTTCACTTGTCTAACTTTAGCCGAGGTTTCTAGAAGTCTAATTGTAGTTAAATACTTATATCCCAGGGACAAAAGGGGCGGGGTACTTGCCACTGCTAGTGATACCGGGCTACTGGAGAGAGTTTCTATCACGTCTGATCACTACTGAGATGGACAGTGTATTCGAATGGATTGATAAGTACGATCATGGGAGTGTAGTGGACAAGACCCTCCTCCTCAAGGATGGCAAACGATTTCATGTTTCAGAATTGCTTCGACCTATCCAAAGACAACGAGTGTAACACTGTAATAAACGGTATCCGAGATGTAATACTCCATTAGACATAGGACCAATGTGTGATGTGAAGCTTGAAAGGATTATGAAGCTATCTTGGTCTACATAAGAGCTTGGACACAGCACTGGTTGGATTCCTCCGGACTGGGAAGGTATGAAGTATTTTGAGAGGCCTTCTGGGCACTGCCAGCCTGAATTTACATGAATACACATCCCATTCGCATGATATCATTCTCTAACACACATCTCTGAAGCTAAGGAGCCTTTCAGAGTCCTACCCCTTCCTAAAGATAAAGCGCAAACCTCGCTCTTCAATGAGATTTCCTTTTTCTCAAGAAAGATGGTGCACTTTCTTTTAAGAACCTAGAGGAAATGGGCATCTCTGTAACTTCTTTTCCTGGTGCACCTTTTAGGTTGGATTGGAAATGTACGCTCTTTGGCTCACTCTCGGAACACACAAGCAGGTGTTAATGACGCTGACGTCTCATTTAGTGGAATATTAATTATCAGGTTGCAAATCACTGAGCGTCCTCTCCCCACAAATGCACTCCGACTATTGATCCAGCTTGAGTTTCCAAATGATTTTGGAACCTCAAAATCACGGCACGCTCCTTCCGGAGTTTAACTTTCTCCCTTTTCCTGGCGGCTCCCACCAATTCGCTGTGGGCAAAGCTCGCTCCAACGTTCTTTTTCTTACGTGAGCCCAGGCTCCGAGTAAGAAAACTAACATAACCCTCTAATACAGTTTAAAGCACTTTGATGTCTTGCCAAGAAACACACTTCCTTCAAGAGAGAAGTCAACATTTGTTTTTCACATTAAATGGCGTTTAGTTGCCAGTGAAAAAATAATGCTAAGGACCACTTTTTAATTCGCTGTATAACAACCGCAGGGGTCTGAAAGAAAATAACGGCGATAGCTATAGACACAAATAACTAAATTACCAAAACGTTAGTCTATCTCCTAGCTTCATTAATATGTAACAGACTCCCCAGTTAATCTCCAAAAGCCAGTGCTCCCCCTCTAAAATAGCACTCTGGGACGAATTGTACATGAGATCAATCACTGCTAATGCACTAAGGTTTACTGCAAGGAAAAAAAAAAAAAGCTATTTACACCTTCAAATAGAAGCTTTTCAGATTTAAGAGTAAGGGCCATACATCACCAAGAATAAATGATTATGAATTGGTAAACGCGCCCTCCAGCGATTAGCTATGCGACGCTATTCATCATTTCTTGGTTTTTTTTTTTTTCTCCCTTCCCCTCCATCTCTCTCTTTCCTTTTTAAAATCATCCAACTGTTTGGAGGGGGGGACGGACGACTTGACAACTAGAGTGGGAGGGGAGGACCCCACCCCACGGCGGGAAAGTTTGTTTTTGCATATACTATAAGTCATCAAAACACCGCTATTCAGCTATAAACAGGGTCACTTAGGAATTGCTTAATAGAAAGCAATACAGCCCTTTCATTGTCCCCATTTGTTAGTAAGTGAATGTTTGCCCATTGGACTGGATACATCAGCAAGTTTCACGTTTTCCTCTACTCTCCCCCTCTCCCCCATTACATTTCCTCCTCTTCAGTGGTAAATCAGAAACTTGGATATTCCATCATCAATTACATCCGAATCTAACCCCCTCCCCCAAAAGGGGAAAGCTCTGTGTGTGTGTATGTGTGTGTATGTGTGTGTGAGTGTGTGTACAGGACTGAATAGTTCACAGACGAATTTGTGTCGGAACCCAAACTGATCACCCCTAGTTGTCCAGGGAGAATAAAACCTAGCAATAGAAGCAGGTTGGTAGTTACTTGGGAACACAGTCGAATTTTGCAATACAAAAGGAATTGCAATTGTCTCCAAATATTTCATTACTGACAAAGAATATAAAAGAAAACTCGTTTAACCCTGGTGAACGCTGGGTCCCAATCCCTTGCAACTCCAAAACAGGGGAACAGCTTTGGGAGGGGCACTATGGATTTGGGGGACCTTTTTGAAGAGTCTGGACTGGAGAGGGGAAGGTTTCAGAAGGAAGGGCTATTTCCCGGATAGAAATACACGAATGTGCTAAAGAACCCGGGACAAGAATGCAACAGTATCTGTTCAAAGCAGATGAAATAGTCAATGACTCCTCTCCTGCTGTTTAAATACTTTTAGGTCCCGGCCCTTCCTCCACCAGCATTGATCTTCCCCGAACTTTGGTGCTACACAGCCGCGTTAACCTCCATTGGAATTTGTCTAAGTGGCCGGTTGCTTAACGAGCTAAACAATGACACGTCCACTCAGGAGCTGGCCTCGTAAGAGAGCGTTGAGTTACAGAGCGAAGAGGAATTTCCTGGGGTTCCCGGCTAAAGGGTCAGGAGTTCCCCAAGGGGGAGGGGTCACGGAGGAGGCAAGTGTGCAGGGTGCCAAAGAGCATAGTCACCTGCTGACCACATCTCGGAGCATTCTGCTAGGAGGGAAACTGGAGCCTTTTTTTTTTTTCACCTTGGAACTCTGGGAACAGAATAGGATGTGAATGGGGTTTAAGGGGTTTGTGCTTTTTGCCCTCCGCCTTGAGAGAAAGGGAAAGTGGGAAAAGAACCTTTACGAAGTTTAAAGGCACTCTGGTGCCTTAAGGGGATATTTTGTTTGGAGATATTAAAAAAAAAAAAAAGTTAAGGAGGGGGGGGGGCTGGTGGGAGTGAGGCAAAGCATAGGTTGTGGGAAGAGATGCTAGGTAGCTAAGGCCCTTTGGAGCCACAAGTTAAACTATAAAGCTCTCTAAATCATCACATTCGGTTACCCCGTAAATCGGATTTTTGTTGTGACAAGTGCCTGTTTTCTTAGGGTAAGAGATTTAATATGTCTGGTGAAAGGGGCTGGAGGCAGTAAGTCTCACAGCAGGTAACCTCTGCTGGGATCTTTCAGTGAAACTTCTAACAGGCACTATTGACATGGTCTCATGATTCTAGGAAGAAGCAAGGTCTCTCCTTGGAGATGTTAGGAAGTGTACAGATGTGGATTTGTTTTTTAGTTGCTTAAGAACACTCACTGTACCTGCAAATACAGACCAGGAGAGAATAAATTACACACACACACACATCCTCCTCTTCCTCCTCCTCCTCCCCGTGTCTTCCAGCAAAAATAACTTTAACAACAGCACTTTAAAGTTAGGATATAAGTTATTCAGAGATGCAATACAGGGTTAAGGCATTTCATGGACTTAGTAGAAAACAAATTAATGTTTACAACACTGGGGAAGAAATCAACTGTATGTCACTTTGATTCCACAGTCTATGTTTCTTTGATCACTCTCCCCTCCCCTTTCACCTAGACATGGATGAAAATTGAGTTGCTCTTGAAAGCTTGTGACTCACCAGAAAAATCAGGAGAAGAAAGTATATCAATATAGCACTCACCATCAAGGGGAAAATATTTAACTTTTCCTATTTAAGCATGTTTCAACTGGAGAAGAAAACGAATAAAGGAAAAAATGATAAAGAGAAAAAGACATGAAAAGAATTTTAGACCAAAACCATATAAATTATCCCCACTCGAGTCTTCCATGTCTGCTGTAAAGAGGCCTTTACAAGGTTTCTGTACCTAGAACTTCACCAGGGAAAAAAATGTTGATACATATGTATTTGTTGGTTCCACATCACTGTGAAATAAGGAATCGTCCTCGTGAAGGTTTAATTTTGTAAGCCCAGAGAAGAGTATTATTCATTTCCCCTGCCCTGCATTCTTCTGCACTTTATTTCTCTAATTTAAAATTTTTAATACTATTATTTTTCCCGTGCAAATCGTATTTTTGAAATAAAGGATTCTTTCTATGATATGTTTTCAATAGTGAAAGTCTCTAAAGATCTATAATCTTATTATTTATCGGACTTTTTAAGCTCTAAAGGCTGTATACACTATATAATTGCTTTAAAATGTTTTCATAAATTACATTCAGAAATGTGTCATAGTAAATTACCTTTGTAATAAAATGTAAAAAATGCAAATGGCTGTTGTCTTTATTACGTTTTAAACCATTGGTTTATCTGCACTATTTCACTTGTCACTTGCACAATATGTTGGAGAGAGGGAAAGCACAGTTTGATAACAGATAGATGGGTCCTCGTGTGTAATCTAGCAGGCACGTACAGTTTGGGTCATTTCCTCATCTCCCGCAGAAAAGACATTATCCCTCTCATATTTACATACTTTTCAATATTTGTCAAACAATCATAAATTATAAATTAATGAAATGTTCGACAGTCTTCAGAGATCAGACTAATGAAGACATTTACCTTTTTGGTGATTTTGAGCATCATCTTTGTAAGTTTAATGACATTTAGGCTCTCACGGTTTATTAGACTTTATTAGATTTGTCCTTCGCTCCCGCTGTCATTCAGATGTCTCTGCATAAACATCACCTGCTTCAGGTACAAGAACAAATCGACTTCTTCCAGAAAACCTGGGGAAAAAAAAAACTGGTGCATGGCAATCGAGGTTTTTTAAAGAATTAAATCAGACTTGATTTGACCAGACCCTTGGAAAAAAAAAAGTCTTTTTTTTTTTTTTTGAGAGAGAGATGTTTATTCTGCCCATTTATTTCAGTAGTAGGGCAATAATGTGTGAATACCTGGACAGCAGCTCGGTGAAAGGGCTTGCTGTAATTGAACGGTGATTTAGAGCTTCACTCTAGAGCTCCGAAAAACTAAAGCAGATAACGTTCATTTCCTTTGCAATTTTCTGAGACTTCTCCCAGTCGCAACTGAGCACTCGATTTATTGTTAACATCTCTTGGTCTCAGTTTACTCGTCTTGTAAAATGAATGGAAGAGATGAAGGAAGCAGGCTTAGATTAGGTAGTTTCTAAGGTCCTTTCACTTCTTAAAGTCCTGTGATTGATCCTATGTTCCCTCTAGTCTCTCAGAAAGAGAAGAATCATTTATAATCGAGCCTAAATCAGGTGGAGAAAGACAGCTTTCAATGGGCTCTGGTTGCCTCCCCCAAAACCCGTCCTTCATATATTAGTCCAGGCCTCAAGGCTAGAGGACCCAAGTTGTCTGTTTGTGCCTACCCACGACCCTCAATTGATTGGCACTTCGACTTTGGAACTCAGTACAGCAGCGCATTTATGAGCCTTTTGAAGACCAGCATCTAGAAGCTTTAATGGGGACTGGGGAGTTGACAAAGTTTCCCCAAGGAAAGCAAAACAAAACAAAACAAACAAACAAGAACATTGACTTCCCATGCATTCATTATGATTGATAGCCACCAGGTTTTTTAATAAAATTATAAGTGACAAATTTAGTTCAATGCAGAAAGGTCAAACAATCAACATTAACTTAAGATTCAAAGAGTAAGTTACTGAGCATAAACGTCCGCAGTTTCCAGACTGCAAAGGTTTTATCTGTATCTTTGGCGCCATCTTACTTGAAACAAAGACCTGGGCTCCCAGATAGACAAACTGTCAAAGCCACTGTAATCAGGTTGGTAAATTTCATTAGCCTGTTCACAAATTTCATAAGCCTGCGTTGGTTACAAACCACCCTGCGGGGCCACCAGACACCATCATTTCCTGAGCTTCTGCCACATGGGAGGGACTACCCATTAGGGAACTGTCTTGGGCTATTTCTAGCTATTGTGAAGCCTTGCTGAGGTCGAGGTAGGAGGAGTGAGGGAGAAGGGGAAGGAAAGGAGACGGAAGTAAACCTTCCCACATTCCCGACTCAGTTCCTAATGGAACAGTTGGAAAGGTGTGTGCGTGTGTCTATGCCATGGGGTAGAGGAAGGGAGGAAGAGAATGGGGAGCAGAATCCGAGGGGAGATGGGACTGGGTGAGGGAATGAATTGTGGTTTCAAGGATGGACATACTTGATGTCATGTCAACAGTCTATTTCCCAGTAGGATTTTCTCTAGTCTGGCTGAAGTCTGGGCCAGTCACAGAGTAGAGTGGCGTTGAGGGAACTCCAATTCCCTCTCCGAACATAGCCCTTAAGTGTAGCCTTTGCCCCTTTATAAAATATACATCCAGAATAAAAACGCAGAACCATTAAAAGACTCGAAGAACCCATAAAGTGGTTGGTCGAGACTTCCAAATATTTCCAAACAATACTTTTTTTTTTTTAATACACAATGGAGAGTTATTAAGCCGCTTGTTGGTAAAGTGAGCATGTGTTCTGCAATCATCAAAAATTGATATGTACCGCCAGTAAAGTAATTACGCACCATCCTGAGGATACAGAACAGTACATTGTTAATCCACTTGCACACCCGGTGACTTGCAGCATCAGGCTGCAAATAGCTTAATTAAGTCATACACGTGGAATATAACCATATTGTTACATTGCATTACGAACACTATATCTCAATTTATTGGGGCAATTAATACCGGGGATACACCTCAGGCAAATATGTTATCTGCCGAGCACCGAAGTTGAATTCTACTGACACTTGCAGAAGTCATAAGTACCAGCCCCCAAGGAGCAAATGTTGTGGGATTTGGTTTCTCCTCTGGGTCTTGCTACATAGCCTTAGGCGCTCATGGGCAAACTTTCGGGGCCAGACAGTCTTCCAAATGGGAGGGGACCGCAGAAGCGAAATTATGATTGGGAAACAAAGTCATTCATCACTTTAATGTTGGTTAAACGTATTTAAATCAGTAAGGAACCTCGAATAGTTTAATTATAATCTTGAATGGCAAAGCGAAGGCCATTAATCATAAGAAATTCAGGACTTCAAAGGTCAGCAGTTTGTAGAAACAGTGCACTTAAATTACAATTTGTCCCTAAAGGTACCTGTTCCTAAACCTACTGTTTTCGTTTGCAAGTCAAGATCAGAAACTTAGTTTTGAGCAAAACTTTTCCTTCCATCCTTACAAATCTATAGGTGACATTGCCGCAAAGTTGCCCACCTAGCCCTTCTGTCTTCTTCAAATAAAAACATTGATGAGTTACTCCAACCCCAGATGCACATACAGAAGAAGCAAATTCTTAGTCACAAACAGCAAACTCCATTAGGTTTGTGATTACTTTGGAAAAGTGTGTAAGCCCAAGTTCACACCCAGGAGGGCTTCTGTATATCGTTTCAGGTGGAAAATGGTCAAAGAAAATCTGATGGTGGGCATGGCAAAATTTTCACATGCACCATTTCTCTCGTTGTTTCTCTGTTGTCATTCCAGACTGGTAACACAACTTTTCAGTGTGTCAAATATTTAAAACAGGTAGGAAGCACACAGCATGTCTCACAATGGTTCTTGGAAATTAACAACCCTATTGTAAGAGGGACCCAAGGTGGCTTGTCTTGGTTGTTTACCTCTCTTTATTTGTCAATTGCGATTTCAGAAACTATCAGCCATAGAGCATTGGAAACCCTTTCCTTCTCACCAATGCTCTCCACTCTAATGCTTTCTGGAGGATCTATGTAGTCTTGGGTTTTCATAGAGTCTTGTACAGAAGGGGAAAAATCAAAGAGATGGGAAGTCCCCAAGCTCTAAAAGTCTTTCTCTGACAGGCAAACCTTTTCCCAGCATCTTCAGAGAAGAAGAAGGGAAACAGGTAAGAGAAGGGACTTAATCAAATCTATTGAACACCAGGGGAAGGGCTTCTCTTTGGATCTAATAACTATGTGTGTCCTGGCATTTGACTAAACTCTCCTGGACAATTGGAAGGTAAAGAAAACTTCCTGCTGAAGGGTTTCCCTTCTTTAATTTCACACCACTCAGTCTCTAATTAATGTCCTTTGCTTTTAAGAAAACAAACAGAATGGGAAGTTTCAAACATGAAGGTCTCATCCTTTTTAAAAATTAGAATCTCTCTTTTGCCCTACAAGAGAAATTGTCTAACAAGACAGTGCCCTGTTGAGCTTAGCTCCTGGAAATTCATTTAGAAAAATTGAGTTGCTAGGGAAAATCTGACTTATGTGAGGTACATTCCGAATCAAACGCTTGGGTATGAGTAGGCATCAAGAACCTTCCTTCCCCTTTTGAGTGACTGATAAGGGAAAGGTTGGAAAGGAAACTGACAACTCCATCCATCTTCTGTAGCTTTCCCTTGACACCTTTTAGGTGTAGATGGATAGGATAGAAACTAGACAGACAGCACTATGGTTTTCTTGGCTGTTTGCTTTAGACTTATAGCATCTCAGGAAAGGAAGCCACCTTTCTAGGTTTCCTCTGGGGTTAGGGGTAAGAGTAACAACTGGCTGTGAGTCAACCGCAGAAGCACTGCACATTTCTTTTAAAAGGATCAGACTCTGACAGAGTAACAGAGTTACCTTGGATTGGGCCAAGGGCAAATCAAATGAAGGAGTGTGTGGAGCAGGTGGTGGGATCAGGTATTCTAGTAGAAAAGTCGGGAGTTAAAAGTTCCTGAAATTTAGAGACTTCTGGAGGAGCTGACAACTAAAAGACAGTTCTACCCTTTAGTACAGAGCATATTCTCTATTTTCACCCCTGTAAAACAGAAACAAAAAAATCTGTAGGCCTTGAAAGTCATGTCTTTCAACCTCCTAGTACATAAGGACATAAAATTTAGAACTAGGAGGGAACCTAGAAAGAACTTAGCCCAACCCTCTCATTTTTCAGATGAGGAAATTGAAGTCAAATGAGGAAGAAAGTGAAGTCATATTGCTAGTAGGCAAAGCCAGAATGAAGCCTTGAAGTGATTCCAAGTTCCAAGAAGAAGAATTCCAAGTGGTTATCTGGGACTCTTTCCTCAACACAAAGGACCCAAGTACTTAAAATTCCAGGCATTTGCTTCCTTAGGGACTTTCCCTCTTTCATTAGGAGGGATTCTTCTTCTTTTGTTATGAGGAACCAAGGTGAAAATCAAATTCAGTTTTGCAAAACCTGCATTTTATGCAACACCTTTCTGAAATAGGGACCTGGGGCTAGCAAGTTGTTTCTCCTCCTTGTAACTTGAAATCCAGGTATACCTATCCCTTTGTGTCATCTTGAGGCTTTATTGAGGGATAGCAGTGTCTAAGACCTGGTTTCTGGGAGAGCAGGGGATGACTCCACTTCCCTTCCAGCATAAATTGATCCTTACTGGGGCTAAAAGGTTCACATTGCTCCCAATTAAGAGTAGGAATTGGGTGGAGTTGACTTGCCAGCCATTTAGATGAGAAGGGCCATCTCATTTATTCCTCAACTCCCTCAAAAGAGGAGTTGGGGTGAAGGTCTTTAAACCTCATATAGTAACTTATCTTCTCTCACTTTTCCGATTTTTCCTGTTGGGCAGTCAATATCCTGCAACACTCTGGAAATTGAGAAAGCTTGTATAGCTGGATCCCATTATCCTTCTCCTCTGGTTTCTACATAGATCTCTTTTCAATTATACTTTTTGTGTTTCTCCATCTTCCAGGTTTGTTATGAGAGAATCGCCTTGTAAAATTTAAAGCGTCAAATAAACTTGGATTCATATTATTATTATTATTTTTCTGCCTCTCAGAAACCTATTTGGGGATGGGGGAGGGAAAAAAGCGGCATCTATCAAACACTACCTGAGAACGGAGAGAGGCAACTGATTGCATCTTTTTCTCAATCAAAGCAGGTGATTTCATCTAGAGGAAATTGCCGAGGGGAGAACTTGAGCTCTTGCCCTTCTGATTTTTTCCTGGGGTGTTAGTAAAAGCATCAGCTTTCCTTATTTTCAGAAGTCTGAACCCCACTCTACCTATCAAAAACAGTCCAATTTGAATACTCATCCTAAATAATGAGTCAGGAAAGAAGCAAAAGGATTTTCTGGCTAATGAAGAAATCTGGCGGTGCTTAGCCTTTTCGGAAGTTTAACCCCAATAAAAGGGCGAAACTTGAGAAGTGACTTTTGGAAATTCAAGGACAGGATCTAACCAGAAACTTCGTTGTAAAAGGGGAAGAAAAAAAATCCCGAGAAAAGGAGCGGAGAGGAATAGGGGGGGAGTGGGGGGAAAGAAATCAATTGAAAAAGCCATAAAGATATACTCGGGATTAAATAAGTTAAGAGGCTCAACTGGGAGTAATTCTATATCTGGGTTTTTGAAACAGAGAGCTCTAGTCTACCTTTGGCCATCTGGCTGTTTTAAGCTCTGCCCCATGCTGTATGATTTTAGCTTAAAATCTCTTCCGTTGCAGCTCTGCTTTTATTGAATTCATCAAAAGCAAACTTTCCCTGAGTTTTTTTTAAGAAGGGCTAAAATAATAAGTCGACCACTGTGACATTCTCTGGGCTTAGGCCATTTTTCATAACGCGCTGATACTCTTTTGTGCAGCTAAGGCGACTAAACAGATGAATAACGAGAAGTCTCCAGAAACTAAGCTTGCAGATTTTCCCGTCTTTAAAAAGTTAACTGAAATGAGAGGTGCATGTATAAACATCACACCAAAGATCAGGGCAACACTTTTATTACTCTGAATGACAACGATGTCTTTTCAAGCAACTTACTTCACATGCACACACGCACTCGCACACACACAAAACTTTAAAGCTTGCGAAGATGCACAGGTGGTGTTTAGAGGATCGTGGCCAGTGAATTGTAAAGAAAGACGAGGTATTTGAGACAGATTTTAGGTGGAGAGATATGAGGGAGGGGAAAAAAAAGTTTTAACTTTAGCTAGTTTGAATGTAGATTTCTGGAAGAAGCCAGGAAAAAAAATCGACAACCCTAAAGGAAGAATCAAAGGGTTAAAAGGACGCCCCAAATGTAGTGTTGTGGCAGGTTGGGGTAAGTTACGTTTTCTTCTGCTTTATCGTTTGAGTTTTGAAATCAGTGAAATGCACCTGGGAGAGTCTTCCTGTTGTTTTAGAGACCACAAAGTTAATTGGAGGATGCAGGGTACTGTTGTTAACCGAGTTGCGCTCTCTCTCTCTCTCTCTCTCTCTCTCTCTCTCTCTCTCTCTCTCTCTCTCTCTCTCTCTCTCTCCCTCTCCCTCTCCCTCTCCCTCTTCCTCTCTCCTTCTCCCTCTCCCTCTCTCCCTCTCCCTCTCTCCCTCTCCCTCTCCCTCTCTCCCTCTCCCTCTCTCCCTCTCTCTCTCCCCCCTCTCTTTCCTTCTCTCTCTCTCCCTTCTTTTCCGCTTTCGAACGTTTCATATCTAGGCGATTCTCCAGGGGAACTGTCAAGAGCGGTCCCAAGGGCTCCCAGATACAGATCAGTGGATGGGGGTGGGGGCAGCGTTGTGAACTCGGCTGGGGACGGCTGAGGCAACAAGTTCTGCCTTTCCCTTGCCTTGGGCTGGTTCAGGCGCTGCAGCAGGAGGCTGGGGGGCTTGCCGGACTCCCAGCAATGAGTTTTGCACGTGTAAACTTACTTGATTGCATAAGAGCACAGCTGGGAAACTTGGGTTTGTGAAAAAGAAAAAACCCACAAATCCAGCCAACAACACACGGAACTTTTCTTTAAAAACAAAACAATTCATTGTTTCTTACAAAACGATGAGGGAAGCTGGCTTGAACTGAAGACCTAGGACTGTGGAGCTATCCTTTCTCCCACATTTCAAAATGTTACATTTCTTTCTTTCCTTCTTTAAACCCATGACTTCCAGTTGCTAGTTTGGCATGCTATCATATATTTATTTTAATCCATCTATATCTATATCTATTCAAGGCTGGAGAAATAACCAAAAGGATTTCTGGTCAGTGTTGCACACAAACATACTGGGAGGGTTATTCCAACCCCTAAACTTTGATTTATTTTCTCTAGATAGCAAGAGAAATGCTCCTTAGTAAAGCAACTGAAGACTCAGTTTCCAGCTCGGACACACACACACACCTCATCAGTGCAGTTCAAGTGTAATATCCTGTCACTAACCTGAAGCTCTGTGATTTTGTTCGTGGGGACGGGGCAATACTGTGGGGTTTGCCGCCTGTGTAACAGCTCAGAGATCCAGGCACCAGTGCCTAGGGTCCTCCTTTATTTAACCACCCAGCAGCAACCTGCTACCTTCGGCGGCAGTCGGTTTTTCAGAGACAGAGGAGCGTGAAATAAACACGTGCCAGGCCAGTTCCTTGGCGAAACCGTTCTAAAGTCTCCAGGCTAACTCGCTTTCTCGAATTCTACTGCTTATGGACCTGAAGTCGCCTGAAGGAAAGGAGTGGGTCACAGGAGAGGTAGTTCTGGGAGCCAGGGTCTGCAGGGGCCAGCACAGAAAATGCAACTTTTGCCCCATTGGTTAGCTAGGTGAATTAGCACGCACTGTCACTGAACACTACTTGACCCATGCCTTTATGTCTGCTCAAATGTTTGCCTAAAACACAATCAGCCTTGACAAGAGAGCATGCTACCGTGTGACACAGCCTATTCAACAGATAGATGTTCACTGCCACACACAACCCAGTTCAGCATTTTAAATAGCTTAGGTATTTGTAAAAACCGTATAAATTAATGTCTGATGATTGCTCGTTGCTGGTTAAATAGGAGACCATTTACATGTCGAATGCAGATCCTTTAAAAAAAAATCTGTAAAAAGGTCAGGAGACAAAACTCTTGGTCAAGGAAAACGTGGGGGGAATCAACAGATTCCTGTTTGATCAGCAAGAAAATGGGGGCATGAATGCGTTCCCATTACAAATGGCTCAGTCACAAAGATAAGTTAGGTTGGTAAAGTAAGAGCAGGAGTAGTGTGCTGAGGAGGAAGGGGGCTGACATACAGGACAATAGGAAAGACAGACTATTTGGGAAACACCCAGAGAGTTTGGAGAAAATATTGAGCCGGGATGAGCTGGATGATGGGGGGGGGAGTGGGGGGGTGGAGATACTTGGACCATGCTGTTGGATTCTGGGCATAAACTTTAAAAAAGTTTGCTGGATCGTTCAGCCTTTGCCTGTTGTGTACATCATCTTTCCTCACTCCCTACTCCAAGATGAAAGAAAAAGGCTTATCAGTTGACTTGAAACATTTCATAGAAACTTTACATTAAAAACATTAAAATCAGACCTTGCTTTAGGTAAACACACCACTGAGACAACGAGATTGCAGTGAGTTCATGATGGGATTCTCAACCTGAAGACGAAGAGGATGACACAATTGGTTTTGACCTGCCCCTGTGTTTGTGCCCACCCTTTGGCTCAGCGCCTGGGGGGGGGGGGGGAAGAAAGCATATCCTTCATTAAAGAGATTCCTCTGATGGAGAAAATTTTGGGGGAAAGCACGCTCGCTTTCTTTGTGGCAAAGGACAAAATCCAAGCGGATCGAAAATGTCCCGATAATTACCAGGGGCTTTAAAAACTGAACTTTCAGAACTTTGCTCAGAAGAACTTGAAGTTCACTTACTCAGTTGAATTGTTAATTATTGACGTTTTCTCGGAGTTAGATCTTTCTAACCTGGGGCAGTGTGTGTGCGTGCGTGCGTGTGTGTGTGTGTGTGTGTGTGGTTGGGGGGGGGGGGAGGCGGTTATTGTCAGCAATCTTCAGACAGCTCAACCCATTTTCTCTTGGTTGGCCGAAGCGGAGGGCACTTCATTTACCCTCTTATCCACGGACTTCTTTTCTTTTCTTTTTTTAAAGTCGTGGACTGTAGGAAAAGATCAGCTTTTTAGATCATTAAGCGCCACACTTCAAATCTAGCGGGGAATAAGTATGACACTAGAAGGAGAAAAGAAACCAGGAGGTCTTATAAATACCTTGCATATGATTGTAATACGAAGCGAAATTTGGCAAGGGGAAACTGAAAGGAAAGGGATTGTAAAGTTCCTATTTTTTAAAGCCAGCAAATAAGAGAGCTTTTTGAACGATTTGTTTAACTGCGGCAGATAAACACCATTTAAAGACAATCCTTCAAGGCTGACAGAAACCTGGATGACTGATAACCCCGGTATTTTGACTTTCTATTTACAAATGCAGTCATTAGGGAGAAATTGAATTAGTGGAATAGTTCTTGGGAACGGATTTCCTACAATGCTGCCATACTGTAATCACGTTAACTGTGATATTGATCAAAATATTAGTTGTTTTGTAGAGAGAAGTTATTAGGGATGTGACCCCCCTTTTCCGTGAGCTTAGCGGGAGAATCTGAGTGAAGGACCCTGAACGACGCCTGTCAGCGTTGGGATTCTTCTCTGTTGGCTTTTCAAACTCTACTATGACCTAGAGAAAACAGGCTGATTCTTCTTAGCGATCTGGGTTTTACTCCTGTGTGGTTGTTTTTGATTTGGACGCTCATGTACGTTTAGCGACCTAGAATTCCATAAAATAGACCCCTAGAGGTCAAGAAAAGGTAAATTTTAAGATCAGTTGTGTGTGTGTTAGAGAGACAGACAGAAAGTTTCCATTTCAAGAAATTAATGTGTATAGAAAGAATTGATGACTTTTGGTGAGAATAAGCTAAAAGGGAAGGAAATATATATGCCTCTGTGTGAAGACCAAAGCTTGGCCAATTTAAATATTTAAATTTAGGTGTTTTGTCCATCCATACATTCCATTAGTTATTCATTTACCTAGTCAAAACGGTTGAAAAAATGTAGTGGAGCAATTGCTCATGTTATTGTTAAAGCGTTATTTATTATACACACACATTCTCCTTACCACAACCACTAAAGATAAAATGCTGTTAAATATGTATCTTATGAAATCTATGTAGGCAAATTGTTACAGCTTGTTAATATTAATGGACCCATGAGGTTCCTGTCAAATCAATATAAAGGGAATAAAAAAAACCCTACAAAACTTTTTTTAGATAAGAGATTATATGAAATATTTATAACATTTCTGGATGTGTGTGTGTGTGACTTTTAGTGACAATAAACACAATAACTGTGTGTCTTTTTTTTCCATAGGAGCCCCAAATGAATGTGTTATTTAACTCTATATTAATAAAAGAAACTGTATAGCTAATTTAGTCTACAAGCAGTAGAGTATTTGGTCAAAATTTAACAGGTAATTTTATTTATAACATTTCTTATTAAGTAAAATTATTATGTTATATTGGGGCACATATTTGGAACTGTAAAGTTTGTTCCATGACTGTCTTCTAGGTCTCAACTTATTTGTTCAGATCTTTCTTTCTGACTTCGCTCTAACATCAGGTTGCATAACCTTTATATTTTTATAGATTCCATGAAATCTCTTTCTGTCTGTACATAGCAAAATTGAAGTGGAGCAAAGAGGTTAGGGTTTGCTTACTTTAATCAATGTAGACAACTAATCTAGAGAATTCATGCCCTTCTCTATTCACTTTTCTCTTCAAGGTAATTTATTTTAAAATTTTATGTAGTCAGGAATGATCTAAATACATTCTATCTCTTCCAGTTCTATTAGGGATGATGCAATATTAGAAATGGTTTTGTTTTAATCTATAACTTCTGAATTTACTGATCTCAAGAACATTTCAAAAGACATGCTTTAGTCCTAAAAGACCAGAAATACTACTAAAATAATTGTCAAATTGTACTGGTTTTCTGTGCTTAAGTGTCAATGTTAATCAAGCTGATTAACCACTGAATAGGATTAATGTAAAAGAGAACCAGACTTCCTCCTTCTCTCCCTTCCTTCCTTCCTTCTTCCCTCCCTCCCTTTCTTCCTTCTTCCCTCCTTTCCTTTCCTCCATGCTTCCTGCCTCTGTTCCTTCCTCCCTTTTTCCTTTTCCATCCTTTTTGCCTTCCCTATCTTTTTAAATTCTCTTCTTTCTTGCCTCCCTCCTTTCCTTTCTTCCTTCCTCTTTCTTTCCTTTTCCCTCCCTAACTTCCTCCCTCTCTCCCTCTAGTCCTCCTTCTTTCCCTTTCTTTCTTCCCTTTCAATTTCCTTCACAATCTCCTTCCATCAATTCTCTGATTTCTCATAAAAATTATAAATACAATTGAGTCCTGCAACTTCTTTGTGGTTATTAAAGTTCAAAATCCTTTGTGAGAATTGCCTGGTAGCTCCAGAAGCTGTCATGGTACTTTAATGATGTACATTCAATCTACAGTGAGAGAAAGAGAGAAAGGAAGGAAGGAAAGAAGAAAGAAGGAAAAAAGAAAGATAGAAAGAAATTTATGAACATAATGTAATAACAGAAATTGTTCCACTCTCTGGAAAATGAGCAAATATCCCTCTCATCCTCCTTCTACTTAGTGATATCAGGATCTTTTTTTCTAATTTTCTCACGTAAAATTGAAATAAAAGTTAATGAATGCCTTATATTGAAAAATGTTTAGCATAAGAAAGGGAGTACATGCATAGCAAAAATAATACAATATGATAAGATATGATAGAACATTATCATATAATATACTTCACAGATCATTAAATGATATGATTTAACAATATACAGAAATTCCTATGCATTAAAAGAGCCTTCCGTTGTGAAATACCAATAATACACACTGCATTTGACATCATGGCATACTCTATGTCCTACTCTAGTTAGTAACTTTGGAAATACATTTAAAATGTTTATAGAGACCACTAAAATGTTTTTGCAAATAAATGGTCAGCATACAGAAGAGGACTAGCTATATTTATAAATTGCACAAAGTTCTTAGTATAAAGATGAAATTTATCTAGAAGTAGATTATGGAAACAAGTCATCAGAGTGGTTTATCCCTGTGCACCCTCTCCCCCATTTGTATCTAGCTCTCTAAGCACCACTGTCTCAAATCTGTACTGTAGTCCCCAACATTTTTAAGATTGAGCCGTCTGGCTATTGTTTGTTTAGATGGTGATTCAGGATATAATGTGAGTGCACTTGCCTCTGGATCTCTCTGTCCCTGTCAGTATTTTTCTCTCTTTCTCTGTATTTATTTCTGGGGTTTCTCTGTCTATCATTCCATTCTCTTCCCCTTTCCTTTCCTTAGTCTTTTTCTCCTCTTCTGACTTTCTTTCCTTTTCTCCTCTTCCCCCAATTTCCCCATCTTGTTCCTCTCATTCTTCCTTTGCTCTCTTAACCCCCCTCCTCCCTTCTCTCTTTTTCCTCTAGGTCCCTAGTTTGTAAGGTTTAGCCTGCTCCCGGCAGCTCAGGTCAGTGAAGGGATACCTGTCATGCTATGTTTATTTACAAGTTCTATAATAGCAATATTAATTAGGCCCACACACAGCACAGTCACTCTGGGAAGTCTCTGTTAACTTTCAGTGGCTGCCATTGGGCACTTTTCTCCTACCCCTAACTCCTCTCTTTGAAAACACCTGGCTGGGGGCTGTCCTTACAAGAGACCCTGTCTAGGAGTTTGATACAGTTCTTTTTCTTCTCCCAACTGTCCCTTTAGACTGAGGGTCCATAACTGTACAGCTTTCTGGGTAAGTTAGTTGGAATGTGGGGAGGTTGGACTCTGCCACCCTAGAAACTTAGGATTTTGCCTGGATCATTCTGAATTATTTCCCAGTTCAGACCTGAGTGATCCTGCCTTCTGTGTGAGTAAACTTCTCTTCCCTATTCTGAAACCATCTCCTGACTCCCTAATTCAGTACCCCAGGCCTCTCCCTGCAAGTTGAAGCTTTTCATCAGCAGTTGTTATTATCTAAAAATATGTGCACATAGCCACATTTGGGGAGTGTTGCTAAATGTGCACTTCAAAGTAGATCTGGTATGTTATAGAAAAGGCTCACTGAAGGTTGGTTAAAACTATCTTTAGCATTAGGAACTGGACCCATGATTTTATTAAGATATGAATCCCAGGTTGAAGTAATTTCCTCTACTAATGCAGGTGGGTGAGCAGCTAGGTGGTGCAATGGATAGAATGCTAGCCCTGGAGTCAGGAAAACTCATGTTCCCGAGCTCAAGTTTGACCTCAGGTACTTGCTAGCTATGTGACCTTGAACAAGTCACCTAATCCTGTCTGCCTCAGTTTCCTAATCTTGAAAAGGAAATGGCAAGCCATTCCTGCATTTTTGCCAAGAAAACCTTAAATGAGGTGATGAAAATTCAGACATGACCAAATAACAAACAAATGCAGGTAGGGACCTTATCAGCAAGTTACATTCTTAGAGTTACATAGAACAAACCCTTGTCAGGGGTCACATAGACAATTTATATCAGAGGAAAATGTTGATTTTCTTGGCTCAGAGGCAAATTCTTTAACTGCTTTGTCCCTTGGCTTCTGTCGCTGCTTCTCTCTCTCTCTCTCTCTTTCTCTGTCATACCTTCACCTCTTTGCATTTATCATCTCTTCCCCACCATCTCTCTGTCTCTTTGTTTCTGTCTCTGTTTCTGTGTTTCTCTCTTCCCCTTTATCTATCTGGACAGGCCTACATTTTTAAATGGTGGAGGGAAGTCCTACTGAGGAACTTCTCTAACAATGTGGATCACAACCAGTAACTGATAGTTTTAGAAAACTGATTGGGGGAACATAAAGTTTAAATGACTTTCACAGCCATGTATCAGAGGCATGACTTTAACCGAGTTCTTGGTTCTAATGTCATTTTCTCTGGCTCTTTGTCTCTGAATCTCTATCTCTGTCTTTGTCTCTATCTCTTCCCTCTCTTTCATTCCATATACATATGCACTTATATACATAGGCATATGTATGTACATATACACTCATCTCTCCTTCCTCTATCATTATACTCTAGGCCAGAGAACCCCTTTACCAGTTCATATTGGTCACTGTTCTGAAATCTAGTATCTTACATAATTAAAAATCTTCTAAGAAAAGATTAAAAAGTGTCAGTTCTTTTTGAACCCTTTCAAAGTAGTTAATTCATCCTGGTCAAACAGTTAGATTGGAAAACAGTATATGACCACACTATCACCAAGGCCTTAGGACCAGAGTGCAATCCTCTTTTCCAGACTTATTTTTTTATTTCTCATTTTGATGATGGAAGGAAGTAAAATCTTTTTGGTTTCATAATGATGCTGACTGATAGTGTGCATATATATGTTAATGTTGGCGTCTTGTTCACCTGCCTGAGATTTTTGGAGACTGATATAATTGTATATGTCTATGTATTTGGACTTCAATCTCTACTGTATTAAATAACCACAGACCCTAGAAATCTTCTGTTTCTTTGGGCTTCAGCTTCACTTACCATGGCTACCATATGGATTTCCTTCAGGCCTGATCACATAGGTCAAACTGACTTCTGGGTTGGGTTTGGTTCCTGAAAGAAGACAGAAGGTCAAAACAAAAAGGATTATCTTATTCCAACCAAAGGCCAAAAGGTGGGCTCAAAGCTTCCAAACAGCTCAAGTTTTGTGTCTCTGCAAATGACTAGGGGGATTATTTTTGTAGTTCAAGAAGCTGAAAGAGATGATGAGAACTTTGCTCCCTTGTTTCTTCTCACCTTCATTAAAACTAAATCATATACAACTTTAAAATTAACATTTTATTTATAAATATATTATAGCATATTATAATGTAATTTTATTACTTTGGGAAAGTAGTTAAACTATTTTGGGCTTGTAAATTCAATGCAATTTAATTCATTTCAATAAGCCTATTAAGCACCCATTATGTTCCAGGTATTGTGCCAGGCACTGGGCATACAGAAATAGAAAACAAAAATAATGTCAAACAAAGGGTTTGGATTAGAAGCCTTCTAATGTTTTCTAGATGAAAATCTGCCATATTCTAGTATGTAAGAGGCAGCATCTATTTATCTTAAACATCTGTATGCTAAGCAAAAGCCCATTTGCTTTAGATCCATGTGTGCATGGCAATCCAGACCCCTAAAATGCAATAGTCAGGGTATTCTGATGTCTCAGAAACACCTTAATATAACTTGATCATCTTCAGTCAGACACAAATTCAGGTCTTTTGAACAGGAACATGTGTATATACCTTTATTTATGCATTTTCCAAATGATTCATACCAACAAAACTTTGTCTCAGAGATTGACAGTACAAGTTTTAGTTTGTTTTTTTTTTTTCTATTTGAGAGAAGGTAAGAATTAAAGATAGAATCATTAGCATGGGATAATGAAAAGAACCTTGGATCTGGACTTAGTAGATACCTAGTTTTGAGGTTCAGTTATGAAAGTGATTAGCTGTGGAACTTACACAATCCACTTAAACTTTCTCAGCTTATGTTTTCTCATCTGTTAAATGAGTTCAAAAATACTTATGTTACCCTGCTCATTGAGTGTATAAGAAAAATATTCTATAAACCTTATGGTATTATATGACAGTGAGTTATTATCCTTCAAGCTTCTTATTGTCCTTTGTACTTTTAAATATCTCCAGCAACAATTTCATTGCCTGAAGGTTTTTCTTCCTCCTTCAATTGTACTCAGTTCAACCAACATATATTATAGGAGCACCAAATATGCTCAGGGCACTAAATTGGGTGCCCAATGCTAGAGAGCTTAAACTCGAAGTGAAAAATAAAAGTATCTACCACCTTAGTCTGTATCAGAGAAAACAGGTCATTTGTCTAAATATCTTCTGTTTATGCTCATTATAAAAAAAAAATTCAGTAAAGAAAACAAAGATGCATGTTCCTAGTTGACAAAGGAAGAATAAAATTTAGTCTTTGTAAGTATTTACACTGGTAAATTCTATTCTGCATAGATTTTTTTCCTTACTCCTTTAATGGTGAATATAGGGAAAAAGATCATTTGAGAAAGATTTGCTATAAATTCACTGCCCTCACTACATTAGAAAATAATTCATTTCCCTCTGAATTCCTGAAGGTTGTTAGTTGATCATTCTTTAATTTCTTCCATTTTTCAGTATATGATTCTCCTGTAGTTGATTTCAGATGAAAGGAAATCTTCAAGGGTATGTTAACCTTTAAAAATTCAATTTTGCTTTTGAAGAAATTGTGGACATTATGCTGGAGTCAAATCTAGAAGCAAATTTTTTTATCATCCTTTGCCTCAATTAGCTTTGAATTCTGATGTGAATTCAAAAGCTTGGAAGTGCATATATGAGGCTAAAATTACAGGTTAAAAAAATGAAAAAAAAAACATTCCTACATTTGGGTCATTGGATCATAGAGTGACTAGAAAGAACTTTGCAATTCATTCTTTTTGGTAGCATACATGTTTCAGAATAACCAGTTTGACTTATTTTCTCACTAAATTAAATTTGATTTACTGTCTTCTCATGATATAAAAGGTTTCTTTTCTTAAATTTGTAGTTTACAGAAAATCTCACCCTGGTACTCCTAGACAGAACAAGTTTGAGCTCCATATAAGTCTGGCACAGTCTTAAGAGCAGAAGTAAGAGATTTTAGTTCTGAGAGGGTCTACCTGTCATAGTCTTTAAGGACCATAGGATTATAGATTTAGAGCTGGAAAGAGCCTTAGATTTTTTCTCATCTGATTCTTACCTCCATTTATAGAACAGGAAAGTGAGGTCAGAGAGATTAATTTAGGCAAGTTCACTTAGGAAGTACGTCGTAGTGGGAGGATTTTATTTGCTTTCGCTGACTTCAAAACCATCTCACCAAGGAAAATACTTTAAAACTTTTATCAATATACTTTGTTTTTATATCTAAATATAACCAAATATCTCCCTTTCCCTCCTCCTCTTCTCTCATTAAGCTCTTTCATCTAACAAAGAATTTTTTGGAAAACATTTTTAACCAGGAAAAATCATTGGACCCTTATGTCAAAATAGCTAACCCTTTGAAAAATTTTCATTTTGATTCCAGCATAGGGCAAGTGGTGTTACAATCAATTGAACAAACAGTTTTTAAGAATTGTTAAAAGGAAGTTTGCTTTTTGGTCATTGCTTCCTTCACTGTTTTTCCAACCTTTTCCTTGGGATATTCAAGACTTTTTCTCACTGTCTAACAGCTGGTTTGGCATTACAGGCAGGTGAAACCCTGCTTGGCTTAGAGTTGGGTCACTGGGGAGCCCTGTAAGACGAGTAAGGCCTATTGTGCTCAGCCCCCAAAGATCTTGGTTGTCCTAGCAACTTCACTAAGTTGGGCTCCCACAGTTATGACCTTAAATCCTCATCCATTTTCGTGGCCTCCAAGATCAATATGATTCAACAGTGTGACAAAGTAGCCAAAAAACTTCAGGCAGTCTTCCTTTCAATTCTTCAATGAGATGAAATTTGGTTTATGTGTGCTCCCTACGTGGATACTGATCTCAGTCCTTTGGAAAAAAAAAAAAGTAGTGATCTTTGAAAGATGCTGTGGTCATACCTTCGCTAAATCTTATTGTACTTCCAGGTGATATTAATGGAAGCATGTCGTACAGAATGAGAGAGGTGATAATCCCATAATATATTATGGTATAGTAGAACTCTTCACTAAATCCTACCTGTTTGACTTTGAATAATTCAATTCCCCTGGTCTTGGCTTCACTATTTATCTTTAAAATTAGAGTGTCAGACCAAATAATGGCAAAGGTAATTTTTTTTTTTATGAATCTATTTTTCTACCTCCTTCTCCCCTGTTTTCTTCCCTCCCAGATCAGGCTCCTCCCTACTCCATGATTTACTCTGTTCTGTTGAGAGTAGAGCTGGGCATTTTACTCAGATCCTGACGTTATGTTTAAAGAACTCCACTGGAAAACTGAAACCCTTCATGATGAAAGTTACCATGATGACTTTACACCACACTATATGAAGATGAGTTCAAGGAATTGGAGGTGTATAGCGTTGAGGAGAGAAGACTTAGAAGTGTCATGCTAGCTGTCTTCAAAAATTTGAAAGGCTGTCATGTGGAAGAGGGATTAGGTCTGTTTTGCTTGATACCAGAAGGCAGAACAAGGATCAATGGGTACATAAAAGAAAGAGGCAGATTTCAGTTCAATATCAGGAAAAACTTTTGGAAATGGAATGGACTGTCCAGGTGCTAGTGAGTTCCCTATCACAGGATGTCTTAAGTCAGAGATTGAATGACCACTTGTTAGTGATATTGTAGAAAATATTCAGTTCTCAAATATGAGTTGGAATAGATAGACTTCAAACCCCCTTCCAGCTAACTCTGTAATCTATGACCCATTATTTATTTTTGAAAGATATACTGGCTAGCTAGAGGTATCAAGGTATGATATATACCTAGGTACAGTGAAAATATAGTGCAAGCTTGTTTGTGTGATCTGTGTAGGAGGTAGATTAATAATGGAACTGTAGACTAACTATGCTATAATATATTATTATCACATCAGAGTTATGTATGATATATATATCAACTCTCTAAATCAATGATTATAACAGAACTAGTCTGTCCTAGGTGTGAAATACCTTATTTGACACACTGGCAGGAAGAGGACTCCAAAATTTCTTTTTGACTTTGTTCTTTTGATTTTTTATAGATCAAAGGCAGGAGGAAGGTGGAAAACTGAGTTGAGAAGAGAGAGAGAGAGAGAGAGAGAGAGAGAGAGAGAGAGAGAGAGAGAGAGAGAGAGAGGAGAGGCAGACAATGAAAATGAATAGATTGTTGAACCGTCAAAATGTAGATTCCCCAAAGAGAACATATTCCTCTACTGAGGGGGAAAGAGCTTAGTGCTTGGAAAAGACAGGGAAACCTGTGCTTTGTAAGCTTCTCCATTGTTGGGGTGGGGTGGGGTGGGGTGGGGGAAGCTGAAGCCTGAGTAGAAGCTCTTGCAACCGTTGTCTGTGCTGCTGCTGCTATACAGTAGAGTGAGTCTCTATGGCAACGCAACCTGCTGCTGCTGCCCTGCCAGTCAGTCCTCTCTCCAAGTTGAAAGGGAGCTGAAGTGACGGGGCTTAAGGAGACCCAGAATAAATAACATTTTGGTTCACGGGGAGGAGGGGAGAAAAAAGCTGGGGGGAGGAGGGGGAAAGAGAGAGAGAAAAGAGAGAGAGAGAGAGAGAGAGAGAGAGAGAGAGAGAGAGAGAGAGACAGAGAGAGAGAGAGAGAGAGAGAAGAGGGAGAGAAGAGGAGAGAGGCAGAGCACAAGAGAGACAGAGAGAGGAAACGAGAGGAGAGGAGAAGAGACGAGAGGGGAGGGAGAATATGGGGATATGAGAAAAAGAGGGAGGGGGAATCTACAAAAAAAAAAAATCCACCCCAGTCCTATGAATGCTGGCATTGTCCAGGCTTTTTTGAATCTGATTTACCATATCATAACCCCCAGGAAGAAGAAAACATCAATATTCCGGAGGAATGGAGATGTTTCTATGGAAAACCTAGGAATTTTAGTCCATAACAGATCTGGTGTAAAAAAATCAAAGAGATCAAAGGCAGCGCTCCCGGGAGTATAGATGCGTCTCTGAATTAAAGATGGACGATGCAGACTACAAAGTACTTTTTTCTTCTTTATTCAGGCCTGTTTCCATTTCAAGGGAGGCGCTGTCCACATCATATCTGAACTAGACAGTCAACATGAACAATGCCTGCAAAGGGTGATAAAAGCCCAGGCAAAATCACAACAGCAATTTCCTCCTCCCTAACCCAGAGTCTGCTTCAAGAACAACAACAGTGATAAAAATGTTGTCAAAAACACACCCTTCCATATCCCAGGGCTAGATGAAAAATATTTCCCACCCCTCAGCTCCCAAGGTCAGAGAATGCTGAGAAAATGTGACCTACTGAAAACCAGAAAAGTGATGTTTGGGGTATGTTTGGGGTGGTGGTGGGATAGGTATTCTGGTTGCTGGTTTGACTTCTTTTTCTCCTCACCCTTGGCTATCAATGATGTTTGGAAAGAAATGAAATATTATTAGGTATGGTGAATTTCCCAAACTTCTCTTTCCTTTTAGAATTTGAGGACTGGGTAGTCTCCCCCATATAAAAAAAATCATACACATCAAATAAAGTAATTACCAAACTCCTTCCTTCTCCCCCTCTGAAATGTATTGTGCCTGCTTAGAGAATTGGAGAAAGATGGAAAGAATGTAGGTTGATAGGTGGGGGTAGGAGATATGGAAGTCCCTTTCAAAGTTTGGGACAAGCCCAAGTTAGGTATCTCTCTCTGTCTCTCTCTTTCTCTCTCTTCCATTTCACTTTCTGTCTCTCCTTCTCAGAGCTTGAAGGAGAAAGGAATTTGCCAATTGTAGAAAGCTAGAAGTTGCAGTATTTCAATAGCTAAGAACAGTTGCCTAACTAGAGAGCAGTTCATCTTCCATTTCCTGTGTGAGGTCTATCTAGTAAACAATGAAATCTCACTTGTCTTAATGACAGTTTTGTTGAAATGGGATCTTTGACTTCCACTGTGGGGACCATGTTCATAGTTCAAATATTTTAAAATGCAACTGAGAGCTGAATATCCATTTTTCTTCACCACATACTAGGAGAGTAAACATGCCAATAAAGTCCAATATCAGATGCTTGCAAAAATGATTAATTACACCATTACATACACACACACAAATACTATATTTCCCCCAAATTTAACCTAGAGAAACACACACATACATCAGCAGCCATGCCAGTTCAAACATATGTATGCATACAATGGCTTCTTCATGAAGAAAGGGTGCTCAGAACATGATAGTGCCTACCCTGAAGTGTGTGCATATCATATTTCAATAACTGCTTTTCCAATTCAAAGGGCATCTTACTGTTAGTGTCATCAGGGGTTTCTGCTATCTTGTGTCTGTGAAATTAAAACAATAAATTTTTAAAAAATGTGGATTCTCTGTTTCCACTAGATAGAAAGGAAAGAATAAACTAGATCGATTGGGAGGCAATACAAAGGATGTCTCCTGGACTTTGCCCTTTTAGATATCCATCCTTGTTTGGAGGGGAGGAAAAAAAAAAACCCTTGGCAAAAGAAGATGAATATTACAGAAGTCAATTAAGTTGTTTGGAAACACATGCAGGAAAGAGCTGGGACTAATGTTATGAAGAAAGCCAATTAAAATGGTTTGATAAGCATATGTATTCGAAACAAGTGTGGCACAGAGGTCAGAAACAACACTAAGTAAACAGAGTTGACAGAAGAGTGAATCTTTTGTCGATGGTGTGCAGCTGTCCAGCCTCCCATTGTCCGAGCTAAGACTAGGGTGCAAGCTCCCTGCTGCCCCCTCACCAACTCAATGCACAAAAACAGATTGGGACGTTCTGCATGCATGGGCAACATTGCAGCCGCAGTCCCTCCTTTTTCTGTGGCTTCTTTAGGAGCCAGGGAGCTCCAGACATTTTTTTTTTTCTGACAGTAACAAAGCATGGCTGTAAAACAGTTCAGAATGGAGAAAAAAGAGAAAAGAATCCCCCAAGGGGGAAAAAAGCGCCATGTCATGGGACAAAAGAATAGGAAGTTGAAAATAGAAATGAAACTGAAAGCAAGAATGATCTTGTTAAACAGTGGTTCTTTTTGTCCTGAGTTGTCTTTGTGGAAGTTTGTATATATCATGACGTGGAACAAGAAGAGCCCCACACAGGCTTCAATCAAAGATTCATGAGCTTTCTAAGGGGACTTGATAGCTTATTTAGGAGACAAGGAATTTCTGGGAGCCCAACTCAGTTTCCCCAAAGTCTAACAACGGGGACGGAGAAAAGGCTGAACTTTCGAAGGCAGCAAACCTCTCTCCAAGACTAAATAAAAATTAGGCTCAAACCCTGGGATGGACAGCGGAATCCCAGGGACTCAGCTGTCTCTGGGGGGAAACGCAGGAAAGAGACCCCCAAAAGTGGTAGGGAAGAGCTGAGGAACCACCCTCCAGCTGCCGTGGGTGAAAACAAACTTATTAACAGTTTATTTTCGTGAGGGCCCAGACTAAACCTGACCTCTGGGCTTTTCAAACTCCACAACAGCTCTTCGCCTAATTGAGTTTAAGTTATTTCCATCCACTGAGTAAGGGCTAGAGGGTCATGGGTGGAAGCAAGTAGGAGAAGAAAGATTTGTTGATTTTTTTTTTAAAGAGCTTCAGCAACAGTTGCTGGAAGACGTTTAGTATTCAGCTGTTTATCGAAACTTGTCCCCAGAATCTGGGTCTAGGAGAGAACCCAGACAAGTTCCAAGAACTCCCTTTCTTTCATCTCTCTCTCTCTCTCTCTCTCTCTCTCTCTCTCTCTCTCTCTGTCTCTGTCTCTCTCTGTCTCGCTCTCTCTGTTTCTCTTTCTCTGTCTCTCTCAGTCTCTCTCTGTCTCTGTCTCTCTCTCTGTCTCTCTCTGTTTCTGTCTCTCTCTCTCTCTGTCTCTGTCTGTCTGTCTCTCTCTGTCTTTGTCTCTCTGTCTCTCTGTCTCTGTCTCTCTGTCTCTGTCTGTCTGTCTCTCTCTGTCTTTGTCTCTCTGTCTCTCTCTGTCTCTGTCTCTCTGTCTCTGTCTGTCTGTCTCTCTCTCTCTGTCCCTCTTTCTCTCTGTATCTCTCTCTCTCTCCATCCATATCTCGTTTCTACTACCAGAAAATGATCGCGTAGTTGTCAAACGAATTCGATGACAACACAGTGAGTCTGAGGCTAGACCCAGGAAGTAGGACAGGGGCAGCCTACTGGTAATCACATCAGGGGCTGCTGACCATTTGTCCCACACCAAGCTGGCCCTAATCAGTCCTAAGTCAAACCTTTACAGGAGTTGAGTCTACTTTCGGAGGAAAATTGTTACAGTGTGTGTGGGGGGGACTTAACACTCACTAGATAACCTGCGGGTAAATTTTCCTACTGAATCTTGTCCTGTCATACAATAGTATACAATACAACACAACACAATTGTGTTTCCAGAGGTTAGAGGCTGCATTCTGATGTTTATCTTTCATTTAGCTGGTTTAGTCTTCCTGCATATTAATAAAGTGACAAATTCCACCCTGAATAGAGATTGGAAAATTAGATCCTCACTCTATGAAATGCAGGATCATCTCGATTATTATTATTTTAAAAATATGTCTTCCTGGTACTCCTTTTCATTCAAAATGAGTTGGAAAATTTGAGGGAAACAACAACCCAAGCCACAACAAAACCTCCTTATAACTTTGGTCTCTAACAATCAGTTTGTTCCTGCTGTCTCCTTATACACAACTCCAGTCCTTTTTCGAAATCCCTCTGCCTTGAGTTTTAGAGGCTTCATGGCATAACTGAGATCTGACTTCTTCTCTCTTCCTTGATGGGGCACCGAAGAACCGTTTTACTGTTTACATGTTTCCCAACAGCCCAGGGGAGTTGGGAATGGACAGACTATAGATAAAAGTTGTGGGACCAGGATCCTTCTCTGGCAAGATAACCAGTTATTGACAAGTTCGGTTCTAGGAAAGTGTTTAAACATCTCCACTCTTCGCTTTCCTCACAAAACAAACCCACTTTAGCTTAACTGGCAAGTTACTTAATAGGACTAGCAGATGAATTTCAAACTCAGGGACTACAGGTTAGCGGTAGGGGGCGGGGAAAAGGAAGTGAAGATGTGTGGGTGGGGTGTTGTTTGCAGACACAAAACAAGCAAACAAACATCTTCTTTCTCTTCGGACTGGAAAGAATAAATACTTGAGTATTTCCAATAAGACTTGATTGGGTAGGACTGTGGAATGTTTGTCGTTCCTCTTTACCCAAGGCAGTTGTTTGTTTTAAGGGAAACATTCAAGAAAAAAGTATTTGCAGTGGTCAAGAGGGAGTCCTAAACTAGAAAAGAGACCCTCGGGCTTCCTTGATGAGCCCGGTTAAACTTTATCTTGCGCTTTCACTTCATTTCTTTCTCTCTTTTTAACCAAGGTGACAGAAAGCAAATAAAGTCCTTTTAGGCTGAACCATGTTAATGAGATCGTTAGTCCATTTGTTTACAGAATACGTGGTGCCCTTAGCGTCACGTGTGTCTTTGTAGCTCTTAGATGTTTTCCTGAGGAGAAGCTGGAGAAATCTTCCTCACCTCTCTAAGCCTGATTTGACATTTGAGTACCCTAACCAGGCAGCATGTAACTCGAGCTAACTTTAAACCAAGGGGCGCCATAGAAACACACCTGTAACAGGTTGTGAAAACAGTGCCAACTAATCTTGATTTGAGTTCCTTCCCTTCCCCCCAAAGGGTGACTGAACTTTGGCACTGAGATGTCCAACCAAAAGTACTCAAGCATAGGTGGGAAGAAGCCCACCCTCCCATAAATTTATCAGGTTTGTCCCCAGATGTGTGGCGAAGAAACAATGTAATTAACACGATACGGTAACCCCAAAGTAGGTATTGGCACTTTGCTGTTTCTATCACCATTAAAAGCACCAACTTAAAAACTTAATTAAGTCTAATGATGTGGCTTTTATTCTCTTGAATGGATGGCGGGTTAAACCAATTAGACACATTCATCAAATTCTTTCCAACAAGTTTGTAGATAAATTAGAATATGTTCTGAATACCGCGGAGTAACTTTCACACCATTAAGCACTTGGGCGCACAAAGCTGCCGGGATAGGAAGCTGTCCCAGACAAATGCGCTGAAAGGCTATATCCTAACCAAGCCTGAGGATGTTAATTTACAGTTCAATCCAAGGCATTGCAAGATTGGCATTTTGTTTTTCCAAGAGTGGAGACAGGTCTCCTTGTACATTCCACACCGCCCCCCCCCCCCCATAATTGGACAAAGTAAACGAACACGATTCTTGGGGTAAATAATTCCCTCCTTCTCTTTCTTCTAACCCCTCCCTCCCCCACCCCCCAAGCTGTCAAGGACTCCTCCAGGTTAGTCGCAACCCGACTAAAACAAAGTTTTACCGGGGCACATAAGGGGTTGCTTAACTCACAACTAACTTTCCGAAGATACAGGGAAAAGAATTTCATTTTGCTCCCTGTATTTTACCCCAGTTGCTTGAGAGGCATTTGAAAAGACACAGAGAAAACCACCCACGGGTTCATTGAGATCACGCTCTCTCCCAGAGCTGGGGGAGGGGAGAGAAGCAAGGGGAAGGGGCCATAGTAATCAATTGCAATCTGCAGGGGGAAAAAAAGTCGAGCATGCAGTTTGTAAATTGCGGGCTTTGCATTTTCAGGTAGTGCTCAGCCCAAGGCCCCTCGCTCTGGATTTTGAGGCCTGTCTGAACAGACCAGGGTATGCTGGACAGATTTAAGACTCAATTTTTTTCGAGTGGCCGCCAGCTTGGATCCAACGCTGCCCTGGACCCCCTGGAGGGCTTCAAAAGTTGTACTTCTTTGTGGATTTCCGTTGGCCTAGGTCATCGCTTGGCTGCCCTGGAATAGACATTCCATCTGTTTGTAGAGAGACCTCACCGCTCTGTTTCCGATTTTCACCAGAACTCACTTCTTTCTTCCTTCCACCCCTTTTGCCAGTGGTGTTTGAGAATAACTCGAGAAAAGCAGTGCTTTCTGCCTCAACTCTTTAGAAGTGCAGGGGGAAGAGAGAGGAGAACCGAGGTTCTTCCAAACTGGCTAGAGGCTCGGGAGGTGATGTGTGGGGAACAGAAGATAGTAATAAAATAAGTTCATTTCCCGCAGATTTAAACACAAACAAACAAGTGTGTGTGTGTGTGTGTGTGTGTGTGTGTGTGTGTGTGAGAGAGAGAGAGAGAGAGAGAGAGAGAGAGAGAGAGAGAGGGAGAGGGAGAGAGAGAGAGAAGGAGAGAGAAAGAGAGAGAGCTGTCGCGTTGCAAAGTGTTTATTTTCTTTTACTTGGTTTTGATCGAGTGTTGCTGGGGAATACAAAAGCGTCGCCACTCTGGCAGGGCTGGATTCTGGCCATTCTTTATTAGAGTTATTTCCTATTCCCGGGATCACCATTTCTTTGCCTCTTCAGCCCGGTTTCATCCAACGAAGTAATAAATAATAACGAAACTACACCCAAAGAACAAACAAACCAAAGCACCTCTATTTCCCAGAGTTCGACTCTTCCTCTCGGGGCTGTTGTTCAGTATCTGAACTTTTGTTGTTACTGTGACAGTCGTGCAGTTAGTTGGCTTCTTGCCTTCGCGATTGACAATCCCTGTCCGCACTAGTTCTATGGACTGACCACAGTCCTTCCAGGAGCCTAACTACATAGTTGGCCCAAGCCAAGCAGGGGAAAGCAGCATTGTCAAACAACCCGGAGCAGGATGTGGTATTTGGCACTATGTGGAATAGTGTTCAAGGGAGAAAGGTTTAGCATTTTAATATTAGCGATGTTAGCACAAGCCTGTGGTTTTCCCAGCAGAATATAGTCAAATACGATTCCATGACACCAGCATGGAGGAAGGGGAGCGGTGGTGGTGGCAACTGGTTGGAGAGCACTTCAATTTTTCAAGAAATAATTTTTGAACTCTCTAGGCAGATGGGTAAAAACTGCCTATAATCATTTTTATTTTTTCAGATCATTCGGGAGGTACTCTCGAGGCGAGCACATACACAAAAGTAAATAAGTTTTTTTTTTTTTAATCACCTCTTATAAAACTGAGCCTTTAAACAAAACCACAGCCAACCTAATTATGTTTGAATTATGCAAGAAGCTAGGCGGAGGATGGAACTTTGGAGAAATAATTACACCATTGTGTTCAAATGGCATCAGCTCTACTTTGGACTCCCGCCTTTAATCAATAGCGCTCTGGAAGGCTACAGTGCTCACTTCGCACAAAGAGTTTGCAGGAGCCCCAACACCTGAAAACCCCTGCTGGAAGCCCTTAGTGAGATACTCCTTTCTAATTAACCTACTTTTCAACCCAGTTGATGTCAACTTTTTAGAAAAAGGGGAAGGGGGAGGAAGGAGAGGGACAGGTTGGCTTTTTTTCCCCCTTTCCTTTCCCCCTGAAGTCATGACATACTTCGTTTCCCAATTTTGTTCCTTTAATGCTTTTGCACTAGGCTACCTTTAGGCACTGAGGGCCACTGCTGGGATTAGCAGGCGATTCTTGGAAAGCCTGGGAGACATGGGTGCTCCTCCTCTCCCTTTAAAAAAAAAATCACTTATCAAGTTAAAGCAATTAAGTCAATCAGGCTCTAGAAGTTTAAGGATAAAAAGAAATCCGGATAAGAATAAAGTTTCTATAGCCTCCATCCTAGATTTAGAGTAATTCTGAAAAAAGAAGCTGCAATTAGATGCATCTCAGAAACAGCTCTCTGACTGCCTAGCAAGAAGAGAAAGTGGGGGTGAGGGGAGTGTGAACAGAATAAAATCAATTTGAGAATACTTATGTAAACTTGGTAAGTAGCTCTCAATTTATCACACTTTGGCTCTAATCCCCCAATCAAAAGCGCAGTTAATTTTTTTTTAATTCCTTAAGAACAACAACAATCAAAATTCTTTCTCATTTTTTACTTGGATAGAATGATGTTTGGAATTTTAAGATGCAAAGTAAAACATTCTATTACTTTCTCAAATGGAAATTAAAAAAAGAAACCTTACCAATATCTAAAACTATTTTTACAACTATCCATATCCACCTACAGCATTTGGAGGGTCTTTAAATGACTAAATCCTGTTTTAAAAATTAACTTGCTTTTTAAAATTTATTCCCATACCAGAAAAAAGTCAGAATATGGAAGTCCTCAGTGAATATTTTTGGGAAGAAAGGGTGTTGGTTCACAAATTCACAAAAACTTATGATTTGAGGTTTTTTTTAGTATTTTTCCAAAGATCTAAAGAATTCTTTGACCTTTAAAAGATTTTTCATCTTGAAAGTAAATGGTAGATTTATTATTAAATTAACCGATCTTCTCCAGCTTGCCTAGGACCTGACTAGTCCCTTCACACATCCCCAGAGAGTTTTCTTAATGTACATTTACTTATTCATAGAGCTCAATACAGCTAGTGGTTTATAGGCAACAGTGGAAATGGGTCCAACTGGGATAAAGCCTGGGTTCAGAGTTCCTGGGCCTCTATTCTTCCCAAGTGCTACAATTATTTATCAATGTGCCAGTTGTTTCAACAATAATATATTCAGAATTCCTAGAGTAAATAGTTTTACCCCCACCATTAGCTATGTTGTAGGTGCATAGATGTCCAATTCGATAGTCATAATATGTATAAATATGTATGGGGGAGAGACTCACTATTGTTATTTTACAGGGCTGTTGAGGAAATTAAAAGGTGATAAATCGACGGCAGTCATACTGAAGAAAAATAAAAGACAGGCAAGAGTAATCAAGAAGGTAGAATTGGATTTGCCAGAATATCAATTAAGAAAATGAATTTGAACAAACAGATATATAGAAGGTAGCCATTCAGATCATCACACTGAAAATATGAATCTGGTCAGACACATGTGGATGCTGAGGAAATGTCACTAGATTGGAGTTTGGCACATTCTTTTAATGTACACAAAGTAAGCACCCTGTCTTTAATTCATGGGCTTACCTGCTTCTTCCGGGCTTCTCCCTTACATATCAAAACTTTTTCAAGCATTCTGTAGGTATAAACTATATGTCCAAGCATGACACAACTACATAGGATTTTCTGAAGGTTACTTGATTATTCCTCCAGGTTTTTGGACATTTAGGACTACATGAGACTTTTCCCTCGCATTGGGTTATTAGAGAGTCATCTCTCTGTCATCTTGGAAAAATAGTAGAGAATCTATAGCTTACTCTTTGGAATCTACAAAGTAAAATGTGGTCTTTTTACACTAATTATCCATTTCCTGTCTTCTTTTTATGTATTTATACACTTCAACTTACCCAAAATATTTACAGTGAAGACAACTCCCATCAACAATTAAACTGGAGATTCTATGCTAGATCTTATACAAATTAATTACCAAAACAAACACAATTTTCCTGTCCTGAAAAAATTTCTCCACATTCTAGTATTATTAGATGTCATTTTATCTCCACAATTTTGTTTTTCAAATGCTTTTGAGCACTTCTTTCTTGATATGTCTATGGTGTATAAGTATGTAAAAATTCAGATATTAATTTTATATAAAGCACTAATTTACAAATGCTTTTTCATAGTTTTCACTCTCTAAATTAATTTCCATATTTGTAAAATCACCCTTCCTTTCTTCAGACAATTGTAGGAGTTTCCTAAAAAGTCATAGCCCTTCAATATTTAAATAGGATATGGTTTTCAGTGATTATAGCAAGAAACTTTCTTCTATATTTTTCAAAAATGGCGGTCAAATCAGAGGCTGTCAGTATGGTGGGAAGGACTCTTACTGGTAGAGGAATTAGAAGACCTGCATTCTATTTCTAGCTCCTCCACTTACCACCAGTTTTATTACTGAACAAGTGAAGTTGAACATCAGTTTCCTCAGACAAGGCCACAAAATTGGATCAAGTTAAAAGGATCCTCATGACTATCCAGCAAAAAGAAAAACTGTTGGGTATGAACAGAAAAAAGTTACTGAGATCATTCTTTTATCCATATCTGAAACAAAAGGATAAGCGTATTTGTCCTACTAATTCTCACAGGTTTTTTTGTGGGGATCAAATATGGTAATGCATTTCAAAATATTTTGCAAAGTGTAAAATGAAAGTTTACTGTTAATGAATCATCAGAGGGAATAGTCAGAGACCCTATCATCACTACTCTGAATCTTCAAACATTTAAAAAGAAAACTGAATGAATGATTTATTATTATTACTTTGCTATCTTTTAAGAAATAGGCAAGGGTTTGGATTTTTCTGTCATCTCATCACCCTCTTTTTCTTAATAAGCTTTCAAGGTACAATGGCAGATTAACCATCTGAATGACAAAAGAGGAAGAATAGTGTTAGCTAAATTCTATTGTGCTTTCTTCTCTGGCAGGTAAAAATCATAGAAAATATACTGAATTGGTAAAAAAAAATTTGATTGACAGAGCTAATATATTTACTTTTTTGTTGGGAGGGTGGGAGTTCATTTGAAAGCAAAAATACATTTATTATCTTTGGTATTTCAATAGTGTATTATTGTTAATGTTTCTGGATGATTGTAATGAATTATTACAAAGGAATAGTATGGTCTGAGATTCCAACTGCAATTATTAAATATGAATGTGAGCTAAGTGATGAACATTAGAAGTGTGTGAGTATAAAAATATTAAAAATGGACAATTACAACTTTGTGAAAATATAAGTAATTTTTTTTGGTGAATGACAGGGAAGTTCTATGCTGTTGCTCCATAATCTAATAATAAATTAACCTCTATTTAGAATCATACAGTAGTATTAACTTTAAAAAATTTTGCACTTAGCTGCCACTCATTTTCATTATGCAATATGACTAAGCCTTCATCTAATGTACAAATCTTACAGAATATGCGATGATAAATGGATGTTTAATTATATCCTAGCCTTATGCATGAGAACTTGATTTTTGTTATTTGGAGAACATGTTCAGTTCACCAAAAAAGTGAAAACATACCTCTATTGGCACTTTTTAGGCACCGAGGAAGAGTTATAAAACATTTTTGCTTTTCCTGAAAGTGCTCAGTGTTAATATATGGATCATTTTGAACTATTTTCTACTAAACGCAGCCAAGAGACTTTTGATAGAATCTTCCCATCAATAACTGCTATGTAGGTGGTATAAGCACTATCCCCATTTGACAGATGAGGAGGTTGATGCTCAGAGGTGTGATTTGCCCATTTTCAGTAAGTGACTAGTAAGTAATAAAGCAGGGACTTATACCCTGAGTCTTCATGATGCTAACTGTGATCCTCTTTATATTTGTACCCACTATTGATCAGTTAGTGAAATTTGGTTAAATTGCAACTGCCTAAAAGAATTAATGCCTCTTTTACTTCCAGAGATAGTGAGGGAGATTAAAATTCCTTTCCTTCATGTGTGAATGAATGGAAATAAAATATTAAAATCAAGGCATTCTATATCATCTGTACAAGTGCATGAGTTGTTTATTTTAGGCATTTATTGAGGACATACTTATTTTATTTAAGATTATAAGTTCCTAGAGGGCAGACACTTTGTATTTTACAACTTTGTATCATGCATTAGTACTTAGCATAGTATCTGTCATATACTAAGTGCTGAAACATGATTTTGGAATTGAGTAAATATTTGATGAGTTAATCCATAAAGTCATAATTATGATATTCATTCTGAATGACATGCTTTTAGGTAAGAATTAAAATGACTAAACAAAACTGAAGGCTACTGGGGAGGGGGAATCTGACTAGGGGCATGTTATCTATAGCATCCATTCTGAGCTAAATCCCCAAATTTGTAACAGGTGTGAGGGTTGGACCTCCAGAGGGCACTTGATATTCTTAGGATCTAGGGGACCCTGTGTATCCAGGATCTTACTATTATCAATTTGCTTGCCAGTAACAATTGACTAGTAGATAGCTACCTTTTACTGAAGGTATTTACTAAGATGGTGTGGTAAAAAAAAAAAAAAAAAATAGTAGCTACAGAATGTTTCCTCCGTAAACATGGGAATAGGGGCATATTTAGAATAGAATGATAGTGAAGGTCCTAGGGTCTACTCTTTTCCACTGTGTGACTCTCAACTCCCAAGGCTACCTATTTTTAAGTCCATAGTCAATTTCCATTTTTTTTCTGCTGTTCTTCAAAGCTAGTTCCCTCAAGTGATTGCTAATCTGTTTCTTTCTATCTGGAATGTATATCTCTGGTCCCCAATAGATATAGTTTCCTGTTCGTTGAGTTACTCTCTTTCGGAGCCAGGTGGCTGAGGGTGAGGGGGAAATAGAAATGGAAGGAGATCAAAATCATTTCCTCCTCCCTACAAAGGGAAGCCTATCAAATGTGGGCTCAATTTTTGCTCTTCCAGTATGGTTGTTCCCTTTGTTCTATCATAGAAACATCTTGCAATTTTGTAAATGGATCACTGTGTGTTAATACCTTGTGAACACATTAATTCCTCATTGCTTCTGTTATTTAATCTTTATTTTCTGAGAATACATCCACTTTTGTGGGGAGGGGAACAAAGAAAAGAGCCAAATCTCCCTTCCCTTACACATGATATTGGAGGCTCTATTACAATAGACAACTAGCTGGATATAGAGGCTTTTCCAGTCCTCAGTACATTGAACAATTAATATTCAACAATAAATATGGTTGCATGAAGTTGGGTGGGACACAAAAAATGGATGTTTTGATTCAAAACCACTTACGGGCTGTGACAACCACTTTAGATAGAATCTGTAAATAGTTTACAGAATCTGTAAATGGTATATATTCCAAGGAAAAAGCAATGTGTATACACAATTAGGCTGTATAAATCTAAAAGAATAATTGAGTGTAGCAGAAATCATGTAAATACTCTCCCCTGAAAGTGTGATTAATAATATCTTGACTTCCATTTAATTCAATTCATATTTCTGAAACACCTACTATGGGCACATCATTGTACCAGGGACTAGGAATACTGGAACCAAAGCAAAATATCTTTCCTCAAGGAGCTTACATTCTATTTTCCAGGCTTACAATATAAGTACTATGTAATCATGGCTAATTTGAGTAGGGAGATTTAATTTTGGGGTTCAGAGAAGATTTCATGGAGAAAGTAACATGTGAGATGAGCTATGAAAGGTGATAAGGATTCAGAGATGAGTTGAGGAGGAGGTTGAGGCATTGGAGGTAGCTTGTATGAAAACCCACAGGTGGAATATTGGGTTATTGTAAATTGGAAGAATATCTAGTTGTACAGTTTGGAACAGAAGAAGTTAAAGGGAAGTTTGTGAAATAAAATTTGAAAATTAGATCAGAGATAAGTCACAGAGGATCTTAAAAGCCTGATTTTGCCAGTAACTACTTGTATGACTTTGGGCAAGTCACTTAACCTATTTAGGCTTTAGTTTCCTTCTTGTGCAAAATAAAAGGGTTGGATTGATGACTATCAGTGCTAAATATGATTCTTTATTCAGTAGGCTACTGGGGTTGTGGGTCTGGAACTCTACACATACTTGGGATTAGATTTGGTGGGTGAGTGGGTGGAGAAGTGGAGGTACCAAACAGAGTTTTCTTTTTAGATGGGCTGTGAAAGAGAAGTGAGATGAAGAATAATGTTCAGAGGTGATGGCAAGACCAAATGGATATTTTTTTTAATAAGAGTGGTGAGGACTTGGCCTGATGCAGGAGGGGAAAAATGCTGGTTTTGGAGTCAGAAGGCTTTGAATTTAAACCCTTGCTGTGACACTTACTACCTATTAGGGGCAGTTCCCTTTCCCTCTCTGGGTCTGTTTTATCTTTACAAGAAGGACATAGATGGTTTCTAATATTCCTTCCAGTTCCAAGTCTGTGATGCTCTGTATGTTTTCACTCCATAGAGAAGAAGCTGAGGAAAAACTGAATATGAGAGAAATGGAATACTGGATGTGGTGGGCTCTTGGAGGAGACAGCAGTATTGTCGATTCTAATTTCACAACATAGATTGACTGAGCCATCCTCTTCTGTCTGCTTATATGACCGGCACTGTAGTTCAGGCCCTCTTTACTTCTTCCTTTGACTATTATATATGTAGCTTCTAACTGTTCTCTGTGACTCTGGTCTCAACCCTCTCTAATCTGTCTTTTATAAAGCTGCCAAATTGATACTCCTTACATACAATTTGGCTTCCTCTAGTAGCATGTAAGCTTCTTGAAAGTAGGAACTCTCTCTCACATGCATGCATGCATGCATGCGTGTGTGTGTGTATGTGTGTGCCTCTTTATTATTGAATGGCCATCTTATTTTTTTAATTTATGGTTAAGTTATGATTTACAGGGTAGCTCATCATGGGCTGCATCCATTCTCTTCAAAACATATTATTCCATTCCCTTCTACATTTTCTGGTGGATGCAGAATTGTCTTTCATTATTTAAACTCCCCCTCTCCCTTTTTTGATGGTTTTTCTACTGATCACTTATAGAACTTTTTGTTTTTGAAGTGAATTATTAAATTAAAGACTATGTGTCTTGAAATTTTCAGCCTTGTTCCTCACCTCCCCCATACCCTTCCAAGCAATCCATAATTTTTTTCAATTGGTATTTAATTTTGTGTATTCAAAGGTTCTGTACAGTTCTCCTCTATTAGTTCCAATGTTATGGTGTTAAGGATTTTTTTTTTTTGTCTTGTCATGTTCTTTTGGGAGACCTATGGTTCTTTTTTGTTTGTTTCAGAGGAAGGTAAGGCAATTGGGGTTAAGTGACTTGCCCAAGGTCACACAGCTAGTAAGTGTGTCAAGTGTCTGAGTCTGGATTTGCAAGTTTCTGATTTAGGGATAGCCAAATATGCACTTTTCCCATTTGGACATACTTATTTTTTTTGTGTGTGAGTTATCTTTTTCATCTATGACAGTCATTAAAACCAAATGTTTAAGTATATTGAACCTAGAAACAGACCTTTGAATCTCTATCAAAAATGTTTAAAAAAATAAAAAATTATTCAAAAATATTCAAGAATATTAAAAAAATATTCAAGAAAATTCAAAAATATTCAAGAACTTTGATCTCACTAAAATTATTACTAGTAATTATTAAATTAATATCACCACTGATAATTTTATTGAGAAAAATGCAATTTAAAATTAAAAAAAATCTTGGTCTTTATGCCATTTAAAAATGCTTTGTAGTGAACAAAACATACTGGTACAGTAGTACACAAATTATAAATAAATGTGCATTTATTGAGGATGCATGCTCAATTCTGATTGGGTCTATAACCCCCCCACCCCCCAACATTTTAGAGACAGCTATTTTAATATTTTAAAAGTGTCCTAACATCATTTTTTGTAGTGTTGGTGTCAGAAAGAAGCAGATTTGAATCCTGCTCAGACATTAACTAGTTGTGATACCCTGGTCATGTAATTTATTTTTTCTGAGTCTCAAGCTTCCTCATCTCTAAAAAGAGTATAGCATTTATCTAAGAGGATACTTGTAAGGATCAAATGAGGTCATGTGCAACATTTTGCAAACATTAAAGCCCAGCACAAATGCCATTATCATTGTCATCATCACTACCACCACCACCACCACTACTACTACTATTACTACTATTGCTGCTGCTACTGCTATTACTACTACTACCACAACCATCACTACTACTACCACCACTACCATTAGCACTACTACTACCACTACAACTGCTACTACTACTATTAGTACTACAACCACCACCACTAGTACTACTACTCCTACTACCTGTAAAGATAGTCCATGTTCACATAGTGCAAGAGGGAATTTATGAGATAGTAGAAAGAGCTCTGGATTTGCAATCAGAGGATCTGAATTAGAATCCTGATTCCATTATTTAAAATTTGTATCACCTACCTGGACCTGTTTCCTCATTGTAACTAGAAGGGGTTAGGTTTAATCAGGGAGTCTTTAACTTGTTTTGTGTCATGGACCCTTCTAGAAATTTGGGGAAGCATATAGATCCCTGATCAGAATAATATGTTTAAATACATAAAATAAAATATATAGGATTACATAAGGAACCAATTATATTGAAATGTAGTTGTATCTCTCTCTTTCTCTCTCTCTCTCCCTCTCTCTCTCTCTCTCTCTCTTTCTCTCACACACACACACACACACACACACACACACACACACACATCACAAAAGAAATCCATAGACCCCAGGTTAGAACTTGTAGACTAGATGATCTGTAAGTTGCCTTTCAGCTTTAAATATTATGAATTGCAGTTTTCCTAACTAGGGTTATTGTGGTTATCTCTCCTTTCTCATCATTCTCAGTTTTGTTTACCTCTTAAGGGGCTGTAAGGATGGCAGGAAGCATAGACATTCTTCACTTGTTTTTGTGATTTCCCTCTCTCTGAGTTACCAGCTTGCCTTTTCTTTGTGCCTGCTACTCCTGCCCCCCAAACCTCTGCTGGATTGTATTCCATAAGGAAATGGTGTGATTAAAAATGCATGATTCCCCCCAATCTTTTTGAAAGACTATTTTAATGTCAGTGTCTGAATCTTGATGTTGCTGACTACCTGAGACCACAGTATTAATGCCATTAAGTTAAGCTTGATCTTCTAAATTCCATTCCTTCTTTTTACTGTAAAAAGATAAATGTGTAACTCTTGCCACAATTAACTTGGGGATTTTTTTAATGGACAAAACAGGATTGAAAATAATCTAATAAAATTAAAATCATGTTTAAAAAGTGTGTGTGTGTGCGTGTGTGTGTATTCTGCTATGTATGGGGAAATACTTTTTCATGTAGATTACATTCAGAACAAAATCAATAAATAAAACCACTGAGCAAAGAAATCCAAGAAAAAAGTCACTGTCACCTGGTATGAGATGGGGTAGCATTTTAGAGTCAAACTTTAAAATCTGAGAGTGCCCAATTTTTTAAAGTCAGTGTTATTTTGGTTTCCTTATGAGAAGACAATGTGTCAAGGAAAAAGAAAGTGATATTCAATTTCCCCAGGATTCTGATGAGGCAGCATCTGTAAAAGTGTTAAGTTTTGGCTACTTCATCCAGGAAAAAAAAGTGAACAGATTGTCAGGAGGCAAATCCAAATGACTGAAAAAAATGGAGGAATTAATGTTTTGAGAAAGAACATTTAAAATTTAATGTAACAAGCTAAAGAAGGTAGCTTTTAAATTTTTATTTTCAAGGTTCTGGAAATCAACAAAACAAGAAAGGGTAATGGAGGTGGAATGTCATTAAAAACGAAAACCACCTCTAATACTACTCAAATATAATAATTATTTACTTTCATTTTTTTACATCAAAGCCATTGTGTCCCCTCCAAACCACGCAGAATTGAATACTCATTGCAACAGAAAAAAAGTGAAGTTATAGGAGTGTATTTGACATTATATCCTTGTAGACCTATACTTCTCTGCCTAAAAAAGATAATTATGTTTCCTAACCTGTTCTTCATGGCACTTATGGTTGTTTTTCAGTTACGTAGCATGTGACTTCCTTTTAGTGATCTTTTTAATTTACGTGGCTGTAGTTACTATGTATTTTCTTTTACTCTGTATCAGGTCATACAAATCTTCTCATGTTCCTATCAAGATATTATTAAGAATCATTTCCAGGCACAAGTAACAGTCATGTACCTCCAAAGTCTCTGAGGTTCTCATGGGTCATTTAGGTGGGAAGAAGTTCTTTTAAGTTTTATGTATGGCATGAGGAAATTCCATCTTTCCCATGGCATCTGAGGGAATGTCGCTCAACTTGTCAAGTCTGAGTGATGGGATTATTTTTGGATAGAGAGGGAAATAACTATCTGGCATAGGCTGCATGGTTGTGATGACCATAGAAAAACATGAGGTTAAAAAGTTATTAATAAAAGAAGGTCACCATTTGTGTCTGTGTGTGTGTGTGTGTGTGTGTGTGAGCATGCGAAATTTCACTTACCTATCCCATATGTATTAGCATCATGACAGGTTTGCATCTGATAATGGTATCAGCAGTCTGACTTGCTAATGTCATCAACTGGCCTTTATGGACTATTTATTGGTTTAGGTCGCCGCTCTACATAATTATATAAGGACCATGTCTTGACATTTAGGGGATTTTATTATAGCTGAGAAGGTGAAGCATATACTTTTAAAAAGTGAATAATAAAACATAATAGCATATGCCACGTACTGTACTTCAAATTTATTTTAAAAATATTTCATCGATGCTTTAAAAAATAGCAGTATTCCTCCCCAAGAACCTTTTCTCCTTCCACCAATTCTCCCTTTTAACAAAGAAAAACAATTACTGCCTATGTGATTTCTTGGACTCAACCCAGTTTCTATTAGGTTCTGGCTTTGTGAGCCTATGCTAATTTTTCTGGCTGTTGCAATTACTGAATCTTTGAAATGATATGAAGGAATGGACTTTTTTTATAGCAGAAAATTTTTTTTACTTCAGTTCCTTTCATACATCTTATTATTTAGGGAACACAGTTTCACATAAAAACATAGTGTTTTGGAGCTGCTTTTAAAATAATGTATGGCCAGGCATTCATTGTGTTTAAAGGTAAAGCATGATAGATAAGACTGATCACCTTTATAGAGTTATCAGATTCAGGTTTCCTGTGTTTACATGTGTAAATCTTTACCAGAAATGCCTTTTCCCCAAAACATGGCATTTATAAGCAGGATTACAAAATATAATGAAATATTTTATTTAATACTTTAATTATTAAATGAAAATATTTTCTCCTAAAAATGAAGAAAAAAGCTGAGTATAAATGACTACTTTATATGAACAGCTCAATATGGAAAAATCAAAATGTGGTAAGCTTTCTACTTCAATGGCACCAAGAAAATTTCTTCCAAAAGATGGGATAAAGCTTTATACATTTATCCTTACCTTATATCATCTCAAGACACAGACATAATTCCTTTTTAGTGTTTTGTACCGAAGGACAGGTACAGCTTTGTAAATTCATTAAAAGGAGCTAATCCAGTTTTTGTTGATTTCTTCACAAAAGACACTCTAACCTTGATGATAGTCAGGCAACTTCATTCTCATGAACACTCTAGTTAGTTATGAAGAAACTCAACAGGCTACTGACAAAGCCAGTGAATAAAAGAAGAATCTTACTTAGCTTTGAAATGTTTAGTGCACTTGGATTGATTTAGGATTATGAAAACTAAACATCCCATTGTGAACAGGAAGCTAGATGAAAATCCTTGAATAAGATATTGTCCAGTTGTTCAGTCACTCTATATACTAAGATAGTCCTAGATATTTGATATCCATACTTTTCTGTTATATATTCAACACTAGGACCTTCCAAAATTTTATCACTTCCCATCTCCAATGATGAGAAAATAAGATACTGCCTTCACCAGGGCAGACAGTATAATAACTCATACTATAAGGTAGCTTCTTCAGCTTCAGGTCATGACACTAACACCATTCAAGGACCCCAGCACAACATCTCCATGTTGGTGGCTTCTCATGACCCAAAGCTACTCACTGGCCACTACAGTCACTTCCTATGTGTATGTGATGAATGAGCTATTTTAAATTAGTTGATCAAAAAGATTGCCTGGTTATAGAAGAAAGTAGCTAAAAAATTACATATTGACTTTGTCTTCTATGACCTCAGCTAAAATACACACACATTAATTTATTGTCTTGATACTGAAAGTAAAACTAGACCAGGTAGACAGCTAATATTTTCATAAGAAGTATACCTTTACAATTCTAATTTTGGGACTTGTTATGATGATTAAAACAGACAGGTTCACTGAACAATATAATCTCTTGATCTATTACTCTATCACTCATCTAATATGATTTATTTTATACATGTATATTACATCTGATGAAGTTCTTGGATACCTCATAATGACAGAAAGTTGAACCTAGGTCCTCTAAGACTCTGCCTCTGCAAGTGGAGCACAAATGCTGGCAGATACTAACAAGCTGAAAATGCTTAGGATATGAGTTTACACATGTACGAATATGATACTCCTTCTAAACATTTATCACCTGAGAATTGGCCAGCAAATAATGATATCTGTGACTGGTGATACTCACAGAGATTATCAACTAAGGTGGCTAGGGATTGTGTCTGTCTGAATCAGTGGAGCCAATATTAAGAGTGATGAAATGCCAGTAGCTTTCAAATATTGAAGTATACAATTAGAACATCTAAAGCTTTAGGAAAAATTAGCAGTGAGCTGGAGGTTTCAGCTATCTGACTGCTCTCCTGTTTGATGACATGAAAGGCAAAGATATATCTTATATGTTAGTTGAAGGAATCATTTCTTTGTCCTGGAACACGTTATTGATGAATTTTGATATAAATTCTACCTTTTTCATGTAGATACTCTTTTAAGCAAAAATAAGGTATATCTATCTCCATATTTACAGCTATATTTACAAATATCTTCTCTGTTCTGTCTTCTGATAAACAAGCAAATACATAAATAAATGCAATTTTGGATATCAGATCCTTATCAGAAAAAATGTAATGCAAATATTTTTCCCTAGTCAATAAATTTCTTTCTTATTCTTGATGAATGGATTTTGTTTATGTAAAAGTCTTTTTATTTCAAGCAAAAGACAGTGGGTATTGAGTATTATGTATACTATCAGAAGTGTGCACTATGTTTGCTTTGCTCACTACTTTTTTTTTTCCTTTTGAAATCACACACATCCTATTTAAAATTCTTACCTTCTTGGGGGGGGAGGGGAATGAAGGAAGGAGACAATTTGGAATTCAAAAAATGAATGTTAAAAATTGTCTTTGTATGTAATTTGAAAAAATAAAATACTATTTAAAAAAAATCTTTTGCTGTAAGGGATAACTGAATGGGTAAGGGAGGACATATTAAAAAAAAGATATCAATAAAAAACAATGAAAAATTTGTAATAAAAATAGAAATGAATTAGAGTTAAATAATAATCAGGTAATTCTTTCAGTATAGACAACTTATTTAAAAATATAGTTTCCAAAACTTTTTTTAAACATTAAATAATTAAAGCAAAAAATGTAGTTTAGGCATCAAACAAAAATATGTCTAAACTATTTATGGCCTGAACCATTTTATCATTTTTGCCTATGTAGACAAAAACAATTAGCTTTATGGTACGATTCAGTGAGTTCCATCTGGAAAATAGCTACAATTTTACCTTCCTGAAAGGAATGCCTGCCATTATATCTTTTAAATAACTTGGTGGTCCTTGGGGTGGAGAAAGCATTATTGGACAGCCTTTACATAGTAAAATAATACTAAGAATGGAGATGGTTATTTAAGCAATTCAAACAAAAGTTACTTTTGTAACTTGAAATACCTAAATATTTCATATCAATGTTACACAAAAATCAGATGATTAAAATATTTTAATTTTTACTTTTTAAATTTACATTTTATTTTCTCAACAAACAACAACATTCTCTCCTTCTTACCTTCCCAAACATCGCAAATGTTAAAATTGCAAATATTTTCTTTCCTCTTCCCCTTGAACCTGATAATTAAGTTTATTTGGAAAATTCTCATGTGAACATGACCAAACCATCTGCCATTCTTTCTTTATGCATACAATTCTTTTAATTTCCTTAAGTATTCCAAAAACTCCAAATTCATGAGTGATTCATTAGCCAAAAAAAAAAAACCCCAACAAAACTCATACTCCCTGAATTATACAAACAATGCCAATTGTAGAAAGCTCACCTGTTTCATTATATTAAGTCCTCAGAGATGCTAAACACCCTTATTCCACAAACTTAATTGCCTCAGGATGAGGCAATCCTGTACATCTTTTTAGATCCATTAATAACCTACTTCACCTGATTGCAGTGAGGGTTTTATCAGAAGATTTGTCAGATGGTAAATGCAAGGACTTTATGCACGAATAAACAACAAAATTGACCAAATTTAGCCCTTGCTTTCAGTTAAGGCAATTTTTCCCTTTTTATCTCCTCTCTAATTTGAAAACTAATGGCTTTTGAAAAATTAAAGCTGAATGATTTTTCTACCATACTTGCTAGATTTTGATTAGATCAAGTGTCACCTTATTTACTGCTTTTTTTTGGGGGGGTTGTTGAGTATTTTTTTTTAATGCCCTTATTTTTGTTCCCTTTCCTTGCCAGTCCTCCAAGATTAGATGAGGATAATCACATCTTCTTTAGGCTAGGCCTGAGGTTCTGTTGCCCAAGCATGCTTTTGGGGCTCAATTTTTAGCCTCGCCCCTAAGTTTTTTTGTAGCCTGGAGCAAAGAAGTCACTTAACTAACCTCTCTGTGCCTTGGATTTATCGTCCAAGAGCTGTGAGCATAGAAGCTAATGAAATAATGGGGGCACATTAGCTTTTCAAATAGGTTTTGAAAATGACTGGATCAGCAGAGTTTTCACATAACAAACTCACACCTGCCAGGTCCTTTCTTCCCTAGTCCCAACCATAGCCAGCTTCTTCTAGCAGAAACATTCCTAGAGAGGTCTCACTTCTCCCCATTTGATATGGGTAAAATCAGATTAAAATGAACAGCCATAGTGTCCTTAAATAGGAAAATAAGCCACAAAGATTGCCTGGGAGGTTTATGCAGAGACAGCAGAGTCAGGCCTTCTCCCCTTTTCTTGATGAAAGGAAGAAGATGGTTACAGGCTGAGTATGTCCATTTAATCTTGATGACACATCACTTTCTGCCTTATCTCAGTTGGGGCTCTTTTTAATTTATGATTTCATTGGTGGAGGGAACTCACAGTGAAGAAACTCAGTTCTTACCCATGTTGGTCTCTAACTATTTTGCAATTTATAGTCTTAGAGAGTGGTCCAGGGGGCACTGAGAGGTCAAGTAACTTTCTTAGGACCATACAGTCAGTAAGTGTCAGAGGAGGAACTAGAACTGATATTCTTCTGAGTCTGACATCAGTACTTCTTAGTAATCATAATGATGACAACAGCGACAACAGTAATAGTTGAGATTTCTATAGCAGCTAAGTGTTTCCAAAGCACTTTGCATATATTATTTCACTTGATCCTTTTAATCCTATCCAAATTATCCTGGCTGTCTCTCAGTTATGTGTCTACCTCACAATTTCCTTAATAGATTATGTTTAATTACAGGAACTTTCTATTCTTTCTTATATCTTCTATTTCTCCCTAGGTCTAACTGATGATCTTGTACAAAATTGGTCTATAATCAAAATTTGTTTTCTTTATGGAAGAGAAAAAAAAACCAAAACTTCCTATCCCAAATTCCCCATGGCTAGCTGTCAAAGAGGCTACCTTAGTTTAGCCTCTGACTTAGTCTCTACTAAAAAAAAGAAGAAGAAAGGAAAAGAGAAATGTTGTCCAAAAGAGAACAAGAAAGTCCTCAAAGTATGACATTTCAAATGCAAATAAGAAATTAGGTATATCCTAAAAGAATCTGAACACCCTCTTGCAAGGAATTCTAAAGCTACTTACAAAAGGAAGGTTATTTAATACAGAATTGTGGCAGGAACCAGTCAAAACTCAATGGACTCAACCACTTAGATGAAAAATTCCAGCCTTTGCTTAAATTCAAAGGAGAGGAGGTAGAGGGGAATTGCATTTTTGTTTTTGTTTTTTAATGGAAGAATTATACTCTTATTTTTGAAGGGGCAATGTCAAAATTGGAACAGAAATAGTTGATGAACAGGGGGAGCTTTAGACATAATGAAAATATTGTCTTCAATACTTCAAGGATTTATGATTTTTATCCTTGGAGATATATGCTTTATTGATATGGATCACAGCTCACCAAATCTTAATAAGTAGTCTTAATGAATTACTGTTGTAAATATATATTAAAATGTATACATAAACATGTACATATATATGAGTATATATAAACATTTATAATGAGCTATCAAGGGAAGTCTTTGGTGGAGGAATTGGTAAACTAGTTGTAGATTAAATCTTCAGGACCAGTTGGCATCCATTTAGCTTTAAAGGAATTCACAAGAAATATAAAATATGATCAAATGCCTTCCCAACATAATAATAATGACAGTCAATATAATATAGAAATTGAGAGGTAGCTTAGTAAAACGGGCAGAGCTAGCCTTTGAGACAAAAAGACCCAAGTTCACATGTAAATTCTGCCACAAGTCACTAAACTTCTCAATGTCTCAAACTCTCTGAGGCTATGAATTGCAGAGTAGATCTGTTTTGGTAGAGGGAATGTTTCTCACTGGGAGTTTCTTATGCTAATGTAATCATAAGTCTGGTCTAAAAAAACAATTCAAACCAAAATAGCTGACAGTTATATTCAGCAAGGCATCATGAGAAAGTAGACAGAGATCTGGCCTTACAGTTAGGAAGATCTGGGTTAAAAAAACTACCTCTGGTACATACTGGTCATGTGATCCTTGGCAAGTCACACCCTCTTAGTAACCCAAGTAAGACACACAGCTCTTGGCTATGAATTGCAGACCAATTTACTAATATGCATTGGTAGAAGGGATGTTCTATTTTTTTTTTGCGGGGGAGGGGTAGGAGAAGCAAGGCAATTGGGGGTAAATGACTTGCCCAAGGTCACACAGCTAGTTAAGTGTCAAGTGTCTGAGGTTGGATTTGAACTCAGGTCCTCCTGATTCCAGAGCTGGTCCTCTATTCACTCTATACCCCGGCTGCCTTGGAATCTTCTATTTTCAATAATTTTTTTTATACCAATAAAATTACCAGTTCTAAATTGCACCCTGCTCCCCTTCCCCCCTCAAAAAAAATCTCAAATTAGAGTTTGTATAGTGTTTGATGGCTTATCCGGCAGTTTTTTTTTAAAACAATAATCTGTCAAGTTGGTAGTGTGTAAAGTAGATAGCCAAACAGATCACCATGTGAAGGACAGGCAGATTGCCAGTATGGTTCCTGTCCATAATCACTGTTCTAGAAGGGACCCTGAGAGCTGTGGAGTGGTGAAGCTGACTTCCTCTGATAGGGATATTGGCAAAATAGACAATAGATAGGATCAGTGAACATTTCAGCAAATGCACCCTATTGGTACAAAGCTTGCCTAATGTAGCAACTTTTTGTTTGGTTATTTTCTCATTTGAGGAACAAAGGGGGAACTGGAGGGTGTGTTTTATTTGTGCTTCTAAAAAGCTTTGGACAAGATTCCACATTAAAAAAAAGGTATTGGAAAAAAATCAAGATGAGGTTGAGAATGCCTTATTTTTGAGAGGGAATTGGCTAGAGACCAGAAAAAAATGCAGGGAAAATTCCTGAATATCCCTTCACTCTGGTATGACACTTGTTTGATTTCAATTTTTTTAAAAATCAGATGAGGGACATACATAGCGAAAATCTCATGATCATCCTCAGATGTCTCTAAGTTCTGGGTATTGAAGTGTTGAGGCAATGGGTATAAAATTTAGGAAGAATTTCTGAGACTGTGTGATTGAATGAGTTTTAGGTGTTGACAAGTATTAGATAGGTCAGGAAAAAAAAAACAACAAATTAATTATGGGCCTTCTCTCAGTTTCTCACTTATGACACTATCTTCTCCTCTGAGCAGGGGTGGGTTGGGAAATGTTTAATAAATATCTCTCTCCTCCAGAAAATGTGCCTATAACACACTTCTAAGTTTCAACTTCATTACTAACATTTTTTTGCCATCACTTTCATAGGTCTAGAGACAATCTCAAAAACAAGAAATCAAACCTGGATGTGTAATGTTTGCCCATTTCCAAGGTGTAAATACCCTGAAAATTTAACAATCATTCCAAGACTTGGTTAGAGCTGGTTTTAACTAATCCTTACCTCTACGCTTTTGGCCTCGCCAACCCCCTATATCTGGAATACACTTTGTCTTCCTCTCTGCCTCCCTGAGTTCTCTTCCTTCAAAAAAATGGCTCAAATCTTTTACAACAGGGTCTCAGTTTCTCTCTCTCTCTCTCTCTCTCTCTCTCTCTCTCACTCTCTCTCTCTCTTTCTTTCTGTGTGTGTGTGTGTGTGTGTGAACTCTGATAGTCTTATGAAACCTATGAATCCTTCTGAATATAATGTTTTATTTTTAAAAATTCCTCTTTGAAGGAAATACTAAATTTCATTTGAAGATTTGTGAAAATGAATATGAATTTTTTTCCCCATCCAAAGTCAAGGACCTTCTGAAATCTTTTCATGGATCCTTTGGGATGTTTTGGACCCCAGGTTTAAAAATCTCTGTTCTAATATGAAACCCTAACTGATTTTCCCACTGTTAATGCCCCCCCCCCCCAATTACCTTGTAGTCAACTGCTTTGTATTAATTCACTTCATACTTATGCTGTCTATATTTTTATATGTGTTTGTTGTCACCACCATTTGAATGCAGGCTCTTTAGGGATTATTACATTCATTATATTTTTATCCCCAGTGCCTAGCACAGTATCTGGAACATAGCAGGTGGTTGATAAATGCTTACTGACTGGCTTATTGTTCAGTGGGCTCTGGAAGATTTATACATTACTAGGAAAGGGATAGTAAAGGGTCAGAGCCATTTCTGTTTTCTGATCAAACAGTTTGTGCACTGTCTTGATTCATTCTTTTTTCCAAATAAGTGTAGTATAATTTTTGTGTATCACTGAACTCTATGGTGTCATGAAGACTATGGACCCAGGTTCAAGTCCTGATTCATCAACTTACTCCCTTTATGACTTTGGATAATTCAATTTAACCACTATTTTTTTAGGTACCTACCACATGCCAGGTACTGTGCTAGGTACTGGAAGCATGGAAACACATCCTGCCCTCAAGGGATGAGTCACTTCAGCAGTCTGGGCTTTGGTTTCCTCACCCCTAAAATGAAGGCATTGAAATTGGTGACTTCTAAGAATTCTTTCATTCAAGCTTGAAATCCTTGATCATATAGTAATTTTACTGCAGTTTCAGAAATCCTCAGTAAAACATATCCATTGGTTCTCCCTGGAACCTGAGGTCACGTTTAGGCATCTGTATCAGTTTCTTCTCATTGGTGGTGAGAGTGATTACTTGATGCTTCTGCATGAGGTGGAGTTGTTGAGAGTTTGAGAAAGTAGACCTCTTCTGGATTTGACTGTCCTGAAGGCAGGTCCAGAGGGTGGAGTAATCATTCTCTCCACCAGTGAAGAGAATATGAGACAAATGCCCAGACTCGAGCTTTAGTTTTCATTTCTTATCCAGATTTATGCCCTGGAGACTTAATGCGCGATAGACACTAAGACAGGGTCTGCTCAAAACTGGGTCATTGGAGAATAGCATAGAAAATATTAGATCAGAATTACAGTATCTCCAATTCTGTACCACTTCAAGAGGATTCTGGCTTCCCCAAAAGAAACAGAAGGACCTGGAGCAAAGCAGTCAAAATGAGTATGGGAATGGAGTGGTTTTTGCAAGAGAGTAGATCAAAGCAAGTTGAATTCTAGGGTGGAAAATACAAAAGAGGAAGGCAGAAAGCATGCTAGTGTTTCTTTCAGGTATTCATATCTCTCTGGGGCAGCTAGAGAAGTCAGTAATATTCTTCTTTTTCACATTGGGAATTGTGGAGAAATGGATCCTGGCATAGAACAGCCTAGACTTAGAAATGGAAGACTTGGCATTTTTAAGAAATTATTTCAGACTTGGACAAATACTGCGCCGTGTATGGGGACTCTATATTTTAACAAGATAGAGAATTTAATTAGAGTGGAAAAATAAAATTATATTTGTGAAAACATAAATGCATGTGTATAGTTAAAGATTTTCCCCTGTAAAACAATCTTTTTTTAATTACACTGATTTTGCAAGACATGATTAACTCATCTCATAGGCTAATTGCATTTTATGTCAGGGTTTGGTTGTATGTAAGTGTTTTTTGAGAACATGATTTGACTCCCAGGTAGCCATCTGTATATATGTAGCAAATGTTAAAATCAGGTCCTACTGTTTTCCTTGTGTCTGCTTATATCTTTGGCCAAATCCCTTCTCTAAGATTGCCACTGAATGAAACAGGCATCAATCCATCTCAACAGTCTTAACTGTGTGTCCTGTTTATTGGTGAGAGTGAAAAATTAAGCTTTTACTGCCCTCTATTTTTGCCTCTTACTACAACAATGAATCCCCCAATTCACACCCCCTGGATGTCACTTTTTTTTTTTTTACCCTCCTGGATCTACAGTGTACCTTTTTCCACCCACCCCCTTCATTCATCTTAGCATGCTGGAGGCAGACATATTTTCAAAAATAATTATTTCTTGCACCTCTAAGTCTCCATCAGCTTAAAGGTTCTGTGAACAAAGATGTAATCTTGGTTTTTCAATAGTCTCTAGAGCAGAGTCCTCATTTGAGTTCTAGCCTCTGTTGAATAGCTCACTAATGCTTTAATCAAAATCATTAAATTATCCAGATGTCATTTTATATACCTTGGTTTACTATCATTTCCCATGAAGTAGCAAGAAAGACTATTAAAATGCTCTGGTGAGGTCTTCATTCAAAATAATATGAAAAATTAAAAAAAATCTTTCATTAGCCGTGTCTTATGAAAGGCAGAAAGTGGATCTTTTGTTTTCAAACTGCTCATACTTTTCAGTTGTATGTTGTGCTTTGTACAATTTTTGTAGTAATAAAGAACGTTGTACAGTGGAAATGACACTGACCTTGGTATAGGAAATCCCTGGGGTTGATTTCCTGTCTTTGACACTAGGAATCACAGAATCATAGTTTAGAATGAGCACGAACATTGGATATCACATCATTCAGACCTCTCATTCTTCATTTTTCAGGGGAAATAGAGGCCAGAGAGGTGCAGTGATTTGCCCAATAGGAAGTAAGAGATAGAGATAGGAAACAAACCCAGCTACTCTGACTGAAAATTCTGTTGTAAGACCCTGGATGAATAATCTCTATGAGCCTCAGTTTCTTTATTTTTAAAATGTGGGCATTCATATCTCTACAGTGTATGCCACTGGGTCTTTGTGAGGATCAAATGAGACAACATGTGTAAAGTGGTCTGATTCACATTCCTCCAAAATCAACTGCCAGGGATTTGAAAGTTCATCCGAACATTTGTATTATCTAGAAAGAAAGTGTTTGAGGTCATTACTATTTAAAAGTGCCAGCAATAAGTTTACTGCCTGACTGAATGTCTCATTCAATCATTTCTATTTGTTATATGGATGATTTGTTGTATATTCTTTTAGGTAAGATGGCTTGACTAGTAATTAACAGAAACAATCTCATTGAAAATTCTGGCTATGCCTTCTATATGACCAAACTATTGTACGATGTGAAAGTATTTGCAGATCCTATACATGATTGCATGCCACCATGGGGGGGGGGGGAAGGGAGGGGAGAAAATCTGAAACTCAAGTGATTGTGGAACTGAATCTTGTAAATTAAAAGTAAATGAGTAAATAAAAAAAAATTCTATGACACAAACACAAAATTAAAAAAAAAAAAGAAAATTCTGGCTATGTGACTTTAAAAGGTTTTGGCTGGGCTCCTGATTTTCATCATTATTAGGTCATCACATCATTATTTTGGGTTTGCATTTGGCAACTCCTTCCTGATGTTTTAAAGTTGAATGCAGGTGGGAGGGTGGCCTGGCTGTGTTCACTACACATCATAATTTTCACAGAAATCTCACCCATGACTCCAAAGTTTGTTGGGAAATAACAGTTGCCTAGGAAACATACTAAATAGAGACATTACATTATCTTAATCAGTTTCAATGTTATGCAAACCTAAGTGAGAAAAAAATCAGCGTATATGTATTTATGTGAGTATGTGTTTCATGAAATCACATCAAAATGAATTGACGATATAAAAGTGCTGATATCACATCATATCTGAGCATTCATCAAGAAGCCACTTAACATAGCCAGCACATACAGCATATTTCTGTAAAATACTCGATTTTCTGTGGCATTCTTGTCCTAGGAATCAACATCATGAACCCAGTAAAACCCCTTTGATGATGTTGAAAACCAAAGGGGATTGTTGTTGAGAGGAAACTGTGCTGAGTCTCTGAAATTAGCTCCAGTAACCCAAAAACTATTGCCTGACTTTGCTTGAAACATTGCAGTATTACTCTGCAGATGATCTTGAGCCTTTTTTAAATAGAAACCCAGATTCCTAGGGCTATTTCTTTATCATTTCTCGGTGGGAGCATAGATGAAAACAGCAACAAACAAAATACATCAAATGAATTCTTTTTGTGGCCACATAATTTTCAAGTCATTTCATTCCTTGGCTATTTTTTATCCTGAAATTTTAAGGGTAATTTAAAACTATAACCTTAATATTATTATATGTGAAACTAAAGTCCTTACTAGTCCAGATTATTAAAGTTCCCATGACCTTTTCTGCAAGAACAGGAGTGTTAAACCCTAGTGTCCTGGCCCCCATCCAGGTTGGGTAATTACTATCTGCCTTGTGAAAATTCTACCAGGTTTCTTACCACCCCCTCACTTATCCTTCTAAAAATGTAGAGCAGAGAGACCAGTTTGTGTTTTCCCAGTCTCGAATTTGGAGGCTATGTTGATGGATCAAGAATTCCTTTCAATGATATTCATTTAGTTGGCCAGGAAACAAAATTGAGTCTGTACCTAAGCACATTGGTTAATAATCAGTGTGAATATATTTAACCTGGTGCTTCCATTCATCAAAAATTATATTTCAATTTAACTCTTCTTTCCAAGGGAACAAGACAAAGGAAGACAAAAAAAAAAGATGACTTTAAAAATTTCTGTAGTTGGTTTTTTTTTTACTTTGAAATAGCACAATTAAAGAGAATAATGAACACAGTATGAACTTCAAAATGTTTCATTTAAACCTCTAAACTCAGAAAGTCTTTTCTAACATACCTATATTCTAGATATCTAACCAACATATTTCTCTAAGCAAAAAGGTACAAATAAATCCACACGTTTGACTTTACCATTTAAAAACATTGATTCTGATTCATTATTATCTTCAAAATGTCTACCGTGTTGATTGGCTTTTGAAATATTTCTGTTTTTGTTAAATTATGTCCCATTGTGGCATCAAGGTATTTAAATTGGTTTGCTCCAGTTAGTCTAAAAGAGATTCATGCTCATGCATTAAGGTCCTCTGCATATTAAAACTTCCCTAAAAAAGTAGTTTAAAAGCAATTTTAGTAAATAATGGAAAATACATTGTTTACTTTGGGTCGTGCTTGAAATAATGAGAGTCTAGAGAAAATATTATCAACACATTAGATATTCAAGAGAACGGAGATGCAATACTAGGAAAGCTATAATACAAAAAAAAAAAGAGGACAGCGTTGTAATGAACAACAGTTTAGACATAGGACATTAGATATAATGTTTATTGCAGCAAAAATAAAACAACACAAGTATGGCTTTTGGCCTTTTCTTGAAAAAAAAAAGTTATGGGCAAGTAAAATAGCAGCAACATGTTCATAATTGAAGGAAATGCAATTTCCTTCATAAAGACCAATAAAATGATTACAGGGCTACAGGCATCAACTCGAATGGGGATAATAAGGACTATACAAGGTGAAATTCCAAATAATGAATTTGAAAGTGATGCAGCTTTTAATTTGTATTAATTTCTATTAGGAGTTTTTCCTCTCAAAGAGAATAGTGACTTTTAACATCAGGAGAGACATATTTCAAGCAGGAACTTTTTGATTTTTATTACTATGTAGGTTTCAACTTGGATAATTTCTTTTGAACATCTGTCCTGACATTCTCTATGTGAATAAACCAAAAAGACGTATCAAATAGTCAAAACTCTCCTTCCCACCGGAATTTATAGCTTGCCTATTGAATTAGATGTAGGCTAAAGGTACTTCAGAGAGGGAGAGAGGGCAAATGGATGCACATATTAGGGGTGTTCATTATTGTACTTGAGTTGTACCTCTTTACTTAATCTGGAATTTAGGTAAAAGCTTCCTGCACTTAGTTGATAGAACTGAGTAAGAAGACAGCCACCTACAAAACCAATAGCAGTATTATCACCAAGGGAAAAGAAATCCTGGAGGATTAAGGCACGTTATCTGATAAAGGATAAGACGGAAAAAGCACAATGAAAAGTTTGAGAAGAAATTGATAGTATTTAAACAGAGCATCTTTCAAACAATCATTTATTAAACCAATTTACTCAAATTTGAAATGGTGTGGAAAATACAATAATATAACATACAGCGTACATACCACTGCAAAACCAATCATATTCTCTGTAATATTTTCGTACCTTACCTTGATGTGTATAAAAAACCTAACACTATATCTTGTGACTGTGACTTTCACAGAAGAATGCAATCTAGGGAGCAAGATTAAAAGTATATTATTAGAGTGGCCAAGAATGAGAATAGAACTTCTTAATCTTTTTGTACTTGAACCCTTTTGGCAAGCTGGTGAAACTTATGCCCCCTTTTGAGAACTGTATTTTTTTAATGCAGGAAATAAAATGCATAAGATTTCAAAGGAAAATAATGATATGGCAATACAGTGATCAAAATATTAAAGCAAAATTCACAGATCGCAGATCAAGACCTCCTATACTAGAGTATACTTTTTTTCTTACAGATTTGATTTGTCTCTTTATATTTTATAAAATGCTCCCAAAAGGGATTTAGGATTTCTTAAGCAGATTCTCATGTCTTTAAATATATTACTTAAGCAAACATTTATATTCTCATGCTGGGCATTCTCTTTATTCTCATTTCTGTGCTTACATGATATAACCAACAAGAGGAATAGAAATGTAGAAAATTACTAATTAAGCTTTCCTTGTAGCACACTCATTACTACATTAATGTGTGTGTGTTTGTGTATGTGTGTGTAGTAGAGTCCTATCTTGCCCTTTGTAAACAGTTTCCAGTAGACAAGATTTGCATTCTGGTATTAATGAACTTCTATGACCGTTTGTGGTTATACTTAATGGGGCATACCTTTCCATTAGAAAGCCAGGGACTTTCTATAGGAGTTCATAGACTTTTCGTGCAGTGAGAGTTAGATGGTTGCCCATTGTCTGAAGGGTACTGCATGGATTGTAAAGACAAGTTACCTTTTATCCATGTGTTCTCTTGGGAGAATTCAAAAAGGTATAATAGATATTTGTAAAATATCTATTGAGAAAACCAACATGAAATAGTCTGTATTCATCTGAAAGGGGCATAAATGTTATATGTTCAAATCTATGACTACTTAACTCACTACACTTTCTATTAATTCTTTTTAGATGGTAGTCATAATCAATCACTGAAGTTGGTGAGACTTAGCAGTGTCCAAAATGACTTAATAGCATGCTGGAAAACACAAGTGTTTCCACTGGGAAATCTTGAGTTATTTCGACACTTGTTTGACAGAGAGTATTATTTACAATAGATGCTAGAGAATGTAGTATGTTTGATATTGTCACAATGAATAATTTTTTACAATATGTTGTTTTTCCTTGAAAGGACTCCATAATCTTTAGGCTTTAGCTTTACCTTCCTGTGGGTTCCTGTGAGGCTCAAAGAGGACAACTTATAACAAGCTCTTTATGAATTATAAAGTCCTATACAAATGTTGGTGCCATTGTTATTATATTAGAGGTAGTATAATCAGTATTTTTGAATAATAATTACTAGCACAATCCAGTGTACTTTTTTCATAATCATTGCATAATTGATGAAAGAACAATATACTGGCTATCCAGAATAGAATCAACTTGAAAACTTGAAGAATTTTTCTCATGAAAATGAAATTCTGCTATTGAAAATTCGCATGCTCCTCTTAGGTGTATGTTCTCTTTAATACCCTATTAAAGTGAACATATATTTCACTCCATAAGGACTCAATACTATAGGCAAACCATGCTAAGAATGGAATCATGCTGTTTCTAGGGATGTGATACATTCACACACACGTACACACACATATATACATGTGTATGTGTATATGAATATATGTATGTCTGAATCTGTGCAGTAGCAAACTTCATTATAATTGCTTTCAACTATTTAATAGAATTGAAAGGACTTCAGAATTTCTTTTGAAAGAAAAAATTCTGCAACATAAGGCCACCAGAGTGATCCTTGTATGAATGATCAAATGATTTAAAAGACTAATTACTTAGTAATCACTCTGTATTATCTGATTGTTATCAAAATGATGCAGAGACAATTTGGGGGCTGATTGTAGTTTTCCAATTTACTTGATAAAACGAATATGGATAAGGGTCACCTGAAAACATCTATCTATTTAATAATGCAGCTACCCATCTTCTCCATTGAACATATAATTTCTAAACTCTTTCTTCTGAGGAGCACCTAAGAAAGAGTCTACATATGAGGTCTCTGGACCCCAGAGAAAGGCAAACCACTAATTTGAGTTGAGATGTTCAAAGGAATTATCCTGATTGCTTTTATTCTTCAACCAATATTGTCTATTCCCTTTTTTGGCTTTAAATTCATAACATGGGGGAAAGAAAAGACAAAAGAATGTAGCAAACGCTAAAGTGCTCATCATAATCAAAAGTAGAAAACAAAGTTCTTTTTTAAAACAAGAACATTCCCTCTCGCCCTTTTAAAATAGCTTTTCTTTCATGGATTCTGCACTGGGATTGAGGGCATACTTTGATTGATTTCCTCTTAACCCCTAAATATAAATGGTATTCAATTCTTGAAATATTAAAGTTACTACTACTACTAGGTTACATTTCTATAGCACTTTAATATTTGTAAAATATTTTAATACATGTTGCTTGTTCCATGCTATATGCTATTATATCTACCATCATATATAACATATAATGTAACAGATCTATGAGAAAAAATGTTCTAAACATGATTTTACATGTGAAAAAGTATACTGGTACATATACAATTAATGAATTAAATGTATTCAATACTCCTTTAAAAAGAAGTGCTACTGAATAATTTACATTTTTTAGTTATTCTGAAGGCGGTAGACATTGTGATATCAGATGTTTCTGTTGATTTCAATAAAAGTCACTCAAGCTCTTACATTTGAGGGTAGGTAGCATACGTTGTCACCACTGCCTGGTCCAAAGCACATGTTCTTGAGTTGGGCAACATCAATTTAATTTCAATTGGGTGTAGAAATTGATTGCTATTAAACTATGCTTCAGTTTACAAGTTAAAACATGTGCAATAGGGAAACATCAAAGGTTAGCTTGCTATCATTAGAAGACTTCAAAGAGAGTAGCTCGAAAGCCTTTAAGTTTTATGGCAGGTGCACCATAGAGATGCCAGGTCATTGCAGGGAAGTGAGGAGAAGACTACACTGAAACAAGGTTGTCTACAGCTCTTTTATCTGTGAAGCAGGGCAGGAATCTTGGGTTAGAAAGAGTTTTACACTGATTTGAATACTGGACATCAAGCCTCTCTGATTTCAGTTGCTCTCAGCATGGAAGCTTGTAGTCATGGCCTCTACTGATGGACACATCTGGGTAACAGAAAAATGATCCTCATCATAATGTCATAGACCACAGGGTTTTCTGTGCAATTCCAACCCTCCCCACCCCCCAGCTCTTCTCATATCAGGATTTAGGTATTTTTGATTTTCTTATATGAACAAAGGTAACTTCTAAGAGGGATTGTTTCCAATTTTTTAACTGCTCATTTACTTTGCTCCATGTCAAGGCATTTTCTATTTGAGAGAAACAGGGAATAATGAAATTTCTACTTAACCAAAGCAGTACAATAAATCTAGCTTCTTCTTGGTTAAAGCATCCTCATATAATTGTTCCCTTGATGAGATATTACACAAACCTATATAGAGAATAATATCTTTACAATCGAATTAGGGGATGACAATGGCTAATTTTTAGTTGATTAGAGCAATGCGTGTACAGTACATGAAAACAAATACTTAGGGTTTAGGGTCTTAGATAACTTAGGTTTTGTTTTGTTTTTTTTCCCACTTAGCCTCATCTGCACTGTCCTGGGACACATTAATTTCGTATTGCTTAACAAGTGTATCCTTTATATTGTCATAAGACTAAAATATGGCTCTGCTTGTTGTTCCCACTTTATTAAAACCAAACTGAATTTGCCCAGGAAGCTAAAGAAAAAAACAAACAAAAAACCAAGCCCACAAACCACATGATTTTTAGTTGGAGAGGTTTGGAGGTTTTTTTGAATCTAATGAATTAATATATTTAAAGAACACAGTTAAAACCATTTTAGACTGCTTTGATCATTCACTTACATGTCATTAAGTAGTCTAAGCATTTTATTATGAAAGGGTTGTGTTTACAAATTAGTTCAAAGAACATGTTTCCCACCGAAGACCTGCATATATATTGTGTTTTATTTCAGCAGCACATGACACAACCTTAATATTAGAGCCAGATGATTAAAAGAACATTACCTGAGCCTTGAGAGTCACTGAATGAGCTATGCTAAATTGGTTGTTTTCTGTTTTGTGATTAATTGTGCTTCTAAACCATATTTTAGTGTGCTTTGTTTTTCTGTCCCCAGTCATCCCATATTATTAAAGAGAAATTCTGCATATCTCTCCTGGAGTCCAATTAAGGATTTGCATCATGACTAGATTTTTCACTTTAATTACTGTATATAAAGTAGGTTTTGACTTATTTCCATATTTATCAAACTATGCAGAAGAAGCAAAATTCATCAAATAAACAGATATCTGTGGCTATAATTGCAGCCTGCATCGAGCATGTAAGAAGAAAATATGAGGGTCCAAATTTCATTATGTAGAACATAATAAACATCTGAATAATTAAACTGTGTGTAAATCACAGGCTTGGCAGTAGTAAGAATAGGAGAGACACCTTCATTTGATCAGAAAAAATATTTCTAAATTTATTCATAAAAATACATTCTAAATATTGGGCAATCAGCTATGAGGAGAAAAAACCTTACAGCTTGTTATCAGGTGAAAAATATAACATAGTATAATGTGCATTCAAAAATACTTTTTCATTAATTATAATATGTGATTAGATTTCTGTGGGCATGGATTTAAAAATGCTTCCCCCTCATCAAACAGAAGAATGAAACTGATACAAATTAATATTAGCAAATGATTTTTAGTATCTTATACTGTCTTTGTACATGCACATACACACACACACATACACAGACATATGTTGTAAGAGATTAACTAATGAACTGATTCATCAAATACTGTGATAAAATATATATCTTGGACTTAAATTTCTGAGATTTAAGCTCCCAAATAATTATCTCTCCTTATAGACACTTCCCATCATACCTTTTAATGGAATTGCATGTTAACAAACTTCCAATTAAATAAACATATATGGCCATATCTTTTTTTAAATCAGCTTACCCACATTACAGATAAAAAATTCAGGCTCCAGTGATTTGGGACTCCAGGACTATTCATATTGAACATGATGCTTTAACTTTGAATTGATATTCAGAAAAAAGTAATACTTTTTTTCCTGTCCCTTTGTGTCTACTTGATGTTTGGGGTAAAAATGCTTGTCAGAAGTGAATGTATTTTTATTAATTTGATAACTTTTTGAACATGCAGGTTTTTCCCCCCATCAGATTTTCATTAGAGTTAAGCTTCTGGAAAGGAAAAAAAAAAGTTCTAATTTTCAATATGGTTGGGTTTATCAGGACTCTGTATTAATTTATTGAGTGTGCCCTGCTGTGAAGGCAGCTGGTTTCGTTTGAATTACATATAAAGTATAGATAAAATGATGAACCTTTTTGGCTTTCACTACCTGAAAATTTATTGTGTTTTGATTGTTCCCCAGGATTTTAGAAATGAAGACATTTAAAAATTTGAACTTTTTTTTCTTACTTTGCTCATTCATTTTCTCTCTAACTTAACACCATAGTTTCTTTTTTTTCACTGACTTGTTTATTTACTTTTAGTTTACAAGATTCAGTTCCACAATCCCTTGAGTTTCAGATTTTCTCCCC
>CM053591.1:164005567-164073189 GCA_028646515.1 Pseudochirops corinnae | reverse complement strand
TGGGCATAGTTCCAGATTGCTCTCCAGAATGGTTGTATCAATTCCCAACTCCACCAACAGTGCATTAGTGTTCTAATTTTTCCACATCCTCTCCAGCATTTGTCATTTTCCTGTTTTGTCATCTTAGCCAATCTGACTGGTGAGATGACACCACATAGTTTCTTTCTGCCTTCCAAACATCACCCCACTCTAAGTGTCATAACAATAGAGGATATAGTTTTCAAGTAACTGTACCAAATATTGTTAATTTTACTTTTTTACGTAGAATTTTATAAAAAGAGCAATTTCACATTCACAGCAGAACAAAAGAGCAATGTGTATGAAACCATGAATTTCCACTTTGTACCATTTGCTTTAAAGAGAATATGTAATCAATTTCATACATTACTTTCAAAACTGTACAGCTTGCCTGTGCTTCCTTTGGAATTTCCTTTTCTTCTCTACTGTGTATTAAAAAAAATCAATGGCTTTTTTTCTTTTATAGAAAAGCATCACTATTGCTTGAAGCTATTTCTTCCCCAGTATTATCTCCCTTCTTATTCCTGTCTCATTTTGATGTTTCCCTGTTGAGTTTGATGCATTTCTTCACCATTCTGCTTGTTCATGTGCATTCAACCCTTGTTTATCTGCTTCATATTTGATTGAGAATCTGATGCCCCCTACCATTTTTTCGTCTTTGCTTATACAGTTTTCTTCTCACACACCCAAATTATGATAAAAGCAAATTCCACCCTTCCTTCTTTTTAGCCTGGTATATTTCTCTTTTCATCCTCTTTCCTCCTTTCCCTCTTCAAATCCCCACAACAGAACCAATTCATTCTCATTTATAGTTTTCTTTCCTTAATTTTACACCCTAAATTCCCTTTGAAGACATTTTTTTTTAAAGGAACTCTTCTTCCTTTGTTGGAACATTGGCACTTCTTCCTATTGCACCTGTCAATTACTCAAATACATTTATCTTTGTAGATTTCTTGTGGCTCTTGTGTTTGTATTTCAAAGTTTTTAATCAGGTCTGATCTTTTCATTAGAAATACTTGAATGTCCTCTATTCTATTTTCATTCCATGGAGTAATATTCCTTTTTACAGGGTAAGTTATTCTTGGTTATAAGACTCTATTGGTTGCATTTTGAACTATTATATTTTGAGGTCTCTCATAGCATAAGCTACAAGGTCTTTTGTGATCTTTACTATGGTTCCTTGGTGCTTGAACTACTTTCTAGATGCTTGCAGGATTTTCTTGTGTGACTTAAACTCTGCATTTGGGCTGTGACATTTCTCACACCTTTTTCTTGCGGAGTTTTTTTTCCAGGAAGTAATCAGTGTATTGTGTTCTATCTACACTGCTCTTCAGGTCAAATACCTCTTGGAAGCTTTGAGTTTCTGATTTATTGGAATGTAGCACCCAGAATTTCTAAAAAAAAAAAATTCATGTCAAGGAGTCTACTGATTGTTACATTACCACTTGACCTACTATGTAGGTCAGCTGTTTTAGATTTCAGGTATCTAAAATCTTTTGTATTTTCTTTTACTTTTTCAATCTTTTGATTTTGTTTTAATATTTTTTGTTACCTCATGGAGTCACTGATATTTGTTTGGTCCATTTCTGTTTTAAAGAAGTCATTACTTAAGTAAGGATTGTATTTTTTTTCCTTCTAAGTTCTCCTTCCAATTCTTTTCTCCAGAGTTTTAATTTTTTTTTTTTTAAATCTCTTGTTTTATTTTCCATGAGTATCCATTCATGTAAACCTTCTGGAACATCCATTATTTCCTTTGAGTCTCTGCTTGCAGTTACCATGAAATTACTATCTTCCTCCTTTTGGTGATTCTTACATATACATTAAAAATATTGGTTGGTACCTTCTCTGGTTTATGAATTTTTTTAGCTTTAGCTCTTGCTTGGCACATAGTAAGCACTTGATAAATGCTTGTTCCTTTCCTTCTCCTCCATGTTTGGTCTCACCCTGGGTCCTTTGGGTTTCAGTGATGAATTCCCCCTTGGATCCTCCTGAATCCCCCTTGGATCCTTGAGGTTTAGAATTCTGAATCTTTAGGGTCCTCTGTGGTACCTATATATTGGTAGGAATCTTGGAATTCCTGAATATCTGGATTTCACTAGTGTAAATGCTGTTATACTTCATTAATCATTACTACTCCTAGGCTTCCAAGATACTCTGGGACTTTGTATCCTCCTTGGAGTTTTCTGTGAGAGGTTGCATCCAGAAGAAAACTGAGGCTTGCAGGCTATATATTTCTGGTAGAGGTGAGAGGCTGGCAGCTTGTTTGCCTGTATTGGTTTTGATGGCAATTCCATTTTCTACTGCCCATGGGATTCTGACTGACTTTTGGTGCTGTTCTGGGTTGGTAGAAGTGACTCTAATTTCCCATTAAATTTCTTGGTGATGATTTGTTCTGTTGTGAATTTCAGTGTCTTCCTTGAGTAGGTATATGGGAGCTGAGTGATCTCACTCCATTGAGGTATACATCTTCTACTGTACCCAATTGTTAAGGGAAATTCTATGTTAGTAACCTACTTCTTGAATGAATTTCAGCACTGAAGGAATTTATCATTTTCTTATATGTTAGCTTTCATAGTGGAACTTTCCAGCTACAGTTCCCCCACTTCTCTAATAAAGAAGGGAGACATTTTTTATCTCTTCTTTGGAGAAAGTTTGATTATTATACTTGTACAGGGTTTAATTTTTATTGTCATTGTTCTTTTCATTTACATTATCATACTCATGGTGTATATTGTTTTTATGACTTTGCTCACTCCTCTACATCAGTTCATATAAGCCTTTTCAAGTTTCTCTGAATTTTCATATTCATTCATTTTTTTCACAGAGTAATATTCTACGATATGCAGGTAATACAATTTGTTTATCCATTCTTCAATCGTTTATCGTTTGCTTTGATTCCAATTCTTTGCTACCACAAAAATGCTGCTATAAATATTTTGGTGCATGTGGACCTTTCTTTCTGTCTTTGGTCTTGTTGAAGACATATATATATATATATGTATATGTATACATATATATATATATATATATGTAAGGCCACTTTAGTTGATTTCTTTTTTCTTTTCTTTCTTTTTTGACTTTTTTGGAGGGCAGGGCAATTGAGGTTAAGTAACTTGCCCAAGGTCACACAGCTAGTAAGTGTTAAGTATCTGAGGCTGGATTTGAACTCAAGTCCTCCTGAATCCAATGCTGGTGCTCTATTCACTGTTTAGTTGATTTCTTAGCATAATTCCAAGTTGTTTTCCATATTAGTTGAAAAAATCCACAGCTACAATAACCATGTATCACTGTACCTATTAATTATTTGAATAAATTAAACAAACATCATTTTAAAAAGTAGGAAGTGAGGGAAATGGGACCTGAATTTTCCTAATTTTGGTTTGTAGAATACCCAGAATGATATCATAAGCAGGATTTTTTCCCACATCAGTAGAACATGATGCCTACAAAAATATTTAGGATTTTCTTTTTTTAAAGAAGCATTTGTTCAAGATTTTCATGCAAGTCAGATGAAAGGTACTCCTGACCTTTCTCATAATCAGGAGCAGATGTAAGTGGACTTGACATAAAATGAAGTATAATTATTAAGAGACATTCTGGAAGAAAAAAAAGCAACAGGATTTGATCCCGCCAGCATGAGTGATAAAGAATATCTAGGAAGACCAGGAGGTTGAGAAGGTAGAGCAAGCTGCTCCTTCAGGGACAAAATCTCTAAAACTCTGTTGGTACAGATATGGGATTTTTTGGTAATATTGGTGAGATGCCTATGTAACCATAGCATCTCTATACAGTAGATATTATGGCGATGCTGGCTGATGAATTTATGTACTTTGAGCGAAGAGGAGTTTTCATTTTTGTCTTTGTTTTCCCAGGCCTAACAGTGCCTGGCACAAGTAGGCACATAGATATTTGGTAAATGATTGATGACACTCTAATCACACTAGAGTTATTTTGGGAGAATAATAATAATCATAATAAATAATAGTACTGATAATAATAACAACTAGCATGTATATAGTTTTAAAAAGATTTACAAAGTGTTTTACGTATATTATCTCCTTGATCCACACAAAAACCTTGGGAGGTAGGAGCTATTGTTGTTGCTGAATTGTTTCTGATTCTTTGTGATGCCATTTGGAGTTTTCTTGACAGAGATATTGCAATGATTTGCCATTTCCTTCTCCAGTTCATTTGACAGATGAGGAAGCTGAGGCATACAGCATTAAATCATTTGCTCAAGGTCACACAACTATATAGACCAGATGTGAACTCAGGTCTTCCTGACTCCACTCTTGGTGCTTTACCCACTGTACCATCCAGTTGTCAAGGAGATATTATTATAACTATTTTATGGATGAGGAAACTGAGTCTGAGAGAGGTTAAGTGATTTCTCCAGGCTCATACAACTAGTAAGTATTTGAGAGAATCTTCTTGACTACAAATCTAGCACTTTATCCATTGTTCTACTTAACCACTTTAATTTTTGAGGAGAATTGTACTGTTTAGGGAAACTCTTCAGTGCTCAATTTATGTGTTACCTACTACAAAGTTTTCTTGATTCCTATAGTCACTAATGATCTCTCTCATCTCCCACCACCAAACATGTATTCTCTCTCTCTCTCTCTCTCTCTCTCTCTCTCTCTCTCTGTCTCTTTCTATCTCTCTCTATCTATCTCTCCCTCTCCTTTTCTTTCTCTCTCTGTCTCTGTCTCTGTCTGTCTGTCTGTCTCTCTCCTGCTTTTTATTTCTTATAGCACAATAGCATTCCATTACAATTAAATAACACAACTTGTTCAGTCATTCCCATATTGATGGGCATCACCTCAATTTCCACTTCTTTGCCACCATAAAAAGCCCTGCTATAATTATTTTTGTAATATAGGCCATTTTTCTTTTCATTTGGTCTCTTTGGGATATAGACCTAGTAATGATATTTGTGGGCCAAAGGGTATGCACATTTTGATTGACTTTATTATTTTCAGAAAGAAGATTATAACTTCTGTGATATTTCTTTTCAAGTAAAATGGAAGATTTCCACTTTTAAGACTTAACTAGTAGCACTTTCTGCTGTTGACAAAATAGAGTCTCTGACTCTTTTCCATTGTAGAAACTTCAATTCATTTTTGGCAATTCTTGGGTTCTATGATGAATATTTTGACTTGGATAACCCATATAAAAATCTGCTCAGTTCCACAGAAACACATTCAAGTGGTCATTCAACTTTGAGACAAAATAAATGTTGGTGAATGTACCTGATTCTTTGAAATGAAAATCTTGAATATTATAAAGACTGATATTCTAAAGAATTTTAAGATTTTCAAAGCACTTCATATAAACTATCTTATTTGAACTTGGCAACAACACTTTGAGGCAGATTCTAAGGGTATCATTACCCTTATTTTATAGATGAGAAAAATAAAGCTTGGAGACATAAGGTGACTTGCTCATGGGCACATAACTACTTAGTATAAGAGGAAAAATTTGGGCCCACCTCTTTGTTTGTTTGTTTGTTTGTTTGGGTTTTTTTGCTTTTTTGGAGGGGGAAAGGCTGGGTAGTTGGGGTTAAGTGACTTGCCCAAGGTCACATGGCTAATAAGTGTTAAATGTCTGAGATCAGATTTGAATTCAGGTCTTCCTGACTCCAGGGTCAGTGCTCTATTCACTGTACCACCTACCCAGCTCATGGCTCACCTCTTTGTAATTACAAGTATCAGTACTGTACTGCCATATCATGCTTCCTTGCCAATATAGTATGTTATCTATGTCCTTAATAGTAAATATTATTATATTCATATAGACTATTTGTGCCCAACCTGTAGTATAGCCCACTGAGCTTGTATTGGTTTGATCAGCCACTGTCAGACACACTGTATAGTTGCTTCGTAATGTCATTTTGGTCCTCTTCAAAGATGAAGAACAATAATGACAATTTAGTAATTGTTATTTATATTGAATATACGTGTGGTTTGTAAAGCACTTGACATCTATTCTCCCATTTTGACCTAAAAAAATGCCATAATGTTGGTGGAATCTTCATTTTATGATAGGAAAAATGGGCTGAATGAGCTTAGGTGATGTGTCCAAGACAGCATAGTTATCTGAGGCAAGATTTGAACCCTGACTCCAAGTTCAGGACTCTAGCTTCTTAGTCACATTTCCTCTGTTAATAATATGATATAATCATGGGCTAAACAAAATATTTACTTGGAATTTGCTTACACAGATAGATTGAAGAATTATAATTTTAGAAAGATACAACTCCAACTACCTCATGATGCTGAGTACTGATGAATTTTGCAAAAATGAAGAAGTAGAAATGATAATATCTATAACACTAACCCCACTGGGTAGTTGTGCGGATTCAATCAAAATCAATATATGCAAAGTGCGAGGCAAACTTTAAAGCTTTGCTGAAATGTTTGTTGATCTTTTTTTTTTTTAATTGTGAAAGGCCAACTTATTTGAATGCCATATCTATTGCTCTGAGAACTTGGTTGTTTTCAGTAAGGGAACCTTTAGAATTCTGGGGAGCTGTCCACAGCTGAAACTCTTACAAAAAAAAAATCAATTATGGTATATCCAGCCCCAGATGCCAGAGCTCAAAAGGCCTTTTGCTAAGTTATTTTGCCAGTGAATAAAACTGGAAATGAACTTTTGTAAGAGGTAATTTGCCTAATCTTAGAGCACCCATGCATATTTTGCCTCTGTGATTTAAATGTTTCTTCACAAAGATTGATAAACTTAGACACCTAACTTACTTTCTTGCTATCTGGTAAGAAATGGTGACAAATGTCCACATAAAAGTGAGAGCCAAACAATGGTAAACAGATGCTTATCACTTATCTGCCTCAGAGAAGTGTGGCAGAGTGGAAAGAGAGTGTGATTGTTCTTCAAGAGTCTGTAGAGGTCACCTTGTCCAACTCCTCCCTTTTATAGATAAGTAAACTCAGAGTTGTAAAGTGACTTGCTGAATATTACTCACGTAATAAATAACTGAGACAAGATTTGAACCATTTCCCTGTCTTCCATTCTAGTTTTCTTTCCTTTATACTATACTTCCCTACTCACATTTTCAGGAGCAAGAGCATGACTTGACATATTCCTTGTTCTCTATTGTCCTTCCATACTTCCCTTTTCACATTGTTATTCAGCAGCCTCTCCTATGAAGTTTGTTTGATTCACCCAAATCCCCACCCAATATCCTTGCATTTTTGCCTGTTTATTTTTTTTTTTACCACTCCACTCTATAGTTTCTGAACTTGATGACTACCTCCCCCAATCTCTCAGCCCCTCCATTCACTATATGACCAATTACTTCTGTCATTTTAAAAAGCGAAAACAAAACAAATTCACTCTCAGAGGAAATAAATGAAAATTTTAAAAATAATGCTCCCCAGATCCTATAGACAAGTCCAAAAGAGAAGTTCCAGATGAACTTTGAGTAGTGGTGGTATCACTGGGCTGAGGGATGTATTTTGACTTAGGAGGCATGAATTTGATTCCTGCTTCAGATACTCCCAAGCTGTGTCACTCTAATGTTAATGAAATGTGAGGTCTTTCCCACCCATTAATAGGCCTCACATGGAGCCTATTAAGGGGAGCTTGCTTAGAGGAAGCTTACTTATAGGAAGTCTCTGACACCTTTTGTTAATTTCTAATTAGGCACTGAGTCATGAGAGTTGTGATGCTATCTGGCTCTAAAAAGGGTATATATACTCTGAGGTTAGCATTTTGCTTTGGGGCTCACTCATTGGAAGAATGTTCTTGTGATTTGACCAGATGAGACTCTGAAGGGATGGAGTCAAGATGGCAGCATAGAAATAGGAGAACTCTGTGGCATCCCCCATAACTACCTCAAATACTTATAAAATATGACTCTAAACAGATTTTAGAGCTCCAGAACTCATAAAATGGCAGAAAAACAAGCTCTCACTGAAAGTAGCCTGGCAGATGGAGGGAAAGGGCTCATTGCAGTGCACTGGGAGCAGAAGCCAGCTCCATGTGGTTTTAGCCCCGGGCCATTCAGCAGAAGACCCAGCTTGAGCTTTCAGGAGAGTGGATCACTGGCAGCTGTGGCAGTTTCCAGAACTACCAACCCATAAGAGCCAAGGACCAAGGGAAAAAGTCAGTGGAATTCGGCTAAATTTTGGGGAGAGGGTCCGGCTGCGTGCCTCCAGAGCTAGAAGCAGTCTGAAGTGGTGGCCCTGCAGCTGCCTCCACATGACTGCTTCAGAAGCTCCTGGCCTGCAGATTGCAGGGGGGGCAAGCTATCATTCAGAGGCTAAGTGCTCTTGCCTTGAGCTGCCTGGATTGGGATCACAGTCCTGGGTGGTGGTCCTGAGGTGCATTTTCAGTGAGCTAAAGTTGGAGGGGGCTGCAGAGATGGTGGCAGCCTCCTAATAGCTCTGGCAGTGGCAAAAACCCCAGCAATATGGGACAGAGCTGTTCCCTCTGAAAGCAGAGTTCTACTGAGCCCAAAATTCGAGTAACTGACTGGCAACATGAGCAGGCAAAGAAAGCTCAGCAATCCAACTTTAGATTCCTTTTTTGGGGACAAAAAGGATCAAAGCATGGAATGGGAGGAAGACAACACAGTCAGAACTCCCACGCCAAGAGCTTCCAAGAAAAATGTAGACTGGTCACAAGCCATAGAGGAGCTTAAGAAGGATTTTGAAAACCAAATAAGAGAAGTGGAGGAAAAATTGGGGAGAGAAATGAGAATGATGCAAGAAAATCATGATAAGAGAGTCAACAACCCGACTGAAGAAAATAACACCTTAAAAAATAGAGTAACTCAAATGGCAAAAGAGCCCCAAAACACCAATGAGGAGAAGAATGCCTTAAAAAGTCAAATTTGCCAGATGGAAAAAGAATCTCAAAAGCTAACTGAAGAGAATCATTCCTTCAGAATTAGGGTGGAACAAATGGAAGCAAATGACTTTATGAGAAATCAAGATACTATTAAACAGATCCAAACAAATGAAAAAATAGAAGGCAATGTGAAATATCTCCCTGAAAAAACCACTGACCTGGAAAATAGATCCAGGAGAGACAACTTAAAAATTATTGGACTGATCAGATGAGACTCTGGGTAGCTGTTATGGAGGCCCTGCCCACCATTGGCTTGGAAAAACTCAGATGTTGGTGCTTCTCTCTCTGGTAACTATGTATGTATTGCCTTGGTCAGACAGTTGGCTCTGTCTGTTGATTTGTGCTAATTTCTCAGACAGTTAGAAGATGTCTGTTGGTCTTTATTTCTTTGCTTGTATTTTCTCTGTATTTTCTGTTTGTATTTTCTCTGAAGTTCAGGTGCTGACTTTTCCCCTGAACTAGTGAATGTAATTTAAAAAGATTGTTGACCCCTTGAACAGCATCTTTCCTAGTAAAGCAGATCTAGAAACCTGTGCTAGCAGCCCTCCTGGGTATGTCAGTGTGGTTCCTGCTACAGTGACCACATTGAAACTAGCAATGCCCCCATTTCCTTACTTTTAAAATAAGGATAATACTATTTACACAATTAACTTCACAGGTTTTTAAAAATGTGTGTGAGAAAAGCACTTTGCAAATCTTAATATGTGGATTATTGTGAAGCCTCTGAGGTGTTCCTGATTCTGAGAATCTGAGAAAACCCCACCCAGACAAGGTCACTCTGTTCATGTCATACTTTGTCTTGCAGAAGGCTCTTGACTTCAGTCTCTGGCTGATTATTCTCTTGACTCCCCAACCAGCCTCCCCAGCAGGCAGAGACAGGGAGAATGACACAATTACAGATACTGTGGAATAGTACATAGGACATTGGACATGGAATCAGGTGGTTCTGAATCTCTTCCCTCTATGGGATCCTGGGCAAGTGACAACCTCTTTGAACCTTAGCTTCCTCAATTATAAAATGGGCATAATAATAATTCCACTACCTAACTTACAGGATAATTGTAAAATTGAAAGATTTATAGAAAAATGTATGATTATTATTCAGATTTTAGAGCTAGAAGGAGTCTTAGATATAATCTAGTCCAATCCCCTCATTTTATATAGAAAAATATAATTAATTTTTTAAGGTCACAGAGATCATAAATATCAGGTCAAGGATTAGAACCTATATCTTCTGACTCCAAACATGATACTTTCACTTTACAATGTAGATACATAACTATCTGCTTATAATTACAATATTTTGAAAGCATCTTAATTTAATAAAATAAAAATCACATAAAATATATAAATGTTTGAAATAAAATGTTTTTTATTTTAAATAATAAAATTTAAAAAGTAATCAAATAAAATGTCAAAATATTTGAAAATATTTTTAATAATCAATACCAAATAAAACCAAAGTAATCAAATAAAGAAATCAAAGTAATAATACAATTATTTTGGTGAATAAAATTTTAAAGATAAATGTGTTTTATTCTTATATTTCTTTATCAGGATGCATAGTGAATTCTCCCAGTAGACTCCTTGAAAGCAGGACATATTTGGTTTTGTCTTTTTAATCCGTAACATGGAGCATAATGCCTCAAACAAAGATAAGGGGTAAGGACTGGCCTTGGGATTTTCTTGGTAGAGAGAGCTCCTTTTGGTTGAATTTGATTTGGTTGTACTCTACAAATTTAGCACTTTCTTTGCAACTTGAGTAATAGAGAATTGCTTAGGACACTAAAATGGTAACACAACCCACACACGTCAGAGGCAGGATTTCAACCCATGTTTTGTGGGTTACACAGTCAGCTCTTCATCTACTATGCACACTACCTTATACTTAGTAGCCTCAGGATATGAGTTTGTTGAATGAACTTGAATTGGACTATATGCTTTGTGTGAAGTCACACACGTAGTCAGTGGCAGTTCTGGGATTCATACCCACATCTTTTGAGTCTCAGATCATCAATTCTCAGGCCTTCTCAGAACAACGTTTTTAAATGCATGAAATACATAAAATTACATAGGAAATCAGTTATACTGAAATAAAAAGACAGTTTTTTTTTTTAATCATCCAAGGTCACAGACCTCTTGAAATCTATCCACAGGCCTTTTAGGGGATTTACAGACTCTAGGTTAAGAATTTTAGAGGTATTTCATTGGACTAGCCTTTGAAAACTCAATGACACTTCCATCCTGTAATGAGGCATTAGGCCATGTTTTTAACAAATACAATTCAGTGCTCTCTGAGCCCCCACCTTACTAAAAAGTCATAGATTAAACAAAGTAAGTATATTAAAATGATCAATAAATTAACAACACCATATTAAATGTCTATGCTCCCTTATGGCTAGAAAGCCCTTTCACATTAATGTAATGTTAGCTAACCCACTGATCTGGGAGCCAGAATCTTTGGGTGCTCAAACTCTGTGCACTACAAATACAAAAGGTACAGGATGTCTTCCGTGGGTTTGCTGCTAAGGACACACACTAATGAGACACGGCTTCCTTAGAAAGGTCTAATCCAGATATTCTTCTACTCCTGACAACTCTCATTTCATTCCAACTTTTGCAGGTACAGAATTTCACATTAGTGGCTATGAGAAAATTTCCAGTTACTACTGGCATGTGGGAACACAAGGTTCGTAATTTAGAGCTGAGAGGGACCTTCAAGGTCTCTAAGTTCAACTCTTTATTTTGCAGACGAGGAAGCTGAGATCTAGGGAGCTGAAGTGACTTGTCCAAGGTAATTTGGCTAATACTCTGAGTCAAAAGTAAGACTCAGATCTGCCTTACCTCTGAGTCCCATACTCAATCTGCTCCGCCTTTCTGTCAGTTTAATTTGATTCAAGAAATGTTTCTTAGGTGCCTACTGTGTGCAAGGGACTTGGCTTGGTTTCAAGATACACAGTTTCCGTTGTTCTGTTTCAATTATATCCTTCTTAGGTTTGGTTCTCATTTATTCTTCTTCTCTTGCTTCTTTTCTACATTTCACCGTTGTTATGACTGAAGTAAGGTAGTTGTTCAAGTCATCATTTCTTTCCACAGATCTTTGAGTTCTTTGGAAGAAGAGCACTATTTGTAGGAATCTAAAATAAATAAATTATAGTAAGATAATGTTTTGAGCATATGTAATGCTGATGTTATACAGAAAAAAATGGCATAATCCTGTTAGGGGTATATCTATTTTTAAATGGAAAATTATTTTAATTTCCCCTTCTTTCTTTCTATGGGAAGAAGTATGTGAATTTAGCTGAATTAAATGAGAATGGTAACTTTTTCCCATTAATCATGCCTAGGGAGAAAAGTCGAATGAGGCAATTGTTTATCAAGCTCTTTGAGCTCCCAGGAAAAAGATGGATGAAAATCAGAGTGCTCATTGTCATAGTAGTTTTTTAACATGGATGCAAATTAATGAAGAGTTTACGTTCTATTACATCCCTTAATTTCATTAGGAAGAAGCCCATACTGCATTGTGATGCAGTAGAAAGACTACTGGATTTGGGGTCAAAGGATCTGGATTCAAATCCCAGCTCCATTAATCATGAGCTGTGTGATCTTGAGTAGGTTACTTAATTTCTTCTACTTAACTTCTTCATCTGTAGAATAAGGTTACCTGATTATATGAACTCAAAGGTCAATTCTTGTTCTGAGCTTATAATCTTGTGAACCCATTACAGAAGTTGAATATTACAAGATAGATCTATAAAAATTCTCCAACTCCACTAGGGACTCTACCCATGGACAAGCCATCTGTGACCTGGGATCATTTCTTACCACATGTTGAAATCTTGATGAGCTTATTTTAGAAAACTTCATACAAAATAACAAACACAAGATTTGTATTTCCAGTTATATGTTTGGTAACCTCAGTAGTTCTATTGGGTCTCACAGATAGTAAGTTGTAGAATTCCTGGGATTGTGTTCATTTACCACGAAAAATATAATAAAAGGAAAGACATTGCACATCTTGTCATATTTCTTGGAAAGACTTTTCCATTGTCTATCTATAAATTTAGAATGACATCCTTTCAGCTAGTCAAGAATCACCATTTCTGGAGGATAGATTTTTGTTTTAGATAGATATCTGATGTTTTGGTTTTACTTCTGTGATAATGTTTCATAGAATAGGGCTGAGTAAAGGACAAGAAGAGATGTTTGGATGTCTGTATGTGACATCCACCGACCCTCTGGCAGCCTTTTGTCAGTAACTGCTTTAGTTTGAATCCCTCTGTTTACCACGTGTATGGGACTGGATCAACTTTCAAGCACTTTATTATGGTTTAATGGAGGACTCATTAGTAGATGAGTTTAACAGACCCAAATGCTGGAAACTCCATGGTTTATTTTCAAAGAATAAAATAATGTCTATTCCTAACCTGCAGTAGTTTAAAGCAAATTTACATACAGCTGTATCCTGTTAAGTGCCTTTAAGACTTCTTGTTACATTAAGAATGTACAAGCATTAGAAGTGCCTGGAATACAATTGACTTTAGGCTGAATTTTACATTAATGGCATCCTTTGTTATTTAGCTGGCATTAAAGGCTTAAGTATAAGGAAATCCATGTACAAAGCACACAATTTTTATTTTAATTGAAATTCCCAAGAAATTTTATCCCTAAAACATCCATTGTACCATTTGGAATCCGTTCCCCCTAAAGCTCTTTGTAGCAATTTATGAATGTTAGCAGAATCTTGCAAAGCTCTGTCACCCCCAGATGGCTGGGCCAATTCATGGAGGCTTGAGGGTTACAGAATCAAACAACAGTGGCTGGGGGATGGGAAGATGCTGTGGACTGGGTATCTAGGAGCAGGACTCCATAGTACATGCAGCACTAGGGGTAGAGAATGGGAAGGACATACAAACACTAGAGAAATAAAATAGTATTTGGTGCTGGCAATATTATGCAACCCTTCTTTTAAAAAATGATGCCAACAAGAGACCAGCTTGTACATGGTCCTATTAATTGATTTATTGTGTAAAGACTTGAAAACCTATCACCCAAATATAATAAAATCCTTGTCACTTGGAGAATGAGAATTCTAATTAAAAGGAATTCTTTAGTTAACCTGAAATATTTCAAGTCTTTTTTTTTTTTTGTTATAATTTTTGCTGGTGTTCTTTCAAAAATATATTAGCTCACTATCTTAATAAAGAGAGTAAGTAAACATAATTGACATCATTATTAGAGTTAGTAAGGCTTTATTTGGGGGGAGTAATGAGGATAAGGACTGGATTCATGATTTTCTTGATATAGAAAATTCCTACTTAGGGAAATTTCTTTTGTAAATGAAGGTCAGTGATTTCTCTGATTTATAGAATTTTAAGAAAAATTTTCTGACAAATGGATTGCCTTTGTTAGTTGGGTACTGGTTAATCCAGGTTTTTTTCAACTCATGTCTTCCTATTCCTCATTTGATTGTAATTTAAAAATGTGTCCTTAACATGTACCATGATTGATTGCGTGCCACCATGGTGGGGGGGGAGGGGGAAGAAAGAGGCGAAAATCTGAAACTCAAGGGATTGTGGAACTGAATCTTGTAAACTAAAAGTAAATAAAATAAACAAAAAAAAAACATGTACCATGATTACTCACATAGATGATAATTCTTTATCTCCCACAATATGCAATCTCAAGAATGAAAGCTAATACTTTTGCTATTGATAAATAAGGAATTCTATATAACAATATATGCTACTAAAAATAGATGCCATTATCCTATTTTTAGATGTAAAATTCAGATAAAGGTAATTCAGATTTCCTATCTAGGAACGACAGAATGGTGAAAATATGGGACTCTAAGTTGTAATAATTAAAGTTATTTTGTTCAAGAATACCTAGGGATAACTAAAAGTTTCATTAGGTGTGAACCAATAATTGAGTTAACTGAATTATTTTCTCCAAAACTCTTCATTCTGAAATAAATGATATTTTGTCTCCAAAGAAAATGTATTCTACAAAGCACTCATATTTATTCTTCCTTTTATTTGTAAAGTTAGCTATATCATCTGGGCATATAAGGAAATCCTCAGATGTCTTCACAATTATTCATGGGTACAGGGACCTGAAATAATGATAATGCTGGGCTGTATCAATGAGTAGGGGAAGCTTTGGAATACTGACCCACCTTCAATGTCAAACGCAGCTAGGTGGTAAAGGATGGAGCCTGAAGTCAGGATGATTTTAGTTAAAATCTGGCCTCAGACACTTCCTACCTGTGTGACTGTGGGCAAGTCTTAATCTCTGCCTCAGTTTCCTCAATCATAAAATGAAGATAATAAAGTATCATTTCCCCAGGCTTATTATGAGGCTCAAATGAGATATTTGCGAAGTACTAAGCATAGTGCCCAACACATAATGCACACTTAAACAATGCTTATTTCCTTTCTTTTTTTCTTTCCTTCAAAGAGGGATCTAGTGACTTTTGCTACTGTTCCTGCTCATTCCTAGTAGTGGGACATGGCTCAACTATACATAATATATCATCCAGCTACCTGGCAGGCACACTAAAAGAAAAAAAAAAGTGAGAATTGCTTTTCTCTCTTCACTCCCCAACTACAGGCTGCTCAGAAAGCCTCCATTACTTCTCATTCAGTTGGTACTGAATTTGGTACACTGGTTAAAGCCACATTTCCTTTTCCTCCCTCATCTTTTAAAATACATATTCAACAATACAGTATAGTGCATGTCATTTAGGATTTCAAAGGAGCTGTCTGTAGGTGAGGTAAGTTTTGATGGTATTTGCAGCTTTCCTAAAGTTACATGCTTTTTTTTTTTTTTAACTTAAGGATTATCGTATTATTTCCTCTTTGATTTTCCAACAGTCATTTGGCCTCATAAGAAAATCCAACTGTGAAAAAATTGTAACCTTGGATATTGGAGACATAGGAATTTCCCACCTGGAAGCAGGTATCAGCAACATGGTTTAAAGGAACATTAACTGCTTAGTAAACATTTATGAAGCATTTAATATGGGGTTCTTAACCTGGTGCCCATGGACCCCCAACATATTTATGGATAGATTTCAAGGGGTTCATGAACTTGAAAAAGAAACTGCTAATCATATTCCAATATAATGGATTTACTTTGTAAGTCTATCCATTTTGTTTTATGCATTTTAGTAACATTCTGAGAAGGGGTCCATGAGCTTCACTGGATTGACAAAGAAGACCATGACACAAAAAAGATTTAGAAGCCCTGATCTAATAATATGTGTTAGGTAATATGCTAGATTCTGAGGATTCAAGAATAAAGATCAAACACTTCCTGTCCACAAGGTACTTATAGTCAATTGGTAATGGATTACAGGCTAGCCTCTTTACAGATAAAAGTTGCTTATTTCAGTCTGTACTGGTACAGTGAACCCAGTTTCCTACATAGTTTGTTTTTAGGTAACTTGGGGTTTATTTGTGGAAAATGAGTCCTGATTTTGATACTTATCAGACCTGGCTGCTGGTGAGCATTTGATAGAAAGCACATTCATGGCTATGAGCTCTGAATGTTAGGTAAGTTAACTATGTGGTCTCTGAAGTCATGCTTTTATAGCATCAAGGAACACTAGCTTAAGCAAAGTAAGATTTGTCATCCTTCTGTGAGTTAGACCTGCTATAAATAGAAACTGTTTAAAAGGTGTTATTTAGTAGTTTCCATTATGCAGCTGCCTATTTAAATCATTTAATTTTGGCATCTAATCTAACTCCCAGCCTCCATGAGAGACAAATAAGAAACCATATGTGAAAGCATCTGTGAAAATCTTCCTTTTATTTATGACAACATTAAAGTAAGACTCTGATGTCAGTTACTTAACAATAATAGACGTTCCTTTGCACCTATAGAGCTGGGTTACTTGGGCATATCCCTCAGTGGTATCTTATACCTACTGCTGTTTGCTTCATTATATACAGATGCACAGCAGTGGAGGCAGTAATAGTCTTTCTTAATTAAATAAAGCTAAATGTTAATTAGTCCAAAAATTGATTTATTTTCAGCACATGAAAGTTTTCATTGTGAGCCTCTTCTTTTTCAGGAACAGGTTGGATTCGCATTTAGAACTTTATATTTCCCCCCTTTATTTGGGGTCTGTATGTGGAGTCTTGTGGAGGGATCTAATCGTCATAGAGAAATTATAGGTCTACAGATGTTTTCAAGATGTTACTCTGTCAGGAGCAGATTATCCCCTGTAGCAAAATCTCATTAAAGCGCAATTTACAGAGCTCGGTTGATGTTGCCATCAACCAAAATTAAAGGCATTAATTTTTCAAAGTTCACAGAAGTCCTTACATAAATGATGGAGCAGTTTGTAAGAACAATTTACAGAAGTGTTATTTGCAGAATTAACCTACATTACCAGAACAAATGTTGTAAGGGTATAAGAAAGGGATGGGCAGTGAAATTGCAGCTGTTTTCATTTTACATTAGGTGGTTGGTGCAAAGATGTGTTGAAGTGTAACAATGGCTGCTTGCTGAGTGAAAAGTTGAGAAGGGAAAACTGGAATTTGAACTACCACTATAAAGAGTTAAGCTTATAATGGAGTGATCACCAGTTGGGTACACCCAGTGAGACCTTAAATTCTTCTTTGAAACATCTGTAGTCAATATCTTTTAAAATATTCTCATTTAGAGAATGAGTTTATGTAGCTCATGTTGTGAGTATTTTTCTCCAATAAAACTACCAAATGTTTATTCTGCTATTTATGGTCTGTACTTTCACTGATCCTAGAGGTTAATTGTAATCAGAACTCACAGGTGTTCATGATCTATCATTGTCAAGATGTAACTCTTCCATGATGGTAGACATGTAGTTTCACCCATGAATGTTGTGTGTGCCAGTTTCATTTGCTATAACAAAATCATGACTAATCAATTGAAAGAGTGGTAGTTGCAAGTACGGAAACTTCCTAGGAAATAAATATTTCCATGACATGCAAAAAATGAGTCTTCTTTCTGGGAGAATAACTAATTTGTCACCATGTTTGCTTCAGAACAGAGGGTACAATTCTTAAACCTCATTAATCTTTACTAGTCTTCCCCCTTTCATTACATTAGTTGTTTCAGCCTGGATTTGAATCTCATTGTGTAAATTAGACAGCTCATCAATCATACCTGGTCTCAGCCACTATAAACCTTGGAGGCTTATGCTGTCCTCACATCTTAGAGACGGACATATTCTTTTCGAGGGAGTTCTCATGATACCAACTGTTCTTTCAGAGTGGCTATTGAAGTTGCTCATTCGGTCCTGACAGGTCAATGGCAACTGAAAGCTGTTATCATTTAATAGCTAGTTGGTGACTGTGTGTGAAATGTGCTTCCTAGGGAACAGGTGTGCATATCATAAAAACACCCTACAACTGGTATTAAGGCCCTATGAATTTTTGTGGTTTGTATGGTTTCATGCATGCCAAAGTTCATTTGTTTTCTCTGAAATTTCTATGGATTCACACCCAGTTTGGTTACATCGTGTGATTCATTCTGTAAATTCATGTGCCTTTCTTGAACAGAAAAGATGTATTTTTGGGGGACTAATTTGTGTGATAAAAAAAAATTTCGTTATGCAACTCAAAAGCAATAATTAAAAACAACCTATAAATACTAAGATTAAAATAGTTCAAGACTGTGAAAAAAAGGTAGTCTGTGAAAATTTTGGAAAGGATTTGATTTTTTAAAATTTCACGTGGGTCCAGAATATGGCATTGTACTAATCAGATGGGGGAAGTTTTTCATTTGAAAATGACCAACTCTCAAGAAGCCAGGAGGAATCCATGTTTGTTTGACTTCCTTTTGAGATTTTCAAAAGGAGTATCAATTCTAAGATGAACTGACAGGATTATATGTTAACCAGGGGCTGAATTCAATTCACCAAATACTGGTAAGAACATTACATCTTCCTAAATGCACAGTATCATTATCTCTAATATTAAAAAATGCTTTTGGGAAAAAGTGACTCCACCAGTGCTTCCATCTATGAAGTTTTGGGGTAAAAATATACATTGTATAATATTTGCAAGGTATAGGATCTACTAAAATTATCCACATCAAATTTGCCATACTGGGAAGGTAATAATGAGTACTTTATTGTCTCTTAGACAACAAATTGCAGAAACTGATTGTGGCTTTGATTGGTGGTTTCCATGCATGTAACAACCTTTGATTAAAGGTAGCCTTAAATTTGATGCATTTTTATTTTTCTTGGATTTATTTAATGCATCAAATTACTTAAAATATTTTGTTCTATTCAACTCCATATATCATATATAAAACAAGAACAATGACAAACTTGCATGAAGGTTGATTAATTTGCAAAGTCATGAATTATGGTTTTGTTTGTAAAGCTACTTAAACACATTTTCATCTTTCATTAATGATTTAGTTTTCGTTAAATTTCATTTAATAATTTCAAGTCAGTCTCTTACTTAAAATATTAACCAAATTAAAGGTAAGAATCATCTCTATAATGAGGGTAGGGAAGAGGACAAGCATTTATTAAACATCTGCCATCTGACAAGTACTGTGCTAAATGTTTTAAGAATATCAACTCTTTGATCATCCCAACAATCCTGGGAGGTAGTTACCATTATGATTCCCATTTTAAAGCTGGGAAAACTGAAGCAGATAAAGGTTAAATGACTTTCCTAGGGTCCTACACCTAGCAAGTGTCTCAGGCTGGATTTGAACACAGATCTTCCTGATTTCAGACCCAGTGCTCTATCCATTATGTCATCTAAGTCTTTCTATCTAAAAATACAATAAAATACCAAATACTTATGATGTAGAATAAAAAAAAATGAAGGTTTTCTGGTTATCAATAAGCCTAGCAACAAACATTTGTTAGGTACTCTGACCTTTGAAGCTGGGGCTTCAAAGACAAAAAAAAAAAAAAAGAAATTGTGAACTCTAGGCCTCAGTCCTATTACTTGCTTCAGTTTTTGAGGAACTGAGATTTAATTTTTAAAGGTACTCAATGAATGGGCATTGAAAACCTCTGTACCTTGGCATATCTTGCCACATGAATTGATGGGCCTGAATAAAAATCACCAAGAGTTGAATAGTCTTCTGGGGATACATCACTCCAAATTTATCTAGGCTGATACTCAAATAATAAAGAGCTCAACACTAGGTCTGTCCTCAAGACCTTTCCAGTTTGGTAGCATCTTCCAGGGATAGCTCTCTATTGAATTTATCTTGTATATATCTTGTTTGAATATGGTATACATATGATGTCATCTCCCAACCAGATTCTGTGTTCCTTGAGAGCAGGGACTGTCTTTAATCTTTTTATTTTGTATCCCCAGCACCTGGCACAGAGCCTAGCATATAGTAGAGACTTAACAAATGCTTATTGATTGACTGACTGGCTGACTTGTGCTAAGGCATGGCCTCTGGGAACCCAGGGTTACTTCCACATCTAATGACAGTAGTATTTCAGTGGAAAAGTATAATCATATATGTATTAAAATACATTATTATTATTATTATTTTTTTTTTTTACCAAAAATGCATTTAAATTGAATTTAACGGACTAGGATGAACAAAAAGAAACAGCTTATACATTAATTGAATGAGGCATTTAAAAATAATATTATTTAAAAAATAATATTATTATGGCAGGAATTTTTGCCTTTTCTCTTTTGTGAGTAGAATAGTCATGTCATACCTTTTATCCTCTGAAACTGGCCAGAATTAAAACACAGCTCAAATACCTGGACCATCTGAGGTTCAATAAGTATAATTAAAGCATCTCCTGGAGCTAGTTCCAGGTTTCCATTGTCCCTGGCCACCTTGGACAACATTAATCCTTGGAATTTGAGCACTGTGATACTTTAGATTTTGTTCATTTAGGCAGCCAGCACATTGACCATGGCTTCCTCTGTCCCCTCAAACACACAGGCTAAAGCCTGTTATCTCCATGTCTGAGTTCTGACCTCCTCTCTCTTCCTCAACCCTTTGTTTCTGTCCTTCACATCTGCCCTTTTTCCTTTATGGCCTTCTGCCCATCTAAGCTTTTCCATGCATTTTAGTTTCTTTTTTTGAAAAACTTTATTACCTGCCATTTAGTTTCAAGATGGTTCATGAATACTAAACAGAAGTAAAGGGGCATCTTGGACCTCTTGTCCCAATTTTGGCTAATATCTGTTAATATCTTTGGAAATGATTATGGAATGAACACGTAAATGAGAAATGTTGAATAGTTCTTCAGATGAAATAAGAGTCTATGAATTTCATCAATCAGTGTTCTTATAATTGTTGCAAATAAAGCAAATCCATCCAGATACAGAGAGGTAAAATAACTTGGACAAGATTGTCCAAATCATAAATAGGCCCAAAACCCAGAATAGTAGAAAAACAAACAAACAAACAAAAAAACTCTTGATTTTGGAATGATTACTCTTGGCTTTTGATAACAGTGTAGTTATTTTTTTTTTCTCTAAATCTTAATGCATTATAACAATTTGTGTTATGTTAGTATTCATAAAAGTGTTTAAGCAATGAAAGTTTTATACTGCTAAGATTATCTTTTGTTGCATTAATAAGACCCAAAGAGTAAAGGAAATTGATGTATTACACAACACTCTGATAGCATTGTTAAATGATTATTTGATGAATTTCATCTGAGTAGAAATCTATCTGTGGAATTTAGTTCCTCTAAAAGAAATGTTTTTATGATCCAGTGTGACAGATAGCTGGGCATTTTCTTTTTCAATTTGTCCAGAAAGTAATTAGTAAGATTGATGAGACAAAAGCATTGATCTTAAGGAAAATAAAATAAAACAAAATGAAGTGCCAAATAATGCTTCACCTTTCCCTAGCCCACCCTCAAACAAACAAAAATACAGCACCAAAGTTGGCCTTCCCAGAGTCTTGGGAGGAGATGATTTTTCATGAGGAATGGAGCCTGGTCAATTCATTGTGCTATCCACTGACCCGGTTTTACTTCCTGGAGAATTATGACTCGTTATTATAAACATTTTAGCTCTGAAAATTGAAGTGGCTGAGATTTTGAATTACCTAAAAAATACATTTTCCCCCAAAAGATTTTCTTTTTTTTTCACATTGGGAAAATACATGGGTACAAAAATGACTTTTTTTGAGGCTGTTAATTTTATCTGGCTGAAATAAAAATGAACTTGAACAAAACCAAATTGCAGTCAAGCCTCTGTAGTAAGAACATAAAATTAGCTAATTAAACTTCCTTCTTCATTACAGCTTCCCTAGCCTCTTCTTTGAGCTTAAAATATACCATAAGCTAAATAAGTTTTTGGCCATCATGAAAATCACCAAATGATTTTTCTTCTTTTTTATATGTCATAAGAATGCATCAACATTCCTTGGGAATATATAAGCTGTTTCATACTTCATGAAAAAGGTATAGAATCTGGCATTAAAAACAGCTAGCTTTTAAAAATCATTTGAAAAAATATATAGCTTAAGTGAATTATTCAACAATTGATAATAGTTATGTTTTTAAGCATGAGGATATATCACTTGGGTGTTCTAATAGAGATTTTGACTTTCACAATGACATGTCTCAAAGACTATGCATTTTCAAACTTGAAAATGCTTTTTACATATTCCTGGGGACTTTATAAGTAGTTGGAACAAATAATATAATATACATATTTCAGTATTGTGCCACCTTGGAATAGATGTATAAGTTGAGGTTAATGTCACAGATGTAACAAAACACTCTAATACAATGGGTAAATTGTCAGAAAAGCTGTTAATATTTTCAAGAACATCATTGAATGAAATGAAATAATTTCAGGTTGAAAAAGATCTCTTTCAGCTCTTAATACATGTTTAACTTGACTCACAGTTTCTTTATGCTTTCAGAAAATGAAAGCTCTGTAAGCTAAATGCATTGACCGCTGTTCACTTCAACACATCAGCATTAAGTAAAACCTTGTTCTTTTTCACGTGATCCTGATTAATAGACAAATTCCCCCCTTCCCTTTAGTCTTATTGTGCTTTTCCTGGAAGGTGTTTAAAAATACCAACCAGGAAACAAATTCTTTTCAGAGTCTCTAAAATAACAATGAAATTCTTCTTTGAATAATAGTCAAGAATCCAATACGGATTTTGTGAAAAGTCTGATTGAATAGATGAGGGTACTGTCAGCTATTCACAATCATGGATACTTTTATTTATCTGAATTGATAAGTTGTCATTTTGCCGTATTCTCTTGGCAGCTGGAACAAAATGGTTGGAGAGAACAGAAAATCATTCTGTATAATCACAGTACTTGGCTTGTTTAAAGTCTCTGCTAGCCTTTCACACACGCACACACACACACACACACACACACACACACACCACCTTTATTTTTCAGGCAAATTATTTCACGATTGTAATAGGGGTTATCGAGTTAATCTATTACAGAATAAAAAAGATATCATCCTTACTAAGTACAATGCCACATGATCATCTGAACACTTTAGTAGGTCTACTTATTAGATCCTTAGTAGGTTAAGAAGTTGGCAGAAGAAGTTGGGTCAATTTTTAAGTAGAACTAGAGCCCAGGCTAAAGTCTTCAAATTTTTTGTTTTTAAAAAGTGCCACCTTTTTTCTATAGATATAACCTATACTCTGTTAAAAGTTATTGAAAAAGAATTTTAAGTGAAAAAAAATCCTGCTTGAGCTTTGAAACTGAGATTGTGTATGTGTATGTAATAGTGGGAGGGTTAGGACATTAAACCTGTCAGGTATTTTCAGGTCATAAGGTAGTGAAAAATGAAAATTTTACTCTTAAAATAAAAGCCGCCAGGCAGTTAGGTGGTGCAGTGAATAGAGAATTGGCCCCGAATCAAGAGGACCTGAGTCCAAATGCAGTCTCAGACACTTGATACACTTACTAGCTATGTGACCTTGGGCAAATCACTTAACCTCACTTGCCTTGCCTTCCCCCACCTCAAAAAACATAAGTTATCAACCAAAAGAAATCAACATAAACACAATAAAAAGAAGCAAGGTTAGAGCAGAAAGAATCCTAGGAGTCAGGAAAACTGGGCTGTCATCCCAGCATTGCCATGAGTTAGCTTTGTGACTAGAGGAAAGTAATTTTATCTTTTTTTGCTCTCAGTAATCTCACCTGTAAAGTGAGGGGTTGGGATTATATAATAAAAACTGATATTTCTATGCAATTTTGCATGCATTGTTGTTTCACAGTTATCCCGTCACATAGTATTTTCTCATTGTACATATGAGGGCATTGAAGTTCAGTGAGATCATTTACCTATGACTGCCCAGCTAGTAAATAGTGCGGTCCAATTCTGTCCTTTCAAATTCACTGTTCTTTCTTCTCTGCTACCCACTTCCTTGTGTGACTTCTGGCTCTAAGGTTCTATGATTTTATGAAAATAAAAACCAAAATGACACAAAATTTCGGCTGTAGGCCTCCAGTGTGGCCATAATTTCTGCAAAGGCAGAACTTCTAAATTCTAAAGTGAGCGAGTTTCTGGAAGACCTGAAAAGATTTTTTAACAGGACTCTGATCATCGCTGGTAGTCCTCCTTCTACCCCTATCTACAAGGCACAAACCCATCTGCTTGGTTATTGGGTTGTTCAGGTAGGACCATAATTCCTTTGTCTGATAGTGGTGTGAGTCAAAGCCATGGTCCCGTGGATTGGTTGTTGAATCCATCTCTCCTTTAAGGAATTAAGGTAGCCCTTAAAAGTCTGACATCAACATCTCTTCATAGGGAAGGATTTTTATCCCAAGAGGACAGTAACTGTGCTGGGGAAGCCAAAGAAGAAAGTATTGACAAGCAAGCATGTGGTCGCCAAGAAACTAACTTCATTCTCCAGGGAGTGTCACAAAGTAGAGTGAAAGCCGTCCCAACAATCCCTTCCCCTAATACTACCTGTCTCCTTTTCCTCCAATGTCCTTTGTTCCTCTTACTGTCCTTCTTTTGCTTCCTCCATATTTCTCCATTTTGTTTTTTTATAATTTCTCATGAGCAGTCAACATTGCATTCTTATTCCCCCCCCATAATCATAGCCATCATCAACTTCATTTCTGATAAAATGGGGGGAGAAGCACTATATGAATGTAACATATGAAAGACTGATTGTCTCTTGGCCCAAATAACTCCATTAGTTCTCTTGTAAAGCTGTCTGGGATAAATAACTACTGGTCTAGCTTTATCAATTATTTACTTATGTGATGGTAGTAAATTAACTTGTAGAGTAAAATTCAATTAATTTTTCAATTAGATACTTGCTAGTAGAGATGACTTCATTCTTAGTATCTGTATTCCCAGAACCTAGCAGAGTGTCTGGATTAAAGTAGTTGCTTAATAAATATTTATTGATTAATTAAGAAAGCTAGAGGTTCCCTCTCCTGCAGTGAGTAGTCTGGACTTGCAGTCGGGGAGACCTGAGTTCAGATCCAACCTCAGACACTGAAGGGTTGTGTCACCCTGGGCAAATCGGTTAATGTCTTTATGCCTCGATTTTATCACCTATAAAATAGAAATAATAATAGCACCTCATTCACTGGATTGGTATAAGGATTAAATAATAAAACATGTCAAGCAGTTTGCAAATCTTAAAGTGCTATGCGGATACTAGTTATTATTATTATTCAATTAAAATTTTTTGTTAATTTTTTTGTACAAATAAAACAAATGTAGCCAAGATCAGAAAAAAAGCAAAAAAAATTGAGGAAAAATTCTGTAGATAGTTTGTCAGATAAAGGGCTCATATCTCAAATATATAGAGAACTTTGTCAAATCTGTAAGAATATGAGTCATCCCCAAATTGATAAATGGTGGGATATGAATAAGAAGTTTCCTAGGGAAGAAATCAAAACAATTTATAGTCATATGAAAAAATACTCTGAATCATTATTGATTAGAGAAATGAGAGTTAAAACAACCTTGAGATATTAAACCTATCAGAATGGCTAAAGTGATTTAAGGGGAAAGTGAAAAATGTTGGAGAATATGTGGAAAAATTGGGACACTAATTCACTGTTGGTGGAACTGTGAACTGTGAACTGATCCAGTCATTTTGGAGAGCAATCTGGAATAATGCCTAAAGAATTATTAAATTGCTCATACACTTTGACCCAGCAATATCATTACTATGTCTATTACCAGAGATGATTAGGGAAAAAGGAAAAGAACCTATGTGCTCCAAAATGTTTATACCACCTCTCTTTTTTGCTGGCAAAGAACTAGAAATCGTAAGGGTGCCTGTCAATTGGGGAATGGCTGAACAAGTGGTGGTATATGATTGTGATAGAATATTACTATGCAATAAGAAATGATTGGCTTGATGATCTTAGAAAAACATGGATAGACTTGTAAAAATAATGAAAAGTGAAATGAGCAGAATCAAAAGGATGTTGTACACAGTAACAATAATATAGCCGTAAGAACAATTTGAGTGGCTATGTCATTTTGACCATTATAAATATCAGAATTAATTACAAAGGGCCTACAAAGGATGACATCTGCATTCAGAGAGAGAGCACTGGTAGAAGTAATATAGAATGATTTTTACATGTATACATTCACACACACATATTTGTGTCCAATGGTAGCCATCACTAGAGTGAGGGAGAGGGAAGAAAAAAGGAATAAAAAATAAAGTTACATGATTACTTTATTATCTATTTATTTAAAAGAAATAGCACATTGTACATAATAGACTTGCAGTTTCTATTCTACTATATTGTGAAAGTGCTTGTTTTATTTCTTAAGTTTAGAATAATATAAAATAAAAAAATAAGTAATAGCATTTTTCACATTTTACAAGTTTTTGAAGAAAGCAGGAGAGAACAGGATAATTAGCTTATGAGAAACAGATACTTGAAGTACACAACAGAATGTCCACTAGAAAGCTCATTTTTCTTATGCCCTCTGTCTAATTTTTCCCCCTTTGGTGAGTTATTATTTAGAGAAAAATCTTTACATATAGATGTATTTTAAAATTTCTGAAGACAAGATTTTCCTAACAACAGACTTTAAAAAAGAGAAACCAGTAGGCTTCCAAGAAATGGAAACAGGGGTAGTAAATGCAGAATATGATATCAATATAGTGCTTTTTCTTCTTAGGAGTTTAAAAAGAGATCTATAAAATTTGAAGGTATTCATCAGAACATCCCCATTCCAAAAAGAGCACCCCACATAGCTTTGAAGTAGTTTAAAGTTTTCTGTCACCATTACAATTCTCAGAATGTAGTGGGAAAATTGGGATGCTTTCTGTTGTTGATGTCAAATTTGATTGATTAGTAGATTTGGAGCAGGAAGATGAAAAATATATTCTCTGTTGTGTTGATCTAAAAAATCCACTGGTAATGAATTTCTCCATTAATGAAGAAATTTTCCTTGCTATGAAAATTAAGACAGCAAATTAATTTTTTTTTGAGGGGGGTTGGAGGAGAGAGGCTTGTTATTTCATTGGTTTAGGTAATTCCTTGATGCAAATTAGAACTTGGTTTGTAAGTTACAGTTTTAAAGAGAAATTTGGACACTGTGAATTCAAGTGATTTTCCCAAGGTCACACAGCTCATATGGGTCAAAGGGAAGACTTGAACCCAGGTCTTTCTGACTCAATATATGGCCCAATGTTATTATTTCCTTCATAAATCAAAAGAAGTGTTTTTTTTTAAAATATGCCATTATTTTGACCACCTTGAGAGGTGCCATGGCACAGAGGGCACAGAGACATCCTCTTTCCTTCTCAGGGGCTGAAACAATTCTCTAACATTAAAGTACTGACCAGATGCTTATCTACACTGGTGAAGGTAGATTTTATATCAGGACTTCCCTATATAGAGAAAGATGTGGAGACAAAGACAAGAAAAGCATGGAGAGGGAAGTGAAGAGAGACTGACAGACAGATAACCATGAGCAAGTCTCTTAACCCTTTAGTGCTCTAGGCAATTAAGACTAGAATTTGTAGCCAAGGTGCCAGTCCACATTGATGGGGGGATATTTCTTCATCTTGGAGTTCTTCACACCAGCAGACCATGGACCCCATATGACCCCAAAGAATCCCTAAAGCAGTCCAAATCAGATTAAAATGTGATTGGAAAATATTTAACAGAATAAATAGAAACACAATTAAACATAGATAATATTACGTTTTAAAACTAAATTATCATGCAGTCTTTTGCACAATTTAGCGACTCCTGTTTCTGTTTGAATTTGATGTACCCTCCCCCCATCACTGAAATCATAAGTCCATTTCCTATCTCCATAGGGAAATATAGGAATTGAGACTGACCTTATGATGTCATTGATGAATAGATCCATAATATGTATATATGTGCATATACACATAAACATGTGTGTGTATTTATAGACTTTATTCTCATTATTTTAATAATCATTGCTACCATCTTTAGTATATTTGTGTATAGAGCCTTTTGCTACTGAAATAAATCTATTAGACAACTCCTAGATTGTTAAACTAGAAGTATTTAGTCATGGGAACCCTTTAAAATTTGGTTTCTTTCCCAGTTTACTATACACTGAATAGGGTTTCTGCATTGTTAGTGGCAAACAAATGAGTGTGAAATCCAATATGGATTCTATTCCTTCTTTTGAATACTTCTTCTAATTATTATACATATCCTAGTCATGTGTAAATTTTTTTTCTGTGCTACTTCCCCCAAAGACTTGTAAACAAAAAGCATTATAAGCCCTTTAGTTTTGATCTCTTTTCTGCCTGTGATTTCTTACAAAGATTTGGCCCTGTTGTTACCCACATGAGACTCGTGCAGCTGGAGGACCCCAAACCACAATTGGAAGGAGTAACTTGCTGGGGAGATTCTGGATTCAGAGCTTAAAGAGATTCACAAGGGATTTGGGGGAGCCCTGCCTGGGGGGCAAGACAGGGAATTCCTGCCACTTAAAAGAAGATTTCCAAATGTCAGCTACCTCAAAGACAGACATGTTTTATATTCTACGCTGGAAATTCACATAGAGCTCTCTTGGGATCCAGCTGAGGCTGGAGCTCCTAGAGAAGACCAGGGACAACCCAAACCATATGGGCATCTCATTTTCCAGTATGTCCCTTTCTCTTATCCTTTCCCAATTTTGCCCTCCAATTCTCTTGTCCTGTAACTTTGGGGTGAGCCTTCCTCTTTAAAGCCTTTCTGTAAAGATGCCTTCATGGAACACTCACATTGAGAATTTCCCATAGATTAAGGAGCTCCAGACAGTCTACTTTGTGATTCAGAGCTTCCCTCTGGCATTTCTACAATATTTGGTAGAGGCATTTTGGGGTAGAGGAAAGAATAGCTGGAAGAATACTCAGAAGGCATGCTTTTTTTAGTCTTGATGCTTCTACTAACTAACCATGAAACCTTAGGGGTTTCAGGTTCTCAGTTTTATTCTTTATAAGGAAAAAATATATACGCACGTATATGTATATACATATGCAAATGTATATGTATGCATATAAACATACACAGATACATGCATATATATGCATTTGCACACATATAAATAAATATTATATATGTATATGTGTATATGTGTATGTATATACATTGGCCTTGCCTACTGAACAGAGATCAAAATGTGATAACATATAAAGTTATTGTCAAAAAGGAAAATCACCTTACAAATGAAAGCCATTATTTTCATTAGATTCCAAGTAATCATCAGGGATTGATTATAGCACCCAAGGGAATAAGACATCATGAAGCCAAGAGAGCAGCTTGGTAGGAAATGAGGTGAATGCCCTGGTCCCCCTTCTTAAATGGTGGAGGACCTGGAAGAATCTTTCTGATGTCCACTCTCTACCTTCTTTAATCAGACAAAGGGAGCAGTCCTGAGACAGCTTAGATACCTTCAGAGGAGGCACTAGGAGATACTATGGTCTGTAACCCCTCAGTCTGTCTTTTATAATTGTTATAGCATAATAGACATAATATGTGTGACAAGACTGGACTTATTCTCCCAACTCAACTATGCCTTAGTGGGTCATGTCATTACATTGTGGCTGCCTATATCTCCCTCTCAGAGGCCCAGGGATATTCATTGCATACTCTAGGTTTGAGCACCATTCTGGTGTGTTTTTCCTAATATTGTTTATAATTAGTGTCTCAAAGTTATTGAACCCATTCTCTCCTCAATTTCATCGATAAGTCACTAATATTAGGGAGCATTTACAAATGAATATTTTTTGATGTTATAGAAAGAAAGGAAGTATGAAAACATCTTCCCAAACTGGGTCACATTCTCCCTTCTCTTACCTTGGTCTCTAGGGAGAGAGGACTCAAACTTGGATGGTCACTATGGACATTCAATCCCTTACACCCACCAAGCTCACTTCTAATGGCCCACAGACAGAGCCATTCCTTTTGCGACAGGACATGGTATCTCAGCTGTTGGGTTGATCCATGCTGGAGTAAGTAAAGCAGGTCACTACTCAGGGCTATATTGGCTCACCAATTTTGGTTGTGGACAAATTCAGGCATGGATGCCAATTCTCCAATCTGTAGTGTCTTTTTCAACCTTTGAAAAACTATAATGTCATAGCTTATTACATTCTGTCTCTTACATGTATTCACCCCAAGTAAAAAAAAAGAATAATTACAAAGGTGAAGAAATAGAGGTGCCATATTTTCAAAGTAATGGGCCTACTTAGGTTGGAAGAAAAGGATTCTGGGTACCTTTCTCCATTCAGAGGTTTATAATCTGAACCTCACTAATCTGCAAGGAAGAGGGAGAACAATTTGGCTAGTTAGGAGCCAATTTAAAGGTTTCTCTTTAACATGCAGCCAGTTGACAAGAAACAGTCACAGAATACCTGATCATATTTTGAAGTAGGAGCAGAGTTCTTTTATTATATGTTATCATGCATTTCTAGAAGCAGATTAACCAACTTTCTCCCCTCCCTCTTATATACTGACCACGGATAGGGTGTCACACATTTTCCCAGGATAGAAAGGGCAGTGGGGGTGAAAGTGCTCATAGAGAGATTCTTTCTTGGCATCTTTCAACTTCAGAATGCATTGCCTCTTAGGTCCCAGTGGCTTGGTCCAGGATATTTGTAAGGGTGGTGAATGCCTGAGGAGTATTCATTGTTTTCCTTCATCTAATTTGAGGGTGCTTTGAAGACTCAAGGGCCTTTAACAGACTTACTTTACTTGTACCAGAAAAGAAAAATATATTTACTGGTAGCAATTTCTTTTGCCAACGTACCATGTAATGCCTTTTAATTTAGTAAACAATGTTTCTTTAGAAGATACCCAGTACTCAAACAAAGAAGGCAGAATGCCAAGATAACCAGAGCCCATATTTCAAACATCACATTGTGACTGAATTGGAAAGAAGAATGTTTCTTAATGTTTAATGGGTTGGGAAGGAATATTTTCAAATTAGCTGACAAAGAGAATCTCAGTAATTTGGTTTGAGAACATCCCAGAGTATCCCTCCTTCATAATAAAAAGGCCTCCTCAGCATAGACACAATTAGAATGGACTAAAATCTATTCCCAGATCCACACTTTATGTGTCCTTTTGGTGATTCCACTTACATGGCTAGTACTTGGTTGTATTCATACACATGTAGCAACACTCTAGTTGCTAAAGGTTGGTTATGGGTTTTTTTGAATGATAAAGAAGATTCTGCTTAACTATCTATTAAGCGATATACAAATATAGTAGAGTGGTGTAAGACTGGTCTTTGAACTAGAAAGACCTGAGGTCAAGTCCTGCCTCTGAAATACATTAGCTATGTGACCACAGGTAAATCCCATAAACTTTCAATGTCTCAGCCAACTGAGACTATAATGGACTGATGATTGGACAATGAGTTAGTTGGAGGAGCTGATGACATATTGGTAGTTGTCTATGCTGATGACCTCACACATTTGGACTAAAAAAATCTTCTTACCCTAAACAGTCCCTACTCCCCCCCTCCCCACACCAATTCTCTTAATTCTTGACTGTAAAGAAAGCATTTTTATTTGGTCTCAGTATTTTCATCTCCTACAAAATAATGAAAAACTCATAAGCAAATATGTTTATGTTCAGTTTATAGACTTTACATATATTTAAAATGACAGATTCTTTAATACTTCAATAAGCTGTAATTTCATTGGCATGGAACCCCTCTCCCCAGATGCAGCTTATAACCTCTTGATGACTTAGTAGGGAGTCTTAGAAGGGTTCTGTGTTCAAACAATTCATCACATTTTGGCTAAGCCACTGATGAACTTCTCCAAATTAAACTAGATTGATCCTCAGGCAGCAGATGCAAAATTTGTTGGTAGGGTATAGTGGGAAGTCTTTCCAACTTATTTGAATTTTCCAGAGCTTGATGATCTGATGGAATAACTCCTGAGAACCCAGGGTATTTTTTTCTTACATTGATGAGAATTAGAGAAACTTGCAGGAAAATAGATGATATAAGAAGGAGTTTTTTGAATTTTTGTGAAATTAGACCCTTTTGAAAGTCTGGTGAAACTTCTAAACTCCTCAGAATAATATTTGCAAATGAATGAAAATAAAATATATAAGATTAGAAAGAAAACCAATTTTATTAAAATAAAGATGAATTTTTTCCATCCAAATTCACAGACTCCTGAAATTTTTTTTTTTTCAGATCCCAGGTTAAGACCCCTGGCTGGAGAAATATGGATTCTTCTTCTTCTTCTTCTTCTTCTTCTTCTTCTTCTTCTTCTTCTTCTTCTTCTTCTTCTTCTTCTTCTTCTTCTTCTTCTTCTTCTCCTTCTTCTTCTTCTTCTCCTTCTTCTTCTCCTCCTTCTCCTTCTCCTCCTCCTCCCCCTCCTCTTCCTTTTCCTCCTCCTCCTCCTCTTCTTTTTTCTTCTCCTTCTTCTTCTCCTTCTTGGTCTTCTTCCTCTTATTCTTCTTCCTTTTATTCTTCTTCTTCTGCCTCCTCCTCTTCCTTCCTCTTCTCTTATTCCTCCTCCTCTTCCTCCTTCTCCTCCTCCTCTTCTTTTTCTTCTTGAAAGAAGGAAATGCTTTGTACAAATATCTTGACTATAAGATTTTTAAAGAACAGTCCATGTGGGGGAAACATTGCTGTTTGTTTTAGGATTAGCAAATGATGACTATACTTCTCCTAGAAGAGGTGACTAAATCAAGCACATTAACATTCTGAAAAGTACTCACATGGAACTACTTATACACTAATTGAAAATAGGCTTTGTAAATTCTATTGAACTTTCTACATTTCTACCTCTGAATAGATTGTAATCTTACAGTACCCTACAGGATACTTAACCTCTACTAGTGGGTTCTGCAAATATGGATCTAATTAATTCTGAATAGATCTTTTACAAAGAAATCAGAGGACAGTCAAATTTTTAATCAACTTTTGAATAGCAAGAATTGAATCATGCTTGTGGATAGCACCAAGACAATTACCCATGAATTTCTTTTATTGGTTTGCTACCTTGATCTTCCAGAGGCCATTGTAGTGCAGCGGACAGAGCCTGGAAGACCTAGATTTCAATCTCTCCTCACATGTGACTTTGGGTAAGTCACCTCAGGTCTTGATATTTAGGATAATTCTCTAAGACCATATATGAGTCACAGAGAAAGTGCTGACCTCCATTGGTAGAGGGAGTTTTGACATCTGGAAATTCCATAAATGAATAAAATTATAGCTCTAGTCCCTTTCCCTCTTTCCTTTTTATAATATGCAGCTTTTAATACAACATCTAAGTGAGAAATAGGCATACTATGAAACAGACAAAATGTGAACATTTGGATCAGCCATTCTCACACTTTATTTCTCAGTGTTTGCCTGGTGTTAAAGCTTTTCCACATAATTGATCACTGTTCTCTATGATGATATACAAATTTGGTGAACACTTAGATAACAATGATGTCATCCAAGCCTGAATTATTAAAATCTATTTCTGAATATAGTTTTTACGTCCAATAAAGTTAATAATAAAGTTAAATTTAACATAATTTTTCACATAATTTTCCTTTGATTATAACTTTTCAAATAAACCTCTAAACACAGGGTTTTTAACCTTTGGGAGGCTTGTCAATAGATTTCAGGAGATCTCTAACTTGGATGGGGAAAAAAGCACACTTCTATTTTCATTAGCCTCTGACTGAAATTTAACATTTCTTTCTATTATGAATTTTTAAAAAACCCATTGTTCTGATTAGAGATTCATAAGTTTCACCAGTCTGACAGAGGAGTTCATGGCACACAAAAAAGACTAATGGTCTTTGATCTAGACAAATTTGTAGTTCAATGGGATGATTAAAATGAAGACAAGAAAATTTTGGAATACGAAGGACCTTAAAGATGACGTAAATCCAACCTCATCATTTTTAGAGAGAATTAGTAGATATGTCATCCACAAAGAGCATGACCATCCAAGCATGGTTTAGAAATTGAGACATGCATGCAAGGTTGTTGGCATATTATAAAACTATATTTTCAAAAAAGAAATTGGGCAGCACATAAATGAACTTCCTATGAAAAAAGTAACAGGACCAGTTGGATTTACAAGTTAATTCTACCAATCATTTAAAGATCAGCTAATTCTAATATTAAATAACTTATTTGAAATAATAGCCAAAAAGGAGTCCTACCAAACTCCTTTCATGAAAAAAAATATGGTGCTAATATACAAATGAGGAAGAGCAAAACATAGGAAGATTATGGACCAATTTGACTAATGAATATGAATACAAAAATCCTAAATGAAAGACTAGCTAGAAGATTACACCAATATATCACAAAGATTATATATTGTGACCAAGTGGGATGTGTACCAGGAAGGAAGGCATAGTTTAACATAAAGAAAACTATTAACACAATTGATTACATCAATAAGAAAAGCAATAAATGTAACACGAGTATGTCAATTGATGAAGAAAAAGCTTTTGACAAAATACAACACTCATTCCTATTAAAAACATATGAAAGAGTAGGCATAAAAAGATTTTTTCCTTAAAAGGATAAGAAGCATTTACTTAAAATGACTGGCAAACATTATTTTTAATGGGGATAAGAACTTCAAGCCTTCCCTATGAAATCACAAGTGAAATAAGAATGTCCATTATTACAAGTATTACTCAATATTGTATTAGAAATGCTAGTAATAGCAATAAGAGAAGAAGAAATAGAAGGAATCAGAATGGACAATGAGATAATAAAAAACATTTCTTTTTGCAGATGATATGGTGATATATTTGAAAAATCCTGGAGATTCAAGTGATAGGCTAGTTGAAACAACTAATAATTTTAGCAAAGTAGCAGGATATAAAATAAACCTGCAAAAATCATCAGCATTTCTATATGTTGCCAAGAAAACTCTTCAAGAAGAGATATTAAGAGATATCTCATTTAAAATAACTGTATATAGCATAAGATACCTGAGAGTATACATGCCAAGACAAAACCAGGATCTACTTGAACATAATTATAAAACATTTTTTATCCAAATAAAATCAGACTTTTATAATTGTAGTAATATCAATCGTTTGTGGTTGGGCATTTGAAAAATGACAATTCTGCTTAAACTAGTCTAGTTATTCAATTCCATCTCAATTAAATTACCAAAAACATTTTTATTGAGTTAGAAAAAATAATAACAAAAGTCACTTGGAAAAAAAAAGTTTAAGAATATCAAAGAAATTAATGAAAAAAAAGTTAAGAGATTTAGCAGTACCAGATCTTAAACTAAAAATAAAGGTAATAATTATCAAAACTAGCTAAGGGAGAGAAAGGTAGATCAGTGGAATAGCATAGACATACAGTTTATCATAGTACATTATTATAGTGACTTTATGTTTGACAAATGTAAATACGTAATCACTATTTGATAAACATTATGGGAAAAATGAAAAGTAGTCTGGCAGAAATTGAGCATAGACCAATATCTTATACCACTTACCAAAATAAAGCCAAAATGGATATGTAGCCTATACATAAAAGGAGATATCATAAGTAAATTAGAAGAATGTGGAACATATTATCTATCAGACTTATGGATGGAGGAAGAATTTGTGAATCAACAAGAGAGAGAGAGGGCATTGGAAGATGTATAATGTCTAATTTTGAATATATTAAATTAAAAATATTTTTAACCAATTAAGCCCACATAAGAAGGAAAGCAGAAAATTGGAAAAAAAGAAGCTTCTAAGGTAAAAGTCTCAAATTTCAAATATGTAGAAAACTTTGTCAAATTTATAAGAATGTGGGTCATTCTCCAATTGATAAATGGTCAAAAAATATAAACAAGAAGTCTTTGGCTCAATAAACCAAAGATACACACACACACACACACACACACATACACACACACATATGTATAGTCAAATAAGAATATCTAAATTGTTGTTGATTAGAGAAATCCTAATTAAAATAACTTTGAGATATTGTCTCACACCTATCAGATTGGCTAAAATGATAGAAGAAAATGACAAATGCAGGGAATGTAGAAAAAAATAGGACACTGATACATTGTTGGTGGAACTGGCAACTGCTCCAACCATTTTGGAGAATAATCTGGAATGATGCCTAAAGAAATATAAAATTGTGTGTACCTTTTGATCCAACAATACCACTGTTAGGTCTGTTTCCCAAGATGATTAGGGAAATTGGAAAAGAATGTATATATTGTAAAATATTTTTGACAGTTTTTTTTTTTGTGGTGGTAATGAACTGGAAATTGAGGGGATGTCTATTAATTGGGGAATGGCTAAACAAGTTGTGGCATGATTGTGATGGAATACTACTGTGCTGTAAGAAATGATGGGCTGGTTGATTTTAGAAAAATATGGAAAGACTTGCATGAAATAAAGAAGAATGAAATCAGTAGAACCAAGAGAATGTTTTATATATATATATAGTAACAGAAATATTGACCAAAGAATAACTGCACAACTGTTATTCTGAATATTATAAATACTCAAATCAATTACAATGAACCTATGAAGGAAGGTGCTATCCATATTCAAGGAAAGAAGTGATAAATAGAAATATGCATAGTATGGTTTTACATATATCTTTATCTATATGTGTGCATATACATATACACATATAAATATAAATACATATATGTATGTCTGTGTGTGTATATATATATATATATATATTTATGGTTTTACAAATCTATCTGTGTCAAATGAAGGCTTTCTCTAATGTGAGATGGGGAGGGGGGACAGTTCAAAACTTGAAATGTAATAATAAGTACATTGATTAATTAAATTAAAACAATAAAAGACCAGCTGACATTGATGAGTGAACAGTCACTTATTTCTAAATCTTTGTAAAAGAAATGCCTGAAATATGTAGTTATTTCATAGCTGTCCTTTTAATCTTGAGGATGGTATTAAAAATGAGTGCATTTTTAAAAATTAAAATAGTCCAGTGTTCCTTGTTGTTGATTACTGTTAGCAAAGTTTTTTTTGAGAGACTTTGTTTTGATGGATATTCTACATAAAAAAGTGATGCTCCATATATTGTGAAAAGAGCTTTTTTTGGACTAGAAAAAGAGTCCTGGACTTACATAAGATGTAATATGTGAATTGCACGTATGTGTGCATGTGGGTATTCCCTCCTCTTGTATAGATCAGAACCCACCCTTGTCTTCTGATCTGCTGTGATTTTTGTCCACACTCAGCCATATATACTTGACCTGACAATATTGGCAGCTTGGTGGCATAAAGTGCTGTGCCTAGAGTCTGGAAAACCTGAATTCTAACATCATCTCAAGCACTTACTACCTACGTGACCCTGGGCAAGTCATTTAGCCTCTGATTCAGTTTTCTTAATTGTAAAAAAGGAAGAATAACAATACTTACCACACATAGTTGTGGTATATTATTATATTATATATTATATAATATGTATTATATATGATATATAATATATAATAATATATTATATTTTGTATTATATTTATATAAATATATAACATATTTATATATAATTATTATATATTATATTATATATAAACATATATAATGTTTATAAAGACTTTAAAGGGCAGGTAGGTGGCACAGTGAATAGAGCACCATCCCTGGAGTCAGGAGGACCTGAGTTCAAATCAGACCTCAGACACTTAACATACATGCACACACACACACACACACACACACACACACATGCAAAAGTAGCCGTGTGACCTTGGGCAAGTCACTTAATCCCAATTGCCCTGCCTTCCCCTCTCAAAAAAAAAAAAAGGTAAAAAAAAAGAGTTTAGCACAGTGTCTGGGACATCATAAGTGCTCTGTAACAGCTTATTGCCTCTATTCCCTGACTCTACCTCAATAGAAGTCCTACTATGATAATTCATCATGGCATGGAGGTAAAGGCACTAAAGTCATGTCAGTGCAGTGTGAGCCCTGATACATTCTAATGATCTGGAAAGTCATTGAAGATGAACCTGGCAATAGATGGTGTCTGCATTTTGAAGACCTGATTAATTATATAGAGTTTCATTGGCAGAAAATTTTCCATTAGGAAATGAACTTTTTGACCATCATCATCCATTATGCAAGTTATTTCCTTGTTTCCTTTCATCCATAATTTTGCCATGGTGGTTTTTCCTTTGCATGCATAGATCAGAAAAGGCCCACATCCTCTTTATCTGTTGAGATTCTTGTCCATGTCATTCCATAAATACTTGACAAAAGACCTATCCAATGGCCTAGAGACCTTTCTCTAGGTTTTTTGAATGTTTTATGGATTCCAGTTTAATTATTTTGCTACATGTTTGTGGCTTTTGCATGGTCATTGATCCGCTTCCATTGTCAGCTCTATATGCCCTGAATGTCATTTAGTTCATTCTTGATCAGCACTCTCAATAAGCTTGATTGGTTAGGGCAAAAATCAAAATCAACAATATTAAATTAGAAGAAAGTTTAAAATGTCGAGAAGATATTTTATGCAGTTGCAGCAACTACCCAGCCTGTTTCAATGAATTCTTCCCTCTAAAAAAAGGAGTGTGTGTGTGTGTGTGTGTGTGTGTGTGTGTGTGTGTGTGTGTGTGTTGGGGGTGGGGTAGGGCAGGAATGAACAAATGTAAAGATTTTAGTGGGCAGCTAGGTGGCATAGTAGATAGAGTACCAGGCCTGAAATCAGGAAGACACACCTTCCTGGATTCAAATCTGTCCTGGGCCACTTCCTAGCTTGTGTGACCCTAGGAAAGTCACCCTCTTTGCCTAAACATCTTCAGCTGCAGGATGAGCTGAAGAAGGAAATGGCAAAACAGTATCTTTGCCAAGAAAACCTTAAAATGGGGTCATGTAGAGTCAGACATGACTAAAATGACTGAATAATGATAAAGACCTTAAATTTTTCGTCGTGATACAAAAACGTTGCTATAAAAAGGAGACCAAAATGTTCCAGATATAAAGAATGAGAAAACATTTTTTCTCCTTGCCAGACAGAAAGATATGACAGTCAAGAGCCACATCAAACAAGAGAACGAGCTCATTTGCAAAACAGACAAGGAGGATATCTGAAAATTATCCCCAGTGTCTCTTCAAAAATAGGGGAAAAGCACTTGAGAGAGAAAGAATTTATTGAGCATTTTCTGTGAGGCCCAGCTAAGCTCTGTAACCCCAAAAACATTTGTTGATCAAATTTGAAGGAGAAAAACCAAACAGATTTGAACTGAAATAAATCTTGCAGTGTTTCTACTGCAGTATCTTCCTATCAGCAATGATAGTGGATTGACAATATTTGGGTATCACCACCTCAGAAGGAAATATACTACATGAGGTAGTGGAAATAATACTTAAGGAAAAGTGGAGTTTGTGAAAGCACATGACCTAATATGTTCCCTTGAAATTCACATGTTAGGAAATAAAAAATTGATTGATTTTCAAGATATTGAAATAGAAGAGCTTTTTAAAAGAATGGTAAGTGTTATGAATAGTGCTCATGAGTTCAATTACTTGCTCTATGAAGATAGTTCTATATATTCACTCCTATTCTTTCTCCTGAGCTCTAGCCTTATATCAACAATTTACTTTTCAAAATGTCTAATCTTGAACTGGATGTCCTGACAGTATCCAAAACCCAACTTTCCAAAATAAAACTCATTATCCTTTCCCTCTTCTAAACTTTCTTATTATTCCTACCATCTTCCAAGTTACCCAGGTCTGCAATCTTGGTCTTTATTTCTCATTCTCTCTCACTGTATATGTCCAAATTATTATCAAATTTTGTTTTTAACCTTCATAACTTTTCTTGTGTATGTCCATTTCTCTATCCTTATAGAGCCAACACCTCAATTCAGGACCTTGTCATTTCTCACCTATATTATCACAATAATAGTCTTAATTACTTCCATGCTTCAAACTATCCTCTACCCAACTGCCAAAGTGATATTCTTAAATGCAGATCTGCCCATGTCACTCCCTACTCAATAAACTCCAGTGGTTCCCTATTACTTCCAGGATCAAATATGAAGTCCTCCGATTAACATTAAAGGTCCTAACATGCTTCCCTCTTCACTTTCTAGTTTTCTTCCAATTTATTCCCTTCTACACACTCTGCAATCTAGCTATGGTGACTTACCGTTTCATTCCCTTATTAAAATTTTAGTCTCTTGAGGTCAAGGACTGTTTTACTTCGATATCACCACTTTTTAAGCATAATCTCTGACACGATAAATGTTCAATTAATGCTTATGGACTGACTGACCAAAATAAAGTGACTGACATCAGCAACCCATAAGCCTAATTCCTAGTTTCCATAAAATCTATGAGAATGGTCTATATACTTAAAAAGAGTATCCTTGAGGAAAATATGGGAAAGAAAAGGTAGGCTTTCACAGATGATTTTCTATAGCAACCACATCTTCAGAGTCACATAACTGAATGAGTAGAGAATACAAACCGTTGTGTCCATATTTATTTCAAAAGAACATTTGACTCAGTAGAATAAAATTGGGTATTCAAGGGTCTCATTATAAAAGTTTTTTCCCCTCAGCCATATATTAAAATTAGAGAGGATGTTATGACAGATGTGACCTTGGGGATAACTTTGCTCAGTAATTTGCTGAGTAACAACCTGAAATGAGGAATTAAACACAGATATCATGTGCTCCCCAATGGTGTTTGCAGTTTTGTGGAAGATGTCCTGCAAAGAGTCTGAGCTGAAATAGATGCTCTCTTGATATACAAATTCTCTAGATGTTTTTGTTGGCAGATGACATCATGTTGACTGCAATTGCACAAATGATGTATGCCTACCTCTCTCCAAAGGAAGGCAACATTGGAAATAATGCGGTGTTTGGAGTCAGAGGACCTGGATTCAAATTATAGCCCTGCCATTTTCCTCCAGGAAGAAATTTAATCTTTCTCTATTTGAAAACTCACCCTTTCTCTAACTCTTTTCCATACCTCTGCCCCATACTACCTCAAACTCAAGGCATATTTTGCATCCACCTCTGCATTAAACCATGTCTCATTGAGTACTCACCAGTACTTCCTTTTATTAAATTTTTTTTTTTTTTTGCTTTTTGGAGGGGCGAAGGTAGGACAATTGGGGTTAAGTGACTTGCCCAAGGTCACATGGATAGGTTTTTTTTGTGTTAAGTGTGTGAGGTCAAATTTGAACTCAGGTCCTCCTCACTCCAGGGCCAGTGTTCTATTCACTGCACCACCTAGCGGCCCTTGAGTACTTATTTTTAGAAGAACGAACAGAAGGTACATTATTTTAAAGCAAAATATATTTAATTAAAACAAAGAACAAAAAAAATGACAAAGAAGATAGACCCCAAATACAGGGTTATGTACTACCAAAGATTCACATATGACTAGAAGAAGATCTAATGTATGTAGGGGACATATGAAGCCAGGATAATTCATGATCCTAGGGTTGCATTCAAGTTGGGTCCTTCCTTTCCCTCTGATGCTGATTAATTACTGCTCCCCTCTGTAGGGCCCTTAAAATTATCAACTGGTTCCATGATGTCATCAACCTGTAGCCTAACTTCACTGTATTGCTGTCCTGATCTTGGCTACTATCTAATGGTCTGTAGCAGCTATGAGGTCTCCCTCCAGTGCTACCCCATAGCAACTGGGAGAAATCTATCAGTTTAAAAAATTTATATCCCTAGGGGCTCTCTCTGCTCTTTTGTGATTCAGACCTAGGCCAAAATCACCCAGAGAAGGTCTTTGGCCTTAGGTCTATTTTTAAAACCTCTTTGATTTTGCCTCAGAAGCGACGAGTTGAGCTCAGACTCCTATTCGCCTTGGGGTGAGAAAATTCCTTTCAACTCTTTTCTGTTCTCTATCAGTGGTCTATGCAAATTATTCTAGGAGCAAGGCTAAGAGGGGTTGGGTAGAATCATTAATCTTTATATTACTTTCCTGTTCCTTAACAAAGTTGCTGTCCCCCTACACATATGTAAAGACTTTCTGCTTCATTTCTAGGCCAGTAATTATTTGATTATTTTCAGTATGTATTAGTCAATCAGTGTATGCTTTTGCAAAATATAGAACACTTTGCAAACCTTAAAACTCTATATAAATAAATGCTATCTCTCTCTAATTCAGATGATTTAACCAGAGGGTGAAATAAACAAAATCATACTTGGGTTGATGTTTATCCACTCATTCCTCAATTGATGGGCACTCACTTTGTTTTTATTCTAGTTTCTATCAAAAATATGTTGCTATGAATGTGTTGGACCTTTCCTTTCTTTTTCTTCTTTGGAGTACATGCACATCACTTGATATCTGGATGAAGATGGACTTTACTGGCCTAATTCATCATTGTTTTCTGACTGATTGATCATTGACAAAGAATTCATGATATATTTTCACAATTAATCCAATTTTGAAATGTTCATTTTTTGAAAATCTTTTTCAAGTTGATGGACATGGGGTTAATTGCTATTTGTTTCACTTTAATGCCATGTCATATCATAAAAGGTATCACAGGATCATAGATTTAGACATGAGGCCATAAGACCAAATCCCTCATTTTATGGATTAATGAATGAATAACAATAGCAAAGATCACAATACTAACATTTTTATAATGCTTACAATGTGCCAGGTACTGTGCTGAGCACATTACAATGATTAATTATTTCATTTCATCCTCATGACAACCCAGGGTGTTGGGTGCTCATATTGTCCCCATTTTACAGATGAAGAAACTGAGGCAAATAGAGATTAAGTGACTTGTTCAGGATCACACTGTCATTAAATGTCTGAGACTGGATTTGAGCACAGGTCTTCCTGGCACTATCCAATGTTTCTTTTAGAAGAGCAATGTATCACCCAGCTGCCCCTCAATGAATGAATAAGCATTGACTTAGCACTCATTATGGGCTATAAGGAAATGGAGGAACAAAACCATCAAGGAATATGGCCAGAGTCACACAGCGGGAGTTGTCAGAAGTCATATTTGAATTTTGGTATCTCTAGTCCCCAAGTGCACTGATCTCTCCACTATGCCATCAATTATCTTATCATTTCTATGTAGTTTTTATTCCAAACTTAACAAACACCAAATTAAATGGACATTTTCATAAAAAGAAAAAAAAAGATTTGTATATGAAACTTCAGATAGATATTATGTTAACTAGGTTTTCTGTTTATGTTTATTTTCATTAAGGTTTCCAAAGCTTTTTACATATGTTTACATTCACACCAACCCTTGGATGTAGATGTTATTCTTGTTTTTTTTGTTTTGTTTTTTTTACAGATAAAGAAACTGAGGCTGAGAGATTTATTTATTTATTTATGCATTAATTTATTTATTTTACTTAGTGTCACATGAGAATTCAGGTCTACTTGGCTCCAAGTCCATTGAATTATCTACTATTCCACTTTGCTGCCTTATCATGTTTATCTCTACCATAGAAGCATATTGATATAGTGCAGGACTCCATAATCTTTTTTTTTTTTTTTTCACGAACCCCTTTGCTAGTCTGGTGAGCCTATGGATCCCTACTTAGAACAGTGGTTTTCAATACATAAGATTACAAAGGAAACTAATTATACTGAAATGTATACAAAAATACATAACTGAAAAAATGTTCACAGACCGGAGCTTAAGAACCTCTGATGTAGGGTCTAAAAAACTATTCTTGAACCCAGAAAGACTTGTATTCAAATCCCACCTTTGACACATCATGATTCTTATCATCTCTATTATTTATGCCATCAGAAGATTCATCCACCAAGTAACTCACTCTTCTAAAAGTATTTAGTTCTCAATTGTGACACTTTCCTCCCCATATCCATAGGAATAAGTCCATTTGTAAATGAGTCCAATCTTTATTATGTAACTTCAGTTCTTGGAAAACAAAGATACATTTGGGCTTGAAGTGAGAGGAGATGCTCACAACCAGGGTGAGGAATTTGAGCTTGGAGGGAGTGAGGTGGCACCCACACAAATGAGCAAAGGCAGGAGGTTCATGAATAAAACATTTTTAGAAGTTCAGAAAAGTCAGAGCTGCCCTCATGTTCAAGCCGTTGCCTGGCAACATATCTTTTCACAATAAACACTCGAGGGTCAGATAACTCAGGAAGACCCTGAATTGGCAAAAGTAACTACTCGGAGGCAGTTTGTCCACTGTCCTAAAAGTACCCAGACTCTTCCACCACATCAGGAATGCATCTTTTCTTGCTATAGCGTCTCTTTTGAATCAAATCATTTGTTTTGCTCACTGTGTGGGAATCCCCAGTCTTTACATCTGAGCTCCCCTTTATCCTGTAGTAAATTAGGACACTGATGAAGAACAGAGTCACAGAACAGAGTTGTGAGAATGTGGGCAACACACACAAGGCAGAATGTCTAAATTCATTGAAATACTTTTCTCCTGTTGCTTCCCCACTCTTCCCCTGCTTCTTCATTAAAATACAATTTAAAGTACAATGTGTTTACATGTAGCTTAATATTGGAAGAAAAAAAAGTATTTAAAATATAATGTAGACATTAAAAAATTATTTTCTTTCTAGACCTCTGATTGTATGAGTCAAGAGGGGAGGCAAAGAAGAAAGGAATCCCAGTGTGGAAACTTGGTTGATTAAGATCGGCAGATCCTCCACAACTTAATCTTAGAGACTTGCCTTTGGTAGGAAGTCATTTGTTTAAGTTACTTGTATTTGTTAGAGATAAGACTTGAATCCACATCTTTGTGACTCTAAGAGAGGCCTGCCCTTTCATACAATCATTAAGAAATAACAATGAAATTATCAGAGATCCCAAATGAAATCCAATTCTTCATTATTGACTATCAATGAAAAATGAGACAAGTAATGTCAGGAATAATGATTTTCTTTTAGAGATGGAATGAGATCATATTAAGACCATCCATCCCTGACTTAGTAAAGAAAAAGATGGAAATGGAGCAGGATTGTGATCAGGAACTTGCTGGCTGATACTCCTGGCAGACATACAAAAACATCCTTCCATCTCAAATTTATGGCTCCATAATGTATTCCCTCTCAGCTTTCGTGATCTTCCCCATTGCCAAATGTGACCAGAGCATAATCACAACGACTAAACAAATTAAATGTTCAGTTAAAAAAATGCCTGCAAAAAATCTGGAAGAAAAACAAGAATCCCCAGTTTGCTAATAAATTAATGCTGTGTCAAGGCTTGTAGTTAGTTAGCACACAGCCAGGACTTAAAAGGGCTGCTATGGTGCCTTGTGATTGATGTTTGTAGAATACCTTTCGACTTTGCCTCATTTTCGATGGTACCTATATTGCATGCTACACACCAGGTATATATCATGAGACCCCCAGGGTGCTTCTAGTAGGAGCAGCCAAAAATGGAAGCATTTTCAGAGTGAAAAGTCTCTTTTCTATCTTTTGGAAATACACTTGCATCATCTATTCATTTTTGATACAGCCATCTTATATGTGGGGGCTTTCATTTATGGGTAAAAATGATAAAGAAGGTTAAAATAAAATTTGAATCTGTCATAGTCTCTGCCTGGTTTAGACCTCTGATTTCACCTGTGAAGGCAACTCCTGATGTGACAAATCCCTACAGTACTATAGATCAACAACTCATCTCTGGCTTATATCCTTACTTTCAGCACTGAGACTCTAAGAGATGGACCCTGGGTAAGGAAGGTAGTTGACTTGAATCTATTTCTTATTAAATATAAGATCAATCTTGGTAGACGTATTATCCCCATTTTAAAACTGAGGTACCTGAGACTGAGAGAGGTTGAGTCCCACAGCTAGTAAGTGCCTGAGGTGAAATTTAATAAACTCAGATCCTTCTGATTCCAAGTGCATTGCTCTTTCCCACTGGACTGTTTGTTTCTATAAGAGGAGACCCTAATTAACCAGTTGTTTTTTTTTTCAGCACAGGTTTCTTCCTGTCTTCCTCAACTTTTATTATTCTTGGTATCTTTTAGCATTGTATATTTGAACTGATTGACAGAAGATCTAATTTAATCAACGAGTGAGAAAAATAGCTCAGAAAGATGATTCCAACACTTTTCATAGAATTTGGAAGCTAAAAGTGACATTCTATGATATCTGTTCTACCCTCCTATTTTTTAAGAGGCCACTGGCACAATGACACCTGGCATGCCTAGGGCAGGGAATCAGGTGTAATTTTCATGATACCACCATATCGCCAACATCTTCTTGTTAAGAAAATACGGCAGAGGTTGAAACAAGCATGTTCAAGACATAATGAAATGCTACAACACAATAAGAGACAATGGATATGATGGGCTCAGAGAATATCAGACAAATCACTTAACCTCCTTGAGCCTCAATTTCCTTGCCTGTAAAATGGAATGAATAATATCACTTTCCTCAAAGTGTTGGTATGAGGAGCAAATTAGATAATACTCATGCAAAGACTTGCACAAATATGTACATGTATAAATAAATACACTTATACAAATGTGTCATTATTTTGTTTTTGTTGTGATCTTCATTGTGTATATGTGGAATTCGAATAAAAGCAGTCCTGAGACAGGTTATTATCATACTGTTGTACTTTGTATTTAATGTTTGCCTACATACTGCTTAGGAGGATTAAATAATTGCTCTTTTGTGATCAATATAGGTTTTGAGATGTTAGCTAATCTTTTGTGGGCTAACTAGAAGCGTCATTAGGATAATGGCATTAGTAGAGAGGATGATGGGGATGATATGTACCTCATTTTGTTTCCTCATGGTTTCAATTTCTTGGTTTCTTGATTATGATGAAAATATTGATCAAGATGATTATTGATAGAAGCACTTACAATATAAGTTGTTTTTGCATAATTCTTTTCTCCTGTTATAACAGTTTGATTTTTTTTTTAAGGAAGATAGGGGACTTTCTCCAGACTTTCTCCAGACTGATATAAAATCAAAAGACATCATTAAAAATTATTCAAGAGTATCATTTCTATAACATAGTAATGTGTCCTACTAAAAAAAAAGATTGCTGTTTGTTGTTATGACTAAAAATAAATTTCTTTTTCCCTGATCCCCTTTAAAAACATGCTTTCTGGGAATGGATAATACCTCAACTGATACACTGCATAATGGTAAACACATAAAAGGGTTCCATATTTGTTAAATAATTGTAGGGCTATTATTTCAACAAGGCCATTTTTATCAAAATGCCTTATAAAATGAAATCCATTTCTTTTCATTCCTTTTGTGCTGATGAAGTGAAATATGCATCAAACTATAGTATGTTTTCAGAGAATTGAGATACTGTAAATGATCAGATGTGGGTAGGATTATCCCTTTCAAAACATCTAGGAGAATGGGATATAGCACAATGAAAAGTTCATTTTCTTATTCTGCAAACAGGTAGAAGATTTTGGTCTCAGGAGAAAATTTATTTTGTAGGTCAAAGATTGTAAAATATACTTGAAAAAATCCAGAAGATTACTTTTCCCCCTACAGATAAATGATGAGTAGTCAGAGCATTTTGAAAAGAGAGCATTTGACTAACACAGTTGCATTATCCAGGTAATCGCTTTAGAAGTATCTGTAAAATTCATTGCCCTTTAGGTTCAAGGAACACCAGGGAAGGTGCCTGGAAGTGGGTAAAAAGACATCCAAAGTGAATAATTTCATCTGCACCCTTGGTACATAAAGTTTTCATATGTAAATTGATCCCAGCTTTTGAAGGAAAAAAATATTTAAAATGTATGCTTTGATTAGTCTTAAATTTTCATTTGAATCATGTTAAAGTAGAAATAATGATTAATTTTTTCTAAAGAAATTTATATTAAGTCATAATAATTTCAGCCTATCTATCGTAGCTTCGTGTTACTTCTATTGCTTTAAAGCTAATTTAGGCCACATTATATACAAAATTAAATCTTACTTTTATAGCTACACCCTTGGGGTTCAATGAAAAGGCTTTATGAGCTAGAAATTAAAAGTACTGTTTGAAAATACTATTACATTATACCAGCTATTATTAAGGCAATTTGCAAAGTTAGTATTAAAACTATGTACATTTTTTCTTGTTAGCGCCCATATATCCAATAAGCCCATGGGACAGTTTGGTATATAATTTGACAACTAAAATAAATTCAAAGGTAAACAGCAAACTCATAGCATTTATCAAAACAGAAAATTACACCAAATTAATGGCAACATTTATTTAACCCAATATTGTTATGAATCAACCCATTTATATCACATTTATTTTAAGTGCTTCAGCGAATACATTTGGGGGTGCTTCTCGTCTAAGAACGTATTATTATTTCTTCTTTTTGGAAAGGGGGAAATCATTGAACTTGGTAAATTTCCTCTCGATTAAAAAAAAAATACACATACCTTCCATAAACTTGCCCATTCCACCCCTTCCCATTCCTTCCAAGCCCCTTCTCCTCTCAACCAAGTGCCTTGCTGTGTATGCAAATTCTTCTGTAGTGTGGGTGCCAGATGGACTTTCTTGGTGAATTAGACCTTAGATAACTTGAAATATGCATGGGAGTTTTATTCTCCCCCAAAGAATGGCTAAACAATTCTCTTAAGTGTGTCTAAGGTAGAATAGATATAGAATATCAATTGCTCAAAGAACTTGAAGAGTAAAGGGGTATTTTAAAAGAGAGTTGCATGAGAATGTCTGTGTAAGGAAGCTGTTTCTTCACATTTTTTAATTTACTTTTTAATTTGTTATTTGAAAAGGTTTATAGATGTTCGATAAGACAATTCAAGTATTTATGGGAGGGACGTCAAGGGATGAAAGATGTCTTTGAGATATACCTTCAGTGATAAATTTTATTAAACTCTTATCATGGAACTTTTGGTGATATACTATTGTTTGGGCATTTGCATAATGATAAAAGGCTTTCTTTGGAAGAGAACAGTACTTGAGTGCTCCTAGCAAAAAATGAAAAGGCTATTAATGCTTTCTGCTTAAAGAAAAAGCAATTTAATGCTGTGCTTGATAAACAATTGGCATAGAAAGTCTCCCATCGAGTTTAATTTTTGAACTATTATGCAGTAATATAGGATTTTACCATATGCAAGAATCTTTTCCATTACTCCTATTAGTTATGCCTCACAACAACTCTTTGGAACAGGCCGTTGGTAGCCATTTTGCAGATTAACGAAAGTGAGGTTATCTTTATGCTGTACTTATCTAAGGATGAGAGATTTTTCTTCCTGGCCCAAGGGGAGGCAGGTGACTCTCCTCCGTTTTCTGTGTCATGGAAAAAGGGATAAGGAAGGGAGATGAGGGCCTATTATGAAAGCCAGAAGTACTGAATGTTTTGTGAGGAAGAACTGCTAGTTCTAGTCCTGAAGACTAGAGATCTTAGAACTTATAGAATCTCAGAGATAAAGTTTACCCCAGAGGCCATGTAGTTCAACCCATTCCTGAAGAGTTAGCCCCTGAAATCCCCAATAATTTGCTGTGTAGCTTCTATTTGAAGACGTTCAGAAATGGGGTGGGTGTTCTCTCTTTCCCAAGGCAGTCCATTCCCTTTTGGAGTAGCTTTAATGGTTAGGAAACCTTTACTTGTGCTGATTTCCTAAAGCTTGCCTCTGTAACTTCTCTCTGTCTCTATCTCTCTGTCTCTCTGTTTCTGTTTCTGTCTCTCTCTCCCCTCCTCAGCTCTTTCCTCTAGCATCAGACAAAAAAAAAAAAAAAAAAAAACAACTAAATCCCCCTTCTATATGATGGCCCTTGAAATATTTGGAGACAACGTTCGTGTGATTTTCCTCCCATTCCCTTTACTGTCTCTCTCTCTTTCTCTCTCTCTCTCTCTCTCTCTCTCTCTCTCTCTCTCTCTCTCTCTTCCCCTCCCTCTCTCCCTGTACAAAACAGCTATCCTTATTTCCTTTAGTCAGTTCTATTTTTGCCTGGTTTCATTGGGGGGCCCAGTATATTAAGAGTGAAAGCGAAGCAGTGTTAAAGAGACTGCAAACCTTTCTTTTTAGAAATCTCTCTTCCTTCTCACTACAAACGCCAAGAGTATTATGTCTAGTGGTCCAAAATGACGGAGATCTATTTGTTGGGAACCACTGGGGAATGAAACAATCTGCTGTGTTCAGTAGATATCGTCAGTGAAAATTATCACCTTCTAATCTTTACCACAATTGTTTGAAGTATTGTAGATATTACTGTCTTGATTTTATAGAGAAGAAGCTGAAATAGAGAGAGTTTGAACCTTATCCAGGATCATGTCACTGGTAAATGACAGAGCCATGATCTGGTATGTTAGCATTAAAATTCTTATTTGGAAAAGGGAGGAGGAAATTTTTAGGCTATGTGTAAAGAACGATAATTTATTTCTGCTTTGATATATTTTAATGTAACCATCTTGGGTGGGAAAAAGCACTGACTTGGAGGTCTGGATTCATCCTGAGTCAGTAAAGGTGAGCCTCCATGGTCCTCAGTTTCCTGAATCATAAAAATGAGAGAGTTAGTAAATGGCCTTCGAGCTACCATTCACCATTAGATTTATGATTCTAAGGCTCTACATTACCTGCCTCAGAGAGCGATAGTGGATGAATTTTCTGATTGGAAAGAAAAAGCAGCGAACATAGTGATATTTCTATTCTGCCTCATTGCTAAAACACATCTTGTAATAATAATCATCCTAGGTAACATTTACAACATTTATGGCACTTTGGGGTGTGCAGAGTTCTTTTTACATATTGTTTAATTTCATTTTTTCTAGCATTTGTTACTGGAGAATATAACATTAAAATACCATATGAATGAATATAAATAGGACCAGCTGGTTTCCTAAATTCATTCAAAATGCCAGAGTATCCTTTTCTTCTCATCTCTGTGGTTACGTATGTCTTTTTAAAAATTGGGTTTAAAATTATATGTTGGGGAGACAGATATGTTCCTAGAGTCGCATGGGGTGTAGGACTTCCCTCTTCATTCTCACTTTGGAAAACTTTATCTAAACTTTATATATTCTTGCCTATGTGCCTACATCTATTATGTGAGAGAAAATCCACTTTTTTCAACCTTCTCTTGATTTCCTTTTTGTGAAGAATTCCCCAAGCACCAGAGTGTATTGGATGGTATGAAGCCATATGTGTTGCATAAGTCCTAGGATTCGGGAAATTGTCATGGCTGAACATCTGGTGGGCTTCACTTCACATCTGGAGAAAATACTTTGTCTATATCAGCACTAGTTGCAAATAAGCACAAGTTTTTAGTCTGTATTTATGCCATTGCTGCTCAAATTTCACAATCTGGTACTATTTGTATTCTTGGCTTCTATTAAAACAGTGATAAAGGCAACTAGTTTTTGGATTTTTGTTTTTGGCCAGTGTAGACATGACATTAAAAGAACTCCTCTTTGAATATTGTTTGAGTTGATGCCTCTCAAATCTGTAATGCAAATATTCTTAAGGATATAATAAAAATAGTGACAAGCATAGATGGGATTAATCGAAGAGAAGATTCTTTAAGACAGACTATCTGGCAGTTGAATGAAGCTAAAGCACAATAGCAAAAATAGAGGACAGAGATGGAAAGAAAGGTGGGACATAGTTAATGCCTTGTTTTGTCTGTAGAAAGTACTCAAAATTTTCTTCAAAGAAAAAAAAAATCTCACACTACAGAGGTTTTTCCAATCATCCCCACCCATGATTTCCATATTTATAAGGCTGGCAAATAATTAATGTAACTAATTTGATTGTGGGAAAAGTAATTCAATTTTCTATACTTGGCATGAATTGAGTTTATCAAGATCCCATAAATTATGAGTCTATAACAAAATAGAATATATGCAAAGATAACTTTTCTGTTTCTTATCATTAATCTGAAGAGAGAATAAAATTTGAGTCTATTAAGGAAGTGATAGAAGCTTCATTGAAACATTTTATGACAAGTCCTTGAACTTGATTTTTCATTTTACTTGAGAGCTTGAATTTCTGATACAACATTTATGCAATTATAAGTGATGTTCATATTATGCATTATTTATCCATGATGTTTTTGTTGTTCTTATGCTATTAAACATCTTATTAAAAAGTCCAGAGAATTTTGCTTATTTTTAGCAAGTGAGATCTGAGATCAAAGCCCTAAAATGTGTGATTTCAAAAAAAGTCTTAGAATTAACATTTAATCCCCTAAACAATTAGCATATCCCTAAACAATTAGTTAACTTAGCTTTTCTGGTATCTCTGAATGAATGATTTTAAAATATTACTAATAAGTAAATGGAGGGAGTAGGCAACATTACTTAGGAATTTTATTAAGCTGTCAATTTAAATACTCATTCCTCAGGCAAAGTGCAGCTTCCGATTTAAATAAATGTATATTAAACACTTCAGGCTGAGAATCTCAGCTCTTCCCCAGGGTACAACTGAGTTACTTTTTTTTTAGTGTCCTGTTGTAAAGTTTAGACAAGCAATAAGTTAATACTAGTGATTATGACTTCATATTTGAGAGCTTAAACAACAATCTGAGATTCTCAAAATAATTTAAGAACCAGGGGATTCATTTTTCTTGTTGCTGAAATGGAATAATTGTATTTTAATATTAGCTGTAGCAACCATTTCATTCTCATTCCTGCTTTTGTTTTATGTACTGTTGTGAAGACAGACAGACAGACAGACACACACACCTATGCATGGTATCTATTTGATTTTTTAAAAACAATCTTTAATATATAGATCAGGAGCAAAACTAATGGCCACAGATCACCAATTAGAGAAGGCTTATGTACATTTAATCACTTACTCACAGAAGAATTCACAATCAAAAGGCATGTAATTTCTTTCCCCAGTTTTAATATTCATTGTATTTAATAAACCAGTTTGTTGTATTGCTCTAACATATCATATTTGACCTATCTGAAAATCAAATTATGAGAGAAAGTTAGGACAAGAAATGAAGCCTGACCCTTCTTTTCTCTTGAAAGCCCAGATTTTAAAATTTCAAATTATATCCAACTGATTTGTTAGTTTCAAAGCTTGTCTGACACTAACCTCTTTTAAATTGATAGGGACAGTGTGGCATTGAACCAATTCCTGGGGAGCAGGAATACATTTTAAAAACCTAATCACAATGAGCTCTTTACGACAAGACAAACAACACCTATGTCTTGCCAACAGATTATAGAACAGAGATGAACATGGTGTTAAATGCCAAATTCCATAACCGAGCAAAAATGAATTTAATTTTCATTGACCAGGCTTAACTATTCAAAATATTAGGAGGTTACTCTCTCTGTGACTTTTATTTGGAAATGGAGTGAAAATCTATAAAGGCATTGAATGTTATACTCTAGCACAGAGGTTCTTAACCTGCATTCTATAAACCTGATTTTTAAAAGGTATTTTGATAACTGTATTTTACTATATTTGTTTTTTTTTTTAAACTAATCCTTATGTATTTTATCTTATGTATTTAGAAATGTTGTATTGAGAAGGGTCCATTGTCATTGCCAGACTGCCAAAGGTGCCCATGATACAAAGATCAAGAATCCCTGATCTAGCCATTGCTGTAGTCGCTCATTAATTATGTCAGTGATATGGTTAGAAAAAGATTTTCTGAGTATAAATTCAAGCGAAAATATTGTCTGGTGTATTAATGGCATCAATTCTCACAAGTTTATTATTTAAAAATTTTGTTTGATGGTCTTTAATTTTTCATGAATGTATAATTATTTGCCAAATATGCTAAATACTTACTTCACCTGACTGATAATCAATCCTTCATTAATTAAATATTTCTATCCATGGTGATACTTTTATTTATTTATTTTTACATGTCAATGAATACAAATCAGTTTGTGAAATGTTAGGCAAATCAAATTTGGATTCTCTCTACTTTGAATATCCACTTGTCTCCATTCTTCCCACCTGCTGTCATGTGTTAATTTTTTTTTAAAGCTTCATCTATTTGCAAGAAAAAGAGACAGAGAGAGAGAGAGAGAGAGAGAGAGAGAGAGAGAGAGAGAGAGCAAGAAAGAAATTGGTATTGTCTTGTGTTGTTTCATCCTTAAAGTGAAACCATTTGCAAGAAAATTATAGGTCCCTGGTGTTGAGATTCTTTGCATATTAATTTTGTTAGCCTTACCTCCTGTGGTCTTTAGTTCTGGAAGGCCTATTAGATAATACACAAGATAAATTTTCCCCTTGTATCTTTGAGCTTGTCGAAAATAAATTCATTTTCTCTTCAAACTGAAATTTGCAGTACTAGTCACGCATATTTTCCCTTATTTTACAAATAAAGACTTATTTAATTAAGCATGATAAACACTGTATTAGTCAATATTAGTTATATTTTTTGTATCCCAAGTTCCTAAGAATAGATATTGATGTTAAGTAAATACATGGATCTCAAATGGGAAAGGCAGCTAATTTTTTGGTTATGTCATCAAAAATGACATTTGAATAGAGGTCTTAAATAGTCAGAATGACTTCCTAATGCAATACTTTCATCCAAGTTTAGCCACTAAAAACATTAAAGTATTTGAGGAATTAAAGAATCCATTCCAGGTAGAAACTACTTGTCTTTGCCAGCAGTTACTTGCATAGGCATTAGAAAGAGATTCTTTTCTTTAGATCTTCTTTGTCTTATTTCTAGGCTTGCCTTCCTTTGATTTTTTTCCCCTGGAGGTTTTTTGTTTTTTTTAAAATCAGCTTCACATATTAGTATACAATGTTTAGGTTGACTTTTCCTGTAGGACTAATATAATTTAACAGTTTAATAGAACAAACACTGAATACCTATTATGTGCAAAGAACATAATAATATTAACTAGCCTTTGTGTGGAGCCTTAAGGTTTGCAAAGCACTGTATTTATATGCCTATGCATACATATATAGATATATGTGTACATATATGTGTTCATATATGTATATGCATATATATGAAATGTGTGTGCACACACATATGTATACGGAAAATCTCACTTAAACCTTGCAACTACCCTGTGAATTAGGTGCTAATATTGTAACATGAGCCCACAATTAAAACAATGTTTTTTTAAAGGAAGAATGAACTAAGTTGACAGACATCAGTATCTGTGTGTTGCCAGTGGTTTTAACATCAACTTTTGCTCTTGAAATCGACAGCTCTGAAAAGTAAAGCATGACTACAAATAGAAAATCTATGAGCTACGTACCTGTTTATACTTGGAAAAAATTACTTTATGTGGGCCTCAGTTTCCTTATCTGCAAAAATGAGGGCGTGGGTCTTGATGACCTCTAAGATTCATTCTACCGCTAAATTTCTGATGTTATGATATAGTTTTTGGATTTTGCATTAACCAGCTCCTCCAGTTCCCTTCCTTTAAGTCAACAGTGAGATTCTGAAAAATTTCAAGTAGTATTTTATGTGGAGTTTCATATAACCAGCAAGTCATAGATGTTAGGAATCATAGACTCAGAGCTAGAAAAACCTCAGTCCAACCTTCAGATGATACTCCCAAGGTCACAAGGCAGTCCTGCAGAGTAGCACATCTGAAAATACAGGAACCTCTGCTTCAGCGGTAAGACTTGAACCCAGGTTAGAGGCTGGCTTTCTGTCCACTAGACCATCTTTTTATTACTGTTATTATTGTATGGTGGCAACTTCAGTCAAGTCAGTCAATAAACATTTATTTGGCACCTGCTTTGTTTCAGGCCCGGTACTAATTCCTGGAATTTGGGGGCAAAAAAATATCTAAATAGGTTCTTTGTTTAATAGCCTTAGAGTGGGAGAGACGGCTGGTTTTAGATTTGAGAACTGAATTCAAACCCTCCCTCTGGCTGTATGACTGTGGTCAAGTCTTCTGATATCTAGAGGCCTCAGTTTCCTTATTCATCAGACAGGGCACATAATTCCTACCTTACTTTCCTCAGAGGGTTATTATGACCTTCAAAGGGCATGCTGAATGTGAGATGCTTTTCAAACTTTAAATCAGAACCAACGTGTTGACTGACAGTCATCACTATTAGAAGTGGACACCACATGTTTTATTGATTGTTTTTATGTTTTACATCATTAACCATTTCCTGTCCTGTTGACTCTGTCCTTAGCACTGAAGCCTTTTTTGAAATAAAGAGAATCAGTCATTGAAGTTAATTGAAAGAATGATATTCACTGAAACTGAGTGTGGCATTTCACATCCATGGTCAGCCATCTCTCTGCTGAGAGATAGAAAATGGGTTTTTCCATCTTTGTGCTGGGACCAAGAGGGATTATTGTCATGAATTTGGCTGTCTTGTAGTGCAGTTTTGATTTAGATTAATATAGCCATTCTGAAAAATATACTCTTGTCCTTCTTCTCTCTGCCCCCCTTCATTCTCAGTTGCCTGAAAAGTGCAGGAAGGTAGGACACTATTTAGGAAAAATGACATTTTGGCTTGGTTCCTCTGCTGACACTGTGGTGATCAAAAGTCAGTTCTCTGCCTCATTTTGTAAAGAAAGTGAGCAAGAAAAAGATTCTCATCCAAGAAAGAGACAATCAGTTTTATGGAAATCAGTTCAATAATCAGTATGTGCGGGTTACCAATGGTTTTTCAGAAAATTCATTGCCTGAGTAAGAAGGAATAGAATTTCACATCAACTTTTACAGATTTTTTTTCTTCTTATACCAATATGGAATGAAAATGGATAATGAGAATGGCTAGTGGAATGGGCCAAGACACCAGTGGAACTGGGGAGACTTGAATTAACCTTCATTCTTCCCCAACTCCAACCAGTGTTGTGAGCCAAGATGCCATGGAAATTACGTGGGGCAGCCTGGGTTAACTCTTCCTCCTCTGCCCGTCCAGGCAGATTGATTGGGGATGCAGTTGTGGACCTTCTGGGCAAGGAGACTATTAAAATAGGTTTAAGACTTTGGCAGAGGAGCTCCAGATACCCCAGGGAATATTGTCATTTAATGCCTTTAATTTCCTTGACAGTGACTTTTATTTCCCTGGATTACTTAAAAATCAGTATAATTTCTGTCTCTATATATCTATATTATAGCTATCTCTAGCCATACCTGTATCGCTCATCTGTATATATCTCTGTGTCTAGACCATCTCTAACTCTATCTCTATATATGTGCATTGGTGTCATATATCTGAGGCAGCTAAATGGCTTAGTGGATAGAACACTGGACCTGGAGTCAGAAATACCTGAATTCAAATCCAATCTCAAACACTTACTAGCTGTATGACTTTGGGTAAATCACTTAACTCAGTTTGCCTTAATCCACTGGGGAAGGAAATGGCAAACCTCTTGGCCAACACCTTGGCCAAGAAAATCTCATGAATAGTGTGGTTTATGGGGTCATAAAGAGTTAGACGTGACTGAACAACAATATCTATGTCCAATTATGTTTCTCTATCAAGATGTCTGTATCTATATCATCTTTCTCTATCATCTCCATCTCTATTTTTACCTACACCTTCATTGTCTTATATCTGGAGGTTGGAGGAAGTTTTTGTTAAAGAGTTTGCATGTCTCAGGTTCTGAATGAGCCATTGTATCAGGAATGGAATCTGAAAGATGGTGGCCTGAGACAGTCACATTTTCATGTTTGGTCAATGTTGTCTGCGTAGCATAGTAGGAAAAGAACTGGTTTTAGAGTCAAAGGGCCTGGAGTTGAGTCTTTCTTTTGTCATTTCCTAGTTGTATGAATTTATGCAAATCACTTTACCCATTCTCTGCTTCACCTTGTTCAACTCACCAAGGAAATGGTGTTTCTGGATTTCAATATCTCTTAAGGTCCCTTCAAGCTTGAAGCCTATGATCCTAAGAAATTTTATTCTCAGAATGGAAACATCTAATAAGGACCACACATGACAGAAAGATTCTAAATTTATGATTTATTAAAAAAATGTAGGTTTCTGTTTTTCCTTTCCATTCCCACCCCCATCCCCACCTCCTCTCTATATATGAAAAATGTTCAAGGCAAGAAGTCATAAGAGCGCATGATTATTTTTACTTAATATGACTTCTTATTATTGAGGCATAATCACATTATTATGATGCTTTGACAATATTTTCTCAAATGAAATCACATGTAAGTAAAACTTAAAGTATATTTTAGCAAACATGAAATCATTTAACTAAAGCCCAATGAAATATTTTCATGAAAACCACATAAAAGTCACTAGATTCTCAATTCTTGAGCTATACAGTATTGAAGAATCATACTGGGGTCAAACAGAAATAAGGCATCAGAAAATGTGTTTAAAAGAAAACATTCATATTTTAAATAGCTATCAGAATGAATTTTGTGGGAGAATACAGAACACACATTACTTTTGTTTGTTTTTTGCAGGGGAGATGCCAATTCATGGTTTCAATTATCATCATTTTTTTTCACACATTGCTTTTAGAAATGAAAATTGAAGAATTCTCATATCATCTTCCTCTATATTCCCCAAAGCACTTTTGTTTATCACAGTTTTCTTAATAAATCCATAAACATTTACTAAGTACTTGATAAACACCAGATACTGCCCAAGATGGTAGGGATAAAAAGACAAAAATTAAATAGCTTCTGCCTTCACTGAGCATATGTTTTAATGTAGAAGACAACACATATAACACAGTAGATAGAGTGCTGTGCCTGGATTCAGGAAGAACTGAGTTCAAATTCAACCCCAGACACTTAGTGTGTCTGTGTCACCCTGGGCAAGTCAGTTAATCTACCTTTGCCTCATTTTTATCATCTGTAAATGGGGATAGTAAGAGCACCACCCTCCCAGGGTTGTTACGAGCATCAAATGAGACAATCTATGTAAACTGCTGAACATAGTTCCTGGCATGTACCAAGTACTATATGACCATTAGTTATTATTACCAAACAAGTACAAAATAAGTACAAGAGAATTTGTTGGGGGTGGAGGGGGGGGGGAAGGAGGAAGAAACAGGTCCCTGGTTGAATGGGAGGAATCAGGAAAGAGTTCATGTAGAAAGGGATGCTTGAACTAAGCTTTTAAGGAAACCAGAAATGTTAAGAGGTGAAAGTGAGGAGATGTCTGAAGAAAAAGTAAGAAAGTCAGTTTGATTTGGCCACAGGGTGGGTAAAGCAGAGTAATATGTAATAAGGCAGTTGTGAAGGGCTTTAAAGGCCAAATAGTAGGGTTTGCCCTTGATTCTTAAAGTGATAGGGAGCCACTAACATTCATTGAATTTATTTATCTTTATATAAAAGCATATTGTTTTTCCCTAGTAAATATCATGAATGTCACAAATGTAAGTGCATCTTAGGAAGGCCAACCAGGCTTCTTATGACTCCATTTACCTTGGCTCTTGGGGATACATGGGAATACCATCCTTTCTAGTTTTGAGCAAAACGTGAATCTAAGAGCAGGAACATCTTGTCTGGAAGTGAAATATGTAAATGAGGGAATTTTCTGTATGTGGGTTGTTAAAATGATTCTTTGAGATAGGTCTTAGAACAAAAATTCAAAGTATTCAAAGTATCAATTAAGTGATATTGGGTTGTGGTATCTCTTATTTGGAATATCTGAACATTGGAATGTCCAACACCTATTGTCAGGGAGATGATGACAGATGTCATTTTATCACACACTTGGCTGCTAAGATTTAATTGAGGATGATGTAATTCTTAGTGGAGGTCTGACTAAATTGGCCCTTGTGCAGAGTTCATAAAGCCAGTGGTGCTGGAAACCATGACTGAAGGCCAGGAACATGTGATATGTTAGGTGTTAGGGTAGGTAAACTTTGTGCCATGGTCTGGTAACTAGGATGATGCCTAAAGGGTCACTGCTTTGCTCCCTCCTCCCTCATCTCTGGACCTGAGCTCTACTTCTATGATGCTACTGACTTAATAGACATTTCTCCTTGGCGATACTTGTGTTTTCTCAAGCCCACCATTTTTAAGGCCAAAACTTCTGCCTTATGCTAACTTTTTTCAACCTCAGATCAACTTCCTATGCCTGAATTTTATGTGTTAGTGGCCTATTACCATTCACACAGTCTTGAAACTTTGGAATCTTTTTGATGTCTTTCCTTGTCTCTTATTCCTTATCCCTTATTAATAAGGGGTATCATATCCTTGAGATTCTTAAGACCTTTATGATATCTCATATCTATCCCTTCTTCTCCTTCCCTACTTTTATCTCTAAAGTTGACCCATATAATGCTTCACTTGGATGTGGCAATAGTTGCTAATTTTTCCCAACTTCCAACCTCCCTTCCTTTCAATAGATCTGACATACTTTATTTTACTAATGCAGGCTTTGGACTTTTCATTTTCCCACTCAACATTTACTTGTGGATCTCCATTGCTTGTGGAATGAAATTCAAACTCCCTATTCTGGCTTGGAAAAACTTTCATAAACAGTATGCAAGCCACATTTCCAGCTTAATATTTCAGTCTTCTGAATATATGAATCCTTTGATATGCTTGGTTTTATTAGTTCTCAAAAATGTCCTGTATTCTTTTTCCTTGCCAAAAATAGTTTCTCTCACCTGGAATTCATTTATCCTATCCACTCAGCAAAAATATAGTCAGTGCAAAGTTCTAAACTCTGGAGAATATACAAAGATAAAAAGGGAATAAACTGCATTCATGGAAGGAATTGTATGGTTTTTGCCATATGCCTTCATGGCATATAACTTAGAAGATGGGGCAGCCAGGTGATGCAGTGAATAGAGCACTGACCTTGGAATCAGGAAGACCTGAGTTCAAATCCAGCCTTAGACAGTTGACACACTTACTAGCTGTGTGACCTCTGGCAAGTCACTTAACCCCAATTTCCTTGCCTTACCTCCTCGAAAACAATCAAACAAAAAGATGAAGAATCAACATGTAACACACATAAATGTTATTTATACAATAATATAGCAAAGAAGAGAATAAAATATGAACCAAAAAGAGGTTCAATGTCAAAGCTAGGAGGGTGTGTGTGTATGCTTAGGAGGGGCTTCCTGTAGGAAGTGGCATTTTGCATCAAAGTAGTATAGATTTGGAATGATATGAGATGATAAAGATCTTGTAATTTAACTACTTCATTTTATAGATGAGGAAAGAGTCCTAAAGAAGTTAAGCAACTTGACTAAGGCTACACACTTAGTAGCTGACAGCAAGGATTTGAACTCAGGACCTCTGATTCTAAATCTTAGAATGTTTTCTATGGCACCATCCAGGCTTAGGAACCTGATGATAAGTAGGATATCCAGTGGGTAGATACTATAGGCAGACAGGAAGGTGGGAATTGGGAGGGACATAGACAACACAAAATAGTGTGGAGGATGAAGGGTACTGGATATGAACAAATTCTCCTAGCTCCTCTCACTTCACTCTGCATCAGCTTATAAAGATCTTTCCGGATTCTTCTGAAATCATCCATTGACTATGTCACAATAATGTTCCATTACATTCATATTCCACACTTTATTTAATCAGTCCCCAACAGAATAGTCCCTTTTTGGCTACCATGAAAAAAGTTTCTATAAGTATTTTTGTACAAGTAGATCCTTTTCCCCTTTCTTTGATTTCTTTGGCATATAGGTGTACACAATTTGATAAGTTCCTAGGCAGTTTTAAATTGTTTTCCAGAATGGCTGGATAAATCCATAGCTCCACCAAGAGTGTACCAGTATACCTGTTTTCCCACAGCTCCTCCAACATCTATCATTTTCTTCTTTTGTCATCTTTGCCAGTTTGATAGATAGGAGCAAGATAATATTTCCTTTGAAAACTTTTCTTTCTTTCCCAAACAATTCTGGAGGGGTTTTATTTGTTTGTTTTTTGCTATTGTTTCATGATCTTTGGGGAATCCACAGAACTTACTGTTTTATTCTCTTTTGTACTGTGAGGCTTGGTTTCACATACTTTTATTCATTGTGTTATGGCTTACACTATTCTTACTCATTTTTCCTTCTGATTGTGAGTTTGTCTGTTGGTCTGCTTGGGAGCTAAGCTCAAAGCCAGCTTTTCTGTCTTGGACTTGTATCAAACATTTTTGCATTTCTAGGAGCTTGTTTCTGGCTTTGCTCCTCACTGTTCAGTCTGTCCTGCTTTTTACTGATATAGTATGCAAATTTTTCTTGGATAGATTCTTGAGACTGGGCTTCCTTAGCCTCCTAGATTTGAGAGTATTGGGGTCAGCTGGGTCCCTGTGATATGTAATCTTTATTGGGAGAAAACTGACTCCAGCAAGGTTTTAAATTCCTTCTGCCTTGGTCATAAAAGTCCCTTCCCATTTCTATGATGCTTCACCTACTCCTCTTTCCCTAGTCACACACATACAGTTGTGCCCCATTTCATTTTTTTGTGGCTAGGTAGGATCAGTGTTTTCCATCTCTTTATAGGAACTGGAGAGTTCCCTGCTCTGAGGTGAACCAGTTAAGGGGCTGCCAGAGCTAGATAATGAAAAAGGCCAGTCAGGGTATTTCTATTACCTGTATCTAGCAAATGGGTACTCCAGGTGCGTGTGTGCGTGTGTGTGCGTGTGCGTGTGTGCGTGTGTGTGCGTGTGTGAGTGTGTGTGCATGTGTGTGCGCGCGTGTGTGTGTGTGTGTGTGTGTGTGTGTGTGTGTGTGTGTAGATCAGGTAGTTGAAGTATTTTATCTCTCCGACGTAATTCCCTTAGGCTTTTACCTCGTATGATGTTTCTGTCTTCTATTTTTCTTGATGAAACAAGATGTCAGTCTCACTTTTCTCCCCTTTTTCAGTTGTAGAGGTGGAGAGTTATGCCAGAAACAAATCTTCCAGTCACATGATTGGGTTATGTAGTTGTTTTATTATTCTATTAAGTCCTTGGTAAGAAGAATTAACTTTAATACTACTTTTATTTCTACCCCCAGATCCTACCACAGGGTTAGCCTTATATATTTGTGTTTACTTAATGCTTCCGGTTGATTAGTTAATTGTTATTATGATTTAAAAAATCTGATTTTATGGGATCATCCTTTTCATTTTAATTAATTATGTATTAGATATATTATTCTTTAATGAGCACATCTATGCCATATGGAACTTTTTTGTTTTATCTATATTTGCTCCACACAAAAATCTTTGAGGTAGACATCAACATTCTTCCCACTTTATAGATAAAAAAACTGAGTGTCAGAGGCTTACCCATAGTCACATTGCTAGTAAGTGTCTGAGGCAGAATTTGAGTCCATGTATTCCTGACTCCAGCTGTAGTATTATATCCATTAAAACAGCCTATAGAATCTACAGGTATTCAGAGGCAGCATCACATTAAAGAAAATTTTTTTCTATGATGGCAAAAGAAATTGAAATTGTGAGATTGCTCATCAGTTGGGGAATTGATGAATAAATTGTAGTTTAAAATCATGACAGAATACTGCTGAGTCATAAGAAATGATGAGCTCAGTGATCTTCAAAAAAAAAATTGTGTATCCCATCAATCAGGCAAAGAGAAAAATAAAAGGCAATTCCAGTAGCCCTTTTCCCATCTAAAAAAGGAAGATAATGATTATTATGGGGTGATATTAACACTATAAATACTAAAGATATTAATAACAAAAATTGTTCCCATGGAGACTAAAATTGATCTTTGCTGGCATCAATTCATTTGAAGCTTTTCAAAATTTGTTTGTATTTAAGAAACTAAGAAAAAGGTAATAGGCCCAATTTTTCCCTTTTTTTTCTTTACAAGCTTTTGACTCTATAATTTGAAACAAAAAATACTTTGAAAAGAAAATGTGTGTTCGATTTCATTGGCCATCAATGGTTTCATATATTTAAAAACATTGTAGTTTTGATTAAACTTGTTTTTTCCCCTACAAATTTGGAAGTTCCTCTCTCTTGGTAACTATCTCCCAGCTTAATTAATTCCCACAGGCTTCCAGAAAATCTGGTATCGGCTCTTTACATTTTCCAAAACAAAGAGGGCCTATTCTCTGAACACAGGAATGTAATGCAAGAAGAATAGATGCTGAAATCAGGAAATGGAAGAAATGGAGGAAATGAGAAGCCATGAAGAAAAAGAAACAATGAACACCAGATGTAGCTCAGTTGAATGAGCACTTAGGAGTGTCCACATGAGGCTACTTACTCTCCCAAACAAATCCACTTTGCTTCAAAACACTTTGGGCCCCATATTGCTCTCAATCCTCACTTGATCAATTTACACTTTGGTTTTAAATGGCTTGAGTGGGTTTGTGAGCATTTAAAAACCCTATGTGATTCTTAAGCAATATGCAGAAGTTCTGGTGGGATATATACCAATAAATTTGGGGGACACGAAATTCAATCAATGGACAACATGATTGAGTTTGTTCTGAGCACTTCAAAACTCCTAGAATAAAAATTGTATTGAATTAATTATGGAATATATTTGAAATCTCCTCAAAATATGCCACTAAAATGTGTATGTATATTTATGACAAACACACATATGTAACACACATAAACTATAAAGAACATATATATATTTGTATATATACAAGTATATGTATACATAAAATATATTAATATGATGTGTATATATAAGAGAGCATATGATTTATTATCTGCTCAATTTAATAAACTTAAAACTACAATATGATTTGTGGGATATCTTGCATGTATAAATAGGTCAAACATTAATTTTTTATGTTATAGTTTAGTGGATAGAGTGTTGCGTTTAGGATTCATAAAATCTGGGATCAAATCATGTTTTTGACAGTAACCAGATATGTAACCATAGACTTTTTTGTGTGCCTATCCTCTAGAAATAGGTGCTTAATAAAACAAAGATTCACTTACTGGAATCAATTGTCTTACCTTTCTTTAGACTCCATTTGCTTATCTTCAAAATGAAGGTATAAAATATTTTTGATGCCTATTTTGCAGCGTTGCTATGAGATGCCAAAGATATTATGTGAATAAAACACTGCAAAAACTTTAAGGTGATACACAAAATCAGTTGTTATTGTTATTATTACTATTACTCTTTTTTCCAGTATTTGTGAATGGGTTGATTATTCTTTAGTTATATTCACTCAACCTCTTATACTCATTTGACTAGAATCATCCTTTTTCTAAAAGTAAATTAGTTTTTGCTTATTTATATATGTGTATGTGCATGTGTGTATATATATGTGTACGTATATATACACACACACACACACACACACACATATATGCTGTGTGAAGAACATCTTTCATGTATACACTGGCTAAAAGGCTGAGGAGAAACATTTTACTTCTATCTATGTTCTCTGTATGTGTTAGAATAGTAAAATCATGGCAGGAAGGAATTCATCTCTATAAGTTTTATTGTTTATTTCTACTGACCACAGGGAGATTTTTGGACTAGACCTAAAGATGGCATCAGGAAGGGACAACACCTGAACACTGTCTGATTTCATTTTCCATGAAGTATATGCTCTGTACAACACCATGATGATGAATCAGTAGAATTCTTTTCAATTATAGACTCAAATCATTCTTGACCTTGGAAGAGATGGAACTAGGTACATGTAAAAGTTTCAGTGTATAAATTTTATTATTAAAGGTTTAAACAGTAAGAAAGGAATGCCATGAGGGATATCAAGAAGTCTAAGACAAGTTCTCTTGCAACATAGGGATCAAGGCTAAAGCAAAGAGAAAAATCAAATAAAAATAGAAAAAAATAATTTAAGCAATATTTTTACTTAAAAAAAATTTAAAATGTGACCCAGAAACACCATTCCTAGGTCTGTTTCTGAAGATGATTAGGAAAAAAGAACCTATATGTTCTAAAAATGTTTGTAGTGGCTTTCTTTATGATGGCAAAAGAAATTGAAATTGTGAGATTGCTCATCAGTTGGGGAATTGATGAATAAATTGTAGTTTAAAATCATGACAGAATACTGCTGAGTCATAAGAAATGATGAGCTCAGTGATCTTCAAAAAATAAGGACAGAAGCAACAAGGTTCCGCAACTCCCACACAGCCACCTCAAATACCCATAAAATATGACTCTAAACAAATTTTAAGGCTCCACAACTCACAAAAATATAGAAAAACACATCTCCTGCTGAAGGCATCTCAGCAGGAAGGACTCATCACAGCACACTGGGAGCCAAAAGCAGCCCAGCCTGAAACCGGGGCTTGGCCGGGGGAGGGGGAAAGGGATAGGGTAGGGGGGTGGCTCAAGACAAGTCACAGCTGGAGCCTTCAGGAGAGTGGATCAGTGGCAGCTGTGGCAGTATCCACAATTATCAAGCCATAAGAAACAAGGACAAAGTGAAAGGTCAGTGGAACTCAGCTAAATTTAGGGGAGAAAAGTGGCCCAGCCGAACTGCCTCTAGGGCAAGGAAGCAGCAGAAGTGTGGGGGGGCCCTGCAGCTGCCTCCATGTGGCTGCTTCAGAGCTCCTGGCCTGCAGATTGTAGGGGGGCCAAGTGATCATTCAGAGGCTATGTACTCTTGCGTTGAGCCACCTGGATCTAGATCATGATTATGGGTGGTAGTCCTGGGGTGTGTTTTCAGTAAGCCAAAGCTGGTGGGGGCTACAAAAAAATGGTAGCCTCCCAATAGCTCCAGCAGCTGTGAAAACCCCACCAATTTGGGACAGAGCTGTCCTCTTGGAAATAGAGTTCCACAGAGCTAAAATGTCAAGTAATTGACTGGCAACAACATGAGCAGGCAAAGAAAGCAAAGTTAAGAACAGCAATTGAACTCTAGATTCCTTCTTTGGGGACAAAAACGATCAAATCATGGAATGGGAGGAAGACAACACAGTCAGAACTCTCACACCAAAAGCTTCCAAGAAACATGTAGACTGCGTACAAACCATAGATCAGTTTAAGAAGGATTTTGAAAACCAAGTAAGAGAAGTGGAAGAAAAATTGGGAAGAGAAATGAGAATGATGCAAGAAAATCATGAAAAGAGAGTCAACAACCTGACTGAAGAAAATAGCACCTGAAAAAATAGATTGACTCAAATGGCAAAAGAGGCCCAAAAAGCCAATGAGGGGAAGCATGCCTTAAAAAGTTGAATTTTGCCAGATGGAAAAAGAATCTCAAAAGCTTTCTGAAGAGAATAATTCCTTCAGAATTAGAGGGAGCAAATGGAAGCAAATCACTTTGTAAGAAATCAAGATACTATTAAACAGATCCAAACAAATGAAAAAAATAGAAGGCAATGTGAAATATCTCCTTGAAAAAACCACTGACCTAGAAAATAGATCCAGGAGAGATAATTTAAAAATTATTGGCTTATTTTATTTCTTAAGTTCAAAATAGAACAAACAACTTTAAAAAAAATAGGTAGTAAGCTAAATTAATTGATATCACAAAGACATACTGAATAAGAGTTGAAATCATTAAGTATCCTTTCTATTGTGAATTTATTTCCTTTAGTTTAATTTTAGACTCATTTTAGGAAAAAAGCCTGATTTCTTACATTTTTTAGAAATAAAATTATAGAACTTTACTAGGCATATTGATATATGT
>CM053591.1:163966690-164005067 GCA_028646515.1 Pseudochirops corinnae | reverse complement strand
TGGGGCTCACTTTGAGAAGAGTTGTGTGATTTGGCCAGACGAGACTCTGGGCAGCCCTTTAGCCCCCCGGCTTTGAAACACCCAGATGTTGGTGCTTCCCTCTCTGGTAACTGAATAGGTAACTGATGTAATAGTCAGATGCTGGAAGCCGTCTGCTGATCTGTTTTTCTGTTTGTTTGTCACTTCTGTTTGTATTCTCTGAAGTTCAGGGGGCTGACTTTTCCCCCTGAACTAGGTAAATGATATGTTTGATTAAAGTAAGATTGTTAACCCATTTTGAGTTGCTTTCCTTTAGAAAAGCAGATCTAAGAACCTGTGCCAGCAGCCATCCTGGGTATGCTAGGGTACTTGCTGATACAGGAGCCTGTTTCATCTGTAAAGTGGGAATAGTATTGAACATATTATCCCCTTCCTAGGGCTATTGCGCCAAAAACTCTTTGTAAGGATCTACAGAAAAATGAGCTATTATAATGTTATTAAAGCCCATCACTTCTCAGTGCCCCAGAGAACACAGGATATTCAGAATTAGCAGTGATGATGATGAGTTGTGCCAGGCTCCTCATCAGTCTCATGGGCCTCTGTCTAGTTCCTCCATTCACCCTCCAGACTCTCAACTGAACTTCCCCTAGGTGCTGGAGTTCTTCATTTTAACTCTGGTTCTTCTTAAATGCACAATTAATCCCTGCCTTTGCTTCTGTTCTCTCTGTACTGTACCCAAGAACTCCCAGGACTGGGGAGGTGGTAGGACCAAGGGAAAGAGGATCTAGATTTAGATGATGCTTAAACATATGTATGGGGAGAATCATATATGGTGCATTCAATGAAGTGGTCCTAACATGGCCATTCAGAGCAAAGAATTAGGTCAGAAAGGAGGATGGGGAGTCAGTTCTGTTTTTCCTTGACTCTAAGCCTGTGCTGTGTCATGGGACTAGAAGTGGGCACACCTCTGTAGTTGTGAAAGACCGTTGCCATCACCCTCACTAATTACCATTGACCCTCAGTCCTCTGAAATTGCTTTGGACCAGTATGGTAATGAGAAATGCAAGGGGCAAGGGGCCAACCAGGAGGCAGCTCAAGTTTTTATCACGTATTGCCTCAGGCCCCTTTTCAGACATTAACCGGGGCAGTCCCCCTTCTCACTCCAGGTGGGTGAGGTCATTGCTGACATGTTCTTTCTACAACTCAATTTTAATCATGTGATCAAATAGGATTTAAACCTAGAAATGATTTGTTCAGTTATTTCTGACTTTCCAAGACCCCATTTGGGGTTTTCTTGGAGAAGATGCTAGAATGATTTGCCATTTCCTTCTCCAGCTCATTGTGCAAAAAGAAACTGAGGAAAGCGGGATTAAGTGACTTGCCCAGGGTCACTCAGCTAGTCAGTGTCTGAGTCCAGATTTGAACTCAAGAAGATGAGTCTTCTTGACTCCAGACTTGGCACTTTATCCACTGCACTACCTAGCTTCCATCTTCTACAGATCTTTTAATCTGATGCTCCTAATTTTACAGATGAGGACACTGAGGCCCAGAGATTTTAAATGAACAACCAAAGTAGTAAGTATTGGGACTGGGATTGAGCTCTGTACTCAGCATTCTTTCTACTGTGTCCTTTATAATATTAAACTGTTTCAATCCATTATTTTAAAAAATATTTATTTTTGAAATGTATTATTGTTGCTTTTTGAAAACATTACTGTCACCTTCAAATAACTCTTCTTTTCACCTCCTTCTTGTCTTAGAACATTTCTTTATAACAAAGAGGTACAGCTTAGGAAAGGAACACATAAGTTACATCTAAAAATATGTGTTTTCTTTTGGATGTAGAGTCTACCACCTCCTTGCCAAGTAGCAGGAAGCATAGTTGCCTTCAGTCATTCAGAAGTCATGATAGGTCAGTGTCATGGTTTTGAGGCCCTTCATTAACTTTATTGTGCTTATTTTGGAGGCAGCTGGGTGATGCGGTGGGTAAAGCGCTGGGCCTAGAGTCAGGAGACCTGAGTTCGAATCTGGATGTAGATACTTCCTAGCTAAGTGACCTTGGGCAAGTCACATAACCCTATTTGCCTCACTTTCCTCATCTGTAAAATGGAGATAATAATAACTTCCTGGGTTAGATCAGATTGGATCGTGATTATAAGGCTCTTAGTCTATATAAATGCTAGCTGTTTTATAATTATTACTGTCATGATAATGGTTCCAGTGTGCTCTGCATCAGTTCATACAAGCATTCAGAGGCTATTTTTAAATTCTTCATATGAATTCTATTTCAAGTTTTGTTGTCTTTTTGTGTGTGGATCCAGACTTTTTTTTTTTTTTTTTTGCTTTTTTTATTTTGGAGGGGAAGGTAGGGCAATTGGGGTTAAGTGACTTGCCCAAGGTCACACAGCTAATTTTTGTGTTAAGTGTCTGAGGCCGGATTTGAACTCAGGTCCTCCTGACTCCACAGCCAGTGCTCTATTCACTGCGCCGCCTAGCCACCCCTGTGTGTCCAGACTTCTAATTTCATTGATGTTGGGCTCTCTTGGCTCTGCCAATGCAGACCAGTAACCTTTCAGCTACTTACAGAGCAGTTTAGAATTGTTAATTCTTGAAGTTTCATGTACGAATGATCAAGGAGAAACTGAATTTTGAAGTTTTCTGAAGTTCAGGGTGCTGACTTTCAGCAAGGAGAAAGAGTTTAACTTTAACTTTAACTACTGGAACCCTCCCATTTGGTACACAGAGAGGTTATGTGACTGCCCAGTCATACAGCCAGTATAAAACAATGAATCAAGGTTCTCCTGACTTTGAAACTGACTTTCTGTCCATTTGCCAGATTGCATTTCTGTCATTTTATTATTATTCTACCATGTTCATAGGCTATAGTTTGTTCAACTATTCTTACTTGACCCAATTTCCTCTAAATCCTTTGTGACTACCATTATTGCTGCTGCACATATTTTGATACCTATGGGCCCTTTCCTTCTGTCACTGACCTCTTTGGAATACATGTTTAGTGGGGGGATCCACAGTGTTTTCTTTCATAGACATCTAGGAAAGCCACTGCACCTATGAGATGGAGAATATAGGTTTGAAAAATTATATAAATTATTTTTGAACAGTAAATATTTTAATACATCCAAATGCGAAAAAAAAAAAAGATTGGGAACATTTACAAAGGTAGTAAAGAAGGGGAGGGGAAAAATTAGAGAAGCAAAGAGATATTTTGAAGGATGGTTTCATTCAGTGCTGTTTTAAATTCGTGCAAGCTGCTCATAATTATGCTTAAAGTCCAGCAAGGAGGAGAGGGAAATCTAGTGATGTAGACAATAATTCTTCCCTGGAATTTTTTAAATGGATCACTGTTTTGGATTATGCCCAACAAGCAATGAGGTTGGTTTTAGAACTTGATTAACATTGTGTGGAACACCTCTTTAAATGAATTTATCATATAATATTGTGCACCATAGTGATAGGATTGTGTGTTATCTCTCTACTAAGCTATAGACTCGGAGATTGTGTCTTGTATAAATTTTGTTTCTCTTCCAGTTTTTAGCACAGGGTTTTATATTCAGCAGGGACTTAAAACAAAACCAAACCAAACCAAAATTATTGAATAGTTTCTCTCTCTGCTTTCTTTATTCCCTCCTCCTGTATGTTACACACCTGCAGAGATTCTCCCACTCAGGGGACCTTCAGTAACTGTTGCCAACTTATTTTCTAGGTTGAAATGTGGGGTGGACCCATGTAAATAAATGGTAGATTGCATATCACATTGAATATCACCATTAGTTGATTTAAACTCTGTTACTTATATGTTAAGAAATACAGGAATCTGTATTTCTTCTGTTGTTCCTTGACAGTGTGGCAGTGGGAGATTTGGATACGCAGGTAGTTTCCAGATCTGTAATCTATAATAAGACTGAAGGTTTTGATTGGGTCTTGTTTCCGTCTTTTTCTAGGTAGACTGCTAATCCTATTGTGAAATAGACCAGAGACTTCTAATGCATATGCTTTTTAGACAGAGTCATAGATAGCCCAAGATTCTAAAATCCCTTCCTCGAGGGCTTTCCTGGGAACTCCGTGAATGTTAATATGCAGCAACTTCCAGAATGAGTAAATGTTATTCCATTCTGATTCTCGCTGTCCCTTTAACAAACCTCTAGGGATTAGAACCTGTCCTTTGTTCTAGGTGCTTCTAGAAATACTAGCTGAAATCAGCTGTGGTGGGGGCTGAGGAATGCCTACTACATCATTAAGCAATGCCTCTTCCTATATAAAATAATCTAAAATAAGTTTTTTGGCCACTTTTTCAGTTACTCCTTTAAAAAGGGATATTAAAACCATGTGTGTTTACATGGATCAACTAATACATACTAGGGTGTAGAGAATCATGGGTGACATTTTTAAAAAGTTCTCTAATTTCTATTAACTAATTTCAGAATCAGGCATACCATCATGCTCAATGTAATTAGTTACATAATTTGTTTATGAATAAACCTTTCTGTATTTGAAAAATAACACACACTAATAAATTTTTTTGAGGATGTAAATTTACCTTTGAGGTTTTTTTCCCCCCTATCATCAAATTTCTAATTGACACACACCATCATAATTTACCACCTTCAAATGCCCTATCCTTTAATGAGGATGTACAATTCTAGGTAATAGGAGCAAAAAGGTACATTATCCCAATGTCTTTAATTTCTCAATATACTGAATTCTCTCTGCAAAAGCAAGAATATTACTTGGGAGATCCAGAGTCTCTCTGTCCTTACCTTCTTCCACAAGAACCTTGCATAAATACTTACATGATATTCCCACTACTAGCAGAGTATGCAGAAAACCTGATGAAGCCTCAACAGCATATTTAAAATTTTTTTGTTATGTACTTAACCACCAACAAAGACAAATATTTCAGTATGCAAAGAAAAAAGCAGATGGAATATGAAACTGTAAACTGAAGCAGTATGTTTTCAAATAAAAAGGATGTCTTCGGTTTTCAGTTTCTGTGATAACAATGTCAAATACATGTTTCAAGCTGTTTTTAACAAAATAATTTTGTGATTTTTTTTAAAAGATTCTATCTTAAGGGTAGACATTTTAAAATTAGACACACTGGCTTCATTTTTAGTAATCATATTCATAATGATACCTATATAAAACTTTGAGGTTTGTATTTTATGTATTTTACACATATCAGTCTAATGCTCTTGGTAAGTCTAAGCCCCATGGGATTCTGCTTTTGGACAAATGATAACAAGAATAAGAACTAGCCTTTATGGAGCACTTTAAGATTTGCTAAGTACTTCCCAAATATTATTTAACCCTGGGAGGGAGGTGTTCTTATCATCTCTGTTTTCCATGTAAAACATGTACCATGACATGTACTTAGTAGTGTGTAAACCCAAGGAAAAGGGCTCAAAATGCAAAACGAAATACTTAATAATCAAAAGACCAGTTTCAGAAAAGGGCAAACAAAATGAGGAAGGCAGCCATGATTTAAAAAAAAAAAAGCAGGGAGAATGAGATTTCCACATCATGATAGGGTTTTGATAGGTACGTTAATGAAATATTATTGACGGAGGAGAGCTGAAAATTAATACTTGTCTGTTAGACCAAAGCCAGGAGTTGTTGCCTCTAACCATAAGCATTGATTGCCCGTGTTTCATTTGTCTCCTGGCCTCGAACTGTTTCAAACCAGGGGATATAGTCCTTCCTTTGATTCTAGCTCTTTAGCAGTGACTTAAATTGTCAGTAGGATGAACTGTTATTTTCTTGCAGCAGGTCTGATAAATGAATATGGGGACGTGGTTGATGACCTTAATGCAAATAATCTATTCGTAAGCTGTTTTACTCAGTCATTCCTGGTTGTTGAAGACAGTAATATATTTGTGAAAACCAAACCAAACCATTTTGTTGTGTCACAAAGATTCTCTAAATACGATGCTATTGTCGAACGGGCATTTGGACTGTAATCTTGAAATGGTGGGATTCCAGTTAATTTTTGAACAGGATGATTATTCTGAAAGCATTGGTGGTTATTTTCTCTCTTCATTCTCTTTCTACCATTGGTTTTTACTGTTTTGTAGACAAACTGAACTAAAGTCACATAATTAAGTGAATCTTTTAGATTTTAATGTAGTGTATCCCAGTTTTTAGGGCTTGTAAATGAGTTCTCCATAAAACTCATTGCTACAATATTATAAGAGCAAACATCACTTTTCCTTAGCATGATTGAACAGGGAAAATCTATTGCCTTCCTTTGTCTCAGACAAGAGGAAAAGCACACACACACACACACACACACACACACACACAAAACATTTCTGATCTTTCCTTGACAGTTGCTTGGGAAAAAATGGTAATCACCAGCACAAGTCATGTGCAATGCTTGAAAGCCTAATGCTTTGTAGGAAAATAGATTGTAGTTGTACGGATCTTCAACCATAAGGCCTCTCTTGCCAAGATTCCAGCCTTTAAAATGCAACTTTTTTGTTGGGTGAACAGCCTAATGTTCCATGCACTGTACTAGAAGTAGCATTTTATGCAACATTGAAAGAGTCAATTAATTTGCATAATTTCATGAGTGTTACCATGACTTTAAGGTAGGCTAGTTTGCTCAGGAGTCTTGGTGGCCCAATATATATATATATATTTTTTTTGCCATTTTGACAAATTAATCATTTCTAAAAACAATTAATTATACTTATGACAAACTGAACCCTATACCCATGGGTCCTAAATTTTTATAGCTGAAATCTAATATTAATGCGTATAAGATCAGTGATTTAGTGAGTACCTTAACAGTCAACAATGCCTAAGGCTGAACAAAATTAATATTTTGTTTCCCATCTGGAGACTTCAGTAAAATTAATGAGGAAGGGGGGTTATTGTAATACATAATGGGTGCAAAATTCTCTCTTTTCAAACTGGGAATTCTGTTTACATCAGGATTCTGATATTTTGTGTACTTTTCAGCAGAGTGAGTTAGCACACAGTCTGTTTTCTCACTCAGTGGCAATATGGACAGTAATGGCTTCCAATTCTTTTATTCTACTAGACCTAGTAGGGAAATGACATTAATTTAGAGGTAATATTAACTGGTCTACATGATTTGCTTGAAAGAAGCACAGTTTAAAAAAACCCACTTTCACCCAATTATTATATTGCTACATGAGCTATTCTTTTCAATAGATGATGGGATATGCCAAAGTCTATAATCACAGTTTGGAGAAATTGGAACATTTCTTTTTTTTTTTTCCTTCAGAATGACTGTAGGTCCTATGATTGATATAGAGAAGTTGGTAAATGATTTTTTTTTTTTTTGTCTCTTCTCTGTTCCTAACATATTCTGAGAAAAGATAATCCTTGGAGAGACCCGTCACAGACAAAATATATATATCTATATATAGATATATAGATATAGATATAGATATAGATATAGATATAGATATATATCAGAGATGAAGATCAAGTTTAGAATTTAGGAAGGAAAAAGTATAAAGTTAGATACATTTATACCTCCTAGGTCACATTCCAGTCACTCACTCCATGACTTTCTCTGAGATTTTAAGGGCTGGGGACTTTTTTTTTAGGATTTTTTTTAGCTGACAGAATAGTCATTTGACATACCTCAAGCCTTCAGCAAAAGAAACAACACCATGAGTTTCATTTCTTCTTATCAATCTGTCTTTGTTTATAAGTTGGATTTTTTTGCTTGCTTTTGGTGCTTCTCATTTGTTATGAGAATTTCATAGGGTAAATTCTAACCTGTTATTATTGTTGAGCTACATGCACCCTACAGAAAACCCATCGATGCACCTTCATATTATTTGTGTTGAAAAAGCAGCATTTTTATCTTGCTCATATTCAAATATCAATTACAAAATTGCTGTATCCAAGTATATAAAATACGGATTCTTTAAACATTGTATATGACCACTTTCCTAAATTTTCCTTTATTTTATGTGCATCTGCAATAGAATGGCATTGTGGACAGAAAGCCAGCCTCAGAACTGGGAAGAACTACTTTTAGATTCTGCCTCTGATAGGTCCTGACTGTATCACCTTGGGTAAGCCACCTAACTTCTAGATTCTATTGGCAACTTTGCTGAAACTCTAAGTTGCAGAGGACATGCAGAGCAATATTAATACAGGGTGAGGGGGGGGGTGTCCTTATCTGAGAATTCCTTATACCAATGAAATCACAGGTCCCTTTCACCTAATAGAGTACTAAAGAAATGCAATCACGTGCAAATCAGTGCAATAATGAAACTGAAAACCACCCCAGAACTTTATTCTGATGCTCATATCAGGAAGAGCAGATAAGAAATGCTTTTGTTAAATGGAGATATCATTCGTATCACCATATATATGTTTAAAGAGACTACCCCTTGCTTCAAAAATTAAGCCATTCTATTGAATGCCACTAAATTAAAAACAACAAATACATACTTTGGTAATCAATAAACATTTGAATGATTTCAAGCCTGGAACTCTTTCATCATTTTTCTACAATTGTTTTTTTTTTTTTTTTTAAAGCAAAGGGGGGTTTGCATAAGATTTGTTTTTAAAATAATAAAGCAAATTGAGCTGATGTTCTGTAAGTAAAAATTGGCCCTTTGAAACCTCTTTAAAAAAGCTTCACATTCTGTATAAATCTGCATTATTAATTCACTGTAAAATAGATCCAGTTGGAGTACTTGTTTTTGCATTAAATTAAGCCTTTGATGTTCTTTAATGCTCTGATTTAGCCTCTAATTTGTCAGAGCACAAATGCACCAGCAGCTGTTGAAAATATCACTTTTGCAGTTCTGTTGCTGGCCAATAAAAATCTCAACAAGTCATCTTCCTATCTGGCTGCACAAAATAGCACTGAAAAAGTAGTCATTGCTTTGAAGTATCACTCCAATTATAGGTTTTAACCCCACAGGTCACAGTTTGATTACTTATACAATGAGAGCATAATTCCATCTCCATTCTGGGCTTTCTGGGTTTCTCCAGCATTCGCTAGCTCCAGTGGAGGAGATTTCAGATGGCTGCTATGATGGCACTGACCTGTGTTTGATAGGGTTAGACAGCATTTGGCTGATCACTGTATATTTTGTGCATTATTTAACTTTCTGGGACATATTTAACAGCCAAAGCAAAGGCTACCAGGGGTTCCTGTTTCCTCTTTAAAGAAACGAGTGCATCCGTAATAGGAATCCCATAATGGTCTTTAGCTCCTGAGTTATGACACACGTGCATCTATACATACACATGGATATATATATATGTTTTAAAGTGTACTAATATAAACTATCTTATCTGACATTCAGGAATGATTTTTGGATCTTTCATTGTATATTTCGTCATGCGTCTCTTTCTATTGGGGTTAAGTGCCAGTGTCGATGCTTGACAGCAAAAATGGACAAATCCACCATGCTGGTTAAATTGTCTAATTTTATTACATTAGGCATTTCTTGGCAAATGCATCTGCCAGCAGGAAATATAAATGCTACTTCTGCACCAAGGCAACTGGCACTTGTCATTTCTGGCTTTTTGATAATATTCTGTCCTACATTTGCATCAAAAAGATGGTGATTGAAAAACATGTTTTTAATTATTTGTTGGGCCGACAACCAACAATTAGAAGGAAATGCATATGATGCTTAGGAGTGAACAGTCCAAGAAATCACCTGTCCAGGGGGAGCTAAGCATTTCTTTGAATATCTCATTGCTTACAGAATACTAAATCATTTCTACACATAGAAAACTTTGTTAGTTACCATAGATTGACTCATAACATAAACATGCCTTATTGAAATGTAAAGAGTGTTAGTCCATTATGCTAATCACTTCTTGATCCTGTATCAGTCTCTGTCATTATTGCCCACCCTCTTTCTTCCTGTAGTGAAACACATGTTCAAGTTAAAAAAAAACAACTATATTATAAATTTTGCTATGAATCAAAGTCTAATAAATAAGACATGGATTGCAATCATCTACTGATGGCTTTTTAAAAATCTGTATAGTATTTTGTAGCCCCATGGAAATGAGCAACTTCATCTTCATTCTGGAATATATCATTACATAGGCTTTTACAGATCACATTTTTATCACCCACTTCTTAGAACAGATGAGAGGAAAGGCCAAATAAACACAAACAAACCAAACAAGTGAGTTGACTCTTTGGACTTTTTTATCCTTCCTATTTTACTTAGTAAAAACATATAACATTTCCATTACTTTAAAACTGATGTAGTAAAATGGACCTGAATTATACATTGTAGCCCTGACCAGAAAATGTTTGCTTACTCACATAAAGTAATTTGCCTCTTAGCACAGCTGGGTTCCTTTTTCCGAGTGTTTTATTTTTTATGAAGTAAAGAGAAAACATTATTTTTTGTAAACCAATGTTTTAATCTAATTGATGACAAGTCAATGGCCTAGAATAGCAATGGCTGCCTTGGAACCCCTCTCAATTTGCACATTTTAGGGCCTACTAAGCCTGGGAACTGAAGCATGAGGCAAATGAAAAGATATGAAGTTCATAATCTAGGGAGACCTGCATGCGTAGAGCCATAAAAGCCACAACTGCCAGCTCAGGTGGAAAAATGTTGAAGTGAGAAATGTATTCAATAAATAGAAAACACAGCATGGAGCTGAAAAGTGTGCATGAGAAACTGGTTAGGAGAGTCGAATAATGGAAAAGAAGGCAGATGGAGCATGAGTGTACATTAAACAGTAGTGTTCATAGCTTGTGACATAAAGTATTCCTCTGGGAGCCTAATTCTTAACTATCTTCAAATTCATTCAATTTAAAATATCATGGTCTTGTTATCATCTCATTTGGTCGGAATTTTATTGAAAATAGTATTGTGATGGACTGCATTTGTAACTTGAAAATGCTTGCTGATGGAATGAAATACAGAGAGGAAGTTGACTTGTTACTGGGGTAAGTTTGGTTTTTGTCAAGATCAACTAGTTTATGGGAACTCTGAGGTTTTGGAGTGTGGAGTTAGGTACATATCTGATATGTCTGGAGTCTCAGACTTCTAGATGAGCATCTGTCTGTGGGTGCATGGGTATAGAGCAGAATAGGAACTTGTGAATTTTGTTTTTGAATAGTAGACACTGAGTTTATTGACACAACTTCAAGGCTACCAATCCTTTCCAATCTAATAAGTCTTTATTATGCACCTGCTATGTGTAATGTAATGTGCCAGGATTATAAACACAAAATGGAGAATAGCCATTGTCCTTGAACTGGCAGGGACACCCTTTTACCTCTCTAGCCTTATGATGGAGAACTCCTTTTTGGGCAACCCAACTTGTTGGTTCAATCAAACTGGTCTTCTTTCTGATCTTCATACATGACATTCCATTTCCCAACTCTCTATTCCTTAGCATAGAGTGACCCCCATATCTGAAATGAAATGCCTCTCTTTACTTCTGCCTCTAAGAAACTCTTGCTTCCTTCAAGACAACTCAATACCAAGTTTTTATGGGAAGCCTTTCCTGAACCCAATGCTCCTACTTTTTCTCCCATCACAATCTCAAAAATTCACTTGTATTTATTCAGTATAGCTATACATATCATTATCCCTGATGTAATGAAGTTGCTTGAAGTCAAGAAACTGTTTCCCTTTTTCTTTGTATCTTCAGCATGAAGCACAGTGCCTGGCTTATGATAATGGCATGTCGAGTGATCAACTGTGCAGCCATGATAGTCTGTCTATACACAGAAGTTTGCTGAAAAGGAGGGATAGAGCAGTAACCAACATGGGGATTAAGAAATCCTTCTCAAAGGATCTGACAGGAGAATAATAAAATGCCAAGACAAAGGGTTTAGGCTCTATAAACATAAAAAAAAATAAACAAACAAAAATGAATTAGCACCAATCACCCAGTCAACAAACTTTTTTTTTTTTTTTTTTGCTTTTTGGAGGGGGAAAGGCAGGGCAATTGGAGTTAAGTGATTTGCCCAAGGTCACATGACTAGTAAGTGTTAAGTGTCTGAGGCCGCATTTGAACTCAGGTCATCCAGACTCCAGGGCCAGTGCTCTATTCACTGTACCACCTAGCTCCCATCAACAAACATTTATTAAGAATCTATTATGTATAGATTTCTAGGACTATATGAAAGAAAACTATTATTAATTCATTATATTGTCTTCCATTTAACTTTGACCCAGGGAATGTTAGAATATCTAAGAATTTTCAGGTGTGATGAATTCTCCTCTTCCCTTCCCCTCCCTTCCCCTCCCCTCCCCTCTCCCTCTCCCTCTCCCTTTTCTTCTCCCTTTTCCTCTCCCTCTCCCTTCCTTCCCTCCCTCCTTCCCTCCTTCCCTCCTTCCCAGCTTCCCTCCCTCCCAGCTTCCCTCCTTCCTTCCTTCCTTCCTTCCTTCCTTCCTTCCTTCCTTCCTTCCTTTCTTTCTTTCTTTCTTTCTTTCTTTCTTTCTTTCTTTCTTTCTTTCTTCAACTGTGGTGAAGTGACTTATATCTGTCTATATATGTATATGTCTATCAGAAACATGATTCAGCAACTTTAGTGTTCAGACATAATGAGTTTGCCCTCAGCTCCTATTGATGGATATGAGTTTGTGAGTCATTTTAGGTTCAGGGAGACAGTGTTGATTAAAATATTTGCGGAAGGTTTAAGCAAGAATTAAAGCATTGATTAGTAGAGGGTGTAGTCTCTGTGGATCTGTCCACCTTAAAAGTTATGACAGTTGAGGTCAGTGACTGGATAAAAGATAAAAGGCTTTAAAAAATGCAGATGAGAAATATTTAGGAGTTCAGCGAATTCAAATGTACTATTGGGAGGCTAGTAGGAGACCCCCTATTTCTCAGCTTAGGGAGGTACCAGGGTGAACACGACAATGGTTTTCATTTTAGTGTGTTGTTCCATTGGGTTCAGTGATATAGGCAAGGATCCCTACTTGGCAGGCAAGATAATTCTAGCAGTTAATGATGTCTGGACGATTGTAACTTTCCAAATTAGGAAACCGTTTGTCATGTCTAGTGTGTGCCTTCCTTAGGGTAAGATGGGCAAAAGCAATGGAAGAGGGAGGAAAGGTAGGTTCTTACAGAATAACAGTACTTGTAAGAGATCCTTAGCGAGGAAAAGATAAACCAGTTACCCACATACTATGATTAACAGAGTCAAATTAACCTTTAAGCCAGTCATTTCCCTGAATTGAATAGAAGGAAACATCCACATCATCAGGGTGAGCTCAAGAGAACTTGAACAGAGCAGTTATAGCCATATCAGAGGTAGTATAGAGGATAAGGTGCTGAGCCTCAGGTCAGGAAGACCTGAATTCAAATAAGATTCCAGGAACTTACTAGCTTTGTGACCCTGGACAAACCCTTCACTATGTGTTTTCCTCAGTTTCTTCTTACAAAAAATAGGAAGAATAAGAGCACCCACCTCCCAGTGTTATTACGAAGATTAAATGAGATAGTATTTGTCAAGTGCTTTGCAAGTCTTAAAGTGTTAAAGAAATGTTAGCCATAATGGTGAGTTCATGCTGCATGGTCACTGGCAGGAAGGTGCTCCACAAGAAAAGATCATTGAGGTTATTCAATACGAGTTAAAGCTTTGAGATATGGTAAGATTACCAAAGGAGAGGATGTAGAGAATGAAAAGAAGTCTCAGAACTGAATCCTGGAATACAGCCGTGCACAAGGGATGGGGAGTAGATGACAGTCTTGCAAAGGAGGCTGAACAAGGCTAGATAGGAAAGAAGGAAATTGAGAAAAAATGTGGTAAGGTAAAGCCAAAGAGGAGAGTACACAAAAGGGACTAAGGGTCAAAAGTGTACAATTCGGCACAGAGGCCAAAAAGAGTGATCATTGAGAAAAGACCTTTGAAGTTAGCAATGGAGAAGTCACTGGTGACCTTGGAGACAACAATTTCAATCCAGTGTTGAGAACAGAAGCCAGATCGAAAAGGACTGAGAAGTGAGAGGAAAGTGAGACAATGTAGGCAATTAACGGAAATAGCATTTTCTAGGAATTTGACTATGAAAATGAGGAGAGATGTAGGTTAATAGCAGAAAGAATGGTATGAAGATAATTTTTTTTTTTTGAAGAATCTGTATCATCAGAATAAATTTCTAGGCAGGAGAGAAGTTGGTGGATAAGGAGAAGATAGAAATGAAAGGGAGGGAGACAAGGAAGGAGGGAAGGAGGGAGGGAAAGAGAGAGAGAGAGAGAGGAAGAGGGAAAGAGAGAGAGAGAGAGAGAGAGAGAGAGAGAGAGAGAGGGAGAGAGAGAGAGAGAGAGAGAGAGAGAGAGAGAGAGAGAGAGAGAGAGAGAGAGAGAGAGAGAGAGAGAGAACAAATTCCCAGAATCATCAGCTACAATGGGACTTCAGGGACTTAAAGAGTAATTTTTCTTGGCCAGAAGAAGGACTAAACAACAATCTCCTCTATAGTATCCTGACAAATGGCCATATCTTTACTTGAATATATACAAAGGGACATAGGTGAGAGATGGGATGCTGAACTTTGGGGGTCATCTTGTCTTATTTGACTTCATTACAGAGTTTGTGATAAGGAATGAAGTGATGTGATTCTATGTCTGGCATAGAACTTGGTAAGTGACCTATTAATCTCTCATCAGTTAGCTTACAATATTCCCGACAATTTTTGTGATGGCTTATACCTGCTCCTAGGGGTCTGGGATGCCCCTTCCCTCAGTCCCATCTTGGAGATTGTTTGTTGACTTGATTCTATAAAAATCACAGCTCGGTCTGATTGACAAATCCTTCATTATTGATCTTGAATATGGATTGACACCTACCTATGTAGCTGTCAGTCCCTGTACTTATCTTTACCTCTCTGACATTGTCTTTCCCTTAATGCTGCCCAGACTAGCTAACTCTTTCTTTGACTGACAGCTCTGGGGCACATTAGATGGGTAGTGGTCACAGGTGAAGTAGGTTGGGGCAGGAAAATTTTCTTCTTGGAAAAAAAGACATACACATGGACATTTCTTAAATACTTTAGAGGGTCTGTGAAATCAACATGAGAAATCTCTTCAATGGAGAAGCTGATCCTTATATGTTTCTTTAACCTGTGCCATTCTTGCCTGCATATTTCTTTTTTTAAGAATTTTATTTTGTCATTGAACAAGAATCTATTTCCCTTCCCTCTCTCCCTTTATAAAGGAGTGAAACAAAATATGTATAATGCATATGCAGAGTCAAGCAAAAGAAATTCCCACATTAACCATTTCTAAAAAATAAATGATTATGCTGAAATGATGAAAAGGATGGTTTTAAACAAAGCTGAAAAGACTTGCATGAACTGAGGCACAGTGAAGTGAGCAGAACCAGGAAAATGATTTATATAATAATGACAACATTGTAAAGGTTGACCACTTTTCAAGACTTAAGACCTCAGGTCAATACTATGCCCAATCACAATTCCAGAGGACTAGTGAAGAAATACTCTACCCAACTCCCGACAGAGTGGTGATGGCCCCGGGCTCTCTTCATGCCTTTATAAATGTTCCATCCATGTGTAATGTCTAGAAGGTCTTCTTTAATTCCTTTCACCATTCCATGGATTTCAATGAAGGGCTTGCACAGTTCATTAGTTACCACCTGTGCTACCTGACCAGTCCCCTTCTCCTTCTTGAAATTCAGGATTTCACTTGTGTCTTTCATGTCCCTTCTCATGAGCTAGCCTCTTTTAGTAGAAAGCTACAGTCTGCTGATAAGTGCTGTCTTTTTCCATCACTGCTGAGAAAGCCCAGGTTCTTCTGTGAGTGTAGATTTTTGAAGGTGCAGTGATGTGTGATCATTCAAGAAACGTTAGCTGGAGCCAACTTGTGAGGGGCTTTAAAAGCTAAACAGAAGATTTTATATCTTGTCCTACAGGCAGTAATTGAATCATTGGCATTTTTTTTTAACATTTTGAATTATGTGAAGCACTGTGATTTACACATATTTAATCCTTACTACAACCCTGAGAGATAGGTTCTATTATCATCCCCACTTTATAGTTGAGGGAACTGAGGAGGACCGAGCTTTTAGGAGTTGCCTAGTTGTTAGTTATACAGTTAGTAAGTGTCTGAGGCTGGATTTGAACTCAGGTCTTTCAGACTCCAAGCCTTACATTCTTCATCTATTCATTACCTAGCTGCCTGAGGAAGCTGATGTTTTTAATCTTTTCTGTTGTGTCTGACTCCTTGTGATCCAGTTTGGGGTTTACTTGGCTAAGATACTGGAGTAATTTGTTGTTTTCTTCTCCAGTTCATTTTACAGATGAGGGAACTGAGGCAAACAGGATAAAGTTACTTGTCCAGGATCACAAAGCTAGTGTGCATCTGAGGTCAGATTTGAACTCAGGTCTTCCTGACTCCAGGCCTGGCACTCTATCCATTGCATCACCTAGCTACCCATATTTCAATCTGGTATATCTCATTAATTGTATTCTGTAGTTTGCAGACATATAACATCACTGATAATTGACATAAAAAAGATCAACATTTACAGCTTGGGATTCTATTCAATAGGGTCAACTACTTATACCTCTTCATATACAAGAAATTCCTAAATCAATTGTATTCTAAAACCAAAACTAATTTATGGGTTGTCTACTGTGTGCAGAGCCCACTGAGACACAAAGAAAACATAATTACAAAACATGGTCACCATACTCAACAGTCTTTGTAAGGACCCTGCAGTGCTGTTTGTCCTCTGGTCAATGAACCACCTTAGAAATACTGGCAGCTTGGTGGTGAAGTGGATAGAGCATTGGACCTGGGGGTCGGGAAGACCTGAATTCAAATCTTGCCTCAAACACTGTCTGTGTAAAGCTGATGAAATCATTTAACTTCTGTTTATCTTGGTTTCCTTATATGTAAAATGGGGATAATCATAGCACTTACTTCAAAGAGTTGTTGGGAGGATCAAATGAAATGATATCTGTAAAGCACTTTGCAAATTCTGTAGTGCTTTATGTAAATGCTGCTGATTAAATGAAATGCTATTGATTGAATTGGGGTGTATGCAGTATTGAGGGAAGACCAGCACGTCTAGTGTAAGGGCTTGCCAAACCTTATTCAGGGCTGTTCCACTTGTCACCAACTCTCACCTGTGACTCTAAGAAGCTGTAGCATGTGTAGTGGTCACACCCCAGTAAAACCATCTCAACAGATGGTCTAAACCAGGTTGAGGGTCCCCAACCCATTGATGACTTAGGAGGATGTCTACCCCAAGAATGTGGAGACTTCCCCTGGCAGAATGGGAAGATGAGAACAATTTGTTTAAATGGTCATGAAGGCAGTTAAAGTTGGCACTGTGGAGTACCTAGAGCTTGGTCAGTCATCAAAGACACCAATGCCATCCTTGGAACCTGGGACATCCCCAGTCATTCTGACTTTGATCTTGCCACTGGACTTCAATTACTTTGGAAGAGAGAGTGAGGCTGGTGATTCTGTGCAATTCTGTCTTACTTAAATCCAATTCATGTGCAAGTAAAGATATTACCCATGATTATTGCTGGTTCTCTTCCGAAACAAAGAATGAATACCAAAAATTGAATTTGCTGCCATTTTTAAGACTGTTTGGAATTTGCTCTAATCATAGAATTCTATGTGAGTTTCCATATGTTGTCCTCGTTACTAATTTTCTTTGTAATTTATGGGATAAAAGATTTTGAGCTGAAAGGGATCTTAAATATGATCTTACCGAACTCCATCATTTTACAGGGGAAACTGAAGCCCAGAGAGTGAAATAGCTTTTCCAAGGTCACATAGGTGATACGTGGTGGTGGATTTGAATTTACTTGCTCTGATACTAAAGTCAATGTTCTTCCTGGGCTACCTTTTATATCTTTGGTGGTTACTTCTTTACTCATTAATATAATTTTGTCTTTAAAATGGACTTGAAAAATTTCAAGGCGATTTTAGTTCAGTTGTTTTTCAGTCTCATCTGACCCTTTGTTACCCTACTTGGGGTTTTCTTGACAAAGATCCTGGAGTGGTTTTACCATTTCCTCCTCCAGCTTATTTTACAGATGAGGAAACTGAGGCAAACTAGGGCAAGTGATTTGCCCAGGGTCACACAGCCAGCAAGTGGAAATATACATGATGGAAATTGGTAGATTCAGTTAATAACTTTATAATGATTGTGCCAAGCATCAATTCCATCTTGGGGCTTTAATAGCCATTTTCATTGGATAGGGATGGGATCTGTCATTTTAATTTTTCAACTTTCCCTTTCTGCCCCTACTCTGTAGGCACTGAGAGTGGAAATGACTTGCCATGTCTCCTTTACCCTGGATGTGTCAGGGATAGGACCTGAATTCATGTTTTCTTAGCTTTGTGACTAGGTTCTATCTATTACACCACACTGTCTATTGGTGCTTTCATGAACATATTTTGTATCCAGTTGCTTTGCCTCAAACCACCACTTTATCTACAAAATTAGTCTTTCTTGGGATCCAGCAAAATGGCAAAAATAATATTGCTCATAAGATGATAATTATTCAGAAAAGAATTGTTATTTTACAAATGGGCTAGCTCCTGTCCAATCATGAAGTGTATTTAAGTATTAAACTATCTGTGCTGTATTTTTTGAGCAGGATGGGGAAGACATACAAACTTAAATGAAGATATTTTTAGTATTTAAAGACACATTTTTCTACCATTTAATGTTTTTTTGTTGGTGTAATAACTGCCATTCTTGTGCAAGATACTTAAAATGGTCAGTAGACAATGCTAATATCACATTTAAACCAGACAACTGATTTTACATACATACACACAGCTATGGGGGTTGGGAAATATAGGGCGCCCCCCAAAATGTACTAAGACTTTTGGGACACTGACTTTGCAGCTTGTGCACTTGGAGAGTGTTTTGTAAAACAGAAGTGGGCATATTTTTTCATTTGAACAAAGGAATACAGTGTTTTGCTTCCTTTTACATTATCAAAAGAAATCTTTCTATTACTCAAACCTTCATCTCCTTTCTATTAATGAAAACACTTTGAACTTGGTTGGGGGGGGAACCTCACTGTGTGAAAATTATTTCTGGTCACATCTAAGACCTCACTCACTCCACTCTGAGTCTTTTGTGGTACATTTCAAATCTCCTCTAAGAAAAGTTCTTGCTTAAACTAAATCAGTGACATGAAATAATTAATTTTTGGGGGAAGTGCTTGCTTAGACTCTCTCCCATTACCATATTGGTCTGCAGCCCAGGTCTGGGCTGAAACCTCCCAGTGGGCTTAACCATATTACCTGTAATTTTTCACATGCATACAGTTCATCACAAGTGACACTCTAGCTTTCAATGCAGTTATATCTCAGGACTTCCAATTGATATATCAGTCACAGCAGAAAATGCTATCATTCCTGTGGACCAACTGTTTACCGGAGTATAACAGAAACTCTCCCCCTGTGTCTCATTTCATCATACTGTTCCACATAGTGATGTTTCAATGGGAAATGAAGGTTTATTCATGCTGTGTCTCTGAGTAGAAAAAGGACAGAAGTACATGGATGATAAATGGTGAAGTTTCCATGAGGAACCTTGCAAAACAATACAATTTGGAAGCATTCTGCTTGCTTAAATAATTTAACACATAAATGTGGTTTTTAAAGTTTTATAGCTAAATACTATTTATGTGTCCGGGAGTGGAAAATCCGTTATATTTGCTGTGAATTACTTCTTCTTCTACCTTATTTAGAAATTAGCAAAATACCACTACAGCTGGATTGTCAGGGTGAAGTATTTGTGGGGATGACAGGATTAGTAAAAAATACAATTACCGTCATACTTTCCAATTGTACATATATTTATTTACAGGTTCTTTTGGTAGGAAAAGGAATTTGTATTGTTATTAAATGTGATTCACTCGCTCTCTATGGAGACTGAGGCCAAATTCTGGCTCAGTAGGGAAGAGTTGAATTTTGTTGAAAGCATGCAGCTGAAATATCTCATTTAAGTTACCGTGGTTATCTTTAGGAAGATACTATCTTTGTATTTTTCTTTTCCTGCACTGTTTGGTGTTTGATATTTATGCTTAATAGCCACATGGACTCTGATTAGAAGGTATTGTAGGGACATAAATGTGATGATTCCACAACTATTCTGGATTAGAAAACATTAGACAATCTTTCTCTCTCTCTCTCTGTCTCTCTCTCTCTGTCTCTCTGTCTCTGTCTTTCTCTGTCTTTCTCTCTGTCTCTCTCTCTCTGTCTCTCTGTCCCTCTCTCTCTCTCTGTCTCTGTCTTTCTCTTTCTCTCTATCTCTCTGTCTCTGTCTCTCTGTTCTGTCTCTCTGTCTCTCTCTCTGTCTCTGTCTCTCTCTCTCTGTCTCTGTCTCTCTGTCTCTTTCTCTGTCTCTGTCTCTCTGTCTCTGTCTCTCTCTGTCTCTCTGTCTCTCTCTCTGTCTCTCTCTCTGTCTCTCTGTCTCTGTCTCTCTCTCTGTCTCTCTCTCTCTCTCTCTCTCTCTCTCTCTCTCTCTCTCTCTCTGTCTCATAACATCTAAGACTACACTCATTCGCTATAATCTGGTTCTGCTGTGGCACATTTTAACTATTCTCTAAAAAATCTTGTTTAAATTAAATCAGTGACATGGAATAATTGATTTGGGGAGAATCACTTCTCCAGAATCCTTCTCATTAACATATCTGTCTGCAACCCAAACCTAGACTGAAGTTCCCCAGTGGACTTATTGCTTAGGGTTTATAGATTGTTTTCCTCATGTATTAATCGGCTCACTAGAAGTAAAACTTTGGTTCCCAAATCTTACTGTTATAAAAATGTGCTAATAGATTTTAGAAAATAAAAATTTCAAGGAAAACAAACTAAACTTTTAATAGTACTTTTGGGAGAAGAGAACATTTTTTTAAAAAGATCAATTTTATTGCATTAGAAATAATCTCTCAAAACGGATCTTATGGAAAAAAGTTTTCAAAAGTAGAAAAAGCATTTACTTTGCATGTTGGGTTGTTTATAGCAGAGAAAAACAGGGTCTGTTCATGGTTGTTATAGCTTGAGGAACTAGTACAAGCAGCAGTGTGTTCCTTTCTAGATGAAATTTTATGTACGGAGGTTACTTTGAGTGGTTCCAATTAAGACTTTTGTTCAGTCATGAGCCATCCTGTTTTGAACAGTTGGACATTCTTAAATTTGTATTAAATTGGAAGATGTTAAAGCCAGATGTTCCAGATCTTCAGTTTTTCCTGAAATTATCTGGGTATATCTTTAATGTGTTTATGACCTAGCTGTCTCCATCTGATTGCTGCCCTATTTTTTTTTCTTTACCAGCTTGGGTACGGACTTGCATTTGAGGTTATTATAAAGCAACCCAATCCTGCAGTTCAACTTCAAAGCACAGCAGAAAATGGCAAACCGTGATCCATTTTGTTTAAAATGCTTACTAGAATAATTTTTAGCTATTTGGCTAATTTTGTGTGTCAAAAAAGAGATTTTAATGATAATAACATGTTGCCCTTTGAATACAAATCAGTGCTTCTGGTCTACTGCCAAAAGGATATGTGCTTTGAGTGATTCTTTCTCCAAACAGTGGTGATGAATTTACAGAGTCCATCCATACTCTCCTACTAATATGTCAACTATTCACAGTTAAGAATACAGTCTTCTGCTATGAAACGAGAAAGCAAAGTATTCTACAGGGGGGATCATACTTTTGATCTGAGGCTCAGTGGCTTGATAATCTAAAAAGCTGAGCAAACCAGCCACTTCCTGGGTTTCTTGCAATGATGGCTAAGAATTAAGATATGATGATATTACTATCTGGTACACTGCTCAACAAAAGTTCTTTCTGTCTCTGTCTTTGTTTTTCTCCATCTATCTATTGCTTTTCAGGTTACTTTAACATGATAATAATTTTTAATGTAGTAAATATTTATAAATAATTTAGAATAAAATAACTAAAATAACTAATTTAATAATAACAATAATTATGAGATAAATAGTATTGATATTATCTCCATTATGTAGATGAGGAAATTGAAAGAGGTCTTAGATTTAGTACATTACAGAGTTAGGACTGAATACAGAACTTGGTTGAATGTGTCTGTCTATATGGATTCTTTGGACATTTACCTAAGTCTGTTTATTTAACTGTCCTCATTAGGTAGTATCAACCATTGTCTACTACTAAATTAAGGGGTGTTGAAAGAACAAGAGTCAATAAAGAAAGGGTGGCGCAAACATAATGTATCAATAAGTGAGGGTCAGTAAAAATAAGTACAATATGTTAAATATTCTAATGAAGACTGAAGACATTAATTACATTAATAAATTGTTCCATTGAGACTGTTTCAACATAGACAAGAGTCCACAGAGTCACTATTAGCCCATAGACAGATCTCAGCACTGTCAATCAACACTGGTACTTGTGAGTTAATAAAACATGCCACAAAATTCCAGATGCTGATTGATTGAAAGTTACAACATATTTTCTTTTATGGATATTGTAATTTTCTCCAAAATCCTACTAATGTGGCATGGAGGTTATTGTGGGCTCTTGATTGCTATCCCGGTTGGGCTCAAGTTCCAGAAGGTCCTACCAAGTTCAAACCTTTTCAAGTGTATCCATGGCAATGGTGTGACCTTGGGTAATTTACTTCACCCAATTAGGCCTCTTTTTCCCCTTCCAACTCCAGCTCTATGATCCCATGATTCTATCATCCATTTTTAGCTGAAAAAATTGAACTTGAGGGAATATTTTGAGGAGTTAGTTGGTTTAAGTTGGCCTACAATAAAGTTGATGAATAAAAAACTTTATTTTTTGAGCACTTTATCTTTCATAAAGTGTGATGGAGTTACTGAATCACAGTTTATTTATTATCTTCCATACCGATGACACTAGGTTAGTCCCCTGGAAATGCCTACAATGCAGAAGCAAAAAGGGTTATTTAGTCCAGAGACAATGAGGCTTGCTGCCTACCTGTCTTCTAAGTATCTGAAGCTCTGACATATGGAAGAAGCATTAGAATTGTTTTCCTTGGACTCAGATGACAGAACTTAATGCCATGGGTGGAAGACAGATTCTGACTCTGTGTAAAAAAAAAAATTAGTAAGTTTCCTGCCTTAGGAATCGTTAAGGGTAGACAAGATGGTTTGGTAACCACTTGTTGGGGTTTTTGTAAAGGAGAGAATTGGTTATGGATGGGTAGAACTAGATTTCTGCTAAGGTCGGTTCTAACTGAAATCTGTGTTTCTTCTGCTGTTGCTAGTTGGCCAGCCTTGATTGGAGGGGGGCTTCAGCTGGGGACGATTGTCCCATGTGTGGCTGCAGCTGCTCTTCCACTTCCACAGTATGCCTACATATTCACACTCTGCAGAGCTTCCTTACTAATGGCCTTTGATAATGATTGAGACTGGTTTGCCAGAGCTCAGTAATCTTGGACTTCTAAAGACTGCTTAAGTGTTCCTCAGTAAACATACCCCACATTAACACTGTACCCTGTGTTTACACCATTTCCAAGAACTAAAAAAAATTCTAATGAAGCCTTACAATATCTTAGAGGCATGTGTTTATGCCTTTTTTAGAGAGCTCACAAAATATATTAATGATGCCTCCCAGCTTACATGGAGAGACAATGGCAGGATGGAGAAGAGAACATAGGTTTTTGACCTCTCAGTTTAGCAGCTGATCCCATCAAATGTCCTTAGTTCACAGAAAATATTTGCTGATGCCATCAAACAAGTCACATACTGCAATATGAAAATCCTTTTCTATAGTGTTCAATTCAATTCAAATATTTAATTCCTGCTATGGATTGTATCACTATCTTAGGCACTAGGGTATACACAGAAAAAGATGGAAAAAAGTACCTGTTCTCAAGAGGATTACATTCTATTTTCTATACATATATAAATATGTATATTTATACATATACATGCATACAAAGCCACATGCACACACCCCTACATACATATATGTAAGGATATATACATGCATGTATGAATGTACATGTATGCATACATATATATCCCATATATAACAAGTGACATCTAACAATGGACCAGATCTATGCTATCTCAATTTAATAAAATATGTAGAGAATATAAAATTTCATTTTGCTTACTCTTTATTGACTATAAAAGAGGTATTTGGTTGGAACAAAACAGTGAATTATAGGCTCTTTTACAACATGATGTCTTCAATTCATAATCAAGATCATTTAAGATTCTTTGGAAGATAAAACTATTGAAATAATTCTGTTAAATAATTCACTCTTGTGATGAATTCAAATATAGAATCCAGGTTGAAGAAAGATTCCCTAGGGATGTTGTGGTCCTCCAAATTTTCCTGTTTGCAGATGACACTGTGTTGATTGCATCCTGCCCAAGAATATTGCAGATCCTCCTGGAAGAGATATGGAAATACTTAAAGAGCTTGGCTTGTCTGTCTATATAGCAAATGTTCAATGGCTGAAGAATATGGATTGCCCTGATTTCAATATGTCTTTGGGTGGATATCCAATAGAGACTGTCCCACAGAATGTATGTCTGGGAGATTCAGTTCAGATGGATGATGAACTAGGGCCAGAATTGAACAAAAAGAGAGGTTTTGGGGAAATGGCTAAGGTATTTTAACGATCCTGAAGTTTTCCATGGGAGCAAAGGCCCACCTTTTTACTATGAGCATTTTATTTATGTTACTAAAGGGAAACAAGAACATTCACCCTTAGACACTTACTAAATGTATGACCCTGAGCAAGTTACTTAACCTCTGTCTGCCTCAGTTTCTTCAACTGTAAAACTGAGATAATAATAGTACCTACCTCCCTGGCCTGTTAGCAAGTGCAAATGAAAGAGTAATTTGTAAAGGACTTAGCACAGAGATGGGCACATAATGCGAGCTATGGAAATGTTAAGTATCGTTGTTAATTCGCACCACTTCCTCCAAAGAACTGAAGGTGAATACCACCCAGAAGGCAAGAGAAAGGAGAGATAGGGTGGATGTAAGAAGGCTGCAGGATAGAACAAAGAAGAAACTTCCACAAAAAAACTGGGAGAGCATGATGTCAGCAAAGATTTTATGATAGGAAAAGAAAGGTTAGATGGCAAGAGACAGACCTGACAAATGAACAGTCAGAGTACTCCCCTGGTCTTCTTATAATGTTGAGAGAAAATGAGGAAGACCCCTCACAGGGAGATTTGGGAAGCATATGAAAAAGAGTCACACAGACTGGATCGGCTAATTATTATAGAGATCACTATTGCAGCAGAGGAGACTCTCAAATTGTTCAAGTATTTCAGAATTAGTACTCTCAATGGGAGATCCTCGTCCAATAACTGATCAGTGGATCTACTACTAAGGAAAATGAAAGATGTCAATCTTGACATCGTTGCATTGAGTGGAATTAGAAGATAAAAGAAAGTTCCAGTTAAATGGAAGGATGGCTCACAGTTTTCCCTGGCACAGTGGTGGTGATGACAATGACAACAGTAATAACAGTAAATAATAATGAAATATAGTGCTTTAAAACAAAGTGCTTTATATATAACATCTTATTTAAGCTTCACAACAGCCCTGTGAAGTAGGTGCTATTATCATCTCCATTTTACAGATGAGAAAATTGAGGCTGTGCAAGTGAATATCAGGGGTAGGGAACCTGCGGCCTTGAGGCCACATGAGGCTTTCTAGGTCCTTGGGTATGGCTTTTTGATTAAGTCCAAATTTCACAGAACAAATCCTTTTATTAAGGGATCTGTTCTGTGAAGTTTGGACTCAGACAAAGGGCCACACTTGAGGATCTAGAGAGCCCCGTGTGGCCTTGAGGCCACAGGTTCGCCACTCCTGGAAGTAAATTGCCCAGGAACAATCTGAAGCAAGGTTCACACTCAGATTTTGATGACTAAAACTCAAATATTACACTCAATGACCAAATAAAGGAACTGGCCATGTTCATTTTATCATATGTCCAATGGAAGAAGAAACATAATTTTCTGGGATATTTGATCATGTTCAACTCCAGTGCTCATAATAAGTATTTTGAAAAGACCACTATGAAAATTGTATGGATCTTAGGCACCAAGGTCTGTTGAAAAGCATGGGTAAAAATTCTCTGAAGAATGTACTAAAACCATTCAAGTTAAAACCACACGTCTTTGGATTTCAGTATAGTTGAGGTCGCTGAAATATGTTGAAAAAATATAATACTGGAGAAAAAAGAAAAAAATTCTGAAAGAATAAATAGACTTGTAGACTACATAGAAACCTCATATCTATACATCATAAATACTTTCTGAGGAAAGAATTGGAAGGCATTAGAATGGTAAAGACCAAATAACATTATAGGGGGAAAATCCATGACATTTAAACAGGCAGAAAATAATTCATTACTGGTTGGAAGTCAATCCTGATTCAGCTTGTTATTTGTAAAGACTGCAATTAATATAAAGCTAGAAAAAAATTTAAAAAGAATAAAAACAGAAATGGCATGCAACGAGCTCTATGGTGAATCATTGAAGCAAGTTAAAAACAGAGAAATTGAAACCAGCTGGAAGAAAGGACATGACCAAAATTGTAATAATTTCACATGAAAACTTACGTAAATAAATTTGTCAAAAATGGGTCTAGAGTTCATGGACGTGGGTTCAAATCCCATTTGTTATACTTACTGCCTATTTGTCTTTGCCAAGTTATATAACTTCCACAGGACCCAGTTTCCTCATCTTTATAATGGGTGGGGTTGACATACATGGTCTCCTATTGTAAAGCTAAACACAAGTGGCTTCCGATTTCTTTACTATAACACCTATTCCCTGTTAACTTTAAGTGAAGAGCATCTAGGACCAATGTGGCTTGCAACACTTCTTTCTCTGTAGGACTTCATTTTATCTAAGCCATATGGTTTCTAAGTGGAAGGATGTTCCTTTCATTTATATCATGTATCCATTTGGAGCTTATCTTAGCATAGTGTGTGAGACGTTGGTCTAAGCCAATTTCTCCTACTGTGCTGTCCAATTTTTCCCTTATTTTTTGTTATATAGTGAGACCCACTGGCAACTGGGATCTTTGTGTTTATTGAATATTAGATTATGGGGAGTGTACAAGGTGTTCAAAGAGGACTAGCACTTCTGGTGTGAGAGTGAGATTGATGACTTTGTAACTCTGCCTGACTTAAACCCAATTCATATGCGAGTCAAACCATCACCCCATGATCTCACTACTTCAAAAATGAAGGACAAAAAAAACCAACAACCAACAACAGTAACTAGGTGATGAATTTAATTTCCTTCTCTATCTTTTGTGCCCCAAATAATTTCACTGACTAATCTATTATTTAACCACTCTGGAACCATTTTGATGATCACTGCTTTGTAGTACTTATCTGTTTGTTGTCTGGTATCGCTAGGTCACATTTCTTCCCACTTTTTTAAACCATTATTTCTCTTGAGATTCTTGACCTTTTTTCTTCCAATAAGAGTATCATTTTTTCTACTCCTATTAAATAACTTTTAGTAGTTTGTTTGGCATGGTACTAAGGAAGTCAATCAATGTAGATAAGGTTACAATTTTATTATACTGACAGCTTAGCCTCAAACAATTAATATTTCTGCAATTATTTATGTCTGACTTTACTACCATAAAATTATGTTATAGTTGTAGGTAGTTCCTTCCAAAGTTAAGAGCCTCAGAAACTTGGACAATAACTACATTTCTGCTTCATTGAATCACCAAAACAACATCATGTGGGAGCAAGGGGTTGCACAATCATTGACAGTTTGTTTTCACATGGTTTGAGAATTATATGATTCTAAGAACTGCCTCACTCTCTGAAGCTCTATCAGTCTTAGTGTGGGAGTAGAAGTGGGTCAAAATGAAGTAAAGTCATTCGTATTTTTGTTGCCCTCCATGGCCCCCAGATTAATTATTTCGTGGCTAATTTTCTGCTAAGGATTCTCTATATACTTACAGAGGCTGGTCTTTGAGCAATAAACCCAGTCTAACCTTTGGGACAAACTTAAAACCTTTCTAAATTGAAAGAACCCTCAATAGCTTTTGTCTCATTCATGTGCCTTTTGAGGACTACAGCCACCACTAGTTCATGATGAGGTGTTGTTATATTATTCAATAAAAATACTAACATTTATAATAGGTTATATTTCTAGTAGGCTAAACTTTAGAGCGGGCTAAATGCTTTCATATATTTGAGGTCATTCAATTCTCACAGCACTGTGAGAAAGGCAAGGCAGGTGTTCTTCCGTAAGGCTGCTAGGTAGCACAATAGAGAGCTGATTTGGAATAAAGAAGGATGACCTGCACTCAAATTCTGCTTCAAACATTTACGAGCTATGTTATTCTGGGCAAGTCACTCAGCATATCATAGTCTTAGTTTCTTCCTCCAAGAAATGGGAATAATTACTGAACCTATCTCACAGGGTTATTTTGGAGATAAAATGAGATAATATATTAAGTATTTTGCGAATCTTAAAACATGATATAAATGCTAGCTCTTTTGAAGATCATAATACTGAGGCTCAGAGAGGTAATATCATCTTCTGAAGGTCACATGGCTAGAAAAGAGAATGTTTGAGACTAGAAAGAATCAGCATCTCAATACTTGCCTTTAGCGTCTCCATCCAGACTTACACGACAATTTACAATATAACCTGATCTGTAGTACAACAGACATCTCGAGGCATTAGCTTTAGATATTGTTTTCTGGTTTATAGGCAAGAGTACAGCACCAAGAAGAAGATTGTGGCATTGCACATATAATAACATATTGAGAAGTATGAGCTTATCCTTGGCAAAAAGTCCCATGAGAAGTATATAGTCAATAAATCTTGTACAGTTATGGACATCATTGCAGGACTTCTCAATCCTGCTTCTTTACATTGTGTTTTTTTGTTGGCAGTCTGTATATAGTTCCATTCTGTAGAGTGTTCAAGACAGTGTTCTTAAAAAAGATTAGTTCCATCTCCCATTTTGTGGTTAAGAACAGGTCCAGCCCTGGGAGGGTAAGAACATATCAGCTCTTAAATGGGGGGAGGACCATGATCTGAATCAGTTAGTTGAGAGAGTGGCAACATATGAAAAATCATTCATCCTTGAAGTTTGACAATACAATTAAAATGCATTAATGTGGGAAATGAGATTATTTTAAATGAACATATATACACATATATAGATAGATATAGATATGTAGATATACATATATAGATATAGATATGATTGGGGAGTTTTTCATACTTAATGAATTAACTGAGAAGATTTTTTTTTGCTATTCTGAATGGATTCTTTTTTATAAGGGCTAAATATAAGTTTATTAAAGTGATCTGAATGAATCATTCCAATGAAAAACATGCTCTTCAAACACTTATTCCTCCTTCCATGATTGAGGTGATGCCATAGGCATTGGAGAAAATATCAAGAGTATAGTTGTCTACAGTCAAAGATATAGGCATACTGTTTTCTTTTTTTTCCCCTGAATGGATCCTTAATTGCTTTTCAACTTAGGTCATAGTGTTAAGTATTTCAAAGACTGTTCTCCAGTTTTTAGTTGGGTTCATCTATAGACTACTTGAATAATAGCTGAATTTAGTGTCTCCTCTACTCCCAATCTGAAGTTAATATTAATTGGGTTAAAAAAGTTACCCAACTGAGTTTGTCTGTGCACTACTGCTGCTTTTTCATTAACTACTCTCAGAGACATTGCCTTCTTTCCTAGAACAATTTTCTTTCTTGCTGATGTAGACTTTCCAGATATGGGGTTCCATTTATGTTGCTTGTGGAAAGAAATCTTGGAATGATTTGGTACTCTTTTATTCTTTCTTGTGTAGAACATCGATATATCCCTTAATGGGATTTGTGTTCAGAGCTATGGTACTCCACTTTAGATATATATGCTTGTGCATGGTTTATAGAAGAAAACAATTCATTATATGAGCCCTTAATAATATGTCCTAACTGGTAAAATACACTACTTTGCATGCAGATGTGAATTAGAGGAAAAGCATTGTCTGGCTCCATTCCCACTAGTTGAAAGGTAATGGTATAGCCTATCCAGAGCGTGGTGATAGCTCATTAAGAAGCAAGAGGCTAATAAACACTAGAACAAATAAGATATGCCAAAGTATGTTTAAAGAATGACAACTTTGAGATGCTTAAGGAACAGATATTTTTGCCTTGAATTTCCTGAGATAAGGGGTCAGATTAAATTTTATAGACAGATGAAAATCTCTTTCAAAAATATATTGTCCTTTTTGAACTCTTTGTGGATTTTTTTCCCCAAGGATATTTGAAAGGCCACCTTGTCTAACTCTGCATTTCATGCATGTTGTAGACATTCAATTACTGTATTTTAATTAATTCAAATCTTTTACTAAATAGACTAGAAAAGTAGAAATTTATTCTCAGTCAATTACAAATTGTTTTCCAGAGTTCTTAGACAAATTTACAGCACCACCAAAGGCAAGCCTGTGTTCTTCATATCTCCCCTTAATGCTCACTGTTATTTTTTCTGTCTACTCCTTGCCTCCCCCATCCAATTTCCTGAATGTCAGCTGAAACCTCAGAGTTGTTTTAATTGGTCTGATTGATTCGGATCACGTTTTTACCAGAATTTTAATACGTTGAATTTCCTTTGAAAATCGTTCTGTCTATTGGTAGGTGGTTCTTGGTATTCATTATTTGTATCAATAGTGACTACTATGCACTAAACACTGTGTTAAATGTAAGAAGTTATCAGCCTATTTTTGTTTATAAACTTTGTGCCAGTAATATTTGATGGAAATATTTATTTTGAATTTTAAAGTTTCTCTTCTTCAATATGAACTGATTTTGTTTGTGAAAACTTCTAAATTTTCTATAATTCAAATAATTTTTCTCTTCTATGACCTCTCTCCTTTCTTTGATTACAAATTCTCCAGCCCCCTGATAAAGTTTTGAAAGCTACCTCCTTTTGTTTTTCTCTATTTAATCATATGACTTTTAATATTTAGGTCCTATATCCCTTTGAAGCTTCTTGTGGCATATGGCTAAGATCTTTATGTACATATATTTTCTGCCAAATTGCTTTACAGTTTTCTCAACAGATTTTTGTGTGTGTGTGAAATTGGGAAACTGGGAGTCCCCAGTAACATCTCCTTTTTGTTGAACATGGGGGCTACAAATGTAAATCTGCATCCATTTTTAATCTACTTTTGCCACATTGATCTACTTTTCTATTTTAATCAGTTCAAAATTATAGTATGATTTTTAAAATTAATAATATAGATTCAAGTCTGGTAGTAATGCCATATTCCCTTTTATTTCTAACACACATACATTCACATATATTCCCCAAGAGATTCTAGACCTTTTTATCTTGAGATGAATTTTATTATTTTGTCTATATTAATTATTATAGCTCTAAATCTATATATTAATTTATGTAGCATTATCATTATTGTTATGTTGGCATGACTCAACCTGGAGGACTGGGTCTTTCTAATTATTTTTATTTCTTTTTTTCTGTATGAGCGCTTTTAGTTGTATTATATAAGCACTTTGAGTGTATGGGTAGGTTAATTCCCACATATTTATACATTTTTAGATATTTTGAATGAAATATCTCCACGATTTCTTTTTGATGTTTGTTAGTATTGTGGAGAAAAGTTCAAGATTGTGGGTTGTGTCTATATGCTCTTTTTTATTGAGGCAATTAAATCATCTTAATTAGTTTCCTCAATGATTCACTAGGATTTTAAAAATAAACCATTGAGTCATCTTCAAACAAAGAAGAATTAGTATTTTTGAGAGTGATTGTATCCTTAATTTTTATCTTTTTGCCTTATTACTTTAACCTGTCCACATTTTATAACATGTCTAAAACCCTATCAGATAACAGCGGGAAAATTGTTATGTTTTCTTTAACATTATTTGTACTTCTAAAAGTTCCAGTGTTTCTCAATCATAACTACTAGTTCTTACTTATAGATTTATGCTTTTGATCTTATTAAAGATAGGCATGGAGAGTGATTGCTATATATTTTTCAAAGGCATCTGTTAATTTAGCCATATGATTGTTTAAAAAACATTTTTGTTGTTTACATGGCTAATTATGTTGATTATTTTCCCAACATTTATTTTCTATGCATTTCACATATGAATCTATTTGTTTCATAGCAAAGTTTTTTACATGTTAATATCATTTCCTTGCTAGAATTTTATTTAAAGATTTTTTTTTGCATCAATAATTCTTAAGGAAATTGGTCTAATAGCTGTTCTTCACTCCTTTGTTCCTGTCTTATTTGGGTATCAGAACCATATCTATCTTATAAAAGTATTTAACAGAATATCTACTTTTTTTTGTTTTAGATTTTTTTTCTAGGTATAAATTGCTCTTTAAATGATTGATAGACTTTATTTTAAATTAAAAGGACTAGGAATGCCCCCTCTGCATTTTTGCCTGTTCGTTCATTTGCAGATTGTTTGATTTTTTTCCTGAAAATGTATATGTATTTACATAAATTTAAATATATGTATATATACATACATAGGTCTGTGTATATGCATGCACACAGATTTCTTCCATTTTTTTACTTCAGTATTTTCTTAGATAATCATTTGCTTCCATTGGAAACACACTTTTACTAGTACATAATTTTCCATTGTAGTCTATGAGAAAAGCGGTGAGTTCAAAAGATTTACATTTGAACCCTGCCTCTGCCACTTATGTTCTATGTGATTTGGGGTAATTCACTTTGCTTTTCTGGGCCTGAATTTTCTCATATGTAAAATGAGAAAATTCAGTTACATGGCCTATCAAATCTTCTCAGAAGTCTGCTTTAAATTTAGCCCATAATTTTTGATATTTTTGATTGTTATAATTAATTTTAATACAAATATGCCTTCTAACATTCTATTATCTTTTTAATTCATTCGTTCTTTATTTAGAATTCCATGAGTTATTTTTCATTTAGATAGATCTTTCTTTTTTCATTTTTAAAATTGGTGACTTTTTTGTGAATGTGTTATAGTCTATATGTTTTTATTTCTTTCTGCATTTATTTGTGACTATGTTATTTCCTAGGACATAATAATTTTTTAAAATAAATATTTAATTATGAGAATGATCTTGTTTGGAAATTGACACACTTTAAATTCTATTTTTTCAACAATTATTCAATTCTATGTTAAACTTCTTATCTTCTTTCTCTTGAATTTATCCATATCTGAGAGAGGCATATTCAATTCTTGTACAATCACTGTGGTATTATCAATATCTTTTTGAAATTTGCATAGATTTTCTTTTAGGAACTTAGTACACTATATGGTACATATATGTGTGTATGCATACGTACATATATACATGCAGAGAGATTCATACATACCTACATATATACAACATTCTTTTTTTCATTATCAAGTAACTACATGATATAGTGAATAGAGTGCTGGGTCTGAAGTCAGTAAGTTTTTGCTGTTGATTTATGTAAAATCATTGCTGACTCCATGGACCATACTGTTCATGGTTTGTTTGGGTTCTTTTTGGCAAAGATTTTTTTTTTTTGATTTGCCATTTCCCACTCCAGTAGATTAAGGTGAACAGAGATTAAGTGATATACCCAATGTCCCACAACTACTAAGTATCTGAGGTTGGATTTGAATTCAGGTCCTCCTGACTCCAGGCCCAGCACTTGATCTCCTAAGCCACTTACCTGCCTTCTAGGCAAGTATAAGTTAAATGACTTATTCAAGATCACATAGTTAGTGTCTGAGGTTGGATTCGAACTCATACCTTCCTGAATCCAGGTCCAGGACTAGATCTACCAAGCAATCTATTGCTCTCATCAGGAAAGCCTGAGTTCAAATCTTTTCTCAGATATTTACTAGCTGTGTGAACCTTCCAAAGTCACTTGGTCTCTCTCAGCCTCAGTTTCCTAAATTGTAAAGGTTGTTTGCAAGGTTGTCATGAGTATCTAATAAGATAATATTTGTAAAGCCTTTAGCCTAGTGCCTAGCACATAGTGAATGCAATATATTTATCCCCCCTACCTCACCTCTGTCATACCTTTAAGCATAATGTATATATATTTTTCTATTTCTCTTTTGACATTATCATTTTTTTGGTTCCTGTATTTCAAACTGTGACTGCAATTGCTCCTTCTAGAGTGGCTTGAAGCATAATATTTTGTTCCATCTTCACATTTTCATTCTCTTAAAAAAAACTTTAAGTTTTTTTGATCTTTTTACATTATTCTCTGTTTTACATGCTGCACATGTTTTAAGTGTTTTTATTGTATATAACAGTTTATTTTTAAAAAATTAATTCCTAAAATATTTTTGAAAGATAAATCTATATCTAGCCATATATATATATATATACATATATTTTCAATTTATTTTTTCTTTTATTAAACTCTTTTATATTCTATCCCTGCCCCCCCTTCTCTTTTAGGTTTGTGTACTTAGACTGTGATTTGCTTTGCTTATACTAATGTGATTTTGGTCTTTTACCACTTGTCCAAACCAGTTCAGACAAGAACATAGTATTCATTTCTCATTCCCTCTACCTTATTCATTCTCTTATTTGAATGGAATTGATTAGTAATTTTCCAGAAATTTATCTGTTAAGATGTTGTCCCTTTCCAAAAAAATGTTTTAATTCCACCCTCTTCCTGCCTCTTTTCCTCTTCCTTTTTCTCTAGAATAAAATCACCCATTTGAGGATTTTGTGAATTTTATTCTTGTTCAGTCATTCAGTTGTGTTCAACTCTTTGTGAACTCATGGACCATAGCGTACCAGGCTCTTTTATCATCTACTATCTCTTGAAATCTGTTCAAGTTCATGTTCGTTGCTTTCATGACACTATCTATCCATTGCATGTTATTCTGTAACCCAACGTGAAGCAGTGGCTGATAGAGGTGGAGCGCTATGCCAACAAAAGCACCAACAAGCTGCTGTTGGGCAACCAAGAAGGTGGTGGACCATGTCACAGTCAAGGAGTTTGCCGATTCCCTGGTCATCCCCTTCCTGGAGACCACCGCCAAGAACGCCGCCAATGTCGAGTAAGTCTTCCTCACCATGGCCACCAAGATCAAGAAACACATAAGAAGCATGTCCATTTCCAGTGGGGAGCTCCTCGTTTTCAAGATGGATGGCTCTCCTGTGAACCAGTATGTGTGGGTTGTTGCTAAGAGGTCCAGCTGTGGTGGTCGGGGGTCCGAAGTGGTGTTCAAGGAGATGGCCAACTCTTCTCATGTTATTGGTGTCCCATCGGAAGCAAGAGGAGACACTCCTAATGCCCCTCAAGTTCACATCCCCTTTCACTCCATCACATGGCACTTAATTTAGTTCTCCTAATTTCCTTCCAGGGCTCTTGATTAAATTTGTGTCCAGGGGACCCTCCCTCCTGTTTAATGATTCATCTTCCTTTGACCAAATGCTATTTACTCAATGAAGTGAAGTAACTGGTTAGAAAAAAAATGCCTCCTGTGTGCTAAGGACTGAGCATCTATTATCCACTGGGTGCTGAGGATACAAGCACTAGAAATGAAATTATTTCTGCTCACAAAGGGTTTACATTCTAATGGGGAGGAGAAGAGAGATAACAAGGAAATATATAAGTATATAGAGAACAAATATGATGTGAATAAATATAAAAAAAGTAAAGTAATTAGGTAATTGAGAGAAAAGAAGGTGGGCCAATTGATAGAAGACTGGGCTTGGAGTCAAAAAGACCTGAGTTCAAATTTTGCCTATGTTTACTACCTGTGTGAGACTAGACAAATTGTTTTTCTTTACTCAGACTTAGTTTCTTTATCTGTAAATGAGGAAGTTGGATCCAGTTCCTTCCAGCTCTAAATCTATAGACCTATGATCACATGAGGGAGCATGCTAGCTTTTAGTGGGATCAAGAAATGCTTCCTACAGAAAGTGGTACCTGAACTTTGTCAGTTAAAAACAGAAGTATTTTATGAGGCAGAATTGCGGAGGGAGTTCATTCCAGGCATGGTGGATGACCAGTACAAAGACATGGAGACAGGAGATGGAGTGTCATATAAAGAACCGAGAGAGGGTCAGAGTAATGGCAATTCACAATGTGGGAAGGGGGGACTATTTGTGCAATATGACTATAAATATAGGTTGGGCCAAGAATTCAAGAGCCAGGAATTTGTGGCCTGGAGGTCACGTGTGGCCCTCTAGGTCCTCAAGTGTGACCCTCTGACTAAATCCAAACTTAAAAGAACAAAAGTTTGGATTCAGTCAAAGGCTTCACTTGAGGACCTAGAGGGCTACACATGAACATGGGGCTGCAGGTTTCCCACCGCTGGGTCAAGTTGTAAAGAGTTTTAAAAGAAAACCTTAGGAGTTTATGTATTTTTTTATTCCAGAAGCAATAGGGGCCCATAGGAGTTTATTGAGGAGGAAAGTGACATGGTCACTCCTTTGCTTTAGGAAAATTATTTTGGTGGCTGTGTTGAGCATGATTTTCAGTGGAGAGAGATTGAACTTTGGAACCTAATTAGGCGGCTATTGGCATAGTCTAAGACATAGATGATGAATTCTTTTTTTTTGCGATGAATTCTTAAATTAGGTTTGTGGCGGCATGAATGGAAAGAAGGAGATGAGTGAGAGAGATGTTGTAGAGGTAGAAACCCAGATTTGACCAAAAAAAATTGGATATGTGGGGTAAGAGGGTAACGAATTGAGGCTAACATTGAAGTTACAACTCTGAGAGTCTAGAAGAATGGCTTTGCCTTCAACAGAAATAGGGGGTTTGGGGAGAAATATCAGTTTGGTTCAAAAAGAAATTAAATGAATTCACCACTAAATTCCCTATAGTCAAAACTTTTGTTAGAGTTGATCTTTGGGAACTCAAATTCATGTCTTTATTACTTTTTATCAATACTCTTTATTCTTTTATTTCTCTTTTGAATTATTCTGGTAGTTCTTAGAGTCAATCCATAAACATTTTGTGCAACTTTTTAGAATTAATTGTAGTATTTTCATCTTTGGAAGTTTTTGACTCCATTTCCATTGGTGTAAAATATTTGTTCACCATGCAGCTTTTTTTCTTACACTTTTTATTCAATATTTCTCATTGGTCAGCCCTCATCAGTGATTTAGGATGCTGTCAAATGTGAATTTGTCTAAAAAAGTGAATTAATTTTGGAAGTTCATCTCTTATATTATGACAGCCCTAAGGGATGAAGAGATTGGGTCCCAAGCCAGCAGAATTACACGAGGTGTAAGGAAAGCATCAGGACTCAGGGGCAATGACAATACATTTTTTCCTCTTAAGATTTACCTTGTAGTATGTTGTTTTATTTCCTTATTGCTTTTTTTGTGGGAAATCTATCATTGAGCTTCTTTCTTGTTGATTTAAGATGCTGGCAGGAGCTGAGAGCCTTGGCTACCTTCTATTTCTTTATTCACATTCACTTTAATAGATAATGTGAAAAAAAAATAGATTGTCCTTATCTGTAGAAACTTTGGCATGAGACTTTCCCACTTCACAGAAATCAGTATTTAGAATAAGAGTGGAGAGGGCAAGAGGTCTAATATATCAGATATTAGTGTCACTGAGAAGTATAAGGGCCAACAGAAACACTGGATTGCTCTGAAGTTACTCTTTGAAAATACTAGGAAGAGAGATAATTATAAGTGAGTGGCAATGCTGTCTGTGTCTTGCCTGAATTTCTTGTGAGTTGAACCTGGAAAAATGAATAATTTTGAAAAACTTGCATACTGTAAATTCCAATTTAGTATTGGAAGAGACTCAGGAGGTCAAGCAATCTGACATATCTAAGAATCCTCTCCTCAAAACCCCCCAAAGTGGTCATCCATTCTGTTCATGAAGACCTTAATGGATTTGATCTCCCTATCTACAGAAGCAACCCATTTCACTTTGGGGGCGTTCAGGGAGTATTTCCTTTCATTGACTCTTGGCATTTTATGCTCACTGCTTCCCAGTCTGTCTTCTGGGATTTAGTGGAGCAAGGTTAATCCATCTTTCACATGACAAGGACCCAAAGCTACCTGTCACCTGTGATTCAGGTTTTCTTGACTTCAATCCCAGTTCCTGCTATAGAAGTGATACAAATAGTATCACAAGAACAGAAAGAATGGTAAAGAGAATTCTTCCTTGAAATCCCCGCCTAGAACAGTGCCTTGCATTGAGTGGCAGAAAACCAAAGCAAAGAATATTGCATTTGAAGTCAGAAAGAGATGAGTTCAAATTTTGCCTTTGACATTTCTATCTGAGTAACCACAGGCAAGTTGAGTACCTTCAAGTCTTGGTTTCCTCATTTGTAAATTGAGGATAATAATCTCTGTAGTTACTTATTTCATTGGGGTGTGTAAGGTTCAAATGAAGAAAATGCATAAAACACTTCACAAATCATAAATTTTTATATAAATATATACCTATTATTATTATTTAATAAAATAATTTATTTAATAAAACTCTT
>CM053591.1:163939190-163961690 GCA_028646515.1 Pseudochirops corinnae | reverse complement strand
TTTAACTGTCCAACAGGGTGAATGTCAACATTTCTCCTTTGATCTTAGTAGGGAGATACTGGTTTCAACTGGGTATGGGGTGTTGGGGCAGGCGGCAGGAGAAATTACAAGAAAATGAGTAAGTTGTACAGAAAGAGAATATACAGCCCTAATAAAATGCAGTTTGAGAAAGTCTTTGTGAGCTTCAAAGGCCCAGGACAAAAATGCTCCATAGCCTTTGGGTCTTGCCTAATCCTTGGAGTATCATTACTCTACAAGTGTAGAACTCAAATGTGGAGGGATGGAGCCAGGAACTGTTTATGCTATGGTAGATGATTAAAAAAAAATCTAACCTGAGATTTACAATGTGTGTCTCACTCATTCACGAGTGTTCATCACCATGGAGAGGGGAGGTGGGGAGCTTTAAAAGCACAGGAAAATGAAGCAAAGAAAGATAGCCTATGGTAGAAGCTAAGATCAGGAGGCAGTATGGGGATGAAATCCATACCCACAAAGGCCAGGTAAAGTGAAGTATTGAAATATCAACATACCGATTTCATCATTGCCGTATTGATAGGCAGGCTAGAAAGGTCATATTACTTTTCCCCCATTAGCTAAAATGGCCACCGTTCTTTATTTCATCATCATAAACAGAGCCCAAAAGATGGCTGTTGATACTTCATTGTTCTATTTTGATCTTGGTATTTTTTTTTTTTAAGGTACATCAGTCTAACTTTGTGTAGCGAGTCTAGTCTGGACAACTGAGAAGGAGAATTAGGCAAACACCAAAATGAATTATTCTTATCAAAATGAACCTTCAATTCTTAAAATTGAAAATTTTACTGGTTTCAGAATTTATTTTATTCAGACGAGAAGAAGGTATGAAATCTTCTTAGAGGAATTATTTAATTTTGGTGGCTTTAAAGTTAAGTCAATGGATTGATTTAAAAAATCTCCAAATATAAGAAAATGCTAAGTTGTGGGAAAGACCAATTAGCCACTGAATTCCACCTTTATTGTTTCATACAAAAAAAAAAAAGATTTTTCTATGAATACGAACATTTCTATTCAATGGTATAAAGCACTTGCACTTATTCTCTTATTGCTTATTAGAATGTTGATAACAATACCTTTATTAAGCATCACTAATGTGTTATGTTTACAAATTTACAAAATTTATGAGACGATTCCTGAAGTTTGGACTTGCCGTCTATTGTGACATATGGGACAATTAAGATATAAACAGAAGGAAATACAGAAAGAAGATTGATACCTTGTGATCGGTGCATGGAATTTGCATTCAGCTTCTTGTATCTGTATTTTATTTAGAGACACCTACTCCATATTCATGCGTACCTTCTTCCTGAAATCAGAATGAATTGGGTGTAATTATCTGTGAGCTGCATCTGACTTTCTGTGCCTAGGCGTTGAGTTATATGTCTGACCAGCACTTACTTATTAGGTAGATCACACTCACACCAATTTTGAAGTGAACTTAATAGGAGCATAGAGGTCATGCTGCACTCATAGGGGATTAACTGGTCCAGAATGGGTTTTCCAAAGTGCTCATCAACAGCATATTCTCCTCATAATGATGCTAATAAGTTTTCTTTCTTTCATCTATTCAAGACTAACATCCTTATTGAATCCAAGCAATCCGCACTGCCCCTCACAATTTCCTTTCCTATTTTAGCCTCGGCTACCTCATTATGGTACAGTTAAGCCATTCAAACTGAATGCCTTAAAGGAATTTCAGATTTTTTTCCCCCCTTCAAATCAAAACACCACATAGCTTTTGTGCTCTTCTGTGATGACTATAGCTAATAAAGGCCTACATAAAAATAACAAGAGAAAAGCATTCTGTTGCACAGTTCTGTGGCCCTGAAAAGGATATTACGTTATTTTAACAAAAGGCAAAGAAATGCTCATGAATATGAGTCACATAACAATATGAGATGTGCAAATGTAGTCGGGTTTCAACTAGCTGGGCTAATACAGGAGACCATTGTTAGGGGCAATCCAGAAGAGAGGGGGACTCAAAAACCATTTTTATTTGATTTGAGAATGAAGTTTAATACATTAAAACATAACTAATTCAGCATCACGGGAGGGGGGCAGTCTTGTATTTATCTTAAAATATTCTTTAATTCATTTTATTGCTTTCAAGTACATACAATAACTCAAACTAGGCCTAGTAGAGGTTCTTAGAAGATATGCTTGCATGAACAGATAAGAATGAGCTGTGATCAGCATATGGATTGGATGTAAATGAGTGTTCTTCAAGTGCTCAAAAGTATGATGAAACCATTTGTTCTCCTAAAGAGTACAGTGTAATAATTCTCTTTATAATCTAGTTTATACTGTTTATTTCTTTAGCAAACTTTTACTTGATAGGTAGTGCCAAGATAAACTTTAACTTAGCCCTTATTCGAATTATCATTAGTTCTGAAATGCTATTTTTCCTTTTTTAAAAAATTGAGGTGGGGGGAATGCTACATGTGATTTTATGAGTAAAGAAAAACTTTAATGAGGAAATCACTCTACCAATGGTATCTGCATTGCCTTTTAGGATCATATATTCAGAGCCGAAAAGGACCTCAGAGATTTGCTAGACCAGTTGAGGATAAATTTTACAGATGAGGAAACTGAGGCTGAAAAACACAGGTTTTATAGTCTCAAAGAATTATCTCTAATTTGTCTAATGTTGTTAGAAGGGGGAATTAGACCTAGGTCGTCCTGACTCCGAGGCAAACTATTTATCCACTAGACCCCACCATACCTCCTCTATGAGGTAGAAAGTCTTAAGTGAATCAAGCAGGTAGGGGTTTGGAATATTTTCAAAGAATGAAGTTAAATTATGAAGCCCTGCCAGCTTCCTCATTCCTATCTTCCCTTCCTGAATCATTAGGCCTCATGGGGAATATGGATAATGCCACTTCTCAGACCAGTATTCCAGTGTTTAGCCACACCATCCTTCTCCCTTTTTCCATCATTACCTGGCTCATGTCATGAATACATGTGTTGGAGACAGAAGGACAACAGGAGTACAGATGGAATATTTGGACTTCAAAGCCCTTTCAGATTCTGCTAAGGCAAAACTCAGTGTTGGGAAAGGTTGTGGCTAAAAAACCTAATAATTTTCTCATCAGTAGAATGTAAGCTTTTCATGGGCAGCTACTATTTCATCTTTGTCTTTGGATCCCAAGCACATGCTGTGTAGTTGTAAAGTTTGGTATACAATAGTCTATGAAGAACTCAAAGTAACTATTACATGGAAGTCAATGGAGAGCCTCTTAGTGAGTGTTAGCACATGGAAACATGGAAGAAATGAGGAAATTTGAAGAATAAGATAAAATATGTTATTGGGGAATCTGTGATATGAAGAAAATAGAGGCTGGTGATATAATGAGGGTGAGGAGTTCAAGGGGAACAGCCAGAGTGTTCACTGCTCAGGAGAAAGCAAGGAAGGCCTTCCACAAGATGGGTAGATCCTCTGTGGCTAACTAATGGGAGGACACAGACAAGGGCTGCACAGGAAGGGTCGGTATGGATGGGTTGTGATCTGCATCATTGGAGGGACCATCCAAATGGATGATATCATTAATTAATTTGATATTTGAATATTCTCAGAACCTAGCATAAAACAGTCATTTAAACTACATACTTGTTAAATAAATGAAATAAACAGCCATGAATAGACTTGAATGAAATAATGAAGAGTGAAATGAGCAGCTCAACGAGAATGTTGTACACAGTAACAACAATATTGTTTTGAGAACAACTATTAGTGAATAAGTCGTTTTGACTATTAGAAATACCCACATCAACTGTAAAGAACACGTGAAGGGAGACGTCGTTTGCATCTAGAGAAAGAACTGATAAATGCAAGTACTCATAGAATGGTTATACACTCGCACACACGCAGGTTGTTGTTTTCGTTGTGTGTTTGTCTTTCATTCTCGAAGAGGACCATGACATCAGGGAAATGATGACATGACTTGCAGTTGACTTGGATTTGAGTGAGGGAGGGCTGTAAGGTCACCAGCCTCACTTTCTCCTCCAGAGCCATCTGGGTCCAGTGGCCAGATATTCATCAGGATGATTGGAGATGGCCCAGGATGCAATGGGAGACCTTGACCCTTTGAGGCTAAGGTCTTTCAAGCTTTGAGTGAGATAACGCCGATTCAGAGAATAGCCTCTGTAAGTAGCTACTCAAGGAACAGTCCCTTTAATAAAAAATCAGCCTGAATGGGGAAGACCCTCAGGGTTCCTGGCCAAAAAAGAAAGTTACTATTTAGTATTTATATTCACTCTGTGCTAGGAGGGCAGGGACCTCTTTTCCAATCTGTGAGTTCCAGAGTGAATCAAACACAAAAACAAACTCACATTTGTGCCTAATGATCACCACCTCTAGGATCAGGGGTAGGAGGAAGGAATAAAAAAGGGGAAAAAAGAAAGTTACAGGATAATTTTATTATATATTTAAAAGGAATAGCAAGTTGTACATAATACATTTGTAGTTTCATATGTAATCATATTTTTAAAAATTCTAAAATGTTATGAAAATGCTTAAGTTCAGAATAAAATAAAGGAAAGAAACAATGCCATCATGGCTTGAAAAAGTAAAAAAAAAAAAATCAAGCAAATTATAACGATTTTGTTGTTTACAAGGAACCAAATTAATATTCAATTCCTCCTATCCCTTATCGACCATTGTTTTAATGTTAAGCGAGCAGTACTATGTTAAACTCGTCCAAGGGATCATTTATATCTGAAAATACCTATTTTAAAATATTCTTTAAGAAATAAGGCTACTAACTGATATAAGTTATGAAACCTATCAACTCCTGAGATCTCGAGAAGCACACACAAATGAGTTTCTCAGCCTGGCAAAGACCTCCTTCATACTTTTCCCTCTTTCACCCAATTTTCTACCAGGTCCTGGGATTGGTTGGAACATTTGCTCTTGAATTTAGAGAACTCCCCATAGACTAGGATAAGGGGGTGCAGGGGAGAGGGATTTAGTCAGTTATTGGGTAGAGTAGAGGCTGAATTAATGCCCTGGAGTGAGCTAATTCCTTTGCTAGTTGCTACGAGGCAGAAAGTTTCTTTCAGACTGTTTTGCTTTCATTTTATGATTCCAGTCATATTTGATCAGTTCCCTAACAGTTTCTACAACATCTTCTCATACCTGTGAAAAGTTCCCAGGAATAAATTCTGAAAAGAGATTTCAGAGAGAGGAAATTGGTCTTTTTTTTAGTTCCAAAGATTCCTATTTGTATGATAGTCATCCCATGAGCACCTGAGACAGGCAAGCATAGATTACGCCTTTGACCACTCTAGTCATGAATCTAGAATTGGTGACCTTGAGTTTCAAGTTGAATTTCTTCTCTTTTAAATGGGATTTTAAATTTTGATTTTTTTTTTTTTATACTACATGTTGAGGAAGGAACTATGGCAAAAAGCTGATTCAAAAAAGCCCATGCTTAATTTCCCTAGATGATATAAATGCATGTGTCAATATCTAATTAATTTCTAGATAGCAACTGTTACATAGGATTTACATAAATGTTTTCCAAATACCGTACAAATGTCTTTATAAAATCTAGTTACTGTGTACACCTTGATCTCCATCTGTAAACTAATTTTCAAAGACAAAATCACATCAATAGAATTATTGACCCATGTAGAATCTTCCAGATGTTTTGGTATGCCCTTTGGGATCTCACTCATTTCAAGGTCTATATAGTAGAGACAAATTGTGCATTTACACAGCTAAAGACTAACTGAATTCCCCCAAGAACATTCAAAGGCTTTTATGTTTGACCAAACTCTCTGTTCTGCTACTTTGGAAACGAGGTATTAACAATGACATGTTAATAGGAATGGAGCCATACCTTCACCATATAGGTTATACAACTTAGAGCTGTGTCCTTTGGCCAAATTTAAAAGCTCCATCTTAAGGAGATGATAAATGAGATCAAGCTGAACTGGCCTTCCACCATATCATGGATTAAACAATTTATTTCAGCTTGATTGGCACCTTATTCAGGAAGCATGCTAAGAAAAAGCTGTTTGGTCACAGTGCTTAGCTATCAATAGAGTGCATGGAATTCACAAAATCCTGCCAATGCACCAAGCAGATTTTGATTTATAAACATGACAGAGGTTAGCGTCACATTCTGTGGACAATAACAAGTCTTTCTAGCATTTACTAAATCTTTCACTGAGGGCTGGTGATTGGAAACGGGCCAGCTATTGGAAACATTTTTTTTCTATGAGATTTATATAGTGGCTTTTCTTAAAGAACTCAGGGAGACGATAGGAGAACGTTCAAACAAACAAAATCTTCATAATGTTCTTACCCTATGGGGAGGGGAAAGTGGTGAGAATGAAAAGGATAAACAGAAAAGGAGAAAGAGGTAGGAGGGGTAGGGGGTCAGAATAATTTAAGTTAGCAATAGGTAATGCATGCATCCTTTCTCAGTAAAAAGATGGGTGAAATATTTTTTTGGGGAGGGTGAGGTGAAACAGTTGAATTCATTCAAAATGGTTTCTTTTAGATTTAATTTAACTGCTTTTAACATTTTTTTCTTGCAGTTATTAAAAAAAGCATGATTTGTGTATATGGACACAGGCTTTGACAATAATTTATTCATTGTATAACCCAAATAACATAAGAAAGTCATAACTTTTCTAAGGCATGTCTCCTACTACAGGCGCCTTCCATTTTCCGTAGTCAAGAGAAGAAGTCTTTCTCCTATAATTGCCATCATTGCTTTCTGGGATCTTAGATTTGGAGCTAGAGGGAATTTAGGGATCATCTCACTCAAAACATTTAAGTATCTACTAAATTTCAGGCACTATGCAAGGTACTGTGGAGAGAAATTCAAAGCAAAATTAAAGTGTTTCTTTTTCTAAAGAACTTACTTTCTGTCGGGGAAGACAGCATGTACACATATAAGTTTATAGAGAATAAATTTATGCAGAATAAACAAAAATAAAAGGGGTAGTTAAGGAGGGAGGGCACTAATAGTTGAGTGGAGTGAGGGGTGAGGGAGGCTGGGGCCAGGAAACGCTTTGTCTGGAAGGTGCTGCTTGAAATGAGTCTCAAAGGAAGTGAGAGATTCTGGGAAGTAGAATTATGGAGGGATTGTATTTTAAACATGGGGGATTGCCAGAACAAAAGTACAGAGACAGGATATGGAGTGGTATATGTGAGGAATGGAACAGAAAGGTGTCATACACTCACACACATACATACATACACACACACATATATATGTATAATGAGACTTGATAGCTTGATTGGGTATATTACTGTTATATTACTCACTCTAAGTCACTATTTCCAGCTACTGCCAGAACATCTTTACATCTTTCCAGCGAATCACCAGGAAACTAAGATGGACCCAGAATAGGCATATTGTTACCATCTTGTCTCCCCCCTTCCCCCATTTCTGCTCAATATTATCATTGCTAATGGAAAGGATAAGCTGTTCTGTTGCCCTATGACTCAATTCATAGTCTCTGATTCTCCAGACTGAAACTCCCTACTCTGGTCAACATTTCCCTAAATGTGTTATATCCCCCATAGAGTGTAAACTTCTTGCTAATATAGACTGATTCACTTTTATATTTGTATCTCTGGTACTTAGCATAATGCCTGGTTCTTTGGAGGTGCTTATTTTAGAGGGCCATTTTAGAATCAAGAAAGTCTCGTTTCAGGTATTTGTAGATCCTATATTTGATTGCATACTGCCATGGAGAGGGGGAAAGAGGGAGGCAGAGAAAATTTGAAACTTAGGGGATTGTGGAACTGAATGTTGTAAACTAAAAGCAAACAAATAAATTAATTTTTAAAAAGTCTCATTTTAAAGCCTAACTGATGCTACTACGTATGTCAATGGAGACAATTAACATCCTGGTTCTCCAGTGGAGTTGCCATTCTACATTAGTAGAAGGTAGTTTCCACACCAAGACTTATTTACGTTGATGCAATTAAAACAAGACCTCCTCACTCCAAAAATATGAACTCACATTAAAGTTTAGAAAGAACTTTCCTTATAATAACCCTGCAAAGTAGAGAATGTAAGTGTTTTATGTGCTTTATGAAGATGGAGAGACTGTATTGGATAGTGGATAGAGTTAGATACTTGGATTATTAAGATCTGATTTCAAATTCTGCCTATAACATTTGTTGGCTTTGTGCTGTGGGTACCTGACTGAACTTTTATGAGACTCAGATGTCTCTGTAAAGACATCTACCAACTGATTTGTAGATGAGGTATGTATGTAATTTGTATTGGTGGAGAGAGTTCACCCTGAGGAAGTAAAATCCTTGATGCTTTTAGAGCTAGGGAAACTGATGATCTGGGAGGCAATATCACTTGCCCATGTCACATTGTTGATATATTTCAGAACTAGTACCTAAACTCAGGTGCTCTGGTTCCAACATTCATGTTCTTTCTATGATACCACATTGCCTTTCACCACATTAAGTACATCCATCCATCCATACACATGTTTTTGAATATGTGAGTATATAATATAACATAATATGTAAGTATATGTAATATGAGTATTCATGAGCCTACACATACAAGCATATGTGTATGTATGTATATGTGTGTATATGTATATATACACACTACACACACATATATAATTGTGAAGTCTTTCCTGATCATGAAGTCTTAGAATCCTTTAACTTTATAGTATCGAATACCTGAATATCTAAAGGTCGGAAATGTTTCTTTTTGGAGTGGAGTAGAAATATGAGACAGTGATTTATATGATAACTTCCCACAATTTGAACTCAAGTCTTAGATGGTATAGAGATCATGAACCATGTACACTAGCTAAACAAAGTCAAATGGTTTCTTTTTGGTAGTAATGAAGCTTGCCTAAGAGTCAGTTCTCAAAGAACTGTGAGAGACAAAATTCAACAGACCCTTATTAAGTGCAAACTTTATCAGAAAAGACTTCTCTGTGATGAATACAATAATTCAGTTTAATAGAAGTTTATTAATAGTGAAACAACTTAATAATGAGACATATAATGCATTTTTTTAATCGAAGAATCCACATTTATCTGACCTACTTCTTATTTTTTCCTCTCTTTCCTCATGCTGTGTACAATATACTCAATATACAGATCTCTCCAACTAGAACATTGCCACAATTACCTGGTTGCTATTGTTTTGGGGTCTGAATTTTTCAGGTGATTGCTTCAACCTGTCTGCTTTACCCTGACTACAGAGCTCAGGCATCAGACTCACTGGTTTTACATACAAATCTCATAAACCATGTGGGAGGCTAAGTGACTAAGCAGGACTGGTAATTCAAGGACTCAAGTTTCTTTGTGTAACAATGAACCTCCTTAAGGCTCAGTCTCTATCTGACAAAGTGAGGATGGTAGAATGATAGCCTATGAGAATGCTTAAGATTGAGTTCACAGCAGTTGGTTAAATGGAGAGAAAGTCTACTGTAGAAAGTTTCATTGGCATGTCCCAATGTGGAAAGAGTGAGAGGAAGGAGAGGAGGGAGAGGAAGGAGGGAGAAAATGAAGGAAGGAAGGAAAAAAGGAAGGAAGGAAGGAAAGAAGGAAGGAAAGAAGGAAAGAAGGAAGGAAGGAAGGAAGGAAGAAAGGAGAAAAAAAGCTGCATTGCTCAACTGAAACTGACCATTTGGGTTCCCAGTGGGGAAGATACTACTACTCACAGGATGTTTGTCCTTCTTCCCAAAGAGGACCATGGCGTCAGGAAGATTTCATGATTTGCAAATGAATGGGATTTAAGTGAGGGAGAGCATCCAAAGTCATCAGCCTTACTCCCTCTCTTGGAGCTATCTGGGTCTAGTGGCAAGATATAGAACAAGAAGACTAGAGATAGTACCAGATTCAATGGGAGGTCTTGGCCTTTTTGAGCTAAGGTCTTTCCTAAGTCTCAGTTTGTCTGAGGCAATACTCATTAAGTGATTAAGGTTAGGTAAAAATGAGGCGAAGAATGGCCTCTTTTACCTAGTCAAAAAATAAAAAATAAAATTAGTCTGGGAGGGGAAGACCCTCAGTGTTTCTGACCTAAATAGAAACAGTCACTATTTGCAGTTACTCTGAGCTGTCGGAATCCAAGGAAAGACCAAGTGAGGCTCGGGCTGCGACCTATTGTTGAGCAAACAAGGAGAGTCAGAGTGATTTGGGTTTAAGACAAGATCCAAAAAAAAGAAATCCAGCTGCCAAATCCTAGGATATTTTCCTAGGTTTCAGCAGTCAAAATTTAAATTTAAGAGACTTTTATTGAAGAATGAAAGCCACTGACACAATAACACCTATTGAACTTATTTGGTTGATGAGGTTGGGCGCTACCGTCAGCTACCTGCTTTTAGAAATATCTCCAAAGTTGTTTGTGGTAGAGTTATGGACCTATTTCCATGAGATTCTACCACCGCTCCATTCTCCAGTCAACCTTTCTTTCTACCTCCCTAAAGGAGAAGTCAGACATCTCGTTTGGCATTGACTTTGGGCTAGTTTTTCAGCCTGGCATCCTGCCTTTGGTGTTGACTTGATGTCCTTGTTACCTCCAAATGGAGGGAGGGAAGAAATGGAGTTAGTTATCTTTAAGAAATGGCTGGCCAGTTTCCAATACAAGGATTCTTAACCTTCTTTGTGTCATGGACCCTTCTGTCAATCTGGTGAAACTCATGTATTCCTTCTAAAAATAATGTTTTTAGGTAACAAAAATAAAACATGTAGGAGTAAAAAGAAAATGATATTGAAATAGTTATCAAATACTAAAAATAATCCATATACCTCAAGCGAAGAGTTTCTCTAAAACACTTGGGGCAGGTAGAAAAGGTCAAGATTTCCAACTATTCCTAGTGTACAAACATACTGACCAAAAGATGATAAGGACTTTGTTTCTCATGAAACCACATGGCCATTGCTTCATTTTAGATTGATTTATGAGTATTTCTGTTTGAAGGAAGAAGTACTTGAGGACTTGAGACCTATAAAGGAACACAAAGAAGTTATGAATTGAACTCAGGCCTGCTTTTTTGGAGCCACAAATACAAGAAGATATTGATTCTCATACTCTTATGGGGGAAGTAGATGAAACAGTCCTCAGTTAGTAATGTGACAGAAATTGTTTCCTCTTGCTTTATTATTATTTCTGTCCTAATACACTTTTACAATAATACCAAAATACCCAAGCTTCAGAAATGTTTCTGCATATAAGGGCCATTGAGAGCTACTCATCATTTTGGTCACTTAATGAGAGGGTACAGACCAACTTGGTCCACAGGCTGAGCCAGTTTAACAAAATCAAACAGCTCTTTATTGAAGTCCTTTGTAGAAATTAATATTCTTTGTAGAAGCCATTCTTCTAAATAGTTTGTTGAAGGTCACCTTAAAGTAGAAGGTCATAACCTGAGGGTCCACAGGCCTTCAGTTTAAAGAGTCCATGACTTTGAATGAGGAAAAACCCCCCACATATCATTATTTTCTTATATATTTTCTTAATACTATTTTCTAACTAAAATGTAGTAGTTCCTTCAATTGTGAAGGTAGGCAACATTTTTTTTTTTCAGAAAAGTTTCTTTGTTTGTGAGCTTCTTGAGGTCAGGAATATTCTCTTGTCTTTCTTTGAATCCCCAGTGTTTAGCACAATGCTTTGCACACAGTAGGTACTTAATAAAGGCTGATCGACTGAATGACTGACTGGTGTGACTGATTGAACTGCAAAAGGGATTCATGACACACATGAATGTCCAGAACTCCTGCCTCTAACAGTTAGCTCTCAAGACACTATGGGATATAAGATTCAACAAATATTAAGTACCAGCTATCTGTAAAACACTGTGTTAATGCTGGGGATACAAAGAAAAGCATGAAGCAATCTATTCCCCCAAGGAACTTATATTTGGGGGTCAAATATGTCTAAGATGCAATTGTACACAAAGTTGACAAAGAATGCAAGGTTGCAAAAGTGCTAAATGAGTGACAGAAGTATGTTCTATAGGAATCCCAAAGAAGAACTAATTACTATGAGCGGAGATATTCCGGAAAGGATCTAGGGAGGAGGAATATCTGTGATGGACTTTGAAGAGTGGATAGAAAATAGGCATTAAACAATTACTAACATAGACCTCTGTTAATGAAACTAGCTTTTTTCTTTTTCAAAATTTTATTTTAGACTCAAATGCCTGAACACAAATAAAGAATAGAAAAAAGAAACAAAAAACATATCCTAAACTTAAATACAAAGTAAGAGAAAAAGCATGCCACATGCTTCACAGAACATAAGAGAGGATTCAAAATATGTAACAATAGATTTTCATTTCGAGAAAGCCTATATGCTAAATAATACTCTTTGCATTGAGAATTGTCCATCTTTTCTTTGCTTCCTTCTGAGTTTTCTTTTGTTCTCTGCTGTGCACTTTTTTTTTTACTTTGTTCCCTTTTCCCTTCCTCCAAACTCCCCCCAGAAGGCTACAAGATAGCTATAGATATATACATACACATATGCATACATATATAAATATATATAGACATACACTTTCCCAAAATTATTTTTTTAAATAAAAGGCAATAATTCATTCCAAGTCAAGTCAACAAGCATTTATTAGGCACTTACTGTTTGCCAGGCCCTGTGCTAAGTCCTGGGGGTACAAATACACATAAAAAAACAAAGACAGTTAAAGGTATCAAATATAGGAAAATAATACTTAAAACGAAGTTGAAAAGGCAGAATGAGTTCCCCCCATCTTCAGGGATGGTGGCAAAGTCTGGAGAATAAAGAATGGCTGATCTAGCCTTTCCTTAAAATGGAGATTCTGGGAAGAGCCCATAAATGGGAGAAGGGGTGAAGGTTGCTGAGATAATTGAACAATTTTCACATGGAAGAGGGAGTAGATATATTCTCTTTGACACCAGAGGGCTGAACTGGACTAAGGGGAAGTTGTAAAGAAGCAGATTTAAGTCTTAGTGAATGAATTAGTTTTGTCATAATTGGAATTATTCCTCAATATAATGAATGACCTTGGGAGGTAGTGGGACCCCCTTTTTGGAAGTTTTCAAATAAGAGCAGGGTGAGCCCTTTTGGGAAATATTGTAGATGAGATGCTTTTTTAGGTCTGGTTTGGATCTGATGATGACTAAGGTCTGTTCAGGGCATCTAGGTTATATGGTGGTTAGAATGCTGGGCCTGAAATCAGGAATACTCATCTTCTTGAATTCAAATCTGACCCTAGAACCTTACTAGCTGGGTTATCCTGGGGGTAAGTCACTTATCCCTGCTTGCCTGTGTTTCCTCATTTGTAAAAATGAGCTGGAGAAGGAAATGGCAAAGTATTTCAAGAAAACCAAGTGCCAAGAAAATCCTGAATGGAGTTATAAAGTGTTGAACACAACTGAAAAATGACTTCACAGTAACAACCACAAGTTCTGTTTGACTCTGAGGATATGATTCTATGAAGGGCCTGCTATATTCAAAACACTGTTGTGGGGCAGTGGGCAGGAGGGCAGCACAACAGATTCTGTGCACAAAGAATTTACAAGTGGTAATAATTCCTATTAATATAGCATTTTAGTGTTTATAAAGGGCATTTCTCGTAACAACTCAAAGAGGTTGTATAGCTTAATAAATGCAATTTGATTGACAGGCTATGATGAGCCACTACTTTAAAAATTCCTTTATACCTTTTGTTCTTACATCATCGTCATTTTCCCTCAACCCAGTCGATCTGAGGGAGGAAATCACTTTGCCCTAGGACATACAACTAGTAAGTTTTGGAGCCAGAACTTGAAACCAGGTCTTCTGATCCCTCATTGAAACTTCCCTTGGAACAAATAAAAAACAATTAAGTAAAAACAACCAACAGTGCGGTTGCATTTACTTGTGCCCAAGTCATTCGGCATCCATGGTTCTCTGGTTGTTGACTCTGCAAAGGGAGGTATGCTTCATCCTCACTTCTTAATCACAATTAGTAGGATGTCAGTAGCCTCTCGGCCTGTCAATTGGATTAAATTACTGTGGTCCTTATTTTCCTGTTCTTCTTCTTCTTCCTTTTTCTTTTTCTTTGGCCTCTACCAGTTCATAGACAGTTAGTTCATAGACAGTATAGGGGATAAAGAGTTGTCCTTAGAGCTTTGAAAACCTGGGCTCAAATCTTTCCTCTGATATATAATGGCTACATGACCATGTACAGTAGGTCACTTAACCTCTCAGGTGTAGAAATCTGCCCATGTAAGTAGAAAGTTTCCTCACTCAGGAATTATCTATACCAAAGAAATCACATCACAGATCCAGTTTCTGTCCTCATTAGTTCATACTAGCAAAATCTTCCATGCTTCTCTGCCTTTGTTATTTATTGTGGCAGGAAAATTATTCCATTGCATTTGTATAACACCATTTATTTTTAGCTGTTTCCCATTTAATGGGCACCCACTTTAATTCAAATTTATTTGCCACTATAAAATGTGCTAGATTGAATATCTCAATATATATGGGGCCTGCATTTTGAACTTTGATCTTTTTTAGAGAACATGTCCCAAAGTGGTGTCAACAGGGTGAAGGTATATGAACAATTTTGCTCATTTCACCTATTTCCTCACAGGGTCTTGATGAGGATAAAATTATATTGAAGTCCCAGGCTTTGTTATACTTACTTTGAGTCTTATTTAGTACTAAAATGGCAATTATTCTTCTTTAGTAAATGAATTTGGGTAACCTCTTGGGGTTTATCTACTTGGAACTTGATGAAAACACATAAAGAATTGTAACCAAGAGTGAAAAAGGAAACCCTCAGTGAGGCAGGAGAGTGGTTTTGTTTTGGTAGCAACTGTCCTCAGCCCACACTGGGTGCTTATTGGGAAATCATCTGATTAATTTCCATGAAACTATGAGGCCCCATAGCTGCACCTGCTAAGTAAATTGTGCCTGAACAAGAGGGTCTGAGGTCATACATCTGGACATACCTACTTGACGTAAGTAATACAGAACCAGACACTTGTCAATAGGATGGCCTCAAAGACACTTGTACAGCGTCACTGGCTGGCACTACATCGGCCAGTGAACTGAAATGAGAGATAAATAGGTCATGTTTTTAAAACATACATATATAATAAAATTAATTCTTATGTTCTTCCTCATTTAAAGAATTACTTAACCTGTAAGCCTATCAGCAATTAATGCAAAAACTTAGAAGACAGATTTATCTTCAGATGAAGCAGCAATTTGGCAAAATAATCATTATCAAATGTCAAAAACGATTGAATGAGGCCAATCTTCTGAACGTGATAAAGAGTGCCATGCAGTGATTCATTCTGGCACGTGCTTCCATCCATAATAAGATTAAAATCAATTAAGATTTTAAGGTTTAGCTCTTGAAATCCAAAGGTGCTATGGAATAATACTTTGAATTTTTAATATACAACCCATTTGAAGTCACTTCAGTACATAAATACTAATCAGGAAGAGAGAACAAGTGAGCAAGAGATGTTGCTCTCATTTTTTTCCCACCCGTCTGTATTTCCCTTTTGGAAACTTGCTTGCATCCCAGGATTCTCCATGGTCCATTGATATTCCTTGATGGATCCTGTTATATTTGCCTCTCAAGAAGCTTAAAATGCTTCACAGATAATAATTATTCATCCCCATGACATTCCCTCTTCAATAGATAAGACATGCATGTACCTTTGTGATGCGGCATCACAATATGATGTGAAATGCTGTGTATATTCTAAATTATTATATGAACAGCACGTGTAGTGTTTAACCTTTCTCAAGGATTTTGAAGGAATACATAATGAGGATCTCACAACATTTCAAAAAGGTGAGGTATATTTCCACATATCGCCCTTTTAAAGATGTGACAGTAAATAGACTGATTTTGAAAAACAAACCCAATAGAATTTTTACAGCTAAAAGAGTTAGGCTCTTTCAAATGATCATTTTAGGAGGATAAGCTTTTATTCTAGTAATGTTGCCTTTGCTCCCTTCCTCTTAAAAACTGCCTTTAGAACAAGCTATTGTTATATGCCATGAAATTCCATTTCAAACCTTTTTGGTCAAAAATGTTTATTTTCTTATAGAATGTTCCAGACAGCTATGTCCCTCAATCCAGCTGGATTCTAGCTGAGTCCCGATTAATGCCAATAAGGAAAATATGTAATGGTCCCATGCATTCAAATTCACATTATTCAAAGTAATATTTATATAAAGTATCTAGTACAAAGGAAGTATGCAGTGTAAATTGGAATAATGGGACCACTTCATGGATTTGTCTGCACTAATCAGTACCTACTTGCCTGTACTTTATCTTTCTTCCAAAGAAATTCCCTGCCAAAGAAACGCATCTAGTATGGGGTGGGGGGGACATCTTTGTCACTCTAAACAAGACTTGAATTTGGAAGTATTGTTTGAATTATCATATAATTTATACCTGATATATGGGTTAAAGGCAGCTAGGTGGTGTGATGGATAGCATGTTGGGTCTGCATTCAGGAAGACCTGAGTTCGATTCTGTACTCACACACTTACTTGCTGTGTGGCCCTGGGCAAGTCACTTAGCCCTGTTTATCTCAGTTTCCTCAACTGTAAAAATGAGCTGGAGAAGGAAATAGCAAACCACTCTTTGCCAGGAAAACCCCAAAAGGGGTCACAAAGTCAGCCACAACTGAAAAATGACTAAACAACAACCAAAATATTAATTGAGGGGGGTAACATGACTGTCTACTGTTGGATAGTGGGCTCTTTGAGGAGTTGGGAAGGTATGTATTGAAATGCTGCCTCTGACATCTATCAGCTATGTGATCATGGGCAAACCTTTTAACTTCTCGGTGCCTAAGCAACTCTCTAAAACTACATATTATAATCCAGTTGCATATCTGCATTGGTAGAGGAAGTTTTCACATTGAGAATTCCCCACATAAAATTATAGATCTGGGTATTCACACACACACATACACACAAATGTACATACACACATATACATACACATGTGCATGAATTCATATGCCCACAAACACATATGTAATCACATACACATATATGTTCTAATTGAAATGGAAAGGGAAGATACATTTTGTCAAATTGAGAACTCACTAATGGATGGATGAATTAGCACTACTTCAACTTATGGACCTAAGCTTTTTTTTTCTTCTTCTTTTCCTAGCTAAGAAAAGATGAATTACTTCAAATGACAGTAGCATCACCAACAACAACAAAGTTCAAAAGATATTGTTGATTGACAAGCATATTTAGAAAAATAAAGATTTCTATGTATGTATTATAATCATATATGAAATACTTGAATTGTTTAATTAAAGAGAAAAGGGTCAAACGTCAATTTAGTTTTTAAGTATCCAAGACATTTCACACATTTAGATGCTCTTTTCCGCTCCTTACTTTTCCTTACTTAAGTCGTTTCATTAAAATTCTCATCTACCTTCCCAAGACAGAGAAATGAGAAGAGGAAAATCTCAACTGGCATTTATTTCATATCGATCTTGGAGAAGTCTCTCTTTTGGTCAGCAGACAGCCAGCATCCCTATTTCACTTGAGCTTAGGTTCACTGAAGCAATGTCCTAGCGTGGATTCTATATTAAAAAAAAAAAAAGATAATACAGAATGAACCAAACTGGAGTAGACCGATTAAAAAACCCAAAACTTAATAAACAATTAAAGCCCAGTCTCTTTTTGTAAACAGTATTCAGCAGAATTTAGTGTGTTGAACTTACTTCTCTTTCCCCAGGTATTACTACCAGAAAAGTCCGAGAGGTAGCTGAGACAGACTTGGGAATATTCGAATAAATTTAAACAAATTTGTTTGATTTTATTAAGATCAAAATTATCTCATTGAAACAAGTTCTAATTTGATAGTAAAAATACCCCACCCCACTACATACACACGTGCACGCAAGAGAACACATTCATGCCAACACCCACAGCCTGACTATCTTGATATCAATATACATCAACAACAAAGCCCCAGCTTTTATAAATGGAAATTTAAAGTGCAGGACTCAGTGTGGAAGGGAACAAAGGCTAAAGCTATATTAATAATGGGCCAATCCTATGGTGAGCCCGGGTGAGCAAACTGCTCTCTGGAAGTAGACTGTTCACTCATGTGAAGTGAATTAACTCTTCCTGGGCACCAGGGTACTATTAGGTGCATTGAAACAGCTTATTTCCTAATGGGTATCCTGGTGCCCTTGCACACCCTGCATCACCATATGAGCCGGCCTAATGAAATCATATGATGCCAAGAAGATAGGCCTTGCAAATTTTAGCCAGTAACCAAATGAAGTGGTGGGGGCTCATAGTAGTTAAATCAGCTGGGGGGCACTGTTCTGTCTGGAACTGAGCTTCCATCCTCCATCTCAGTAAGGTGCTGAAATAGGAGCCAAGCTAATCATTGCAGATGACAAGTCAACCAAGCCTTCCTTGTTACGCATTATTATGCTATCTTGCCGACTAGCTTCTCAAAAAAAAAAAAAAAGTCTCAATTGTTTCTTTTCCCAAAGCAAACAAGCTGCTCTGGAGGTGCTATTAGCAGTGAATCAGCTCAGAAATTGCGTTCATCGACTGCCAACTTGTTTCAAGAGCATCTTGGGTGACAAGATCAGTAGAAACAACACGCTTGGTCATAAAACAGGGTTAAAGGTGAATTGGTGCAAGACTAGGCACAAAAGCTTCAGCCTTTAAGCAAACAGCCAGCCCCTCCACCCCAGCCACTCCAAATTACCTGGAATATGTTCTTCTTAGCCAAGGCAAGTGAATGAGAGAATGAATGATTTTGAATATAGATGTCTCTCTGCATTTTTATGTAGGGCTCACTTAGCTAAAGGGTAGAATAATTATTAAGGAGGTAAGAAGACAAGATAGACATTACAATATTCTTTTATTTTCTTAGCAAGAGTATCAACTTTCCTCAGGGAAGGGGTTTTTTGTTTCTATTTTAAATTTTGATTTCTGGGGGTTTGCATACATCTCCTCAGCTGTTACACTTGATTTGAAGTCCAAGCTAGTTATGGACATTGGCTACAAAAATGCATCTCTTTTTCTGATTTAGGATGCAACACTGAGGAGAGAAATACATCTCAGTCTTATCCCAAGCATAGGTTTGAACATAAAGGCAATGTGATATAATTGATAAAATGGTGAATTTAGAATCAAATTAAAGCGATCTTGGAAAAGTCCCATCTTCTCTTTTGTCCTTGGTTTCCTCATTTTTAAAATGAGAACTGACCTCTAATGTCTCTTCCAGCTGGAAAACTATTCTTCTATGACAAAGTGGTTCAGGTTGAGTCTGTGACATCAAAAATTCTGTTTTTCATCATCCTACTTTCTTAACCTAATGGCTCTTGTCTAGCAATATGATGCTTTAGAGACACAACTGTCACCAATAGAATGTTGATATCCCAAACCAAAGGAGCAATGAAATCCACTTCATCCTCAAATTATTCCTCTTTGAACTAGGAAAGCATATTCATTTATTCTACTCATCTCTGAAAAGAGTTTGAAGCCAAATTGTTATAAAATTATGTTGGCTGTAATGCAAAATGAACATGTTGGGTTCTTTAAAACTGGAAAGTGTTAAGAGCAATCATCTTGATTTTCTGCTAAGCGCTAGTCATGCTAATTCCTACCAACAACAAATTTGATTAAATTCGAAGAGGGTAAACATTTTTTTTTCTAAGTTGCAACATTTTTACTATTTAGGAAACAGAATATTTTTCACATAGAAAGTGGTTTTTAAAATCTTGCCTTTGAATCCCTGAAATTCAGGGTATAAAGCCCTCACCCCCTCCAAAAACAAACAAGCAAGCAAACAGACAAAACTCTCTTATTAGAGATTGCTAGTTTAGTGGTTCTGGTTTCCTGTTTTCATGGATAGAGCCAATTCAAGTTGGCCATTGTTTTTGATGTGGCATTTTTGTTTGGACCTATCAGATGGTTAGTGCTGAAGCTTTATCAAGCATTTCTAATCCTTCCTCATCTAGCTCATTTTAGACTCCATACCATGTCCAAACATCTGGTCAATGGAATCAAAAAATTCATTTAATCTGGATGCTTGACAAGTTTGGGTGAGTAGATGGAACATCCAGGTGATTTAAAAATGTTTATCATCATCTTCATCATCATCATCATCATTGTCATCATCATCATTATTTTGGAGAGGCAATTGGGGTTAAGTGACTTGCTCAGGGTCACACAGTAAGTGTCAGATGTCTGAGACTGAATTTGAACTCAGTTCCTCCTGACTCCAGGGCTGGTGCTCTACCTACTATCCATTTGGCTGCCCTCAGTCAATTTTTTTTCCACAAAATTGACTGAATATTTTAACATCCGATAGCTATGGTTTCAAGCTAATTTAATTGTTACTTAAAATTCAAAGAAAGTATAACTTTTCTGCACTTTAATTTGGAAAATAATGTGCATGTACATATCTTGGTTCAAATATACAGCATCTCTGTGACAAAATGCAGAGATCATTGGAGATGGAGTCAGGAAGGTCGAAGTACAAATCCCACCTCAGATACTTTGTGACCCTGGCCAAGTCTCTTAACATTTGTCTGACTCAGTTTTCTCATCTGCAAAATGAAAATTGGAATAGCACCTACCTCCCATGGTTATTGTGAGGACAAAATGAGATAGCATTTGTAGAACACCTTGCAAACCTTAAAGTGATAAATAGATGCTCGCCATTATTACTCATGATATTGCTGTTCACCGGGATGCTCACTGCTAAAAATTTACTAATATATAGTTTTAGAGACCGGTTGCAGAAGATGGATTTTAAGACTTTGTCTAACATTTTAGGGACTCTCTGAGAAATCATGGAATGAGAGAAAAGAAATATCTTAGAGGAACCTAACTGAGGGAAGGATCAGCCCTTCTAGCTTTTCCTTTCATGTTTATCAGTAGCACACAGTAACAACTGTCGACCTCACACTTGGCATAGATCAAAATGGCCAAAAATTATTTGTTAAACTCAGGGCAAAAGACAACAAAAATTACATTTTTAAATCCACCTAGGGAAATTAATATCGAGATAATTTTCTAGCTAGGATTGAAAACAGAGTACTTTGTCATTTTAGAATCAACACCAAAAGCAGATGCCACAATCTCATAAAATAAACATGCAGTGAAAGGGTAACACACACATTAGCAGCAAACTGAGGCAGTAGCCAATACAGTATGATGAGAAGGAATACTCAGTATGGTGTGATGTGCACTAGAAGCCATTAGCCATATGGTGCAGTATGAAGAGGGCCTCTGTGACTGAGGAGCAGTTGTATGTTATGTGGTTTATAAAATAATTATGCAATGGCAAGCAACACTTTTATAATTATTGGCTGTTTTAAAATATTTTCGTTAATCTTGCAGTGTTTACTGGAATAAAGGATATTGATTCAACCACACCTCCATGCTCAGTTTTTGCTTTGTTTGTAATATGTGAACTAGGCTGCCATATTGAAGATGTGGAATGAATTTCTTGTGTCATGCTTTAAACAAAAAAAATCTTCATAGCATTTAGAAATCCAGGGGCATGTTCCTTTTAGACTTGTCTTCCCACCTGCCACCTGTCAAGGCAGGCTCTGTATGCAGAAGAGAGAATGTACCATTTTCATGCACTTTCCAAAGTACGAGATAGGGATGCATTAAGACTGTGTCTATGTATTGCCAAAATATCCAGATGAAAAACAGAAAAAAAATCAGCTAATTATCCGGATGTTTTCCTTCACAATGCCAAACATCCTCATGTTTGGATACATTCTCTTTAATTTGTCAGGGCAGCCATAACCCACATTCATTTGTGGCAAGGACAGATCCTCCCCCTCCCCCTCTTTGTGAAACCTTTAAAAATAAAGCATTTATTGAAATACACTAATTATAACTATACTGGATATTTCTGTCATATGATGGAAAGATTATTATTTATACTGTTCTCACATATTCTAGGTATCTGCTTAGATGCTGAAGATGAGTTTTGCAATATGAGAGTACCCAAGGACTGCAGTATCTCAGTTAAATCAGTGAAATGCCTGGGATTGTGATATGCATGCCATGTGACTGCAGTATAGCTGTGCCTGCTGCTGAGAGATATGCAGAGGCACAATGAAATATGTTAGAGAAACAGTCTACCTTTGCTAGCATAATTTCTCTCTTCCTGTTAATGGTGATGTGGCCTCTTTTTAAAATGGGTTGTGTTTTCATGCATGGTTTTTCTAAAGACATCTTAGATTGAATTTTTGAAAATTAATTTAGCGTTTATGAAAGGCATTGGGTTAATAGCACTGAAAAATGAAGTTATCACTTCATCTACAATATTGAACTGGCCTTGGAAATAATAGTCATGGCTCTCATACACAAGCATTCCTATAGCCATATTCCTGAGGTTTGAAACAATTTATTCAAGCTAAATTGTCTCTTCTGTTAAAGAAGTATCTTTTTTTCCTTCCTTCTTTCTTTCCTTCCTTCCTTCCTTCCTTCCTTCCTTCCTTCCTTCCTTCCT
>CM053591.1:163927763-163938690 GCA_028646515.1 Pseudochirops corinnae | reverse complement strand
ATTGTTTCTTGTTAATGATTGAGTTGCCCCATGAGTGGAAGTTTAAGTATTCTATTGTGAATTGATTGAATGACTGTTGATTGAGTTGCCCCATGAGTGGAAGTTTGAGCATTCTATTGTTACTTGTTCTGAATACTGTGGCCACTGTAGTGAAAACTGTGTGGCCATTTTCTGTGATAGGATGTAATGTTGTGAATATTATAATGTTTTGAATGTTTGTCTTGATTTGTAATGGAATAAACAGAGTGTTCACTATATTTTGTAATCTGAACTCTAAAAGCTGTTCACAGTAGCTTTCCTTTGGGAATCTGCTGGTGCATGGCATTACACAAGGTCAGCATCAGATTGTAAGCACATACTCAAGTGTTGCAATGTATGTTTTAATAAAACAAAACAAAACCAAAAAACAAAACTTAAAAGATTATAAGTTATTTTAGTCTGATGAGAAAAAAAAATCTTATTTTCTGATAATGGTATAATAGCTATATTTTAAATAATGCTTTAAATTTTGCAAAGCACTTTATATGCATTATCTCATTTGATCCTGAGAAATAGTATATATTACAATGATCATCTAAAGTTATCTGTTTCTAGTAAGTATACATACCCTCTCACCCCCTCATATGCCCCCACATGTACCCATATCCACATTCCCCCATCTCTCATTTCTCCTCTCTCTCTCTCTCTCTCTCTCTCTCTCTCCTCCCATTTATCTACCTATCTATGACTTCCCCAACACCAATAAGTTTATGAATCTGTTATCCAACTTTAATTATTCACAAACCTTGGTTTTATGTAGATTTGTCAATCTTTTTTTCTCTTTTTTTGCTTTTTGGAGGGGGGAATGCAGGGCAGTTGGGGTTAAGTGACTTGCCCAAGGTCACACAGTTAGGGGTGTGTGTGTGTGTGTGTGTGTGTGTGTGTGTGTGTGTGTGTGTGTGTGTGTATGTGCTAAGTGTCTGAGGCCGCATTTGAACTCAGGTCCTCCTGACTCCATGGCTGGTGCTCCATTCACTGCACTATCTAGCTGCCCCTAGATTTGTCAATCTTGAAAGGAAATTAACAGTTCATTTGAGAAAGAACAGACAAGCAGAGTTTTCTATTATCCCATTTAGTGAATTTTTTTCCACGTCCATCATAATGTTCCCACAACCCAGTGGTAAGAAACTCTTCTGCTGGCTCTTGCAGGCTGTTTCCTACCCTTAAATTAAGGGTTGTTTCTTCATTTTTCAATAGGATTGGTGTCACTGTGATTGTTAGCTTCATTGTCACCAATTGTCACTTAGATAGAAAGGAAACAAAGAATTCCAGAAACTTAATAGCTTTGTCTATTGAACCTATATATTCTAAACTTAAAACTAAACCAGTCTTTGAGACTAATAAAATGTAGTAGATATAAAAGAAAGGACACTTTTAGAGATGCATTAAGAAACCCTTAAAATAGTTCCTTAAAATAGACCATGAGGGTTGTTTCTCTCCTTCTCTCTCACCCACTACCTCTCCACCCCAGGAAGTACTATAGGGGGAGAGAAAATGCTAAATTTTTTGGTGCATCAATTTATTGAAATGAAAAGAAAGGATCACAGTAGTTTCAGAGCTATTGAAATGAGTTCAAATTTGCTGAGACAAAACAAAACAAGAAGAAAGTGCCTATAGAGACACGTTGTGGGGTTTGTTGAACACAAGGTCTTAGAGAAATATGGAAAGTCTTTCTTGAACTCATCTTTCCCCATGATGACTGGGAAGTCTCATTTGCTTCCATCCAACAATGAGCTTCATGATTATTATTCAACATTCATTGAGCACCAACAGTGCGGGCACCACTGTACCAACCCAGTCCTGAGGATACTGCCAGCACTCAGTACAAAGCTCTTTGAAATACTGCTGGAAGTTTAAAACCACTTGAAAATATTTCTCCTCATTTTGAGCATTTCTATAATGAAAAAAATCATTCCATAAAAATAAACCTGCAGGAGGGCAGGACACTGAGACATTTTCTATATGGTTTCAATAAAAAAACACACACACAAATATTTTGCCATTATTTACTTGCTACCAGTAGCTTTTAAAAAGAAAAAGACTAATCAAGTCATTATATTATAAAAGAACATGCTGATAAGTAGTAAAATGAATAAAATGGAAATAGGGATTTTTATTTTTATTTATTTTAATAGGGATTTTTAAAAGAACCTTGTCAATACTTCCTACTTTCTAAAAAGTCCTTGTGATAGATTCTAGTAGTATACAATAGAAGCCACACACCTAGCGTAAATGCTGAATGCATATGTAAATTATGTTGGAAGTGTAGATTAATCAGTTCAAGACTAAATACCAGGTTCTGTCTTTGTATGTACACAGAAATATTTTGGGTATCACACTCTCAGTATTATTTCAGATATAATGTTCTACTTGATTAATGATGAACCATCAAACATTTTATAATATGCTTCTCATATTTCCTGTGATGTGAATAATTGAGCATGCACATTTAGAAATGCGAATGCAAGATGAACCAGGGACATGAACATTTTTTTTCTACTCTGAAATATGCAATAAGTGCAAAATAATAATACTTGAAAAGAAGAAGAAGAAGAACCCAGAGCTAAAGACTTGGAAGCATACTTTTCATTTCTAGGATTTACAATTTGTTTTCTTGATAGCTTTGGAGGCATTTTAAAAAGTCTGTTTAATCCACTCAGTCAATCAGTAGTCTCAGGAGTAGACGTCTTTGCTTTAGGGCTAGGTTGATGCTTGGCAAAGTCTTAAAGCTTCATGGTTTTGATGCTTCACAGACACCAAAGCTTTGATGCCTAAGAATGCTGACTACATAAAGCAATTAATGTCTTTGAATGTTTTGCTTCCTATTTTTAATCAAATTTCCCATTCAAATAAAAATGCCATAAAAACACATTAGTTCTATAATCAGAAATTACCCTTAATACAGTTAAGTCTTACATCAAATGTTCCTAGATTGTTCCCACTGAACAGTTACCCCTTTATTATAACATTTAGCCTTTATGTTCATGCAAAATCAAAATAGTTGCGTAGCATTGGGGATTTTTCTTTCCACATCTTTGAATGAGAGACAGAATGGCATAGAAGGTAGAGACGTGACCTTGGCGTCATGGAAACTGCATTAAAGTCTTACCTCTGACCTATACTGGCTTCATCGCTCTGGGCAAGTCAGTTAACCTCTGTCTACCTCAGTTTCCCCAACCTCTCAGTAATCAGAAATAACTTATACAAGTCTGTAAATTATAGAGATGGTACTAATCTGCTTTGCTGAGGAGCTCCCTACATTGATGAAATTATAAACCTATTTTTTAAAAAAAATCTCTCAATAAACAAGGATAGAGGGAGAGAGAGAGGGGAAAATACAAAGTGATGTGTCAATTGTGGAATGTGTCAATTACTTCACACGTGCTATGTGTGAGTCTCTTTTAGGTACTCAGAGGATATTCAAAGAGATATATAAGACACAGTCCCTGCCCTAGGAACTTCCACTATAGTTGGAGATGCAAAATATGAACATAGAAAAAAAAAAAAACATACGGTATAAATGAATAAGGGAGGCTTGAGTGCCAGTTGAGATAGTGCTGGAGAGTTAATAGGAGGGAGAAATCATACCCAAAATCAGAGGAAACATCAAGATTAAATGGGGTTTTGAAGACAACATGGTACAGTAGAAAGAGGGATGGCTTCATAGTCTGAGGATCTGAGTTCAGATCCTACCACACAGATGTGGTGAATACGGGCAATCATGACCTACTTGTGCCTCTGTTCCCTCATCTGTAAAATGAGGCAATTGTGTTAGATGGCCTTTAAGATTCCTCTCAATTTTAGATCTCTGATGCGATAACAGAAATTCCAGCAGGGAAGAGAATATTAGGAATGCTAGATGGGGGGAAACATGTCAAGTCTTACATAATGCAAGGAGCATTTCTGAGAGACAATGGAAAGCCTTTTTGTCTAGATTTGAGGGTTTTATGCAAGCAGGTTTGGAAAGATATTGGAAAGAAATATTACTATTTCTAGCTTCCCCCATTCAATCTAATACCTATCAATTAAGTTCTGCCAGTTTGCTGGGTACTACCCATTGTGGATACAGAGGTTAATATACATACATATATATATATATATATATATACATATATATATATATATATATATACACACACACACAGTGTGTGTGTGTATGTGTGTGTGTGTGTGTGTATGTGTGTGTGTGTGTGTGTGTGTAATCTACTCTCAAAGAACTTACGTTCTAAGTAAGCAGGAAATACGTAAAATAAAGATGAAGTGATTTGGTGGTGGTAGTGCTCTTAGGGTGGAGTGAGCTTAACAACTGGGAAATGAGAAAGGCCTCTCGTGGGAGGGAAACACTCAGTCTGAATCTTGAAGGAATTTCAGATTTCCAGGAAGTAGAGAGGAGGAGGCAGAACCCGGCACAGGGGAGAATATGTGCCAAAAGATGGTAACAGGAGATGGATTGTCATGTCCTCAGAACAAACAGCATGTGAGCCAGTTGGGCGGAGTGTGGAGTGGGTTAGTAGGAGTAACGTGTAATCAGCCCCAAAAGATCGGTTAGAGCCAGTCATGTTAAAGAGTCATGTTTGTGTAAGCTTGTAAAGATGTTCTCAATGAATTATAATGAGAAGGGAATGTTAACATAATTATATCTATGGAAGAGGACTTTCCACAGTCATCTAGTCCTTGCCTCAATTTCTGAGCTGTGCCAAACTCAGAATCACCTCATGATGTTAGCTCATGATTTACTCTTGCTAAAATCCACAGAAGGCTCCTCAACTTTCCCTGTTAATGTATTCCAGTGTGTCACTGTTGTGATAGTTATTAAGTTCTAGTCATTATCCAGGAATATAACTAGCATGGGGCAAATGGAGCTTCTCTCCAGGCTACTGACAACTGGCAGGGCATGCTTCCTCCCTGGGGGCCAAACTTCTTCCCTGGGACGGCATGCTTACAACTCCCTCCCCACCAACACACACAGACATATTTCAGACCATCCCTACCCCCCAATCTTCAACTAACATTGCTCTAGGTACAGTTTTAGCTACTTAGGTCTCTGGCAATAGCTAACTTAGATGTGTCATGAAATTTGAGGCAATCACAAAGCATGACCTTAAATTTCTCATTATTTCTCATTATGTAAAATTTAAAAATCATAACAGGGGCATTTAGGTGGCACAGTGAATAGAGCACCGGCCCTGGAGTCAGGAGGACCTGAGTTCAAATCTGACCTCAGACACTTAACATTTACTAGACATGTGACCTTGGGCAAGTCACTTAAACCCCAATTGCCCCGCCCTCCAAAAAGCAAAAAAAAAAAAAAAAAAAAAATCATAACAAAAATAAGTGCAAAAGAAGACCACAGTATCATTTTATAATTCTTTTAAGATGCATTTAGTACATGACAATAATACTGTTTACTATTTGTTATGTGTATTGCTTTATAGGTGGGCAGTTTGAGCCATGTCTAGTGAGTAACATGGGTTGGGGTGGCAATTAAAAAGGTTCAAGAAACATAGTTTCTGGGTCATTCAATAATTTTCTTCATAAAGTCAGCATATTGGTAATAGAAGGACGATCATCTGGCTGTCTGTCTTAGACTAAAGACAACCATGGTGGTCTTAGAGTTTGTGTATGTACATATACATATACATATACATATACATGTAAATATAAATGTACATATGCATATGCATATACATATACATATAGACATACACATACACACGTATATGTGTGTGTATATATATATATATAAATATATATATATATAATTTTGGAAGAGTAGTGGAGATCAATTTTGATCAGTTGACACAACAGACGGTGGGCTGCATTAAAATGAGAAGTTGAGAATGACATAATGTCACCCTTGGACAGAGAAACTATCTCTATCCTGAGACCATCCCCCAACCTTGGGCTTGATTGAATAGAATTCACCTGAGAATAGAGATTCCTTGTAGGGATGGGCTGGATTAGAGAGAGGAAAAGTTTAACTCTATCTTCAGGGACTGAGGTCTTGAAAATAGAAAAGAAAGGAGGAACTCTGAATCTCCTCGAATCATTAGTTATTAAAAATAATTTCTCTCATTGGTGAGTGATTCCATCCTAGGGAGCTTAATTTTAATTTTTTTATTTTTTATTTTTCATTAGCCCATGTGTACCCATTACAGAACGATATCCATGAAAATGATACTGAAGCTAAGAGGTTGCTTAATTTGGCCCTATTTTCTCCATGGCTTTTCTCCGTTGCTTAGTAATACTGACAAGTACAGCTATAAGGTGTGTTTATGATCTCATATGTATCCCTGGTTTCTCCTGTTTGAAAATTTAAGCAGGGAATTTATAGGATTTAAGGCAAAGTACCCTGTAGGGAGTCCTAACATTCTTCATAGTGTGATAGGAACATATTGAGACTGTATTCTGTCTGTTTGAAGGTGATCTTGGGATTCTACTGTTTTGTAAATTATAGAAAGAGAGGGATATACATTTTTCTTCAAATTCCATGACAGTAATAGCGGTTGCTAGATTAAAACAACTTTACAAAAAAGGGTGCAGTTTTTTGTCTTTAAATATGAGTTTTGAAGTATACATTTTTCCTGTGATCAAAGAGCATTGGTTATATTATACAGTCTCATTCATCTTTTTAACAGTCAAAATTTCATGAAAATCAGACTTCACCTTTTATTTGAAAGAACAGAATGTTCCTATTTAAGACACAATTCCTTTGCATGTTATTGGTGTGGTGGAGGATTGAGACTGACCAGTGAGAATCCAGTCACCATGAGCATCTGCAGTTACTCTTTTCCTGATGTAATCCCCATGTGGACTGTGGGGAATGTGTAGGCAATGTTTCAGGTCTGCTTACCACATGAAGAAGAATGTTTCAATTGACTGCCAAGTCAGACCTGAGTATACTCCCAAAAGGTACTGACCAGATGATTCAAACTCTCTTTCCTGCTTGTCTGGTTGCAAAGAGGAAGATAAGTTGTAAAGTCTTTGGGTAGGAAGCAATGCTTTTGACTTTAATCTCCCCAATTAAATTGACATATGGTTGATAAATAAGGACCTCTATCTTTTCATTTGCTCTTTCCTGCTCTTAAGGGAAGGAGTTTCAGGCTCAGCTGTAACATGAGAATTTTGAATGATCAGGAAAACAAACTAGAAGTCTAGAAGCTGGTGTTAATGCAGACAGATGAACTTGGTGTGAAGTGAAACATTTAGCTTGACCTCTCGTAACAGGGAATCAAAGTCAGTCAGTTATCCATTGATTATAACACATTCAGAACTGACTTCATGGGACAAATAATCACAGAAATTACTTTAAGAATGAGTCCACTCTCCCCTCCTCAGAGGGTTGTTTTGAGGATCGAATGCAATAATATTTGGAAAGAGCTTGACGCGATGTCTGATACATAGAAGGCACTTGATCAATGCTCCTTATGTATGAGGAAACATACATTCCTAGGAGTAGGAGAAAGGAAGAACGGTTTATACTTCTGTTCTTGCTGTATTTTATTAGTAATTTTGCCCTAGTTAATTGATGCCATTGGCTAAAATATATTGGAGTGATAATCACAGAAAGGGATAGAGAGATACTAATTGTAACTGATGATTGATACTGGGGAGAACAAAACGATGAAAGTTCAAGTCAGTAACATTAGAGAAGCATTCTCAAGGCTGCCCCTAGAACCTTGATGGGGAAATGAGCTAGCTAGCTGTGAACCCTCTGGGGGACTGACTCATCATTGTGAATGGGAGTGGAGATAAAGATACTTAGAATTTAAAAAGATTACATTGGTATGACGATATCTATAATACATATTTTACATGGAGAGTAAATCTTGTAAGGTCTCATGTGGTTTGAGAGATGGCTATTGATGCCATTTCATTTATTGGACTACATTTTGTTTTGACTGAGCTTATGTTGTGAGGGCCTTAAGACAGAAGTATTGTAAGAACATAGAATTAGCACTAGAAGGAACCAAAAGAGTTTGGCCAGCCCAGCTCCTTCATTTTTAAAGCTAAGGGGCTGAAATTCAGGGTGGTAAGTGACTTGACTAAGCTCTTGTAGGTAATAGAGCCGGGATTCAAACCCTAAAACTCTAACACTGAATCCAACACACTTTCCGTGGTATCATTCCCATTGCTATAATATAGTTAATATCAAAGACAAAGGTACTTATATTTATATTTATAAATTATATAATTGTATATTATATAATTATATCATCATATAATATTATACATTTATATTATATAGTATTTGGAGGCCACTATAAGATTCCCAAGGACTCTCTTCTCTTGTCGTTAAAAGAATGATGTTAAGAATCGTGATTTGACTTATTTCTGGGTACTTGACCTGATCTTACTCTACTTTCTGATGTGTGGCCTTATAAAAATATATCCACTACCAAATAATGGCCATGAAACTAGTTTCATTTCAGATTGTCCAACTTTATCAAAGCTTTACTTTTCAAGAACAGTTGAAAAGAAAATTGACTTACTATTAAGTTATTTAATTTCTTCAGTTTTGATAGTTCTTTGGAAATGAAATTTTAATTTTAGTTCTTTTCCTTCAGGGTTAACTTTTGGTGAGTGTTAATTTCCCTCTGCACAATTACTCTTTCATGCCCTCTAATGGTAGCATGAGGGAATGCATTCCAGACATACAGGAAAACCAAATTATACAGAGACAACATGACCTCTATGAAGAATTGTAACAGAAACAACTTTTTTATGTTGTGAAATTTTGCAACAGCAATCATTCCACATTTTTTTTGCTGAAAAATTTTATCAAGTTTCTAGCTTTTGATTGATCTTTAAAAACAAACAAAAAAATCTACCCCCTAATTTTATGGTATCTTATTGGTTGGATAAATCTCAGGCAGTCCTTTATTTTCAGCTTTTCTTCTTATCCCTTTCTTTTGTATGTATTTTCAGAAAAAATGAATATTTTCAAAACACTCACAAGAACCCAAACACACTGTAAATCCACGGGATTTCATATCCTTAAGGATATCATCGTTTTACTTTTTGTTAGGTGGATGGAAAGGGAACAGAAAGGAGGAAATTAAACATGCTGTCTCTGAAACTCTCTCGTTCTTGTACAAACACTGCAGAATGAATCTGTGGTAAAGAGATGAAAGGAGAAAACTATTGCTTACTGCTAAGTTTCTAAGGTAGCTATTGAAAGAGACAGCACCTCAAACTCTATGGTGCCTTCCCTCCACTTCCCTCTTCTCACCCCCATCCCTTACCTAAGATGCATTGGCAACCATTCGAAAAATTAAACTCGGTTACATTCCAAAGGAGAAATGTCATCCCACCCTAAAAATGAGGATGCATCAGTTCCTTCTGCTTACGAATAATGAACAGGTAGGGGTTATTTATTTCCCGTTTTGCCCTTCACTCTTCTGGTTTGCTTCCTCTGGCATACTTCCCTCTGCTCCAGACTCCTGACTTGGAGCCAGTTGCAGTGGATTTGCTTCAGTTGCCGTCTCAGAAAATGTGGCTTTTGTTCTTGATGATGGCAGGAAGCAGAATGAAGGCATCTGCCTGCTCATTGGAAAAGAACATTTTTTTTCCTTTTAAAAATATGTCTTGGGCTGAGGACCTAGTGTTGTTTGCCCTGAAAGAATCAGATTGCCTTGCCAGTATGCAGTCTGAATTTTCTCTGGCTTCTCTGGTACTGGCCTGCTAAGACAGAAAGGGAAAAGCACAAATAGTGATATAACTAGGCATAATTGCTTACGGTATCATTAAACACATTTGCTCTTACAAACTATATTCATTAAGTTATTACCATCTAAACGTCCTCGAGAATTTTAGAGGCAATGAAAGGGAAAGAATCATGGGGAGCATGGGATATTCCCACAGTGCTCTCTTTATACAGAGAAGAATTTGAATGCGTGGGAGGATCAGAAGGGCCTGAAATGAGCTGAGTTCAAATCTTGACTCAATCCCAAATATATCTTATGATCTTTTTCAACGTCTTTGTCAGTCATCCAAAAACACTTATTAAGTACCTATTATGTGCCAGACACTCTGCAAAATGCTGAGGATGCAAAGAAAGACAAAAGATAATCTTTGCTCCCATAGTCTAATGGGAGGAGCACTATGTAAACACATATTAATAATACACATGGACACACACATTATAAACTGTAGACAATTAACAGAAGACCCTAGCATTAAGGGGGGATTGGAAAAGGCCTCTTGAAGCATGTCGGCCTTTAGGTGAAACTTGAAGAAGCCAGAGAAACCAAAAGGTGGAGATGAGGAAGGAGGAAGTTTCAGGAATGGGGCAGAGCAAAGGAAGATGCTCAGAATTGGGAGATGGAGTGTTGGGAGGGAGGAAGAGCAAGGATTTCAGTGCCACTGGGTCAAAGACTATGTGGTGAAGTGTGAGAGCTACAAGAAGACTGGTAACAGAAGGAATGTGCTAGGTTATAGAGAACTTTGAAAGTCAAACAGATGATGTTTTATTATATCCTGAAGGCAAAAGGGAGTCATTGGTGATTATTGAAAAGGGGAGTGACATGGGGAGATTTGTGCTTTAGGAAGGTCAATTTGACAGCTGAATGGAGAGTGGGCTGGAGTTGGGAAAGATTTGAGGCAGAGGGACCAACAGCAGGCTATTTGCATAGTCTGGGAGTGAGGTGATAAGGACCCACACCAGGGTGGCTTCAGACAGAACACCTATGGAAACCAGATAATGTAGAACCCTTTACCATTTTAGCATCTCATAGCTGTATTATCAGGCTTAATGAGTAAGTTTTGTAACAATACGTAAAAGTAAACTGTAAGATAGAAATTTGTGTTAACATAAACATATTTAGATGTCTTATAACAAGAATGTATAAGTTGTTTCTCACATGGACCCCTGTGTCAGTCTGGTGAA
>CM053591.1:163902118-163927663 GCA_028646515.1 Pseudochirops corinnae | reverse complement strand
CCTCATTACAGATACAAAAACTGATGTGCAGTGACTTGCTCAAATTCACATAGTAATTCATTCCTCAGACTCACATCTTCATTTTTTTTTTCCTTGAATACAAGAATAGGGGCAGGTAGGTAGTACAGTGGATAGGGTGCCTGCCCTGGAGTCAAAAAGATCTAAGTTCAAATCTGGCCTTAGACACTTGACATTTAACAATCTATGTGACCCTGGGGAAGTCATTTAACCTTGACTGCCCCCTCCCCACCCTGTGTCAAATAAATAAATAAGAGAGTAATTACCATTCCTTAAAATGTTTGTACATGGATGTGCGTGTTGTTGTTCAGTTGTATCTGACTCTTCATAATCCAGTGGATCTCTGACCATGGGGTCTTCTTTGCAAAGACATTGGAATGGTTTGCCTTTTCCTTCTCCAGTGGCAAACAGAGGTTAAGTGATTTGCCCAAGGTCATACACCTTAGAAATTTCTGAGGTTGAATTTGAATTCAGGTCTTCCTGACTTCATGCTCAGTGCTTTATCTACTGTGCTACCTCTGTGTGTACCTATACCTCTGTCTCTCTGTCTCTCTGTCTCTCTCTTTCTGTCTCTTTCTCTCTCTCTCTCTCCCTCTCCTCCCTCTTTCTCTCTGTTTTCTTCTTTTTCTCTGTTTCTAATATTTCTCTGTCTCTTAGTGTCTCTCTGTCTCTGTCTATCTGTCTCTCTCCATCTACACAATACTATGCTTGAAATAGCCTCATTTTTATATTAACTTCAGGAGTTTACTCTGGTCTGGAGCAATATAAATGGGTCTTGCAATTTATTTAGGAGAGAAACTATGATTAGGGAGATCTGAGGGAGGAAGATGGAAAGGCATTTTTATTCCCCATGTCCCTCTTACCTCACCAGGAAAGACTTGGTCATCAGGAAGAGTAACCACCTTGAAATTGTATGATGTACCAAAGGAGATCAGTGTAATTGTCTCACCCTACTTAATCACTGGTGGCTAGGCCCACGCCGCAGGGAGTATGTAAAAGGAAAAAAAAATCAACTTGCTTTCTAATATCTTTATCCTAGTTTAAAAAAAAAAAACTTCTCTGAGTCGTTCATCTGAAAGAATGATATTGTTAAATTAACAGCTATTAAAGGGATAGAAGATGGAAAAAATGTGAGTTATTTTCTTTCTTTTCATTTGAGAGGCTCCTAAGGGCCCCCAGAACAACACTGCTATAGTTTCAAGCGTGTTTGCATGTTGCTTGTGGAAGATTTTCATATTATCACTCTCTAATTTGAATAAATTACTTTGTCTTTCAATTTGAATCTGAAAATAGGAGGAATAGATGGCTTGGTGTTTTCCATTCTGACTAAGTATGCATATCTCATTGATTCCTCCTAAAGGAACCCACTGACTTCAATAGGTGGGAGAAACTGAATTTTGTTGTATATTTTCCTGGAGGATACAGAAATGTCTTCTTTGTCTCATCCTCCCACCCCCCACTCCCCACCCCCCAGCCCCTAAACATGGAGTGTTTTTATGATGCATCTGACTTTTCTGTTCCAGCCATTCTCTTTTCTTCTAGTATCCTCAAGCGATACTCCTGGATAAAACTGCTCTTTACAGTGTAAGCAAGTTAATGAGAAGTTAATTTTCTCATTTTGTGAGATGAGACCTATGTTTTTTTTTTTTTCTTCCCATGAGATGGAAGGAGGAAGACTGCTTAGGATATTATCAGTGTTCAATACTTTTTGAGATCCATAGGATTCTATTTATAAGGGGCCATTGGATCTAACCTTCTCATATCTCACAGGAAATTGAAGTTATTGATGGTTGTATAAGACAAAAGTTCCTTGAGGGCAGGTATTATGTCATTTTGAGTTTTGTATCCCCAGGGCCTAGCCCAGTGCTTGGTGTTGAGAAGGTACTTATAATAATAAATTCTTATTGAACTGATTTGAGTCATGAATATACTTAGAACAATTCATCTGATTTAAAAAGTACTAAGGTGACTATTATTTCTAGGAGTCAATGGGAACCTGAAGAGTTAATAATGGTTCATTGAGGCCTTATAGATCTAGAACACCTTACTAATCCCTGGGAATGAAAAAAAGACCTGCTTATTACTCTCTGGAAGCTTATAATCAAAAAGGGAGATTCAAACATACGTGAGAATATTTGAAGAACATCATTTTAACAAGCCTTTAATTGTAAAGTTTTGCAAGTACTCAGCCCATTCTCTTCTAGGGTAAGTCATATTAAGGGAGTACACTCTGAGGATCAGTAGGGTGTTTCTTCTCTAATGTTATTATCTTGAGCCCTCATTCCAGTGTCATCCTCTTCTGTTAACTACCAGTGATGAATTCTCCAGTTTCACTCAATTAATTAGCATTGGTTTCCATTTTTTTCCAAAGGGCTATTTACTTTAAGAATATTTCAGGAAAAGGACAAGAATATATTCTGCAACCCATCTCCAATACCTGGAATCACAATCTCCCTTTTATCACCTCAGTTCTTGGAGAGAGTGGATTCAGATTTAACTCAGTTTCTATACAGCAGTTGCTGTAGCAAATCTACTGACAAATGTGCCATAGACACTGGATAAGTTATCTTCTCAGTTGCCCTGGATCAGGTCTTGAAAGTAGTTCCTTGGGGCATTGGTATTAGATTGGTTTGCCACAAACTTGACATGGCCTCTGCTCCTGGACCTCAGGTATCTCACTCTGATGGCCTTTTAGCATTAGTGAAGTCATAGTCATCTTCCATCTTCTTCACTTAGAAGGAGTGATGAATGGAGACAACAAAAAAATGGAATCAAAAATAGGGTCAAACATTCTTGGCTTCCTGTTGGCTCTAGGGGAGAGAGGGCTGAGGACCATTCTCCACCTGTAACTCTTCAGCAGCTCATTCTCCATCTCCAATGGCCACAAGTTCAGAATGAGCTTACACTAAGAGAATTTACTCTGTCTTGATATTACTTTTTGAATGGATACCAGTTCTGAGTTCATGGTCAAACAAAATGCATCCTCTTAACTATATGATTATCAAACTAGAACCAGTTACAGAATGTCTGGGCTGACAACAAATCTCCTCAAGATACTTCGATTATATATTATTACACCTGACTATATAATCCATCAGAGTCTAGAAACATCATGGCTTAGAGAGACCTTCAACTCCTTTGGTAATACAAATCCTGGCCTGGTTTCCTCAGGTTATCCAAGCTTAATGGTTTACACTGGCAAATACTCAGAGGTACTTCCTCAGTGGCACCCATTTCCTCTGCAGGACAAGCAGTAGTGTTTAACTATCCGATTCTACCAGCTTCAATGACCTGATTCTAGGTCTGACCTTCCCCCTTAGTGAAAAAAAAGTCCTTTTTGTACAGGAATTCAAGTTTCATGATTGGTGCTGACTACAAATTACCCCTCATGGATTCTCATGGTTCTAGTACTGTACTTACAAGTAGAAGTTGGTTTTTGTTCTTTTGTTTTTTTACCCTAATTCAAATTCACATTGGTACTGGAAGGACAATGAACTCCTTCCTTGAGTTTGCTCCAAGTTCTCTGAGTCAAGAGGAGTGCTTCCAGGGCACAAAGGATCCTGGATATTATGAAGCCCTCAGAGACCATTTAATCCCATGACATTATTTTACAAATGAGGAAACCAAGGCAAAAGAATGACCCAAGGTGATACTGGTAGTAAGTATCACAGGCAATGTTCAAACCTAGGACCTCTGACTCTGGAGCTAGTGCTCTTTCTACAATTCAGTGCTTAAACTGGAATTAGTTTTTAGGTTTTTTTTTTTGTTTGTTTGTTTTTGTTTTTGTTTTTTTGGTCATGACTTAATAGCCTCCCTGCTGGACATTGTATCTTCTATGGGTTGAGTTACTTTGATGTGAAAGACCGTTGCCCAATTGTAGAGTGAGGAGAGATATTTTCCTTTTGAGTCAGCTAGGTGGGACAGTGGATAGAGTGCCAGGCCTGGAGTCAGGAAGACCTGAGTTTAAGACCAGCCTTAGGCACTTCTTAACCCTTTGATGATAGGAAAGCCTCTTAACCTCTGTTTGTCTCAGTAACCTCAATTATGAAACAGCAATTACTTAGTATCTTTCACTGGGAGAGGTACTTCATCACTAGCATCCATTTCCATGATGACAATAGTAAGACCTACCTTGCAAGCTTGTTGTGAAGATCAAAAGAGATAATGTTTATAAGGCACTTAGCACAATGTCTGGCACGTAGTAGGTGTTACATAAATGCTTATTCCCTTACCATCCCCTCTTGAAAATTGTAAGAATATAAGAGAAAAAATGGAGAGAACTTCTTCTCTCAAGAGCTAGGTTTCTCCTCAACAGCTGGCTTATTTCATAACTACCAGGGATGATTCTCTCAATTCCTATGCTTCTCCTGTCTTGACTATCTACAGAGATGGTGAACTTGCTCTTAAAAAGTCAATAAGGATGTGGCTGCTTTTTCAGTCAGCCAATAGCCAGACGCACTGTTCTCCTTGTTTCATTGTTTCAGTCATAGCTAATTCTTCGTGTCCCTATTTGGGGTTTTCTTGGCAGATGTACTGGAGTGGTTTGCCATCTTCTGATGTTCATCTTACAGATGAGGAAACTGAGGCAAATAGGATTAAGTGACTTTCCTAGTTTCACACACCCAGTAAGTGTCTGAGTCCAGATTTGATCTCAGGTCTTCCTCACTCTAGGAATGGTGCTTTATGCACTGCACCACCTAGCTGCTCCCAGATGTGCTATAATTCTATCAAATTTGTTTGAAGGAATTCACATCTCTTAAAGTAGCAAAGAAATTCAAATAGTTCTTTATACTTCTTTTATACCTCCTTTAAATTGAATCCTTAAGAATGTAAGGTCAGAGGAGAACTAGTAATCTTGCCAGTAATACTGAACTTACCAATAAATGACTTAGCAGTCCTTAATATCTATATAAGGAAAAGATTGGCTTGGGAGTCTAGGGTGGGGCTAGTCCTAGAGTCGGACCTTAACAGATCCCAGCTATGAAGCTTAGGGGGCTGCTGGGACAGGGAAATAAACAGATCATGACACTATTTTCATTCTTCACTACCCCACCACAAAAACAGCATGATATAGGAATGAGGCTTGTAACTTTGGTTTATGACTGCAAAATTTTACAATCCTTGAGATAGAAAATAACCACCAATATGATGAACGAACGAAAGTGAAATATCCAATTAACCATGTAGACCAGAAGATTTTAACCTATTTTGTATCATGGACCTCTTTGGCAATCTCTTAAAGTCTATGAACCCCTTCCCAGCCTCATATTTTAAACTAAATAAAGAAATGCTTAATTTTAGTTCCAGGATAGTGAAAATAAAGATGTAATATATTTTCCTATTCAAATAAGCCCCCTAAAATCTATCAACAGTCTGTGATTCTCACATTAAGAACCCATAAACGTGACATTGAATCCACATTTTGTGGTTATCTGAATCCACCAAACATACAGACATTTTCAAACTTCTAGACAGTTGACCGAGTTATGTATGTGAACCAGATGTTTGACATCACGTAAACAAAAGCAATAGCTGAAGGTCTTTTGGGGCTACTCAACATACAGGCTCAGCACACAAGCATGAAGATATTATTTCAGAGGGTTTTGACTTATGATTAGCATCATCATGAAATGCTACTCCCTCTCTCTTCCAATTATCACCAGAGTGACCAAGGTAGCTTTCTCTTGCACTAGCCCCACTCATAGTATTTTGCTTTGGGTCCTCACTTGCCCCACAGTAACTGCAGGTACAGCTTTTTTGTTAGGGACAATGGGGTTTTGGGGTGGAGCAAGACTATCCTTTCTTTGACTCCCTTACTAAGACCACAGATGGTTGGGCCAGGATGAGCCCCAGAGGACTTACAAATATCATGAGCTTCTCAGGGCTAGTATGGAATTTCCTTTGATACCATCCAAATGTGATATACCAAATGAAATGCAAAGACAAGACTCATATGAATGGAATCCATGGGTTTAGGATCATGAAACCTATTTAGGTGAAACTGTCATATTACTCACAGCTGTGCCTTTAAAAGGCACAAGATCTAGTAAACACTGAAGATAACTCAGTGAATCAATCCATCTGCTCAGTTTATGGCTATTGTGAGTTTTGTCAACAGAAGAAAGGATTTAGATAAATCCATTTGAATATCAATACATCATAGTATGTTGAAATTCTTAATTTCAAATACTACATTTTAAAATATGCCCAGAAAATAGACAAGAGGATTTGTTTTTTGTGGGGTGGAGGGGGGTACTGTAATTTATGAGAATTGTCAAAAATGAGGATAAGAGATGTAAGGCCACTAGAATTATAAAAAATGAACAAAAACAGATAATCAATTGAGATGCTATGTAGAGAAATGAGTTGCTAAAATATTAGGCACAATAAAAATGATATGAGTGCTAAGTGTTATCTAGATTACTGGAATTATGGTTTTACTTTCTAAATAAATATTTGGTTAGATCTGTGAGTTCACTGGTTTCAGGAACTGCTGGTGTGGAAATTCACTCCACTGATGCAATTAACAATTCGTCTGTGACTTAGTTTCTTCATCTGCAAAATGACAGAGTTGGACTAGCTGGGCTCTGGGGTCTCTTCTTGTTCTAAGTTTATGATTCTATGGTCCTATAATTCTATGATCTTATTTTGGAAAGTTGCCTGGAACACTTAGAAATGGTCACATGCCTAGCAAAACAATACTTAGTCAAGTATTCCTCTCTAAGGCCAGGCTTTTAAAATTCATTATAGCAAAACTCTCATCCAAACATTGGAGTCATATATTTCTTTTAGTTACTCACACCTAAAATGAAGACACTTTTCAATACTAGTCATTGCTTAATTACATTAATTAAACCTAATGTGTCATAATTAAAAAAACCCCTTAATTTGGCAAACTTTTATTGATGGACTACTACAGGGAAAGGAAGCAATTTTCAGTGTTATTAGCTCTCTTGGTCCTGTTACTTGAAACTGCCTGTATGATATTGAGCGTCTCATCATTTAAGCTTTCTGGGCTTGAGCTTCCTTCCCTAAAAATGAAATAATTGAATTAGATAATCTCTAAATTTTTGGCATCTCTCACATGATAAGATTCCATGTAGGGAATCAGGGGTAAGGAACCTGTGACCTTCAGGCCCTCAGGGGATTTGTTCTGTGAAGTTTGGATTCAGTTACTTGGGCCCCTAGAGTGCCACATGTGGCCTCAAGGCAGTGAATTCCCCATGTTAGGTTATATACAATAAGTCACCTATCTATCTTATGCTTTAATACGATAACCAGAAGGGTCTTGGTGTAGGACGTGGAAACATAGCTCAGTTTTTCTTGATCCAAATCTTATTGAATTCTCTATAACACTGGAGAATATTTTCAGTAAGGTAGCTTTTGAACATTTTGGAAAAGTTTGCTATATTAATCAGGAATTCTAGTGGGTGGGATTGGAAAAATTCAGTTCATCAGAAATTTATTCAATATCTGTTATTGGATAGGAACTGAAAAGATAGAGAAAAAAAATATAATACTCCCTACTCTCAAGGAATTTACAGATTCAGTTGGGGAGATTCAGCCTGTACCCAAAGGATGTCTGAAGTTGATGGTTGGACAGAACATTGATAATTAAGGAAATCTGGAATGTCTTTCTCACTCTACTCCAACTCCTGACCTTCCTGACTTCCTTTATATCCTAATGAAAATTCCACCTTCTACAGGAAGCATTCCCTAGGCCTCTTAATTCTAGTTCCTTAGCTTTGCTCATTATTTTGTATTTATCCTCTATATGGCTTTCTTAGTACATATTAGAACATATGTTCTCTTCCCCATTAGACTGTAATCTCTTTGAGGGCACAGACTGTCTCTTGCCTCTTTTTGGATCCTCAGAAATTAGCGCAATAACTGGCACATAATAAATGTTTGTTGATGGATTGAATGAATTTGAATATTTTACCAGGGTAATGAGCTTGACGTATTTTATTTTAGTCTTGTTGTTTGTTTGTTTCCTCTCAAGGTCTTCTAATACTGCTACCTGACTTCTACTACTCAAAGGCCAGGTAAATCACATTTCATACTTTCCCATGGTTCTCTAGTATTCTTTAATGGGTTTGGATGTCTCAAGGCCTTCTACCATTGACTCAAAGCCCCCACAATGGTGTTCTCTCAATTTTAGGCATCCATTATATTCCAGTTCCATTTATATGCTTACCAGTTAGGTTAAGTAACAGATTAGGTTAAGTTCATATTCAGAAACTGTAGAGTTGCCTTGGCTTTAAGCTGTTTTATTCAAACAAAATCTTAATGGTGAAAAACGGAAAATGAAAGAGAGCAAAGTTAATGATTACTAATATTTCTTGTAAAAGTTTAACCAGCCAGTATCAGTTGTCACAATGAGAAGACCAAATGAATTCATGGACCATCTTCCCAAGCAAACTCTTGATGTCTCTTTGAGAGATTTGACAGCCAAGTAAAACATTACAGTATTTTGAGAACAAATTCATTTGCAAAATGGTACAAAGTATAATGGTAGAAAATTGTAAGGGTAAATGATACTCTATCCTTCACTTGACTCCAAATGCTATAAGCAAATCCTAGCTATGGAAGATTGTGCCAGGGAAGGAGTTTCTTCTCTTTTGGGGGATGGTTATTCTCTCAACTAGGTTGCTAAGCAGCAATTTTGAGATAGACTATTCCAAGAAAACTTGTTAGTTTTAGAAGATCACAAAATTCTGGGAGGCCATAAAGCAATGTTTACCAGAGTGGTCAGTGGTAGTTGTGATTGCACTGGCAGTAGCGAGTATGAACTGACCTATAAAGGGAAGAGCTAGGAGAAAGGTTTCTCTTATTAGGCAGTGGTCTAGTTTTGAGATGAGCTATGAACCCATCTCATTTTCAGTGTTGTACAACAATTATGTTATGATGAGGATTAAAATACCAGTGTTGTGACTATTTAGAAAATAGTGAATACATTCAGATACTGAATTCTGTTTACTTTTTTTCTGGCTTTTTGGAGGGTAGTTGGGGTTAAGTGACTTGTCCAAAGTCACAGGCCTAGTAACTGTGTCAAGTGTCTGAGGCCAGATTTGAACTCAGCTCCCCCGACTCCATGGCCAGTGCTCTATTCACTGTTCCGTTTAGCCACCCCTACTGAATTCTTTTTAAATCATTTTGTTAGTGCAGGCTTTTATTGTCTAATATTTTTCATTCTCTTTTTGTGATGTAACAAAATGACCTGCCCTCTACTTGGTTCATTAAGGTCATTGGCTACTTCTTTTGCATTCTTCTTTTTGGGGAAATTTAGACTAGAACCAAAATGACTTTCTCCAGAGTAGACAGTGTGGAGATGATAAACCATTAAGTATGAGAATTTCTAGGCATACATTGCCTTATCTGATTCTTAAATGATTCCCATGTGACATATAGTAAAGGTATGATTAGGCCCATTTTACATAGGAAGTAACTGAATCTCAGAGGAAGTAACATGATGCACCCAAAGTCATACAGCTACTAACAAGTAGAACCATGGCTTTCACTTATGTGATAGGTCCTTTCAGCAATTAATTTATGCTTTTTTTCTCTGACTTGTACTTGAAATAGTTATTAGGGGTGGTTAGTGGGCTAGAAAAAAAACACATGAAGGTAATTTTTCAGACTTTCAGATAAATAGCATAGCATAAGAGAAAGACATCGGATTTTGATTCAGAAAGACCTGCTTTCAAATTCTGACTTTCAAATCCTGGATGTGTGACCTAGTCATTTCTCTCTGGACCTCAGTTTCCTTATCTATAAAAATGCCAGAGTTTAGAACAAATGACCTTCAAAGTCATTTTCAGGTCTAGAGCCTATGGGAAAAAATAAAAAAGTTTGCAATCCCTCATTAATATCCAACAGTGGGGGTGTTACTGCATCTAAATAAAATTACTTGGCTATCAGTAAACATAATGTTGCTTGATCTGAATAACTGATTAATTGCAAACAAAGGTTCTAGCAGGTTTTTTATTTGATAAAAACACAACTGGTTGAATCAGTTGGCTTCTGATGAATTGTTGGCAATAGTGTATGAACACTTCTCATAACTTTGTAAGTAACACACTCCAATACTTTCAGAATCAGAGATAAGCAAATTGGATCACTGCCATAGTCTATTAAATGCCTAAATGCACACCTGAGCCAAATAGTAATGTAAAAGTCGAATTTGCCTTTACTTAAAGGAGAGTAGTAGAACAGATGTATGAGCGTGTTATGTTGTGTTGTAAATAGGTTAAAGTGGCGCAATATTCACCTTGCTGCATTCTCATTATCAGAGATCTCATTCATTCCAATGGTTTCAATTATTACCTTTAAGCAGATGTATCCCAAATCTCTATCTACAACCCTGACCTCTCTCCCGAACTCTGGTGCCATAATTCTCAGTAACTCATTGGATATTTCCTTAAACATTTTAAGCTCTATGTATAAGCAGCTCATTTGACCCTCACAATATATAACATAACTGCTATTATTATTCTTATTTTAACGATGAGGAAGCTGAGACTGAGAGGTTAAATGACTTTCCAAGAGTCACATAGCTGCAAAGTGTCTGAAATAGAATTTGAATTTAGGTTTTCCTGCCTTGAAACCTGCCACGCCGTCTGCTGGAATTTACCATTGTCATGGAGGATGTACTGAACAAGGTACAAGAGTTCCCTCGAGTTTTCAATTTCATGAACCTTTCTAACGGAGCATTATTCCTCTTCTTCCTTCCACCTCTAGAAGATGAGGACATATTACTTAACCACATGGTGGTCATCAATAAACATTTACCAATAGTCTACTATGTGCCAGACATTGTGCTAACCACAGGGGATATAAAAAGAGATAAAAAGTCCCTGTCCTCAAGGAACTTACAATCTAATGGGAAGAAGAACATGGAAACAAATGTATATAAAACAATAATATATACATATATACATAGATATATATGTGTGTGTGTGTGTGTATATATATATATATATATATATATATATATATATATATATATATATATATATATATATATACACAAGCAAATGCCTTCCTTGCATGCTTCTTTTATGTGAAATAATTTCCCTATTCTTCATCCTTCCTCTGTCTTCAAATGCATCCATCTTTCTCACCCATCCATTTGAAAAAAAAAAGCAAAACATGCCAGTATAATTGACTTACTCTCATGCTCTCTGTAAGTGCAGATTCCTTCTGACTATGCCAATAATGATAAACTTCTTAGGAGTTAGATGTATCATCTTTACATAAAGCAATTTAAACCATTTCACCTTATTGAATCCCTTAGGATTTCTCTTTCATGTTTATCTTTTTATGTCTCTTGAGTCTTGTGTTTTAATGTGAAATTTTCTATTCAGTTATGGTCCCTTTCCATAAGGAATGATGGAAAGTCTTCTATTTCATTAAATATCCATTCCCCCCTGAAATATTATGCTCAGTTTTGCTGGGTAGGTGCTTCTTGATTGTAATCCTAACTCCTTTGCCTTCTGGAATAGCATATTCCAAGCTCTCCAGTTCTTTAACGTGGTACCTGCTAAATCTTACGTGATCCTGACTGTGTTTGAATCATTTCTTTCCATCTGTTTTAAGTATTCTCTCTTTGACCATGGAGCTCAGGAACTTGGCTACAATCTTTGTGGGAGTTTTCATTTTGGGATCTCTTTTAGAAGATAGTTGATGAATTCTTTCCATTTCTATTAAACCCTCTGGTTTTTAGGATATCAGTTTTAGGATGTCAGTTTTCCTTTATTATATCTTGAAATATGGTGTCTATGCTCTTTTTTAAATCACGGTTTTTGATCATTCCAATGATTCTTAAGTGATCTCTCCTGGATCTATTTTCCAGGTCAGTTGATTTTTTCTGCTGAGGTTTCACATTTTCTTCTTCTATTTTTTTTTCATTCTTTTGACTTTCTTTTATTATTTCATGATTTCTCATATAGTCATTAATTTCTGCTTGCTAAAATCTAATTTTTAAGGAATTACTTTCTTCAGCGAGGTTTTGTCTCTCTTTTTTCCAATCGACCAGCTTTGTTTTTTAAGATGTTATTTTATTCAATGCTTTTTGGTGCCTCTTTTATCAAACTGTTCAAATTTTTTTGCATCTCTTTAATTTCTTTCCCAAAACTTTCACCTACCACTCTTCTCTCCCTCCCTCTCTCTCTCTCTCTCTCTCTCTCTCTCTCTCTCTCTCTCTCTCTCTCTCTTTCTCTGTCTCTCTCTCTGTCTTGTTTTTGGCAAAGCAATTGGGGTTAAGTGACTTGCCCAGGGTCACACAGCTAGTAAGTGTTAAACATCTAAGGTCCAATTTGAACTCAGGTCCTCCTGACTCCAGGACCGGTGTTCTATCTACTATACTACCTAGCTGCCTCTCTTATTTAATTTTTAAAATCACTTTGAGCTGTCATAAGAATTCTTATTAAACTAATTTCCAATTCATTTTTTGAGGCTTTGCTTGTAGCTATTGTAAAATTTTTATCTTCTTGCAAATTTGTGTCTTGATTCCCCCATCTTCATGGTATTTTTTTTTATGGTTAGGTTCTTTTTTGTTGTTGATTGCTCTTTTTTTTTTCATTTTATTTTTCTTTAAAATTTGAATATATGTTAAAGTTGAACTATCTTCCTGCAATGGAGCTGGGGCACCACAAACTTAAAGCTTTTTCACACTGCTGTTCTCAGGGCTAGTTCTGAGGCTTTAGAAATTTTTGGTTCTTCCAAGGTGGTGTGCTCCTGGGAGAAGTGCGGTCATTGCATTCATGATCTGTGTGCTGTTCCTTACCAAGGAAAGGCCCCTGATATTTTTTCAGCCACTACAAATACTAATCCTTAGGTCTCCTGATTCTTAGGATAAAAAGTGATATTGTTCCTCAGGATCCCTGATCTGTTGTGACTGCAAGCAATATTGTTACTCATGGTCCCTATTCCCTTGAGACAGCAAGCTCTACCCTGGAAATATGACTTGTAAGTGGGTAATAGGCAATGGAGTTTCCTAACAGTGCCTTGTCCTGGCCTCACTAATATGGAGGTGCCTAGTAATCCCTTCTTGACCAGTTGCCAAATCTCCTTACCATCTCTGACTTGACAGTTCTCAAAGCTGCTGCTGCTGCTGTTGCCATCTCTAAGGACTATTGCTGGTGTGTCTACTACTTGGGCTGTGGACCAGCTTGAATGCCAATGTAACAGATTTTCCTTCCAACCTCCCAAGTTATCTTGGACTGGAAAAATGTTTCACCCCAACCTTCTTTTTATCTTCTCTGCTACTTCAGAATTTGAATTGAGTCATTATTATGAAGTTTTTTTTGAAAGGGAATGTTGGGAGATCTCAGCAGCTTCTTCTTCTCCACTATCTTGGCCTTGCTTTGGAAATCCTTCCTAAAATTTTTTTGTTATATGGAATAGTTCTTTGAGAGTGGGGAGTGGGAGGGATGGAGTGTTTAATGAAATAAAAACAAAAGATGTTAATAAAATTTTATTTTTAAAAAGAGAGTAATTCCAAATTCAAGAGTTAAGATTTATTATCTTCTATAGTAGAAATTCTTTTTCTTGGGGTTTGTAATCTTAAATTATCCATCCATCCCTCATCTCTCTATGTCTCTATGTCTCTATGTCTGTCTGTCTGTCTGTCTGTCTCTCTCTCTTTATCTATCCATAATTATTTCAATGCAATTGTTTTTCTTTGTAATCTTATGTATTTCAGTTTGTGTATTTAACAACATCATTCTGAAAGGATTTGTCAATTTTCCCAGACTACCAATTGGTCCCATGATATAAAAAAAAGCTAAGAACCCTTATTCAATAAATAATAGGGAAGTTTGGGGGACATATCCTTCTTAAAGGATAAAGATTGTGTTGTTCAAGAGAAGAAACCTGAAAATCTGAAATAGATTCAGAAATAAATATATTTGGTTTTTGGTAGAGAAGAGTGAGCCATAAAGGATATGTGGCTCCCTTTCGTCCCAGCTCTGGAAGGCTTACATTATAAAAGGATTTTATAGGGGTTCCCAAATAATCATGTGTTCACAGCTGAGAAGTCTTACTGAGAGGGCAACTTGTAAACAAGGTAGGTTGAGTTAGTATCAGTAAATGTAAATATTCAAGAAAATTCAGGTGGGGAGCCAAAACATAAAGAGAGTCTAAAACACAAGCTTGTCTAGACCCAAAACAAGATCTCAGGGGTAGGAACCCAAAACATAAGTATTTCAGGTGGATCCAGGACCTGAGAGAACTCAAAGTTCTCTTTAACCATCTCTGGCATTCCTAAAGAGTTACTAAGTCAGGATGACATTCTGGGTTCAAGCAATCTCTAGTCAGATAAAGTTAGATTTAAACAATATAGTAATTACTCAGTTTTCTGAATAGGATAAAACATTTTCCACAATCCCATGGTAAAAGGATTTTAATTGGGGAACTAAAACTATGAGAGTAGGGTTCATGGAATTGACCTATCTACTGCCTGTCAGTTGGCAAGCATTTAAGTGCTTGCAACGTGCCAGACACTCTGCTAAATCCTGGGGATACAAACAAAAGAGGAAAAGAGACCCTACCCCCCAAAACAAACAAACAGCAAAACCCCTTATATTCTAGCGAGTTATTTGAACAGTGCAATTCCTATAAAAACTCTAAAATGTGTTTTGATCTGGCTCAAGTTCAATGATTTTGGGAGGACCCCATTAGAGGACTCTGCAGGACAGTCACTTTACTGAAATGTCAAAGGGTTGCCCCAAAACAAACTTATGTTCATTTTTCTTCTGGGGTGAAATTATGGGTTTTGATGAGTCTTTTATGTCATTTTTTTCTTCTTCTTTGTATTGTGAGCTTCTGGTAGACACTTAACAAATATTTGTTAACTGATTACATATTTATCTATCTTTTCCTGTGAATCCTTTGTATTTTCTGAATTTTCTTTGAACTAGAGCAAAATGACCTCTTTCATCTAAACTGTGGAAATCTAGACATGAAGTATGTTTGGAAATATTCCAGAATTAACTCTAGGTGGGAACACTAATATGCCCAAGAGATTATTAAACAAAGGGCATTTTTGAGGGAGGCTTTCAAGATTGGACCTAGATCCATGTAGACCTAGAGCTATGGGTGGGAATAGTGGGAAGATTGAATGAGTGAATGAATGAATAAAATAGTATTTATTAAGGACATATTATATTCCAAGGACTGTGCAAAGTATTAGGAATATAACTACAAAGCCCTCAAGCCACTTATATTGTATTGGGGAAGATAACATAGAAAGGTCAGTGGTGGTCAGGGAAAGGCTATTCTCAGAATGCATCATTCTACTTCCTGTCTCCATGCTTTTGAACAATCTAGGAATTCACTTCCACTTCTTCTTCTTCTTTTTTTTTTTTTTTTTGCTTTTTGGAGGGGGGAAGGTAGGGTAATTGGGGTTAAGTGACTTGCCCAAGGTCACATGGCTAGTTTTTTTGTGTTATGTGTCTGAGGCCAGATTTGAACTTAGGTCTTTGTGACTCCAGGGCCAGTGCTCTATTCACTGTGCCACCTAGACATCCCATCAACAAACATTTATTAAGAATCTATTGTGTATAGATTTCTAGGACTATATAAAAGAGAACTGTTATTAATTCATTATATTGTCTTCCATTTAACTTTGACCCATGGAATGTTAGAATATCTAAGAATTTTCAGGTGTGATGAATTCTCCTCTCCCCTCCACTCCCCTTCCCTACTTCATTCTCACTTTTCAAAATTCTCATTCTTTGAAGTTCAGTTCATGTACCATCCTCTCTGAGAAACTTTCTGCCACCCATTCTCCTCACCTCTACTTCCAGTGCATGTAGTGCTCTTCTTATCTTGTATTTATTCCCTCTTCTAATATTCTTATATTTACTTATCTTCATGTGATATATAATCCCTTCCACATGTAAGTTCCTTGAAGGCAGGGATAGCTTTTCATGCTTGATGTTGTATCTCCAGAGGCTAGAGTAGTGCTTTGCCTATGGTATACATGTTTAAAATTTGATTGAATCAAAGGTAGGTTACAAGTTTGTAATGTAATAAATGATTATTTATATTTTAAGTATTGACCAAGCTATGGTTTAAAATCTTTCAAATGATTCAAGAGGGAAAATATTTTAATCTGGAAGAATAACTGGAACTAATATGATTGAATGGAACAAAAGAAAATATAAGCTAATGCTGAGAAATAGCACTCAAGCACAGTTCAGTGGCGTGGAAAGTAGAAATCTGAACTTAGGCTAGACAAAGCCCTGAGGATTGTTCTGTCAATGCTAATCCCAAATTTACTTGAGTATAGAACAGGTGATCAACAAGGTCTTTTTCATTTTATATCACTGTGATAGGAAGGCCATTCATTTTCCCATTAGGCTATGTAAGATTGTAATCCATTACTCATGCACATCACCTGCTGACTGATGAAAGGTTGGAATCCTTATGTACATACCCATGTTTGTGTATGTTAGAGGTTTTGCTTATAGTGAGCTTCCTTTTTCCATATAATCACTTCCAGATTTTTACCCAATTTGCTTCTCTCAGTTCTTGACATAGGGAGCTCTATTCAATTAAATTCTAGGATTATTAATTAAGGCTTCTGATGCAGGGGTTATCATGTGCCAAATGGCTTGGAGTATCTAACCTGCTGATGACCAAAGCTATAATGGTCCAATCTAGGGTTCACTGTCTTCTCTTCTCCATCTTCTTTCTCAGGTTATACACTGTTGCTATCTCTCTCATAATTAAAGGGGGGGGGGAGGGGGCGAGGAAACAAAGATTAGACTTATCCTGACCTTACACTTAAAAAAAGTCATGGTTTTAATTGGTAAGAATCCAGGAGGCAAACTCAAGAGAGGCAGCAAACAAAAGGTTACTCTGTTAGCACTTTTTACAAAAAAGCTAGATTTCTTTTTTTTTAAACCAATTTTCTCCTTATTTTTGCTGGAACATTTGATGGAATGGATCAGGGCATTTTGACCCAGAGAAGGTAGTTTTAATAAGCCCTTAACAATCAATTGCTGGAGAAATGAAAACAACATTTTGATTTGAAACTCTTCTGATGAGAATGTGAATAGCTCTGTTTCATGTGACTTCATAGGAATTTTCGTTTTGAAGACAATTAATAAAATAAAAATGTATCTTTTCTTTCAAAACCAGCAAGTTTATAATAGATTAGTATTCATGTAATTTTTATTGTATATCAGAAAGCAGAATATATTCTCATTATAACAGCAGGGGAAAAAATAAAGAAGCCTCAATTTAATTAAGGTGGTTTTGGAACTGGGATAGTTAAGGATGCATATGAGGTTTTTGCAATGAAAGGCTTGGATTCAGGGGTTTATGAGATGCTGGCAAAACCTTCTTCAGGCAGAAAGTTGCAATACACATGTGAATCAATTTACTGCTTTATGAAAAGAAAATATTAAAGTTAAAAAATAGTAAGTCATTCCCAATTCATTTTTGAACTACATAATGCTGTCTCTAAACTGAGCATTTGAGGATCATTTCCTTTTTATTGGCATTACTATTTTGGAAAAATCTCAGATACCACTGAGTTTGTTCCAGGTGAGCTGCCATAAGTATTGGGACTAAGAAGAGTCTTCTTGGTTGAGGAGGGATGTCTGATGCAATCATGTATTTAGAACCAGAAGTCTAATCCCCACCTATAGATGACAAAGTTGTCCTAGCAGGATTAAGTGACTGCTGAAGGTCACACAGAACTTGGATCTGGACCCCTATCTTCTGACTCCTAATCTAGCCCTCTTTATACGGTGTGGCACACTGCCTCCTAACCTGAGAGGCATTTTTGTTGTTGTTGTTGCTGAAAGTGTCACAATTCTTTTGTTAATGGTAGCAGAGGCAACAAATTCTAATTTACTTCTATGCATCAATATTAGTGTGGCCTTGATACCACTGGCAAAGTTAAGAAATATAAGCACAGGATATTGAGGAAAAGTAGGGTATCATAAAAGAGAAGAGGTTTCCAGTGGATGGAAATTATTTGAGCATTGGTGTGTATATATGGCTATACAAAAGTGCATATCCAAGACATTACTGAGAAGATTCTGGACATAAGACATCAATATCCTCAACAAGCCTCCTCCAATCCTCAGAACTTTCCAACATCATCGCTGAGGTTCTGCTACTTTCTAATTGTCTCAGAAGAGTTCTCTAACTCTGGAGCAAGATCAATACCACCCGTGCCTCTTGATCACATAACTCTGATTTTTGTGCCTTCTCTACAATTTAAGGTCTTAGACGATTGTTGCAGCACATTTAGAAATTAAATAATTCTGGGGCTGCTAGGTGGCTCAGTGAATAGAACACCAGCTCTGGAAACAAGAAGACCTGAGTTCAAATCAGGCCTCAGACACTTGACACTTAACTAGCTGTGTGACCTTGGGCAAGTCACTTAATCCCCTCCAAAAAAAAAGAAAAATAATTTTGCCAGGGTTACTACTCTCAAAATGTGTCAAATACAGTATTTGAACCTAGTTCTTCTGAAATGAGATAAATCCTTTAAATGAGAGGTTAGTTTTCTGGGTCTTATGCCATATTGTGTCTCCTCTGATAAACTCCTTGTGAAATTGATTCTATTTAATGTCTTAGCTTCCTTACCATCACTCTCTGAACCCCTTTTCAATCCGATTTGTGTCCAACCACTCCAGTGAAACTTTATCTCAATGATGATCCATATCTACCTCCTTGCCAAATCTAGTGTCATTTTTGAGTCATCTGCATTGATCTCTGTACTGCCTTCTTTTTTTTTTTAGTTGACTATCTTTCTTATTTTGATTTCCAATTCCCACTACCACCACTTCGATAGCAACCCATGAACAAATCAATCAATGAATTTATCAGTGGCATCAACACTAATTTTAGACACCAGAGATAAAAAAAAAAACCCCAGAAAACCAAGCAAACTAACTAAAACATTCCCTGCCCTCATGGTGCTTATGTTCTATCAGGAGAGATAGCATGTACACAGACTACATACAAACTGAATTTGGGAGGGGAAAGCACTAGTAGTTGAGGGAAGGAGTTAGGAAAAGTTTCAAGTAGAAAATGGTCCATGAATTGAATATTGAATGGAATAAGGATTCTTAGATACAGAATTCATTAAATTCATTAAAAGCATAGGAAATAGCACAGTAGTACAGCAATAGGAAATGAAGTTCCTTGTATGAGGAACAATATGAAGGTTAACTTTAGAAGTCTAGAGAGGATACCAAGAGGCTGATATGGAATAAAGATGGAAAGACAGGCTGGGTCAGCTTGTACTTGAAAACTTAAACAAGGGAGTCTTCATTTACTCCTAGAGGCCATAGAGAGTCACTGGAATTTGCTGAGTAGAGGAGTGCCATGATCAGACCTGTGCCTTTGGAAAATCGTGTTGGCAGCTGTGGGGAAGAAGGAATGGAGTGTGGACATGTTTGAGAAAGGGAGACCATTTAGGGGACTTTGGTAACAGTCCAATTTCAACTCAATTCAAGACAATAAACATTTGTTAATTGTCTGCTATGTGCTATTCATGGCACTAAGCATTGAGGATACAAATAAGAAAAAAGATAGTCCCTGCCCTCAAGGGGCTTATACTCTAATGAGGGAAGATAACATAGAAGAGGAAACTAAAAAGTGGGAGACAAACAAGAGAGGTGCTACCAGGGGGCATACTGTTCCATTGAGTTCAAACCAAGCCGAACTACTGATGTAAAGTGGTGAGTTAGCAAAGGAAGCTGATGTGAAAGGTTTTAGACTAGGAGGATGACTGTGTCAGTGGATAGATGGGAACTACTGCTGGCCCTTCCCGGTACTATTTCAAATTTCTGAGCTGTAGCTCAAAGCTCTGAGTTGCTACCTCCAACAATCAGTCCACGATGAGGGTGGAATGGTTAACGGCAGCCATAAAAGATGTTGGGAAGGCAGGTTGGGTCAGTTCCTCTGGCATGTCCCATATCTTGCTTCCTGATTTATTCTTGACCTCCTAGCCCACCACTTTTCCTACTCATCTCAGCCCTTTCATTTTTGTTCTCTGAAGAAAACATGGTTATCAACTTATTCAGGTTTTTGCTTTATGCTTGACTTAATTTCCAATGGGGACCTCATCACTTTCTCTAGAGGAGGATTGTCCTTTTCCCACCCCAGCACATACTTAAATACTGACATATGGCTGCCCTTTATTGGACTGAATATAACAGTATTGTCTTATTTCCTAAACAGATGGCCTATGGCTGATGATGACAGAACCACTTTCCATACTACAAGTTCCCTAGCAGGGGGCTCTCGAGATAGCAAAATTGAAGCAACCGTTGGGCCAGAGCTCTGAGGAATTGGCTGCCTTATGAGACTCATTTGCTACTCTGAGGGATGCAAATTGCTGACTCAGGCAGTTGTTGGAGCCAGTGACTGGTCCTAAACAGCACATGGAGCCTCTTGAATTCTTTTGCTAGGTAGGCAGAAGATCCCTTAGGGTTCTTGGCCCAGCTGTTTATGGACTTGACGGTCAGGCATTCTCCCATAGTGTTGTGGTAGCCTTCATGGTGTCTGTCTTGGAAGGACTGTGTTTCAGCTCCAACTGGACTAGGCACAAGGACTTCTTGAAAGGGATCAAAGAGGCTTTTGAAACCCCACTTAGAGGCAGGATTGCTAATAATCAAATTTACTCTCTTTAAAGAAGGGAAACGATTATGGTAGATTGTTTCACTTTATTTTGGACTTACCATAGAATACCCCAGCCATGGTAACTCAATTTCTGAAGGGCTTGACTATAGTGATGCTACTGATCATATCTACTATGTTATATATAGTACAGAGAAAAGAGCACTGGATGTGAATGAAAGGACATGGGTTTTAATTTTAGCCCTGTCATCTACCAACTGGACTCAGAAGCCTGAATCTGAATCCTAATTTTGATGCTTATTGTCTGGGTGGCCTTATACACTTGACTCCTTGGGTCTCACTTTGCGAATCTATAAAATGTGTGGGATCGAAAGTATATCCTCTGAGGTATCTTCAAATTGTATATCTATGATCCATTATGTCTAGCTAGCTAGCTACAGCACTGAAGCCTGGAGGAGAAGTAATCTAAGACAAGGTAAAGTACCTGAGCCTGACTAGTATGGCTGAATCTGGAGGGGCCAGAATGGACACAGTCTACAACTCTGTTGGTACAACAGAAGATCAGGGAACAAAAAAAAAAGAGAGGGCATCAGACTGAAGCTTTGGTTTTAGAGGTTGGGTCAGCATTTTTTATTTAGCCTTTCTTGTAGTTGTTAGTCAAGGATTGACATCTTGGCCTAGATTGCCACTTCTGTAGTTAGTTTCCAATCTTCTCTCAGATCTCTGAATTTCAATGTTCCAAAGAAAAGACAGGTATTAGACTTGGAGTCAGAAAGGCCTGAATTCAAAACCTGTTTTGGAAATCTACTAGCTTTGTGACCCTGGGCACCAGACTACAGTGGATCTTGGCTGCCATGTTTAGTTACTTTAACTTAGGAAGCAAAAGGAAGCTATTGAAGTATATTATTCATGAGGGTGCAAAGGTATATATATGAGTAAGGAAGATGAGTCTGACAGTATCCTGGAGAACAAAATGGCCTATGTGGGCTGCCATTGGTAATTGCTTACTATAATTAGATGACTGGTCCATTTTCTTTTCTAATTCTCTCTGTCTCTCTTTCTACTACCCCTCACCTTCGACATCTTTTATGTTCATCATGTACTGCCCTGCCATTGTCCTTTGGGTGGCCCATGACTCTCACCTATACAGCATCACTGAAAGAATGTTATTTAAAAAAAGATGGGATTTTGTTTCAGAGGGAAGTTAAGGGTCCTTAAAGAAAGTGTTTGGTTTCCCAAAGACAACTCAACCTTCTGTCTTCTTCATATTCAATTCTGGACCCAGTTCATGGTGCATACATAATATTATTTTAAAGTGTATGTATTAATAGAACTATCATTAGTTTGTCCATACAACTCTATTTTATTTTGAGTAATAAATATTCTTTATCCATTTGATTTTTCTTATTTAGGTAGTTGGATTCAACTCTTCTAGCAGATGTTAGATCTTCTCTGGGAGGCTCAGAAATATTCTAAGTTCTGATGCAATTAGCGCCATGTTATTTGAAAATAGGGCTTGGCTACAAAAGACCCCAAAGATAGCATCCTTCTTCTTCCATGACAGTGGTGAACACTTTAGGTAAGAGTGTGTGTCCTTGTTTTAGATCTTCCTTGATATTCATCATCACAATGTTGTCATTGTTCTCTCTAGTTGCCTTTTTTTCAGGGAATCAACATATTTTGACATAATTTTCACATATTCACATGATAAACTTTTTTTTTGGAAGAAAGCCTTTAAGGTGTTGTTTTGCTCCATGAAATCAAATGATTTTTTTATTTTATCTTTTTTTAATACTTAGCAAGCAGTATGTACTGTAGGATCTTCTGCTATCAAGTTATAATTACACAATATAATAATTGGTTCCAAACCAGAGGGAATTTAAATGCAAATTTGAATAATGTGCCCACTTAATGGGATTCATTATTCACAGTGATTTGGACCTAGCTGTCTAGATTTAATCTCATAAATTTTTTTGTAGATTTATGAAAGTAGGCATATCAATATTGTTTCACTTACATTTTTGTCAGTAAAAAAGTCCAAATTTTTTTCCAAGTGTTTTCCATTCTCTTCCTCTTAGATGTTAGGAGACTGATGCATCAATGTTCTAAAAATCACATTGTCAATAGCACAGATCACTTTTGTATATATGCTTATGTAGTCCAGGACTCTTTTCATTGTTTCCTCTAGTCTCATAACACTTTACTCATGTAGCACCAAAGGGACTGAGACATTGGAGTTCTGGTGTGGTAGATGCCCTGTAATTAATGAAGAAAAGCATTTCTTACAGAAATTTTGGAAATTTTTACATTTTTTTTATCCACTTATTGTCCTCCAAGTTTCATCCTTAAAAAAATGTTTTCCCCTCCACCTCTTTGGCCTGTTCAGTTAAGTATTATGAGCAATAATTTTCTACCATTTTCCTCTGCAAGATTTTTACAAACAAGTTTATATTCCAAACTCATATTGCCCTTGGCTGCCACAACTCTTTTCTTGGCAGGAATGCTGGCCAAGGTAATTTCTAGGCTCTATTAGTCTCCTTGTTGCGAGGATTGATTTAAATGGGTCAAACTTCTTTAGTTAAAGTTAATAGTCTGTGCCAGTCTGTTCTTTTGTCCATTTCTCTCTTCTTACTTCTCTCTCTCTCTCTTTCTCTCTGTCTCTCTCTAATTTTCTCTCTCTTCTCTCTCTTTCCATTCTACATTTAAACAATTTAGATTTAAATTGTCTCAATTTCATGTATTTTCTCATTTTTGTTCTTTCTTCTAGTTTGATAATTTATTTTTATCTTTGCGGTAATGAAGTTAAAGGATAAATGAGATAAAGTATGCAAGCAAATAAAATGTAAGATCCTTGAGGGCAGGGACTTTTTCTTCTTCCAGTTTTTTGTCTTTGTAGGCAATTAATTGTCACAGGACAGCTAGGTGGTATGGTAGACAGTGTGCCAGGCCTGATGTCAGGAATACCTGAGTTCAAGTCTAGTCTTAGACCCATACTAGCTATGTGACCCTGAACAAGTCACTTAACCTTGTTTGCCTCAGTTTCCTCATCTGTAAAATGAGCTGGAGAAGGAAATAGTAAACCAATTGAGTTTCTTTACCAAGAAAACCCCAAATGGGGTCACAAAGAGTCAGACATGACTGAAACAACTGAACAACCACAAAAAGATATCACAGTAGATAGAATTCTGGATCTGAAGTTATAGACTCAAGTTCAAATCAAATCTCAGAGAAACTAGCTGTGTAATCTTGCACAAGTCACAACTTCTGTCTGCTTCATTTGCATTTGTTATAAAATGGGAAAAACAGTAATGCTTGGCCTGTACCTTTGCTGTGAGGAAGCACTTAACCATCTGTAGCGGTAATGAAATTTAAAGATCCCTTTGTATTGCTAAGCTGATAGGTACTTAGCACCTAGTTTCAAATTAAACCTCTGTTAAAGAAACAGAAGGTATGAACCTCTGTTTCTGACATAACAGTAAGGCTGAACATGGAACCCCTGTTGCTGACATAACAGGAAGGGGTTGAACAGGAAGGAGAAATACTGTATATAAGGAAAAACCTCAGCTAGGAAAGTCAGAACTTCTTGGGATGAGCTCCTGAAGACTGGGCTGCTGCTGCTGGACTGGAACTTCCATGGAGAAAGTGATTTTGATTTTGAGAATGGGAGAAAGTGATTTTAATTTTGAGAACAAAGCTGATGAAGATTTCTGAGGGCCAGCCAGAGCTGCCGAGGCTGCTGAGGATTCTGAGGATGCCAAAGACTGAGGAAGCATGACTGTGGTGTTGGTACTTTGTCTGTGGCTTTGTTAAGCCTTGACTTCCCAGGAATAGAGACTGTGAAGGATTTAAGGTAGATTGGACACTGTGAGCTTCAATGTGGAGCAGGAGCTGCATGGAGAGCTGGACAAGGAAGTGGGAGCTGCCTGCCTTTGAACCCAGGTGACAGTTTGGTGGATTCAGATAGGAGCTCCCTGCCATGAGTCAAGATAAAAAGATCTCTCCATGGACACTGAGTAGTGATGAAATTATGATTTACTTGTGACTGAGGGGTGGATGGCCTCTGTATTTTCCACTACCCCTCAAGAGGGTATTGAGTAGTGACTGATGGTTGAATAGTGACTGATTTGTAACTTAGTGTGCCCCATGCGTGGAAGACTTTGATCTTTTGTACTTTTTGATTGAAAGGTTGAGTTACTAAGTGATTGACTAAATCATTGTACTTTGTTTGAAACTATGTGACTGCTTTGGTGAAAACTATGTGGTCATGTTAGTGATAAGTTGTTGTGAATGCTATATTTTGATTTTCTGTGATAAGTTGTAACATTCTGAATGCTGTACCTTGATTTTTCTGTGAATGTTTTGCTCCGATTTGTTATTGAATAACTAGAGTGTCCACTATACTATGTAATCAGAATCTTGAAAACTGTTCACAGCAGCAGTCCTCTGGAAAGCTGCTTGTGCTTGGCTTTACACCATCATGTCTGGAGTGTAGTAGGGGTTGGCATAAAATGCTAGCTGCGTTATCACTGTTTATCGTTATTGTTCCCGTTGTTGTTGTTATATTCCTATTGCCTAGCATGAAGACTGACAATCACTGGCACTTGATAAAGGTCCATTAAAGGAAATAAGATAAACTTTTCTCTTTCCATTTTATGCTTCAATTTCACTTTTACTTTATCTGGAAGTAGAAAGTCTGTATGGTGCTATGGAAAGAGGAAGAGATATGAGATGACCTTGTATACTGTATGTTATATGACCTAGTATACTAGTTATATGATACTAATTATATGACCTGGCACATCTTCCATAACCTTTTGGAGCTCCAATTTTCTTATCTGTTAAATAGGGACAAGAATTTCTCTAATGCCTGGCTGTTATGGGAATCTGAAGATCTTCCCTGCCCCTAGGCCCTTTGCT
>CM053591.1:163879890-163901618 GCA_028646515.1 Pseudochirops corinnae | reverse complement strand
ACTTTTTTACTTTTTCCTTGCATTTGTATCACCAGGCACAGTGCCTGACACATAGTGGGAGCTTCATAACTGGGGGTTAAATTGACAATCCATCGATGAATCAAGAAATCTTAATTAAGGACCTACTTTGTGCCTGACATTATGCTAGCTCATGAGGGAGGAGAGTAATACATATATAGCACCTTAAGGTTTGAAAAAGTGCCTTGTATCCATTTGAACCTTGCAAAAACCTTTTTGAAGAAAGGACTACTCAGTATCACCACAACTATTTTATAAAGGAGGAAACTGAGCTCAGACAAGTTAAATCATTTTCTGCTGATCTAAGAATATAAGAACAAATGAGGGTTCAAGTCCTATATTTGATAATCATTCAATTAAGTCCTCTGGGCCTCCATTTCTCATCTATATGGTGAAGATATTAGGCCAAAACATCTCTGAAGTCCCATCCAATTCTTTGTCTTTATATGGTCTCATCCTTTGAGGTGTTAGTAATCTATTTTTTTTGTTGTTTTTGGTTTTTTGCTTTTGGTAGGGCAATTGGGGTTAAGTGACTTGCCCAAGGTCACATGGCTAGTAAGTGTTAAGTGTCTGAGGTCAGATTTGAACTCAGGTCCTACTGACTCCAGGGCTGGTACTCTATTTACTGTGCCACCTAGCTGCACAGTAATCTATTTGAAGAGATAGCATCTTAGAACTAGAAGTGTTAATACTTACAAAAAAAAATTAAAACTTTGTTTCCCCCAATGGCTTTAGTTTTATTTCTGTATTTCTTTCCCAAATGGATACAAATAGGGAAAACATTTTCCGAAAGTATTTCATTAAGAATGATGGAGGAAATAAAGTTTTAAATTGGTAGCTATGTGGCACAGTGGATAGAGTACCAAGTATGAAGTGAAGAAGACTCATCTTCCCGAGTTCAAATCCAGCCTCAGACACTTATATCTGTGTGACCACAGACAAGTCACTTTACCCTGTTTGCTTCAGTTTCCTTATATGTAAAATGAGCTGGAAAAGGACATGGAACTCTAGTATCTCTGCCAAGAAAACCCCAAATGGAGGGCCATAAAGAGTCAGACAGAACTGAAAATGACTGAGCAACCACAAAAATAGTACCATATTGTGGAACCAAGATAAAATGGTGACTTCAAGTCACTTAAAGAAAAAAGAAAATTTTGTACCTTTTTACATTGAATTTTCCTCCAATTGCTATTTCCCTCTCCCCATTTCTTTAAATATGATAGAAAAACCCTCTATAAGAGCCCAGGGAGAATAATGAATCATTAACTATCTCAGTTTTACTAGAAATGGAACCAAACACAGGAGGACTTTGTTTCCTCAGAAAGAATTTTTGTTTGTTTTTACTATGTAGGCGACTGCCAAAATCTTTCACCAAAATGTTTAAATTAATACCTCTCTATATATCCATAGCCACTCTCAATTCACAATTATTTATCAGTGAATTATCCATATTTGTACATCTTAGAAAGATGAGGAGGAATGGAAAGGGAAGAGATTGGAGTAAAAATTTGGCAGTGGATGGCATGAAAACAGTGGTGGCCTGAAAATAGTAACAATAATAGATCTAGTTTCATTAGAGAGAGGGCAATCTCAAAGATAATTTAATCCATAGTGTAGTTTATGAGATTTTATATATCTATATATAAATATATTCTTAATAACTTACAGTAACTAAACACTCAACAAGGTCTGCATGTCAGCTAAGTCTTTCCAGATGATCGATAATCCATTTTAGCTCCTGAAAAGGTTAAAGAACATTTTTAGTTTCAAGTCTCTTCCAGAATTGGGTGGTAAAGGTAAGATATTTCATAGAAATTGATTAAAAGGAGTGTAAATAACAATAGGTTATTCAAGTGTTAAGCATGTAAACAAAGCATAAAAAATCACCAACTCCCATTTCTTCATTGCTCTGCAGGCTGCTTACAGTTTAGTTTTTGAGTCTCACCTACATTCTTCTTGCCTGACTTTTGCTAGAAAAGGTCAGATTTTGAGTAATTGGTCGAAGGCATAATTAAACCTAATTAACAAGTAATGCAAGTGAGACTGCACAATTATAGAAATGATTTTTAGAATGATAAACTACAGCAGAAAGTTGGAGTATCGGAGCTCCTCGGGCACAATTTTCCCCCCCTTAGGCTTGTTCAAATTGCTTCTGCTAGAGATGGCCATGAACAGGTTTGAGAATTATGCAGCCATGTGACTCTAAGGGGTTTCGAAGGTTCTTATTTCTCCCTGTAATTAACCTAACCCACGGACCCCTTTCCAACCTTTATAGATTGTCGAGTTCGTGTTGCAAACTACATCACACAGGAGAAACGATTAGTCTAGGTAAATGAGCTTCCTAGATCAAAAAATCCTACTCTTTGTTCCTGGATTTCTATTAAAAATTCTTTTTGTCTTTTAAAACGTTCAGACCTGCTGCCAGAATCAAAGCCAGACAAAACATTTTTGCAAAGTATTTAGGACAAATGTGACTATGATAGAAGGAAATTGTATAATGGCATTTTTTAGAGATTCGTCTTTCTATACAATTACGTGATATTAGATCTGGCAAAGGAAGTGAATTCAGTGGCCATTTAGCCCAACCCTCTTACTTTATAGATAACGACATGTGAGGCCTGAAGTGACTAAGTTCCTTCCCTAATTCCTTTGCTAATTTCTATGCATGTAATTGTCTAAAATAATGCCCTCCATCGAAAGAATAAGAAATGTAGTAAGTTTTTTTTTGGTCATTATTGGTTCCCACTGACCCAGTCTTTTTCATATTAATTTCCAATCTTCACTGCTGTCTTGAAACAGGTTAGTATAAAGTATCAGCTGTGGTCCCAATGTGTTTTGATTTTGCGGGGTTATGATAGACTTGTAAGCACCAAATACATGGGATATGAGATAATTTCCAGCATTTTTTGTTTGAAGTCAGAGGAGAAAGGGATTAGAAAATGGAATTTTGGGGAGAAATGAGAGCCAAACTGAGCTTTTGTTGTCTCATTTCTACTTCTCATTCTCCAGGTGGGAGTGGGTATCAAATTATAAGAATGCACAAGGCATGGAATACCCATCCCATGTTCTTTGTATGCTAACGTGTAGAATTGATTACCAATTTCAATTGCCAAAATGGAAAACAAGTACCTGCCAATGTCTAGGCTTTTCTTGTATAAAAGCAAAACACTGGATTTCCCAAAAAAGCATGTCTTCTCCTTTTTTATTGAAATAAAGAGATACCTCAAGATTGAGGGATAAAAATTTTGCAGAAAAATTCTTTTGAATATGAGGTAGCCGTCCTAGAATGTGATGACTTGGAATAATAGAGGAACATAAAGTAACATTTATTATTTTAGATTATTGCTTCTTTGAGAGCAAGAATTGTCTTTGACTATTCTTGGTACCTGTAGTGCTTAGTAGAGTACCTGGAACATTGGTAAGTGTTTAATAAAAGCTAGTTGATTGACTGCATGGCAATTTAAAGATTATCACATGCTGAAGAGTTATCCTCAAAGAATCATAGATTCCTGGAAGTGGAAGGGATCCCCAAAGCCACCCAATTTTACCAGTAGTTAAACAAGAGTCTCCTCTAAAACAAATTAGATGAAATCAGTCTTCCTTTAAGTATCTGACTCAAAATCTTATAGAAAAAGAATGTTGAAAACTTTACATGTAATTGGAAAAAAACCCAAAATACTATTTACTGAAAAAAGTAAGAATCAAAAGAAAAATAAAATTATTCAAAGGCAAAAAAGTGGTTCAAAAGTAAAAAAAAATATTTTTGGTATACTGAACCTATGGGAAAAAGGGGGTTAAGTTTCTGCAACCACCAAAAAATAGTACTCTTTCACTAGAGATTACTGAAAACAGTTTTCTGCATATTATTCTTTATAACAAAACATTAATTCTGATGCTATGCACTTATAACACAGTAACCATGAAATAAGCCATAAAATACAGTTCACAAAATAAAATTGGTAACATGCAAAATATTTTCCTTGCTAGTAATTTCATAGAATTGTGATCTTCTGTCCTAACATCTCAATAAAAATTGATTTCAAACAATATTCACTTGAAGATTGGCTATATTCACATGTGTATCTGTATGCATTTATATATGTGTGCATGTACATGTCTACAACACACATCCAACACATGCAAACATACATACATGTCATATCCAAGTTCCCAACTGATTGTGCTATTATAATTTATCACCAGGAAGCACACTGAAGACCTCTCAAATTGATTGGAATTTTGCAGAACATTACAAGAATGATATGTAGCTATAAATACAGGTGTACCACTCTGTTTGGAATAGCTGTTGTGATATTTTATAATTCAACTGATTGACTTTGATATTTTACCTTTAACCCAATGACACTGGCCTCCTAGCTGTTCCATGAACAAGATACTTCATTCCTCATTTCAGGAGATTTTTTTCTTGGGCATCTGTCCCCCATTCCTGGAATTCTTTCCCTCCTCTGCCCCAACTACTGACCTCTCTGGCTTCCTTTAAGTTTCAACTAAAATCCCATCTTCAGAAGGCTTTCTCCAACCTCTTCATTCTAGTATCTTGCTTCTGTTAAATTATTTCTTATTTTTCCTGTTCATACCTTGCTTTGTATATGTTTGTTGACACGTTGTCTCACCCATTAGATTGTAAGCTCCTAGAGGGCAGAAACTGTCTTTTGTCTCTTTTTTTATCGCCAGCACTTAGAACAGTACCTGGCTTATACACAGTAAGAATTTCATAAGGTTTTATTGGTTGATTGATACCTGAAAAAATTGTACTCTTATCAGTTAAACATTATTACAGTGACTGGTTTTAATTAGTAAGAAAGCTAACCCTGTAAACTTCTGACCTTGTAAACACATAGCAACTGAACAGTAACAGAAAAACAGGTGTATTTACTTGCTTATTCAACCTCTAGTTCTATTTAATGCAGCATCTTTATTAAGATAATTCATATATTGTTATTGGTCAGTAGTGTCAGTCATGCTTGACTTTTTGTGACCCCATTTGGGATTTTCTTGGCAAAGATACTGGAATAGTTTGCCATATCCTTCTCCAACTCATTTGACAGATGAGGAAACTGAGGCAAAATGGGGTTAACTGATTCTCCCATAGTCACACAGCTATTGATTCTCTAAGGTCACATTTGAACTCAGGAAGATGAGTTTTCCTGACTTCAGGTCTGGTAGTCTATCCACTGTGTCACCTAGCTTCCCAGTTCACATATATGTATATATATATATATATATATATATATATATATATATATATATATATATATTATACCCAATGCATGCATAAACACATACCTATACAGATGTAGATGTTATATATGTGTGTTTATAAGTATATATACACATATATCTACATATCTATATCTATAATGGCCAACCAGGTGGAACAATGGATAGAGGACAGGGCCTAGAATCAGGAAGACTCATCTTCCTGTGTGATCCTGGGCAAGTCACTTAAACCCATTTGCCAAAGTTTCCTTACATGTAAAATGAACTAGAAAAGGAAATGGCAAACTATGTCATTATCTTTGCTAATAAAACCCCAAATGTGTTCATGAAGAGTCATTCACTGATAAAAAGCAACTGATCTGATTTTATACACATAGACATATGTATGTCTCTCTCTGTGTATATCTATCTATCTATAAGTAGATAAATAGATATATACACATACATACACATATATACATATATAGACACACATTTTCATATATATACATATTTGGAAGAGAAATTCAGATTTGGTTTCCTTATTTGTAAAACACCACGGTTTGACTTGGGTAATTTGATTTCTCCACTCTGATTCTCATGATCTTTAAAATCACTTGAAAGATATATTGAAAATATACTGTTGATTAAGGTGGAAAGTATAGTAAAAAGTCTAAAAACATTTCTCCACAAAATTTCCATATTCTAAGTCCTTTTTCTTAGCCACAATTCCTGCCCCCTTCCTCTAAGATAAAAAAAAAAAAACCCCACAAACCAGACCAAATCTGCTAATGCTTTGTCATTCGTGTAAAACCATGAAAGAACTCAACCAACTCTTTGCTCATCCTCAATTTCTCCATATGTTAGAATCCCCATTAAGTCTTTGGTGGATGAGATACGGGCCCAAAACCTTTACATGTCATTTTGACAAGACATAATGTCCAATCTTGTTTGTGTACGCCTTTCCCTTCTTTCCCTGCCCTGCTTCACTACTGGTGGTCTGGTGGTGTGTGACACAGATGTTTCTCCCTTTCCACTCCAAGCTTTATTTTTCAAGTGGCTTTGGAGAGCATATGTTTCCATGTGAATATGTTTCTTCCTTCTCCCAACACCTTCTTGCTCTACATAAACAATCTTCATCTGTCCTTCAGATCTGGGGAGCACAAGTCACTATCACAGATGTTGACTTCTTTTTTACCCAGCTTGCTTCTGGCGTACATGGGCCACAGACAATGGCTCTCTCCCTCCCTCCCTTTTCTGTTCCAAATGACTAGGAATGCAGATTTTTTTTTCTCCTTTCAACTCAATTTCCTTCTGTGACCCCAGCATGTTTTCCAACCCCTTTCTTCTAAGTCTTTCTTTGTACTAGCTCTCCAGATGGGATCAAGGTTGATCTCTTCCTGCTCCTAGATTCATTCCTCCCTACAACTGCTCTGTTTCTCAGAGAAAGAAGTGGCAAACTTCACACCTTAAATTATTTTACACCAGTGGCTGCCTACTTTCTTTTGCTGGTTCAGTCACTGCTACACATCTTGGAGGCTTAAAAAAAAGCCTATCGTGTTTCTACTTTCTGTATTTGAACTTTTTCTGATGTTTCATGTAACAAAATATCATAATCCAGATATCTTCCCATAATATAAATCTTTTCATATAGAACAAGACAGTTTCCTTCCCAACCCTAAAAGAAGTCATCTACAACTACCACTTTTGTATGAATATTTGATTATGATTACTTTTTGAGTAACTATAGTACCTTAATATAACAAGGTAATATAATATATCACAAACAATACATAGATTTTCCCCTTATTTTTCCTCATGTATTCCCATCTTCCCTGTAAGATAAGAAGCAAGATAATCACATTATCTTACATTTTGTAATGATTGCATTACATTTTATAGTTAGGGACACTAAGAGCAGAGGCTCAGTAACTTCTTGTCTCATAGGCAGTGAAAAAATTGGAATTGAGGGGTACTCGCCTCCATTTTCTTAGTCTGGAGTGCCTAGAGTTCAATATTCAATGAATATTAGAAATTATGTGTTCTAACAAACTTAAGACTTATTCCATGGTCTGAACTTGAGCATTGCACATTTCATACTGGATTGTTCTAAGAAAAAATGTGGTGGAGGCCTCAGTGATTGGTATGTTAGGAGCCAATATTAGGAATTTATAAATCCATTCTATGAACCCATAGGCTCAGAGCAAGAAAGCAAAAATAAAAATAAAACCACTGACCCCTTTTCTGTATCTATTTTCCCAAAGGATCCCAACTAATTATTTTCTTCTTTAGTGTTTCTTTCTATTCCTGTTAGAAGTTGTAATGGAAATATATTATTTGTACCTTTTCAGATTAAGAGGAAGATATAGAACTGGAAAAGACCTAGGAGGCCATTTAGTCCAATCTCTTTTTTACAGGTGAGTAAACTGAGGCTCAGGGAGGATAACTGGCTTGCCAGAGGTCACACAGGTGCTAAGCACCAGAAGTTGGTATTTGAACATAGGAAGAAGAAAGTAAGAGATGAGGTGGCATCAAATAGTGTGATTTCTGCGATGAATTTACTACTTATCCGATTTAGCATTAGCAATAGCAAGGGGGTTGAAGAAGAGAAAATTTCCTGGGATGGTCCATGCCCGTTAGGAGATATGGTCCTGAGATACCTGAGAGTGTGACTGAGATTAAACGGCAGCTCCACTGGGTCTGGTAACCCTTGTAGGAATACGGATCCAAACCTTTGATCTGAGAACAGTAGTTAATGCCCAGATTTACTTAGTAACTTAGAGCTGTGTCTCTGAGAAAACAGAACTCTCTGTTTTTACTGGAAATATGGTATATACAATTTTGATCTTTTTGCATGATGGTTATGGATACTGAGGAGCTATGGGATTGTGGAACTTGAGGGAAGCAGCACAATGGCACCCTAGTTAGGACTTCCTGTTCTGCCTCTTTTCAGTAAATTTCTCTTCCATTTAAACCCTGCACTGGACATCCGCCATAATAGTGATGGACATCTTTGTCAAGTGTGTATCCTGTTTTATTATGCCTCATATGAGGATCATTGAGTAGTCTTGGTGGTTTTATCTAGTCTTAACTTTGTGGTGATATCTACCTAAGGAATACTCAATACTATATAATCTCTCTCTCTCTCTCTCTCTCTCTCTCTCTCTCTCTCTCTCTCTCTCTCCCTTCTTAGAGGATGGTATCTAATTAGCCCTCTGGGCTTAGGAAGACATTAGTTCAAATCCAGCTCAGATACTTACTAGCTGTATGACCCTGGGCAAGTCACCTAACCTCTGTTTTCCTTAATCCACCAGGAGAAGAAAATGGCAAAACACTCCAGTATCTTTGCTAAGAAAACTCCACATATTTTGTCGGGGTCAAGAAGAGTTGGACGTAACTCAACAACTGTTTTTAGAAAATGGTATATAAAAGGCTGCTTATCTTTTTTCTATTTTTCTAAAAATCAGTGATATCTTCAATATGTATGTAAGATATATTCATATATATATATATATATATTTAGAGAAGAGTAAGTAGATATGTGATTTTAATATTTGGCGATGTTAGTTAACATTTATATAAGACTTTAAAGATTAAAAAAACACTTTACATATGTTCTTTCATTTGATCCTCACAACAAGCCTGTGAAATAGATGCTACTGTTTTCTCTATTCTGCAGGTAAGGAAATAGGATAAGTGAATGACTTTCCCAGTGTAATACAACTAGCAAATATTTGAACCAGAATTTGACATCAGGTCTTCCTTATACCAAGTCCGATGCTCTTTCCACTGTGATATCTAAGGAAACAACTGTAGTCACAGAGAGTGTGCATCCTAATGAGACTGAGGGCTTGATCTGCATATAGACAAGGTCTTGGCTTCATTGAAAACTGATATCTAGTTTTTAATAAAGGAAAAATACAATTTCGTGGCAAGCAAACAAAATTTGGTAGTGACAAAGAACAGGAAAATGGTCATGTTGGGGAATATCTTAAAAGGACACAAGAAGAACCTGAAAAAGAAGAACCTGCATGAAAACAATTGAAAACAGAAAAATGAACCTGGAGACTGGTCATTTGATACAAAAATTTTTATTCATTTTAAATAAATTTTAAGCTATTTCATATTTGGCGGTCTTTAAAAAGAAAACCAAATTAAATCTACCTCAACGTCTACTTGTAATGGAAGAAAAAAAAGAAAATATATCTGAAGCCATTTTGTAGATTAGTAGCCCCCTCCTTAAAGTCACAATAAGAAATAATTGCTCCAAATAGAGAAATTCCTTCTCTTCTATACTGTGCCTAGTTTACCTTGAAGTAAAGATTGAAGTGGAGCCAATCGGCAGGTAGCAAATGATGACAAAATCAATTATTTTTAGAATCTTTTCAAAGAAGGTTAAGGCAAATCAGCCTCCTTTGTGCCTTAATTTTTTTTGTATGTTGATTCATCAAGTTGTATCTTTGATATTTCCAGTTAGGACACATGTAACCTATATCCTTTGTGTCAGTTAAATACTCCCACCTCCATCCCCCAAATTGGTGCTGCTGAACTGTTGCAGTCCACGAAATGGAACATGATGCCAACATAGATGAAATATTAATTTGGTAACAAAGAATAAAGATGAATTATGTAGGACTGATAGGGAAGGCCTTCCTGAGGTAGGAGCTCACTCCTCAAAATAAGACTAGGAAGCAGATTATCAACAGTAATTATCTTTGTCGAATCAAATACATTCTTCAGTCATTTTTCAGTTGCATCCAACACTTTATGACCCATTTTGGGGTTTTCTTGGCAAAGATAGTAGAGTGATTTACCATTTGCTTTTCCAGCTCATTTTAAAGATGAGGAAACTGAGGCAAACGTGGCTAAGTGACTTGCTCAGGATCACACAGTTAGTGCGTGTCTCAGGCCAGATTTGAAATAAGGTCCTCCTGACTCCTAACCTGGCATTCTAGCCACTGCACCACCTGGCTGCCCATAAACCAAACATACAATAACCTAATAGCTTCCTGAGAAAAACTGGTTTAGCATATAGCACCAAAAGGGGCTGAGTGAAAAAGTAGCAACTAAGAGCCAGAAGCAATAAACTGGAAGAACTAAGGAGCATCAAGAGGTAATTCCATTGGTGCCTTTATTGTTTTGAAAAGGTCTTTCCTTCCTAATTCTTTAAGTTTAGACTTCCTTTTGGATCACAGATTTTGATTTAAGCACTGAATAATCTCTTCAGTTTTTGTGAGATACATATAAAGGGTCAGTCACCAAACATAAGCAAAAAAAGGTTGTCTGTGTAATATTTTTTATGTTTTTTTGAGGGGGGAAGGCAAGGCAATGGGGGTTAAGTGACTTGCCCAAGGTCACACAGCTAGTAAGTGTGTTAAGTGTCTGAGATCAGATTTGAACTCAGGTCCTCCCGACTCCAGGGCCAGTGCTGTATTCACTGAGCCACCCAGCTGCCCCCAATTTTTTTTTATAAACATCAACTCATTCCAGAATAAAAGCTTTTGTTGTTTGCCTGTAACATTATATTTGACTTAAAAAATAATCTCCCTTCCCTTCCAACTTTTGTTCATATCTTAATTCACTAAAGAAACCTCTGCCTCGTCGCATTGGTTTCTTTAGATATTTTTTGACTTCTTCCCCATCAGAATAATTTCCAATTCAGTTGTCTAAATTTAACTTCTGAGAGATTTCCATGCGGTTTTTTTTTTTTTTTTTGGCCACATTCCCTTTTGGATTCTCTGGAAAGGAATTATTTCTTTAAATTTTTTAAAACTCTATTTCCTTGTCCTTTCCAAAATCAATAATCAGATTTGGCATGTGTACTTAACACTTGTAGCTCCTTCTCCTTATTCCCTAATGATGGGAAGATGTTTCTTTAAAAGGTCTCAATTCAGCTCTTTTTAGAAAAAGCCTTACACTTATTGCATATAGCTAAGACCCAGTTAGTTTGAATAATGAAACATATGAAGTAGCAGTATTAATTGAATTTATATTTTTCGAAATTATACTTATTTATAAAATATGATAAAAGCTTCCAGTCCAATGAAAATAGGCAATGAAAATTTTTGAAAGCAAGTTTATATCTGCTTTTTAAAAAGAATAGCAAAAATAATAAAATGTCTTTCTGATTCAAGTTTATTACAAAGTAATAGTTATAAAAGCAAAATTAAAATTAAAAATGACCAAAAACTGTACCGAAGATAAGCCTACACTGATATAAAAACATATTGTCACTTAAAATATTTTAGCAATATGAACAGAACTGTTGTTGTTTGTCCTTCATTCTCAAAGAGGACCAGGACATCAAGAATATGATGCCATGACTTGCAAGTGAATTGGATTTAAGTGAGGGAGGGCTGAGCAAGGGCACCAGCCTCACTTTCTTCTTTGGAGCCATTGGGGTCCAGTGGCAAGATGTAGATCAAGGCAGCTGGAGGTGGACGGAACTATCTTCATGCATATTTTGGTAGGTGTAGAAAGCTTTATCCATATCCCTGTGAATTTTCATTCTTATATTGTCACATAATGGACCAAATATAGCTGGATGATTGCACAGTAAAATTGTTGTTGTTCTTTAGTCATTTTAATCATTCTTGACTTTGTGACTGAAATTGAGGTTTCTTGTCAAAGATACTGGAGTGGTTTGTAATTTCCTTCTCCAGTTCATTTTACAAATAAGGAAATTTAAGCAAACAGGGTTAAGTGACTTGCCCAGGGTCACACAGCTAGTAAAGGTTTGAGGTTGAATTTGAACTCATTTTCCTGACTCTAGGCTCAATGTTCTATTGCCTAAGTGCCCCTATTATATAAAATGAGTGTTGCTTTAAACTTGATTTTGTAGTCTTTGAAATATTTTTCAAGATTTGCTCTAAAATAACTTGATAAACAGTCTTTAGAAAGAGTTTTAACCACCAATGCTTTCTTATTTGATAGCCAAACTGTCTAAAGTGACAGATGGCTATATCCTCCCAGAACCTACGGACTGCAATACTCATAAATAATCATCGGTTTTAATTTGATGTCTCCTATATTATTTCCTAATGAAAGTATTAGACAGATCTTAGCCACTTTTGATCTATGTTGGTTTTTTCTTTCTTAGAAATCTAAATTCTGAAAGGCCTCTTTTCCTAGAACAAGTCTGATTCATCCTCATTAAAAAAAAAAATCATTGATAGGTGTATTAAACTTCACATATTTTTCTCAGACATCAGGACTTTTAACTGCTATGTCCTCATTTGCACTGGCCACCTCTTCAGCAATTTTAGCATCATGCAATTGAATTCGATTTTTAAAGCAATTGAATCAGCCAATGTTTGTAGTAAAACTTTCTTCAAAAATCTGCTTTGTTCCTTTTACTTTCACTGCCTTAAATAACCTTGAAGCTTTTGCTTGAGTGGTTGCTCTGTAAGAAGAATGATTTTTTTTTTAATCGCAATGTTCAATCTATGTTACTAAAAGATATTTCATTTTTCTCTTTGTAGCACTTCTGTTCCTCATAGTTATTTACGAAAGACAAAAAGTTGATAAAATTCTGCCCTTTTTCTTTTATTTTGCCTCTAGTCTTTTATACTATTCTGTACTATAGATTCAGACATTCTGACATCTTGTCTTACTTTATACTGACAAGGACTATGTTTATACTGTTGAATTGTATTTTTTTGTTCTAATATAATAACAAATTTCTCCTTTTTTTACTTGGCAATGTTTCCATCTGAAGTATTTTTTCCCTTTTCTTCTAAGATCTCCTTTAAAAAATAAAGTTAATTCTCAATATTCTTTCATTTAACTTTTGTGACTTCAAATATTCAGGTGATTATATTAGTAGCATCATTTTCACTTTTGTGTTGGCAACCGTGCAAATTTGCAGCTGTTTGCAGTAGAGGGGGGAAAATGAGAGTCAGGATGTGCACAAGTTTGTGGGGTAGTGTATCCTAAGTGTAGCTTCACTGGTCTTGTTCACTGTATCATTGTAAAAGCTCACTGTGCATATTTTCATTGTTTACCTTTAAAACTCAAGTTTTGTGTTACAATTCTGCCCCTGAAGTGTAGTGCAAGTCCTTTGAGCTCTCATCCTAAGCAGGCAAAGTCAATAATGCAGCTTAGTGAGAAAGTAAAGGTGCTAGATAAACTTCATGCTGGGGTATCTGCAGCTGCTGTAAGGCTGTGAGTTTGGTGTTAATGAATTGATGATACTTTATATCCACAAAAAAGAGGAAAGTATTTGTGGTACTGTGGATTTCATGTGCTATGAAAAGTGAATGTTGCCTGAAATAACTTTTAATGGAAATGTTAGCACAAAAGGTCACACACACACAAATTATCAGGAATTACTAGTGAGAAAAATGTTTTGCATGTTGCCAATTTTATTTTGTGTACTGCATTTTATGGGCTATTTCATGATTGTGTTAGGAAAAGTGCATGAAAGAATTGTATGCAGAGAAGAATATGTTTTAGAAATCTCTAGTGAAATATTAGTTTTTTCTGTGTGTGTGTGTTTGTATGAACCTAACCCCCTATTTCTCGTATTCATGTGGTTTTTTTTTTTACTTTTGTGCCATTTTAGAGTATTATTACCCCCTGCAAAAATTAAGGATTGATTGTATAACCATTGATCATATGATACATAGGAGCTCATCTTATCTACATATGACACTAAAGACTAATCTTTAGTGGGTGTGTTAAAACCTTCCAGTAGTTCACATCCATTGTAGTAATTAATTTTGACTTGCATTGTATGTGACCTGATATTTTGTAATTTGCACTATTTGCATTATTTAAATTTAAAGTAATCGTAACTTAGTGATATTTCCTGTGGTTCACAGCTATGGGACCATTTATTAGACCTCTACCTGCTTACTCTTATGCATAAACTTTGAGTGAAAATTGTTGGCTCCTTTTTAGAGAAAACAAACAAACAAACATATGCCTCTCTAAGCACTCAGATTTGCTGCAAACATGTAATGAAAATGCAAAAGCTAATTGAGGTGGCAATGTAATTTATTTTGGATATGTAATATTGTTGTGATATTTGCCCCCAGAATTAATTTTAACGTTATAACTTGTCTGTATGCAAGATATTATCAGACATGTCTAAGTCAAGACTTCAACATCCTCAGCTTCTGGCCAGAGTCATAATTAAAATGAGGGGACTGGTGCTTTGGACAGGCGCCAGAGCCCTGAATTTGGAAGGTGATTAAAATTAAGGGCACTGATCACTTACAGCTGCATACAAGCAACAAGGACTAAGAAATAATAATAACTTTCATTCATGTAGTGCTTGCTCTGTGCCAGGTACTGTGCCAAGGACTTTATAATTATTATCTCATTTGATCCGTACACCAACCCTGGAAGGTAGGTGATGTTACTATCTCTATTTTATAGATGAGGAAATTGAGACAGAGATTCTATGATTTGGCCAGGATCATACAGAGAGTGTCTGAAGTCAGATTTTAACTTGGGTCTTCCTGACTCCTGGCCCAGTGTCCTATCCATGGTGCTACCTAGCTCCTTCATTAATACTTAGATAGGAGTTAAATTATCAAATGAGAAACGGGAAATCTCATCTCTCACTCTCTAATTGAGAAGTCTTACCATGTTCTATTCTTCTCCTTCTCCAAATACCTCCATACCAAACTAAGCATGGAGTTTATTTTCTTTCTCTATGCATAGTTTGGGGTATTTATCCCAGATGTAGTCTGGTGTAGTATTTGCACTATTTAAACTTAAAATAATCATAACCTAGTGATAATTCTTGTGGTTCACAGCTATGGGTCCATTTATGAGACTTCTACCTGCTTACTCTTACGCATAAACTTGCAATGAAAATTGTCGGTTCCATTTTAGAGAAAAAAAATCATGTCTCTCTAAGTACTCAGATTTGCTGTAAACATGCAATGAAAATACAAAAGTTAAATGAGGTGGCAATGTAATTTATTTTGGATATATAATGTTGTAACAACTTTGAAATTGATGGTGTGACGTGGGAGACACTGGCACGGGTCCTCTCAGCATGGTGTGCCCACATCAATGGAAGGTGCTGTGTTCTATGATCAAAGCAGAATTGAAACAGCTCTAAGGAAATGCAGGATGGGCAGATTTAGAGTATTCACCCTAAATGTTCACATGGAGTATTTGTGCCTGACCTGTGGTAGAGCATTCTGAGCTCATATCAGTCTAATCAGCTGCAGTTGGGCGCATTGAAACTTGACTTTAGATTAGTGATATAATTTTGAGAATGAAGGACAGCAACCAACCAAGTCTGGTATGGTGAAATAAGTTCTAGGAAAAAAAAATCGGGGGATCTTGATTCAAATCCCAGCATTGGTACTTATTACCTCTATGACCTTGGGCAATCACTTTCACTTTCTAGGTCAGACATCAGCTTCTTTTCCTATGAAATGAAAGCATATTCTACAGGACCTTTGAGGTCTATATCTATAATTTTATGACATTCTTAGCTATGAGTATGCTTCTAAGCATTTGCATATATAATCTTGACAGTTATTTTAAAATACAAAAAAAACCCTCAGATTTAACTTTTGTCTTTTTTTTGGTTTAAACCTATTTAGTTCCAATTATCTATAAAATTTGTAAATAATATAAAACTAATATTCTAAACTAATATAAACCAATTTTCTTAAACAGGAATGATGTCACTCCTCCAGCACAACAAAGACATGAAAGATATAAACCAACAGAGAAAACTTGATGATACCTCAAAGAATTATTGTATTTAAGATATTTTTTAAAGTTTCTCATGACTGTTTTCAGTTGTTTCCCCAAACTATTTCTAAACATTTCCCTGAATTGCAATGCAGAATGTTGTTGGAATATGAATTGTGCTCTTATTTAGCACCATTTGCTTACATACCTGTGATTGTTTGTGTGAGATTTCCTTGGAATTTGATTCTAATAGGCACATATTAACTTTCAATAGGAGGCTGCATAGACAGTGATGAAACATATTGCAGCATAAGACAGAAAAAATTAATCTGCCAGTTTGACCCAGTAAGCGACATGCATACTAAAACACTGATGTGAATTGAAAATAAAATAACCACACTTGACAGATATAATAGTTTAAGTGATTTCAAATTAACCACATCCCACTGACCGCAAGTGAAGAATGTGTTCCTTCTCCCGCAATGAAACATGCTCTAGGGACTCATTAGACTGAGAGGAGTAAGTAAAACTGGAGTAGAGTAATTGAGGTTGAGGAAGGAAGAATGACAGCCACTTAACGATTCTTAAACTTATACATAAAGATATCAAAAGCATTTAATACATTATTTTTATCTTTCAGATCTTGAAATGTTATAGGCTTAAACCTATATTGCGTAGTAATTGCAACACATGATATAGCTGTTGGGAATAATGAATCATGACAAAGATACATCAGTAGGCTCATGGAAACAGTGAATAACAAATAACCTTACACATAAAAATACCTTGAACATTATCATCATCCTATTATGTTTTCTCTGTTTCCTAAAGAAAACATATTACAATTAGTTTCCAAATTGCTCAAAGTCCCTAAGTGATTTTTTGATAATAAGAGAATTACAGACAACACTTGGTTTTCCTTGAGTCTTACTGAAAAAAAAAAATTATCACCTCTCCTTTTTGGGGAATTATTGACATGCATTAAAAGATTTAGTTTTTGCAAATGGGAACATTATAAATTAGCATAAATTATGAAGCCAAATGGCATTTAAAAAACTACCTGTAAATAGGTAGCATTAGCATAGTGTTACGAAACAGCTGATGAAATAATAGCTTACAGATAACATTCTTGTTTAAGAAAAGTAGTCCAGTCTCCTTTCTAAGACACTCAGATATGTTAGATACTGTCATGTATGATTGTGGGTGGTGGTGTTTTGTTGTTTTCAGTCATGCCTGACTCTTTGTGATCCCATTTGGGGTTTTCTTGGCAAAGATACTGGAGTGGTTTGCCATTTCCTTCTCTAGCTTGTTTTACAGATGAGGAAGCTGAGGCAAGCAGGGTTAAGTGAATTGCTTAGGGTCACATTGCTAGTAAGTATCTAAGGCTAGATTTGAACTTAGGAAGATGAATCTTCCAACTTCAGGCCTGGTAATCTATCCACACTAAGCCACCTAACTGACCATGAATTGTTAATCACTTAACCTCTCTAAGTGCTAGGCAATTGACTTAGACTATAAGAAATCGACGTGTCAATACGCATCTCTGGAGGGAGTTCCCACTGGCGGAGCTTACTAACTATTGAAAATCTTTGATGTGCTGATACGCCATTATTTAAGCCAGGCAAGATCTGGTAGGTTCTTAGATCTGAACCATTTCTCAAATGTAGATTATTCTTTTTCCTGGCTATCAAGGGATACATCTAGAAAATTTGCCCTTGCTACACAAATAATATAATCTAATATTAATCATTTTTTCCTCATACAAGTGAAAAACACCTGCCCTTAGGTAATTATAATAATACTTTTTATTCTTTTACAAAATGCTTGCATATGCATTTCTTTTATTTCATTATTTATTTCATTTGTGTAAAAAACGTGTGATGCAAAAAAGATATTATCAGTCTTGTTTTATAAAGGATATCAAAGATCAGAGAGGTTTTATAAAGGATAGTGAAGATCAGAAAAGTTATACTTTAACGTGGGACCTGAATTCATGCTTTATGATGCCAAATTCAGTGTTCCATTGACTACACTATGAAATTAATAACTCGTCTTAGCTGGCTTACGACCATATCACTATTGTCATCTCTCTCTCTTTTTTTTTTCTAAAGAAACTACTTTAATGATAAAAAAATACATATAACAATCTAGGCAGATTCATGGGTGAATTCTTTCAAGCCTTCCAAAAACAAATACTTACTATATACAATAGATTATTAATCAGTATAGGGAAAAAAGAAGACTAATATCTTTCAGTAAAACAAACATAATGATTATTTTAAAACCCAGAAAAAAATAACACTAAAAAAGAAAATTATTGAGTAATATCCCTATATCATTATAGATCAAATAAAACAAAAATGCATTAAAAACAATTATTTATCCTGCCCAAGCAATGCTTGTACCAGGTACAGAAGGTTTGTTAAACATCAGAAAAACTGTCAACATAATACAATATGTAAACAACAGTAACAAAATCTCCAAATTATGTTAATGGATACAGAAAAAAAACAATTAAAATCCAAATTTATTCATGATAACAGCACTGAAAAGAGAAGAAATAGTTGATTCTTCTTCAGCCTAAGTAAAATAAAAACAAAAACAAAAAACCAGTCTCTACCTTAGGCCAGTAGCCAGCACACATACATACACATTAAATATATATACATGTATATATGAACACACACACAATGCATATATGTACCCATGTATGTGTATATATATGAATATACACATATATACATATGTATGTGTATATATGTATATATACACACGTATACACACATTATATTTATACATATATATATATATACACACATGCACATACACACTTTATTTGGCATAATAGTAACTAATAAGACAGGAAAATATATTAGAAGGATAAAATTAAAAATGGTAAAAATATCATTTGCTGATTTTCAACTATTTCAACCACAATATCAGCATAAATAATGATTTCAGCAAGTTTACTGAATGCAGGACTACTTTATAGAAATTACTTATATTACTATTTACTAGCAAAAAAGATCAAGAAAACACTGTAAAAGCTACTGTTGCCAATAACAACAAAGCGTATAAAATGCTTAGAATTGGTCCTTATGTAATCTATCAAGGACATCTATAAGACTATGATGACTGAATTAAAAGACAACTTATATATGACCAACGTTCATGGATAGGTCAGATTAATGCAATAAAAATGATAGTGCTTTCTAAATTAATTTGCACAGTTAAGATATGAACAGTCAAAGTCCCAAAGGGTTTGTTAATGGAATTGAAATAATTATAATGCTATTTATAACCAAAAATTAATGAACACAAATAGTAAGAAGCACCCTGGGGAAAATATCTCATGAAGGTAGTTCATCCATATAACTCTTAAATATGTTTTATGAAGTAGGAATAAACAAAATAATCTTGTACTGGGCAAAAAAAAAAAAGATCAATGGAACAACGTAGAGATAACAGAATTTATATGTGTGTGTATATACATAATTAGCATTTTGCATACCTATAGAAAACAAAAATGTTCCTCAAAATGTTACAAGAGTATCTTTAAATGTTAAAGAGTATCTTTAACAGATTTACTTGGGGAAATTGGTTGGCAACTTGGAAGAAAATGGATTTAGATCCATATTTCATACCATATACCCAAGGGAATTACAGTTAGATGATAGCCATGTTTATTTAAATGCATAGAATTTTATACATATGTGTGCATATATCATATGTATCTTTCTATCTACCTACCTATCTATCTATCTATCTATCTATCTATCTATCTATCTACACATTCATAATATTATGTATCTGGCCTTAGACACTTACTAGCTATGGGTCCATGGACAAACCACTTAACCTCATTTGCCCCAATTTTCTCACGTAGAAAATGAACTGGAGAAGGAAATGGCAAACCTCTCTAGATCTTTGCCAAGAAAACACCAAATGGATCGCAAAATGTTTGACACAACTGACGACGTCTGAATAATATAACACATATTATATATGAAACTATAACAAAAAGGAAAATGAAATTATCTATATCAATTTTGAAATGAATGTGATTGAATGAAACATTTATGAACACATTTGGTTTTTAATATATTCATCTTTTCAAGCTATATCCCATTCCTTTTGTGAAACAAAGAACCATTCTTCCTAACAAAAGTATAGAAGAAAAAGCAGAGGGAGTGGTTCAGTAAAACTAACCAACACCTCAGTCATCATGTTTTAGTGGAAAACATTGACTCTGAAGACACGGAGTACTTGAGTTCAGATCCTGCCTTTGCTACTTACTAACTGTGACATTAAGGAAATTACCTTCCTTAATGGCAGACTCTCTTTGGGTCTCAGTTTCTTTTTCTTTCAAAAAAGACTGAGTTGGACTAGGTAGTTTCTGAACTCTCTTCTGGGTCTTGATATATGATCATATGATTAATGACATTTGAAATTATATAAAATGGCATCTTATATCTCTTCAGAACCTAGACTTGGTCATAATTATGCAATATCATTAAATCATTTTGTATGTTTTTTGCAATCAAGCCTCACTTCTGAATTTACTGACTATGTCACCTTGGGGAAAGTAATTTAATCTCTCAGTCTTGAACAGTTTTCTAAGACTCTAAGTTTTAAAGGCAACAACGTGCAATGGTACAGGGAATTTTTTCCTTTGGGAGTACCATATAACAATGAAATCAGGAGTTCAGTCCCTACCACTAGGTTTCAGACTTTTAGTAAGAATGCTATGGTAGATAGAAATCCACTATGGATGCTGTCTAGTCAAAACAAGACAGCGTTATAATGTGGTAGAGAGTCATTGTTACAGAACAGTTAGGGAGCTGGATGTGCAGTCAGGAAGACTTTGGTTCAAGTCCTTTGTCTGGCATATGGTAGCTACAAGATCTTGGGGACATTTCCTTACTGCCTCATATGACTATTAAGTGAGGGTACAGTATTCAACTCATCAAGGAAATCGCAAGTATGTTCATGATTATGTCAATTTCTAATTTGCCTTAACTCTTTAAAGCTTTCTAAAGGTAAGCATTTTCCTAGACTCTACCCTCTGTCTCCTTCTCTTTTCTCTCTTCACTATATCCTTTGACAAGTTTGCCCACTCCTGTGACTTCAACCATCACATTTCTACAATATTGACTTCCAAATTAGTTTCACCAGACTTCTCTTTTCCAAGCTATAGTTCTGATTTTATCACTGCCTATTATTAGTTTATCTCATCATTAACTTAAATTTGACATTTCCAGAATCCAAGAGCTGGAGTAAAGGGGAAGAGGAAGGAGAAAAGCATTTATATATTATCTGCTATTTGCCAGACCCTGTGTTAAGTGCTTTATAAATATTAGGCCATTTAATCATATGAAGACCCAGTGAAGTAGGTGCTGTTATCAACTCCATTTTACAACTGAGGTAACTGAGATAAATAGGTTGTTACTTGACCAAGGTGAGATAGCAAGCACATGTTTAGGGCTAGATTTAAACTCAGGTTTTCTTGACCCAAGGCTATGCAGTCTATCCACTGTGCCCCAAGTTACCTAACCATATTCTCCTCTTCTTAATTACACTAGATCCCATAGTAGTACTATTTTTCCAGTTACCTAGATTCAACGCGTATGACTTCTCTTTAATCATCCTTGTCTATTGCAGATCTATATACTCAATCAGCAGAAATCTTGTTGATTCAGTCTTATTAAAACATCATATCCCTTCCTTCTCATTTCTTCTCATTTTCATTGTAGTTTCAACTTCCACCAACTATTTCAAAGATTATTTCCTTAGTCTTTTGGAGTTTGTTCTCTATTCTTACTCGCTTC
>CM053591.1:163848892-163879390 GCA_028646515.1 Pseudochirops corinnae | reverse complement strand
TTACCAAATATTCTTTTTAAATAATGGTATACGGAGAAGGGGAGAAGAGGGAGAATAGAGGGATTATATGGTCTTTTTAAACCTCATTTTAATGTACTAGTTCATGATTTTCCACACAAAATTCTCCATTTTCTTCCTTTTCATTTATTCCACATGAAATAATATTATTTTGAAAGTCTCTTTGAGATGCTTTTCAATGCATTTTTTCCTTTATAGACATAATAAACATATATTGTCTTTCTTGAAGAACCCCTTTGATAACAAAGAGGAGAGGGCCTTCTTGATTCTTATTTTCCTTCTTTTGTCTCCCCTGAGAAGAATTATCTTTGAAGTGGAAAGAGCAGAAACAAAATAATTCACAGTGAGTGGCTTATTAGGAAGATAGTATGGGTTCATCTAGCTTCTGTTTATAAGATCACATAACCTGGTCCAAATGAGCTATATCCCAGAGAACTGAAAGCTCTGGTAGATGTGATTACTGACAGTAGTGGAGACTAGGAAAGATAACATGACATCAAAGAGGGCACACGTTCTGATTTTTGAAAGAAGAATAGCACTTGCAAACTTTTAGAGACCCACGAGTTAGACTTTGTGTCATGACAAAACCCTAAAGTATATCAGCACAGATGTAGTTCTTGAACCTCTGGAAAAAGAACTGTTGATCCTAGAGAACCAGAATGACTTCAGTAACAACAGGATACGCCATTTTACTCTATCTCTTTTTTCCCCCCTTTTCTATAGTAGATTACTTCCTTTTAAGAATTGATCTAGACTTTAACAGTGGTTGATTAAGTCTCTTGCCATTCTTATGTCAAATGTGGAGATGTGTACACTCAGTGTCAGTATAGGAGTATGGATTTGAATGTGGTTGAGTGGTAGAGTCAAAGAATAGTTAATAATGGTAAGATATCAAATTGAAAGGAAATCTCCTGTGGATTTTCCAAGGATCTGTGCTAGACCCTGAGTCATTGAACATATTGATCAATGACTTGGATAAAAGGGGAGGTGACATGAAGATGACTCATGGTCTTCAAGCAGAGACTCAGTGACCTCTTGTCTCCATATCATATCAGGGATGCTGATTCAAGTATAGATTAAATGAGATAACTTTTAAATTTCCTTCCAAGTCTGATCTCCTCAGATACTATGAAAACTGAGGTATAAATAGGGAAGATGGAACTTTTTGATTCTCCCCTTAAAGTTATATGAATATTCTAATAATAATAATTATTATTATTACAACATTTATATAGCACCTACTATGTACTAGGCACTGTGATTGAGTATTAGCATGTAGTAGCTCATTTGGTCCACACAACAAACCTCCGGGCACGGTGCTATTATGATCCTCACTTTGTACCTGGGGAAACTAAAACAAGCAGAGATTAAGTGACTTACCTAAAGTCACACCGCTCATAAATGCCTGGGGCTGAATTTTGACTCAAGTCTTGCTGACTCCAAGCTGAATATGCTATCTACCGCACCAAGCTGTCTTGAAGAAACATTAACCAAACAAAAATAAATGCAAAGTGCGTTCTGGACAATGATAACTCCATTTATTTGTTGACTATGAATCTGCTTAATGATAATGATGGCAGTGATGGCTGCGGTGGTGGTTTCAGGAAACATTTGTTGAGTGCGTTCCTATTGGTAAAGCTCATTTCAGCCTAACAATATGTGAACCACCTCTACTTTACAATTAGGGCTCGGAATCCAAATAACTATGCCTCAGACTAAGACAGGTTTCAAGTCTGGAACATTAGCAGAGGTATTTCATTTTTTATCGTTAAGTCTCTTTGATGTATCCCTGTACCATAAAGTCAATTTCATGTTGTATCTTGAAAGAGGTTCAATAGTCAATACAAGAGGCAAACCACCACTACCATCTCTACCACTACAGCCACCACCAAACCAGACTTTGAGATAATTGGTACCTAGGCCACAGAATCTTTCCTCTAGTTTTGCTTTTGCTTCCCTTGGAGAAATCAATGTGTCTCTTTAACTGGAAAGGAGGAGGCTCAGGAATTCAAATAAAATAACCTACTAGAGAAGGTAAGCATGGCTAAGTAGCTTCTAGTTTCTAGACTGAAATAACGATGCAGTTAAAACTCATGAATGAGTTCACACCAGCTCTCTAATGCAAGCACACACTTCCATGTCACTCCTTGCCACCCTACAATAACAGAAAACATATGTATAATAGACTGAAGCATTACACGGGGCATTAGAACTAGAAATGTGCTGAAGAGTTGGATTGGCTGTTTATTTATGGTCCATGAAAGTAGGATTCTATGGGCTCTCAGGAACAACTAAGTAATTCAAGGGAGTGAAATGAATATTTTGAAACCAGCAATCATGTTTTTAATGATTTCATTATCACTGAAGAACCCTTTTTCAGAAAAGGCAAAGAATTGGAAAATAACAACAAATATGGTATTAATAAGTGTTAAAAAGAGGCCTATTACCAGTTGGTTGAGAATCTTCATTGTAGGTAGGGTCAGTAATGACAGGACATTTTGAATGGGACATTAAGTTTTTCCAGGTCAACCTCATTTACAGAATTGGGTAAAAATTCTCATAATTGCCCCCAAATCAAGTCTCTGTAGGTTGCCTGACAGCAAATATATTTTACACAGTTGGATTTTTTAAAAAAGAAAAGCAGAAAAAAATTGGATTTTGCCCTCTCATCAAAGAAATGGTAAAGCCCTGAAGAGAAAAGATTCACAAAATGTTTCTAACGTTAGGCAAGCTGCCCTACAAAAACCTCCATGCATGAGTGCAAATAATTGCAGTTGGTGAATTTGTACTTAATCTTCAGATTACAGGTAATTATATACACATTTAAATTAGTTTGTTTTGCATGTTCGATTTCATATTCATGAAGATAATTTAATCCTTTGTATCTGATGAGTGGAAAAAAGTTAAAGTGGAATGTTAGAGCTGGGAGGGACCTTTGAGATCATCCAATCCACCCCTTTGTTTTACAGATGAGGAGACAGAAGTTCCAGTGGAGAAAGCAACTTACCAATGTCACCCAGCTGCTCAACCACAGTTGCACAGATCGCTTGATGCCAGAATTGTGTGCTATTTCCATGGCACTGCACTGCCATCATTAATCATGGAACCTCAAGGAAAATAGCATAGGTAAAGTGATTTTGAACAATAATAATAATTGCTAAAATTTATATGGCACTTACATCTATTCACTGGACATTTTGCATTTATTATCTTATTTGATTCCAACAATAGCCCTGGGAGGTAGGTGCTTTTATCAACGCCATTTTAAATTTAAAGAAACTGAGTCAGGCAGAGGTTAAGTGACTTACCCAGGTCACACTGCTGGTAAGTGTCCAAGGTTGAATTTGAACTCAGGTTTATCCCCTGATTCTAGATGCAGCATTCCATTCACTATGCCACCTGGCCCTCCTGGGGATTTCAAATCCTAATTGTTTTATTTAAGAAAAAAAAAATGTCAAGAATGGTGATAACGCAAACTGATTCCATAAAATTTGGCCTCAATGTTAGAAAAATCTTGACTCTATCTTGGTTTAAAATGTTGTCATTTTTGTTTGGGGAAATCTGAGACTCATAAACAAATACCTCCTTGTGACTATTTAATATTGTCAAGCTACCATTCAATGAGGATTTGTTAAATTCCTATTATGTATGAAGTAGTATACCAGACATTGGAGATACAAACATAAAGAATTAAATTATCCTTCTCCTTACAATTAGAATACAGGATATTCCTATCCAAGTTATCTCATTTTATTTCAAAATATTTCCTTAGTTCTCCTCTGTTAGTGTTCTTGTTCCCAAGAATAGGCTCATTTAGAGGTCTAAGAGATGGATTTTTACATCTTGGTTTTATTTCTTTTTGCTTTGCTCTCAAAGAATTGTAATCATGGCATGGGCTTTGTTTTCTGATACAGATGGTTCACATGCATATATGTATATATACACATATAGAGAGACATAACGCACATATATATGCATACACACATATATAAACATACACTCATATATGTGCACATATACAATATATATAAATATATAAAATTCTATTTTGCACTTTAATGAATGAGTTCATAAAATACATGACTTTTACTGGAGCTTAAATATTTTGAATAGTTTCTATTTCCTCTTTTTTTTATAAAGTATATCACTCATGCCATATTCCTACTTGGAGACTTGAATGTTTTGTGTCTTGTCAGTAATGGTTGCTGGCTGAGTTTCAGAGGGGGTTTCGGTTTCCTCCAAAGTATTCTAAAGATATACAGGATTTCTGGTCATACCCTCGATTAAACATGCATCATTTGTACTGATTTTCCACATGATTATCTCAAATAGCCATGGAAGGGCACAAAGCTGTCAATCAATTCACAATGAATGGAGGTCAGTTTCACACTACTGCATACTAGAGAGGAGGACCAGGATATCTATTTATCTGTAAAGTGCCTTCCTGAAATATATAATCATCATGTTATTAGATTCTTGTTTTTAGAGACAGCGCTAAGGCTAGAGAGCCCTAGATTCATCTGTAAATACAACCCAAGAAGTAGTAACACTTGTGGTCATTCTTCATCTTTTAAATGGATCTTGTTGGGTTATTACTGTTGGATTTGTGCTTCATCAGAAAGACACATGGCTGACTTGTGGAAAATTGGAAAAATAATTGAAACGATGAAAAATATTAAATTCATCTAAATCAGAATGAGTCTATAAAGATAAAATATGTAATAGAATCAGCTTCCAAAAATTCCAGGGTAAAATGCTTATGTGTTGTTTTATTTTAGAATTTTAACTATTTGTCATGATGTTCCTCAGCCCCCTGTTTTCTGTCATCACATATGTATATGGTAATATCTTGTGACTGAACCTCTTGTTTATACATTAAAAGGCTTTGGCTCATCCAGACATTATCTAAATGACTATATCCCCAGTAATGTGGATGTGAAAGTAATTAATGTTATTTTATAGGGACAAAAGTGTTAGCAAGTTATTCCAGCTGCTGGTAATATCCCACAGTTCCAAGTACTTCTTTCATTTGTCCGTTTCACAATTCTTTTTCCTGGAGAATGGATAGGGATGAAGGGAAATTAAACTTTTTCTTCTGTATTAACTTAACTGAGAAAGTAGCTAGTAGCTTTATTTTAATAAGCACTTGCATATATTCTATAGGGAGAAAAACCCAAAGTATGTTGAAATATGATATACATAAGCACAAAGCAACTTGGAGTATTCTTGACAGAGAAGCCCTTTAAATTTGCACTTACAATTTCCTTAATCTATCAATGGATTTAAAATTATATTCAATATAATGTAAAAGGTTCGAGGCACATGAAAAAGAGTGGAGGGATGATTCACAGAGGATATAATGGAGTATGAAGCATAGGTTTTACTTTCATGGAGTTGACCCTCTAATTGAAATTGTCAACTACATAGTATAAATACCAAATACAGTAAGCTTAGTTCAGAGGAAAGACAAGGATAGGTATTAGACTTGTGATTTCGTTGATATAGTCTATAAATCTCACTAATGATGAACAACTCATTTCTGGAGTGGAAATTATCAGACTTTTGAGTGTACGTGACCACAACAGTTCTTATTTTTACATTGCATTTTAAAGCACGTGTGCCCACTATGTATAAGGATCTATGCTAGACATTATTAGGCAAAAAAAAAATAAAATAAAAACAATTCCTTCTTTAAACAATATTGCATTCTACTGGGAGATGTACAGTGATCAAATAAGAATCAGGAGCACTTTCCTTTGAAGCAAGTCTTGAAAGAAGCTACGGCTTTCTGAGAGATGGTGGTGAAGAGAGATTGTATCCCAAACATTGGAGGATCTTCTGCTCAAAAACAAAGTCTTGGGAGGTGGAGTGTTAAGACTAGGGAACAGGGAGAAGGGTAATTAGGTAGAAAATAGTATTTGTGAAGAGAAGAAACATGAATGTAGAAAGCTTGGTTGGTGTCAAATTGTCAAATGTTTTGATTTTATATTGATAAGCAAATAAACAAGGAAGATAATGACGTTTCTTAAGCAGTAATTTGAAATGGTTGGATCTGTGCTAGAGAAAAATATATTTTGTTAGCAGTCTGAAGGATGGATAGAAGAAAAGACGGTGGAAGCAAGGAAACTTGTTAGAAAGCCTCCATAAGTCTCCAGACAAGAGATGAGGACCCAGAGTGGTGGCTGCACAAATGAATATGGGACGGCAAGTGGAGGTGTGGGGGAGGAAGTATTTAATGTTATTTAGAAACCAATTGGATATGGATTTCAGGGAAGGAGAGTAAAGAGTTGAGAATAACTCTAAGATTGCAAACTTAAGTAAGTAGAAATATGATGTCATGCTTAAAAGAAAGCGTTTGAAGGAGAGGCAATTTGGAGACAAGGAAAAAAACACATGCAAACAAGCTATATACAGAATTCAGAAGAAATGATTAAAAGAGGGAAGGCATTGGATAAAAAGCGGTTAGGAAAGATTTCTTGTAGAAGATAGGATTTTCACTGGGTCTTGAAGGAGGCCAGGAAAGACAGGAGGTAGAGATAATGAGGGAGATCATTCCAGGCACTGAGGACAGTCAATGAAATTTCCGAGAATTTAGTAATAGAATATTTTGTTATTGGAATAGCAAGGAGGCCATTGTCACTGGATCAAAGAGTATGTGGTAGGGAGGAAGGTATAATACAACTTGAAAGGTGAAATGGGAGTAGATTATGAAAGACTTTGAATACCAAATTAGAGGACTTTGTATTTGGTCCTGGAGGTGACAGGGGGCTGCTTGAGTTTATTGGGTAAAGGGTTGACATGATAGTACTCATGTTTCAGGAAAATCACTTTGGCAGTTGAATGTAGGATAGATTGGGGTAGAAATAAATTTGAAACAGGCAGAACCATCAGCAAGCTATAGGAGTAGTCCAAGCATCAGCTAAAGAGGGCCTGTACTCAGGTAGTGGCAGTATCAGGAAGGGTGTGTGAGAGATAATGAGGAGAGGAGGATGGTATCTAGGTTATTAACCTGAGGAACTGTTGTCCTGGATAGTAATAGGGAAAGCAGGAATAGAGGGTTTAGGAGAAAAGATATTGAATTTCATTTTGGATGTGTTAAGTTTAAGATGTCTACTAGGATAGAGTTTGAGATGTCCCCAAAGCAGTTGCAGATGTAAAACTAGAGATCAGAAGAGAGGTCAGGAAGATAGGATAGGCAGATTTGGGAATCGTAAGCATAGAGGTATTAATTAAATCCATATGAGCTAATGAAATGATCAAGTGAAATAGCATAGGGAGAGCAGTGAGTAGGGCCCTGGACAGAACCTTGTGAAACAATTACAGTTAGAAAATGTGACCTGATACAGCAAAGGAGACTGAGGAGTGACCTGACAGGTAGGATAAAAACCCAGAGAGAAGAATCCCATGAAAATTTAGAGAGAAGTGTTTCAAGGAGAAGATGATGATCAACAGTGTTACAAGTCAAGAAGAATTAGGATTGAGACAAGGCCATTGGATTTGGCGATTAAGAAATCAATGTTAACTGGGCAGAGAGCAGTTTTAGTGGAATGATGAAATCAGAAACTGAACTGTAAGGGATTTGGAAGTGAGTGAAAGGATAGGAAGTGGTGGCATCTATTATAGAAAACCTAGCAACAAAAGCAGAAGAGATATTGGACAATATTAAGCATAGAGTGACAGCTCAAGTGAAGGTTTTTGTGAGACTAGGGGAGATATGGGCATATTTATAAGAAATAGAAGAGGAGACAATATCCAGTGGGATATTGAAGATGTGATAGATTGGGGATGACAGAGGGGCCAATGTATTGGAGGAGGCAGGATGGAATGGAATTACTTGTGCAAGTAGAGAGGTGGGCCTTGGTAAGGCGAAAGGCCATCTCTTCATGTGAAATAGGGTTGAAGGAGGGGAAAGTGGCAGAACTCAATTGAGTGATATGAAGATAGCTAGATAGACGGAGCTCACAGTTAATAGACTCCATTTTTTTCTGTAAAATATAACACAAGATTCTCAGTTGAGAATGTTGAGGGACAGGAGATTTAAGGGGCTTGAAGAGGAATGAGAAGGTTTGGGAGAGGCATTGCGGAGAGTAGGAATAGAGATGTTGAAGGAGATTTAGAAAGATTTGGGGCCCATATGATATTGTGTATCTTAAATTTGTAGTGGATGCAATCAGAATGGTTATGTGGTTTTCTTCACCTTTGTTAAACAGTATGTGTACAAGAATGAAGAGCTGCATTAAGGGGAGTCACCCAAGGGTGAGACTTGGCTGGACATAATTGGTGATAAGAGAAAGGGGATAGGGGTTCAAGAGAAGAAGGAAGTGTAGAGTTGAGTTGGTTCACCAAAGAGTCAAGTTGGAGAAAAAAAAGGAGAGAGTGGCTAGGGCAGAGGAAAGAACTGAGGATTTGAAGAACTTCCACAGCATGTCGTGGAAGGGTACTGTTTGGTAAGGGAAGACAGAGGAAGAGGTAGAAAGTAAATAGATTATGATAAAATAAGGAGATTTTAGAATTCTTAAACATGGAAGTGGTATACTTATAGATGATAAAAAAGATCAAAGGTATGACCATCTTTGTGTGTGGTTGAGATGGAGTGGAAAAGTATTTTGTATGAGTGGATAGGATGAAGAACTGAGAAGTTAGGGTGTTTGAGAAAGAGTAAATGTGTATGTTGAAGTCCTTTAGTATGAGGGCAGGAGTTGGAGAGAAGAGAAAAAAAATGTGAGCTATGTACTCAACTCATTGAGGCAGGAAGAGGAATGACATGGGTGCCTGTAGATAGATAACAGTGACCAGGAGTTTGGTTGGGTGGTAGAGATGAATAACATGAACCTCAAAGGAGGAGAGGCTACTGAGTGATGGAAGTAAGGGGAGAACCTGCAAGTTGCAATGGGAAAAAAAGAATGAATGAGTGAAAATAGAGCTAGTATTGGAAAAGGTGAGCAAGGACTGTGTCAGCAGAGAGGATGCAATTTTCAGTGATTGCTGGAAGATAGAAGGAGTAGGAGATGAAATGATTGGATGATGCAAAGTTTGTTGCCTATGTAATAGGCATTCTAGAAGATACAGTGGAAGAGGTGAGTGGTGTTTGATTGGGACATTGGGGTGAGGGAGTTCAGGGGGATAACAATAAAGAATTGAATGGTGGAGGATAGGCAATGGGGTCTGGATGATGACTTATAGGGTTTCAGAACTACTGGGATGTGTAGGGTAAGATGAGAAATGACAATGTTCATCCCTGAGTGAGTTGAAGGTGCCCCTCCCCCTCTCCCAGATGATGCTAGATATTAGGGAGATGATGCAGCAGGTGATGTCAGAAAGTCAGATTCAGTACATGCTCTGCAAGTCACTGCAAAATTCTCCTTATTTCCTATTTTTCCAATTCTGGAATCAAATTCCTCAATCCTTTGTCATTCTTGTGACCCACTCCCTTGGATGCCCCCTTCTGTTATCACCTGTTTACTTCATTTTATTGATAGATACACTCAATTTCCTTTCCTCAGTCTCATCAACATCCTTCTTGACTTCTTTAGTCCTCCTCTTCTTACAAGTCTTCTTTTCTGCCTGATATTTCTATACTTCTTTCCTTCATTTTCTTTTTTTTTTGAAGCTCAAGTTTGTTTCCTATTTTTTCCTTTGATTTCCAGACTGTATTTAATTCCATTTTCCAGGATTCCACTTCTGCTTTATTTTAATCCCAAATTTCATATCTGTCTTCTCAATTCCTTTTCCTTCTTATTCTTATACTTCTTTTTTTCAGTTTCACATGTTTCTGACTCATTCTTTCATAAATTTTCCCAAACAGGAAGAGCATAGAATCCTATATACAAAATGTGATTAAAGGCCGTTTGAGTTGAGATGGACCAGGATACTGAACTGATTCTTCAGAGGATATTTGACAAGGGGCTCATAGGATCACAGATTTGAGATGTAATGGATTTTGAGACCATCTAGTTCTAACCCCCTTAAGTTTACAGATGAGGAAACTATAATTCAGGTAAAGTGATTTACCCAGGGTCATACAGACTATAAATGGCAGAGATGGAAATTGAATTCAGGTCCCATACTCTAAATCCAAAGTAAAGTTCCACATTCTCCCCAGTATACCATGTTAGTTCCTGAATTGATTAGAATATTGTTCTGATCTAGGCAACATCATGAATATAATTCAGGTATGATTCAGTGACATTCACTATGTTCCTTAGCCATAGAATGTATTATTTGCTCTGGCTGGGAGCTTTAGCCAAAAGTATTCCAGGCAAGGGATACTAGATCCCTTGGGGGCATATCAATGTTCATGAGAGATATTAAAAGAATTGATTCAGAAGTGACTAAGCAGTTCCGTCTTTGGATGCTTTCTATTAGATGTCAAATTGAACCATAACCTGAATCACTATAATCTGGGAAAACATAATCAGTCAGTTCTACTGAAAGAGGTTTCTTATTTGTTTGGGGAGGTGTTCAGTGAAAATTTAAAGAAGTCTATGGACATTTACAAACTCTATTTACTGAGTATGTGCTGTATGTATGTCCTCAGTATGTACTGTGTTTATCTTTTCTTAGGAAAACTGGAAAAAAAGAATCACAATGGCTTTCCCAGAAATTTTGGAAGGAAAATTGTTACCAATAATATTGTCAATCAAGGTCACAGCCACTTTTTGGTAACTGCTGAGGCTTTACAATAACTTGAATGCCAGTTTGGTTGGTTGTGTTTTTGTTGTCAACATGAAACGATTTTTGAGAATTTTATAGAAAGTCTCACAAGAAGCAGATGTATAATTGGAAATGCCATTTATATACTAGGTAAATATTAAAGAACCTCTCTCAGCTTGGAGTTTCATTCTTATTAGTTCAAAATCCTGCCTCTGAGGCTGACTTGATTCCTTCAAAAAGATGGCAATGGAGTCAAGTTTTTAGATACTGTTTTTGCTTCTCCTTAAAGTTGAGCTCAGAGTATTGCTTTGAACTTTCACCAGTCTGTGTTGTCATCAGTGTGAGTGTTCCTTCACTGACAAAGATCCTAACCCCTCTATAACTTAGCAGATAGCCTTTGAGAGTCACTGTGACTCAAACATCCATTATGCTCTGTTTAATCTTGTCAGGAGTCTCTCTGAACTTGGCTGGGATGGTTCACAGATGGCAGGCACACAGACTAACATAGGGCCTTTACTTGATACCTTTCCAACTTGGTAGGACCCATCAGAGCTTGGGCTTAATCAGTGGAATCTTGGAAAAATCCAAGGTTACGTAAACTCTTAGATAAGGCAGCAGAGAAGGACTTTAAGAGAGGATATTTTAATTTAGTAATGATACTCTCACTTGAAAAGTACGACCTTTGTAGAGTACCTTTGTCCCTCTTCATCTCCCATCTACTCTTAGGATTTTGTAAATCTTACTCTACTTTTTTTAGTTATTGCCCACAATGTGCCTTTTAACTGAGGTTATATGGCCTATTGGAAAGGTTGCTGGATTTGGGATCAGAAGATTGGATCTAACTGCATTTGCTTCCTCATGTGCAAAACAAGAGAGATAGATCATATGACCTCAAATGGATTCTAGCTCTCCTGTAATCAGAAGATGACTGGATTTTCCACACAGCTCTGTTGTGATACTAAATATACAGAAAAAAAAAATATTTAGACTTTGTATTTCTTGGCAGAAGTTTTTCTCAAATGATATTTGGGGGAAAAGCATTATCAATATATATTCTATCTTATGTTAAAATTATGATGTTATGTTTTTATTATATTATATTTTGGTGTGTAATATTATATTAAGATATGCATACACATATATGTTAATCTATCTGTTTATCTGTCTATGTATCTATCTTTCTATCTACCAACATTCAAGTCTGTTTCATTATGTTAGTCAGTGACAGATGCTACATGCCTACCATGAAAAAGATTAAGTAATGCTTTGTGCAACGTATAGGAAATAGCTAAATAATATTCAAAGCTTAGGCTTCATCAATTCCAAGCTGACTGCATGCCCACAGCCAATTATTGCACATTGTGGATATCAGCAGAGCTTGTGTGTCTTTCTGTATCCGTGCATATCTTTTTTGAAAACGTAATTTAGACCAAAGCTTTATTATGTGGAAGAAAGAAGGGGAAAGGAATAGGGAGATTTAGTTTCATTCAACACTGATAGCTGTGGTTTTCAATACTTATTAATCTCTAGGCAGTTGCCCTTCTCTCACACACAAATAAAAGCTAACCACTCAGTAATGTTCAAAACATCACAATGAGCACGGCACGAGACTCTAGTTCATTAGGGTTCTAATTTGTTCCTAGCATACCCTCATTATGAAACCTGCTCTAACAAGTGACCTTCTATACTGTTAGCACCATCATAAATGAAGCTCATTCTGACCATACTATGCAAAGGATCCTCAAAGTTTGGACATGAGAGGGATGATAAAGTTCACCTCACTCAGGCTTTCATTTTAACATATAAGGAAACTGAGACCCAGAGAGAGGGAATGACTTTAGAAAATAATAGCAAGTAGCCTACCAAGGACTAGAGTCAAATTCTCCCAAGTCACAGCATGGGATTCTTTCCAATACATTTCAATATTCAACTCATTACTATAACAGTGACTATGGACTTCTCCCACTTACATAATTTGCTACATTTTCTGCTGAAATTAGAAACCAGATTGTCTGTCCTCTGCTAAGAACTTTTAGTCATTTTCAGTCCTTAGGTAATGTGAATTAAATCAAACAAATATTTACATTGCACCTACTATGTGTAAAGTACTATGCTAAGGAAAAAAGATAAAATACAGTCCCTGACTTCAGGGTACCTACAATTTAATTGGCAAGTTGCATCATATACAATACTTAATTTAATTCAATGAGCACTTATTAAATACCCACTCAGTACAAAGCACTTTTCTAGGTGCTGAGGAAACAAAGACAAAGACAAAAAAAGTGTCCTTGTCCTCAAAGAGCTTATATTTTACTGGTGTGATACAGTATAAGGATTCTAGTACTCAGGAAGGTCTTACAGGCATACAAGATAAAATGAACAAAGGCATGTAGGTGGCAGATTGGGGAAGAATAAGTAGATCATGTAGGTCCAGGATGGAGAATGCAGGATGGGAATACTGGGAAATCCACATGGGAAAAGTTAAACAGTGGCACAGTTAAATGTATTTTCTTCTAGGGCTTTAGAGGAGATTGAGAAGTCTATGGACTTGGATAGTCAAAGAAGCTTCAGGAAAGATACTAAATGAACTGAGAATGAGTTCACATTTCTGTTCAGATTATTGTTTACAAAGTTCTTTAATCAAAACAATTGTGTGAGAGAGGTAGTTTTATTATTCTCCCCTCACCACTTTCTGATGAAAAAATCTGAGTGTTATGTGGCTCTTTTGGACATAGTTAATGTGGTACTTTGTGTTGCCTGATTGTACACATTTGTTACTTGGGTTTCCTTTTTTCTTTCTTTTTTTTTTTAGGTTCTGAGGTGAGAGGGAGAGAAAATAAATGCTTAATTGAGAATATAAAATTTAATTTAAAAAGAAGTTGCTGAGTTTGAAACAAGGTGAAGTGACTTGTCGACAATTACACAGTTGGAGTCAGACTTGGGAATTGAAACCCTTTCTAATACATCACCTGCCTGGGTAGAACACAGAAAGATGAAGAGTGGGAAGAGAATTTCAGGTGTGGATAATGACATGAACAAAGGCCCAGAGGTAAAAATAAAGATGATGCTCCCAGAAGACATTCATTTAATCACTTTGACTAGACTGGTGGGTGGGTGGTTAGGGTGTTTTAGGTGATATTTTGAGAATGGGGATGGGAATTTGGGATAACTCCTTGAATTTCAGGTTGTTTAGACTTTATCCTATAGATATTAGGTGGCTGCTGAAATATTCTTATAAGATAAACACTGTGACAAAAGAGCAATCTTAAAATTATCTTTAGATTTTGCATTGCTTTCATTTTTGAATAGTTCCCTTTCTGCTGCTTACAAATAGTTTACCCATTATAACAAAGAAGAAAAAAGAAAGGCAAAAAAAAAAAGAGTTCAGAAAACTAAATGATATATTGATAAACTTTGATATTATAATAGATGTTCCCATACTCATGCATGGTATGCACTCCTCTGCAAAGAAGAGGACATGTAGCTTCTCATTTCTTCTCTGGAGTCAAACTTGCTCATTATAAAGAGGTGGTGGTTGTTGTTTGCTGGTGTGACAGAGCATGTACAAAATATAAAATATTGTGTGCAAAAACATACAAAAATGCAAACTCCTTGGGGGAAAATAGAAAGAACACTAATAACTAGGGAGATCAGGAAAAGGGCTTGTGTAAAAGGTGGTCCCTGAGCTTCATGGGGGAACCTTTACATTGTGATAATTGTGATATAGAACATTTCCCTTGTTGTGCTCACTTCATTCTGGATGAGTGACTGTAAATCTTCCTGTGCTTTTCTATATTCTTCATATTCATTGCTATTTATTGTAAACCCATATTCTGCTATACTCAGCTGCCACAATTTGTTCAACCATTCCCCATTTGGTGGATTTCTACTCTGTTTCCAGTTCTCTAATGGATAAAACTCCTGCCATAAATATCTTACAATTTCATGGTTCTAAAGAACTCCCTAGTGTTATGGAACATCTCAGCTGCTGTTTTTTTTAACTTATAAAATTATCTGGGGGCACAGAGAGGTTAAGTATCTTGCTTTGGGTCGCACAGTCGACATGTTTTGGTTGTAACACTCTGTATCAGCAAGTACCCCAACATGCTCAGGATGGCTGCTAGCACAGGTTCTTAGATTTGCTTTTCTAAAGGAAAGCAACTCAAGATGGGCTAACAGTCTCACTTTAATCAATCAGACATATATCATTTACCTAGTTCAGGGGGAAAAGTCAGCACCCTGAACTTCAGAGAATGAAAACACAAATTACAAACAAACAGAAAAACAGATCAGCAGACGGCTTCCAGCGTCTGATCATTACATCAGTTACCTATTCAGTTACCAGAGAGGGAAGCACCAACATCTGGGTTTTTCACAGCCGGGGGGCTCAACGGCTTCCCAGAGACTCCTCAGGCCAAGATCACACATGGTGATCTTCTCAAAGGGAGCCCCACACCAAAACCTCACATCAGGGTGTATATATAGCCTTCTCCTGGCTTGGAGAATGTCACAGCCCTCTTGACCCACTGCCCAATCAGAAAGCTACAAGGCATGGGCATTCCCGGAAAACAAGCCTGGCACCACAGGCTCCACGTGACTACATTCAGCCTATTAGGGAACAGAGTATACTTTCAAATCCGGGAAGGTTCTTAGAGTCACATAGCCACTTTAGCAGAAGGCCTAAGGGCAGGGAAGAGCTTCAGATTCTCATAACACACTTGAACCCAGGTTTTCCTGACTCAAAAGTCAGCTCTCTATGTGCTATATATCATGCTACCTCATTTTTTTTTTTTTGGTGGGCTGAGGTAGTGTGTAAAGGACACAAAGGAATATTTTAGAAATATTAATTGATAGTGTAAGGGTAAAATTTCAAGGAAAAGATTAGGGGAGACCGATGCCTGGGTGACCAGTTAGGAGACTACATCAGTATTTTGTGTGAGAAGTGATGTATACTTGTATGGGCATTGGGAATGGAAAGAAATGGATGCACCTGGGGTCATACAGAATCATCACCAAGAGGACTGAGCAACTGACTGGATATGAGGTGAGGAGAAGGGAAGAGTCAGATATGCTCCTTGAAACTTTAGGGAATAGTTCTTAAGAACTTAAAATGTGATTGAGTACTCTCTACAACCCATTTGGTAAAAAGAATTTATTTCTAACCTTTGAGAGTTAACCTACTTTGATCAGATCAAGGGCATATGGACCTGCATCTAACTCAGTTTTTCAGAATGACCAGAACAATTACATGTGTTAATGAGCGTTTAAATATCTTTGAACATAAGAGATGATGAGTTTAGAAGAAGAAAGGGTGAGTTTTCTTCGAGGATTGGCAATGTATTTGCCAGAATGTGGAAGATTTTTCAGAAAGAAGAGTGGGGGTACAGGGAAGGGGACAAAAGCAGAACACAGGTCCAGAAAAGAGAGGGAGATGAAGAATATTAAGTATGCTAACACAAAACAGGGAGGAATTTCAAAGCAGTATATATTGCTAACCTTGCTACCAGTAAGCAATAGGACTTTGCAAGGATCCAAGAGAAAAAAAATCCAGGATGATTTCTGTTGTGCTCTCTCATTATGTCTGACCACTGTTCAATTTCATTTTGAGGTATCTAAAAAAAACACTCAACTCACTCTTCATAATAAGTCTTGTTAAGTTGGTTTTTTCCTTTTCTAGAATATCTTAGTTCCCATATATCTAGATATAATAATATCTAGAAATATCCTATTTCTTAGAATAGAAATTATCTTAACTTCAAAACAGTCTTAAAATATAGCTTTGTTCTAGGACTGAATATTTTCTATCTAAATCTGAATAATAAGGTTTTGAAGAAAAAAGGTAAATCATTATCTCTGTCTCTACTTTCATTTCTAGCTGCCTTTTGTCAGGTTTACTCCCTCCATTGTATTTTTGGACATTCTAGTATTAACAAGTCTTTACAACAAATTGCTCAGTAAACTGTAATGGTGAATGGGGCAAAAATCATAATTTTGATTTTAAAACTAACTGGACTCCTTTGGGAAAAATCGCTAGCATAGCAGTTGATGCAGCTTCTAGTTTACCCCAAAGATCTCCTCATCCCTCCTGAGAAATAAAGAATCAATATATTTTTAGTACAATGACAAGCATCCTTGCTCTAAGTAAAATTATGTATTTGTATGAAAGTATGCTGATACCTCAAGGATATTGTATTAAGCAGACAGATAATGGATGATGGATATGATTTAAAGATAGTAGATGGATAGATATATAGATGGATGGATTAATATACATAGGTAGATAAGTGATAGGTAAAGGGGTAGAAAGACCTAGAAATGTAAAATAACATGTATCTGGGATCTCATGGATCTTAACTGGGATCTATGGTCTGCTTAGGATAATTATATGATCTTAAAGTCATTTTGAAGAGAAACAAAGAATGATTTATCAATGGTACAGAGAGATTGGTGTTATAAATTTAGAACCAACATGCAATTTGAATTTGAGGCTACTTGGTCTCGAGCAGTGGTTCTTAAAAGCTGGCCTAGGTACTACTGGAAGTTGCTGAGACTCTTATAAGGGATCAGTGAATTCAAAACTATTTTCCTAATAAAACTCTGACATTCTCATTTCTAATACAATTGCTTAATTGAGAATATAAAATTTAATTTAAAAAGAAGTTGCTGAGTTTGAAACAAGGTGAAGTGACTTGTCGACAATTACACAGTTGGAGTCAGACTTGGGAATTGAAACCCTTTCTAATACATCACCTGCCTGGGTAGAATACAGAAAGATGAAGAGTGGGAAGAGAATTTCAGGTGTGGATATAGATATAACCTATAGAAAGAAAGCTCCTTGTTGGGGAGGAGTCTTCAATAATTCTTAAGAGGGTAAAGGGAAACTTGAGGACAATAAAGATTGAGAAGCTATCAGTTACAATATTATAATTTCCTTCTCAAATAATAGAATGTAAGCTCCTTGTGGGCATCACTGATTTCGATTTTGTCTTTGAATCCCCAGCACTAGCACATTATATTACACAGTTAACCTTTAACAGATGCATGTTGAATTGAATTGAATTAGATCTATTGTCAAAAGAAAAACAAAACCAACAACTAATGGCACGCCATGGAGTTGAAAGGATAGCTCAGCATTTGAGCCTTTCTGCAAGTTTGATAGTGGTTTCAAAGTTTTCACCCATAAAATGTTATGCAATTTATAAAATTAGCTTAAGTTATAATCTGTCTTTATTACTTATACATATGGTAATGTTTCCTCTTGTTGAAAAATAGAATGAAATGAAAATTTTTTTTCTTCTTTACCATGAAGCATTTATTTCACTATAACATAACTCACATCATCCCCAAATCATAATAAATGACAAAAAAAAAAACCTATGGAATTAAGGAGGTCTGCTTCCCTAGCACCCAACAACTAATTGTAAGTGCTAGGGAAAACTGGAAGTATTTTTGTCACTGGTAGTGTTATTAAACACTCCTCTTGCAATCTTCTCTCTTCCCTCCTAATGTCCTATGTGGGCATCTGTTTTGACTTTCTCTCTATTTGATACTTGGTGAAATAATTTTCTGCATTCTCTCCTGTCCTGGGTATGAAAAAGTAAATGCTGCATTACTCCAACTTAGGTAACCCTTAGGATAATTTTTTAAGCAGCAGGAACCAGGGCTATCTGGCTGAGTAGATAATGATATCAGCGGCTTCCTTCCAAAACAACAGGTGCTTGGGCATAAAAATGTATACCATCATACTGAGATGATGACATCAGTTCATACTTCAGCTTAATTATAAACTACCTCCATTAATCCTGAAATAATTAAACATTTTGTGTGTGCTACAAGGTGAAATGTAAAGTTAGAGGTTCCTGGCTATTAATCACTAGGTTAAAAAAAGGGGGGGAAAGACTCCTTTATAATTTTGAATTATATGCACCACAAAAATGTAACATTCAAATAAAATTTTAGGATATTATGTTGTTTTTACCACAGCAATAGGCAAGATATAAGTGTTTTATTGGATTTTAATACTTGCGTTGATCTTGCTATGATATGTATATAAACAGGTACCATATGTATATAAATGTAAGTACACCCTGAAGACAAAACATACTTCAGTTTAAAATAAACCTGAATAACATTAGTTATGATTTCTTCTATTTCAAGTACTTTTTCATGCAAAATGACCAATTTTCAGATATTAGTAATGTCTTCTAAGTATATTTCAATAAAATGAACATTTTTCATTTTGACTGGATATCTGGTCTGGAATCTTAAAAAAAATACGTTTGTTAAAGAGTTCATTAAGAACACACATTAAAATATGGTGATATGTTTCCTATATTTTACTGGGAAAAATTCTACACTGAAGTTATTTTGCTAATAGAATCACCATCTAAAATCAAATCCAATTTGTAAAGTCTTTTAAAAGTGGTTTCAGGTCTTGCAGAAAGAAACAAGGTGAATGGAAGATTACATTATCTTCCCTTTAACTTTAAAATATAGTACTGACCTTCCTTAAAACAGATGTTAGTTTCATGAGCCAGATGTGTCTCAGCAAATTAGTTATAAGAACTACATTCAAGGACATAGCCATTTAAGAATTAATAAATTATGCATTTGTCATTTGTTATTGGGTAAGGCTTAGGCTGACATCTTTGACATGAATGAAAGTGTCCCAATTCACAGAAATAACATTAACAATTTAAGAGAAGAATTTTCTAGAAGAGAGGGGGGAAAAAGCATAGCACTGAGTATGAATGCAGAGTTTAATCACTAAAAACTACCATCTTTGGTTTAAAATGAACAGATTAAAAAGTGAGTTCTGGGGAGTGCTTTGGAATTTTTATTTTAAGGACATATATATTTTAAACATATCTTAGCAACTATAAGCAGTTGTTCAGGCACTATTTGTCTTTTTCTTTCTTCCTTTTTCCTTCTTTTAAAAAAGGGAACAAGTCTAAAGCCCTTCTTTCTTGGTAGGCACATCATGATAAATTCATGCAAGAATTTTATTCTTTATAAGTAAAACTCAGCCTGGAAATTTTCGGTGGATTTAGCTGTAACATTTGGATGACCATATGGAACTCTTAGTGGCGCCCCGGGACCACGCAGCTCTGAAATCTGATCACTATCTCCCCAGTGACAGCTGGGGCCTTTACACCATCAGAAAATTTTCAGACTTCTAATTTGTCATAACTACCTCCTGTGGAAAGGAAATATGTTATGTAGTTAGATACAAGAAATCTTAGTACACATTACTACAAATAGTTAATTCCTTTACTGGATTTTTGTAACTCACTAATGTAAAGTCCTCTCACCTCCAAATATCTCACACATATAGATTATCTTGATAGATGATGTCCAGACACTGTCTCCAATCCTTAATAAAATGATTTACATGGAAAACTTATGAAGAAGAGATGGTCATAGAACTCAGCACTGAAACATATATGACATTTAGGTGTTTTGTTTTGTTTTTTTTTAACCTCTGAAAGGCCTCTCTGCTACTTATAGGGCTGGTCTGAATTGCTCTTGTCTTTTGTAGGCTGGTAGCCCTTCAAATTTCCATGGGGCAGCTAGGTGGCATAGTAGATAGAATGCCAGGCTTGAACTCAGGAAGACTGTAATCTTCATGAGTTCAAATCAGACACTTACTAGCTGTGTGACCCTGAGCAAGCCATTAAACCTCTTTTGCCTCAGTTTCCTCATCTGTCAAAACTGCTGGAGAAGTAAATGACAAACCACTCCAGTATCTTTGTGAAGAAAACCCCAAATGAGATCACAGAGTTGGGCACAACTGAAACAATTGAACAGCAACAACAAAGCTTCTTGAGAGCAGGGACTTTTTCATTTTGGTCATTATATCATAGTGCCCAGCACAGTTCCTGGTGCATGCCAGGACCTGTGATTTGATGGTATAGAGAACTCCCAGGTAGGTTGCTTCCGATGCCAGTTGGCACCTCCTTTGCAACTGATAGTTTCAGAGGATTGCCTAGACTTCAAAAAAAGCAAGTCAATAAAATGCCTACTAAATGTCAGACACTGTGCCAAGGGAAGGAGATGCAAAAAGAAGGCAAAAGATAGAAGATAGTCCTTGACCTCAAGGAGCTCACAGTCTAATGAAATTTGCCCAGAGTCAAAGAGTTACTATGTGCGAGAGGCATGACTTCAACCCAGATCTTCTTGACGCCAGGGCTACCCATTATACACACTTCATCTCATGTCATGTATAGTGTGTGCTCAATAATTGTTTGTCAAACTGAATGCCATTAAAATCTTATAAACTTTTATCCAAAGTCTCCAGTGATATGATGCTGAAGTTCAGCAGGCTTGATCTCTCAAGATACTATCGGCTGCAACGCTGAAGGGTATATATTCTTCTGTAAGCTTCCCCGCCCCCCATATCAAGATCCTTGAATCATATCTTCCTGTATGTTTAGTTTCCCAAGGTAGGATAGTTTTCTTCCCTCCATTTTTTACCTTTTAATTGTTGCAATGATTCTTACAGGATTCCACAGGGAACCCTTTATGTTTTTCATCTCTGCTTTAGGACATCTGATGATTCATATTTTTATATATTCACAGCTTCTACCTCTCCTTCTATGGCCATTTCCCAATTGTTCATATCATTTGTTTTTACCTCAACATAATTTATCTGTTTATTAAATGGGGAGATTGAATTAGATAACCTCTAAAATCCCTCTGAGCTCTCACGTGATTATCTTAAATTTTGGTCTGATGATCTGCCTTCATCTCAAACTTAATATAGCAAAAGCTAAACTACTACTACTACTACTACTACTACTACTACTACTACTACTACTACTACTACTACTACTACTACTATTACTGCTACTGCTACTGCTACTACTACTTCTTTTCTCCTTCTCTTTTTCCTCCTCCTTTTTGTTGTTCTCCTCTTCCTCCTCCTCCTCCTTTCCCTCTGTCTCCTATGCACAAGTTTCCATTTAATTCCATTCAATATTGTTGTTTCTCCTATCTATTAGATTTGAAGATGAAACTATGACTAATTTCAACTTTTTTTTGGAGGGGGAAAGGCTGGGCAATTGGAGTTAAGTGAATTGTCCAAGGTCACACGGCTAGTAAGTGTTAAGTGTCTGAGGTTCTCCTGACCCCAGGGTCAATGCTTTGTTCACTATGCCTTCTAGCCACCCCAAACTATGACTAATTTCTAAATACTCTTTCCTTTTCCCTAACTGCTCCTAAATCTGACAATTCTCTTCCATCGCTTTGCACATGAGAGTGCTGTGGTGGAAAGAATACAGAGCTAGAAATTAGGAGATTTGGGTTATAGTTCTAGTTTTTCATTGATTAGCACATGAGCCTGAGAAAGACACTTCAGATCTTTGGGCTATAATTAGCTAATTATGGTTTACATTTATATAATGTCATACAATTGAAAAAACATCTGGATACATTATACCATTTGATGGCAGATTGTTAGGCTTGATTTTCTGCCTCTATTATTCCTGCCAGATCTTAAATTCTTTGATTTGTGTTCTAATTTCTCTATAACCCTATTGCAACTGTTAGTCTTGGCTCTGGGTGCTAGAATTGATTATTTCAACTCTATTTCTTGTCATGACATCTTTGAAACCTTAATTCTTGAGCCAATAAGTATTGAAAGCTGGAGCAACAACTGTTTTCCCATTTGATGTATCAGTGAAATTTCTTCTTTCTCAGAATCTTCATTGACTTTCATTACTCTCCTTGTGACTAATTCTGGATGTGACCCTTTCCCCCAGCTCACACATACACACTCGCTATCCAACTTCTAACTTCATTCCTTTATATGTAGACATTTGTCTGCTCTAACTTTATGCATACATGCCTATTGAATCATAGTAATACCTCAAGTTGATATGTGAATCAAGGTTTGCAAAGCCTTTTCACATCTTATATCATTTCATGTCCACAGAAACTCGGGGGAGGGGGTTGTTAGTATTATATTCACTTTACAGATTAGGAAAATGAGAGTGGGAGAATTTATATGACTTGCCCTGGATCACACAACTGATAAGCGTTTGTGGTAAGATTCAAACTCGGGCCTTTCTGACTGCAAGTCCTGCTGACTATTCCATATACCACCCACTTGCCCCTTATCAGATGGTCAGCTCTTTGAGGGCAGATGCTTTGGCTTAACTTATTTTTACTAAGCACAGAATACTGCTTTTGCTGATTTAGAGTCATGGCAAATTTTTGGGAAATTCAGATGAAGTGGTCTCCCACAAAGGGATACTCCTTGTCCTTACAGCTTAAATGTTCTTCCTGGCTAAATAATTTGTTTTTGTTTTTTTTCCTTCTTTAAAGGGCAATTGATTCTTTATAAGTGAAATATATCATACTAGAGTATATGACAATATCCCATTTCATCCCATTCCATCCCATCCCATCCCATCACATACTATACCCTGCCATACCATATTATAGCATAAGATGCTGTGTGGCATTCTAAAAATATTTAATAAAAACACCTACTGCATATAAAGTACTACTTTAGGCTCTGGGCAAGCTACATGGTTTTGATAAGAGAAAATCTCTGCCCTCAAGGAAGTAGGGGATAGTCTCTTATAATATGGAAGGGAGAAGAGACCAAACCAGGTAATTACAATTAATCATAATGATTAATAAAAATATTACAGTATTATAAAACAAAGCAAATGCAGTGTATAATGCAATAATTTTTTTCTTTGTAGAGTCATGACCTAAATATATAATTTCATTTTATCCATTTTAATTATTAAATTTCTTTTGAAAATGTGTTCTTTCAATTGTTGTTATTTGTACAAACTTTTTCTGATTTGGATTGTGGGTTTCTAACAGTGCAGAGATTATCTGTGAATTGGGGTCCTAGTTGGGTACTCTTTGTGAGATGGATAATAAATCAATATCTTTCAAGGATGGTGAGAATAGTAGTGTCCATTATGAGGATGATTTTAAATATGGGTAAACTGAGGTATGGATAAGTCAGGTTACAGGGATAATCACCACCAATATTAATTAATTCCAGGACATTCTTGTTACTATGTTATATTTTTATTCTAATTAGAGGAAATTTGTGTTCCAAACAGAAGTTTTAATATATCTCCATCTTTTTGAAGCAAAAATATCCATAAATTCCCACAGTGCCCTGAAATTGAGTGTTCACTGAGTGTGAACTTTGGTGTTTGCTTTGATTATAACACATGAGGACAGAGTTTGGTTCCCACATTGTCATTCTGTAATGATATGGGATAAATCAAGCATACCCTATGTACAGTGATTAAAATGAGCTCCATTTACTGGTATATATTTCCTGGCTCCTGTCACTGCCAGGGTAATTGCTTCTGCCAAGGCTTTACATTCAATAACTCCATCAGTCAGTCCAAAGAAGTCATGTGATCTTTGGACATGGTGCCAAACCATGAAGAGTTGCTGAGGAGCCTGGGAGGTGGGAAAACTCATACAAATGAGCTCTTTGGCAGAATTCTGTTCCTTTCATAGGGACCCCTACATTTCAGAGTGCATAGGACATTTTGCTAGGAACATGTCCCAACTGTGTTTCGTTAGAGAAATCCCAGGATGCTTCATCACCACTCACAGCTTAGTTTTGTTTGTGGTTAAAACTAAATGGTTCTGAGTATATTCAACTTGGTAATCAGACATGCCACCAGGATGAATTTGAAAAGTGATCATGTCTTCTGCTGTCAAAACATGGACCTGTTTTTATGCCATGAGATTTTTTAAAATTTTCTCTTCACTCCCAAGGCAACCAACATAGCCAATATTCTCCACAGATCTCTTTAGTGTCCACATGCACACACACACACACACACACACACACACACACTTCCTTTATTCATTTGACTCTTGTAGACAGTTGTTTACCTTAATGGAGAGAACTAAAGAGAATTCTTTGAAAAAATAAATAAAATAATTTGCATGTAACTTTTAATGTATTTACAACACATACAATTTCATAGCCTCACCTGCCTCTGGTGTATCTATATATGTACATCTATCTATCTATCTATCTATCTATCTATCTATCTATCTATCCATCTATCTATCTAATCTCCCTAAACTGATCTGACACTTCTGTCTTGAAAAACTTAGTAAAAACAAAAAAGAATTCAAACTAGTTTTTCTATGTTTTTTTCTTTTGTGACTGATACCTTTCTTCTTTCTTTGTCTTTATCTTCTTGCTTTCTTTCTCTTTCGCTTCCTCTTCCTAGTTCTTCCTTCCTTCCTTCCTTCCTTCCTTCCTTCCTTCCTTCCTTCCTTCCTTCCTTCCTTCCTTCTTTTCTTCCTTTCTTCTTTCATTTCTTTTTCTTTCCCTTAGCTCCTACATCCCTAGGTCCTGAGTATCATGAAGTCCCAGAGAGAAACCTGACGGTGCCTAATGATATTATAGTACAAGCCACTATTTATATAAATAAATATATTCAGATATTTATATAATATTCTCACATCATTTATGTAATTATTATATATTTATATGATCAATTTCCTTTATAAGGAGCAATCCTGGGAGGGCTGGAATAGTGTTTGCATTTGCATCACCATATCTGTTAATCATTTATTCCAATTAATAGCTAAAAATAGGGGGAATAAAACAAAACAAATCTCAGCCAAACCAATCTGACTTAAAGTAAATGAGAAAAGATGAGCTTAGTTGATTGGTTAAGCCTGAAACTGAATTCAATGTTGACAATTTTTTCATTTTCAAAATATTAGGGGGCTTATGTATAATCCCTTCCAATAGTTTGGTATTTTGGTAGCTACTTGATATGGGTACTCTCTCTAGCACTGTAGAACTCAATGAAGTTTGTATTTTTATCATCTTATTCTCATTGATTCCTTTCCATGAATGGTGCTTATCCAACATGCTAGTGACCTTCTTCTAATTCTCTCTATATTGCACACATATCAACAGATGCACCTAATTCACAAAATGTATAGAACACAGAGGGACTAAGCACTATTTCATGTCTTTAAATATTGGTGAGAAGTTAAATTTGGTCATGAAAAAAAATTGGCATTGATAATATTTCAAGAATTTGAAGGTATTCCATTTAGAAGAAGCATTAGATAGTTCTTGCTTGACCCCAGTGGGAAGAACTTAGAGTAGAGAGGAAAAGCTGCAAAGAGATAGTCTAGCCAGATAGAAGGGAAAACCTCCTAATGATTAGAGCTGTACATAAGTGGAATGGGTAACCTCAGATGTTGGTCAATTCTTTTTCATTAGAGGTCTTCAAACAAAAGTGAGATGACCACTTAACAAAGATGTTGTAGAGGGGATTCTTGCTCAAATATTGAGTGGGTTAAATAACTTATGAGGTCTATTTCTGCCTAGAGATTCTCTATTTTTGTCTTCTAATGGTTCTTAGAAATCATCAGTGACTTAAAATAGGAAAAGAATACATTAGAATGTATCTAGAGCAATCCCCACATTTTACAAGTAATAGAGGCATAATTGTGTTAAAAGGCTTGCCCAACATCACATAGGTGATAAAAGGTTGAATGAGGATTAAAATTTTTTTTTTCTAACTCAAAATACAGCCTACTTTCAGCTCTACCAAACTGCTATAGGTGAGTCCAAAACTTCTCTTTATCTTTTAATGAAAAAAAATATTTAACTCAAGCTCCCAGCACTATTACCCATAAGCCCACCAAAATATACTTTATGAAAGCCATATGACAAGCATTTCCCCATTAATATACTTTCTTACATGACATTTTTAATATCAATGAATATTATTTGCATGATAATTTTCATTCATCCGGACTTTTCCCATTGGAAAATGATAAATAAAATGCACATATTATAGGTCACAGAGATGCTATTAAGTGGTAGACTCTAAAATTCTATGACTGAATTTATTTATTTATTTTTAATAGCCCCAGAGAAGTTTTAGGTTCATTGTTCTTTTTGTAAGCTGCTGCCTCCTAGTGGGTCTGCTCAGCTCATTTACAAACTCTTGCTGTGATATTTACTAAAATTTGCTTAAACGGAAAAGAAGGAAAAAAGGACTGGCTGTGGAGTGAAAGGACCTGGGTTCAAATTCCATCTTTGACACTTACTACTTGTGTGGCTTTAGGAAAACATTAGTCTCCTTGGTCATCAATGTCCTCACCTATGAAACAATTGGTTTCAATGAGATAGTCTTTAAGGTCCTTTCCAGGACCCAATTAATGTCCTAAGTTTACTTAGAAATTTGTGGGCATAATGTAGAATCTAAGATAGCATGTTTTATGACATGAAAACCATTTCTCCTGAGCCTTGAAAGCACCATGTAAATGCAATCTGTTATCAGCGTGAAGGGCCTTTGCCATAATGTGCTAATACTACAAGGTACAGCAATCAGAAATTGTTCCTGTCTTCCAGATTATATTTCTTGCCATTTAAAAAAAGTTATCTATTTTGAAAACTTACCACATAATATTTGACTGGGATATTATATTGTTCATTCGTTTGCTTTGAAACATAGGATATAGGTTATGTTATAATATTTTGTGTAAATTATTTTGTCACTCCTACATAACCTCATGAATTATTTTATTAATTTGTCTGTCATTTTCCCATTAATTCCCAAGTTCTGGGGTGGCTAGGTAGTACAGTGAGTAGAGCACAGGCCCTCAGGAAGACCTGAGTTCAAATCCAGCCTCAGACACTTAACACTAGCTGTGTGACCTTGGGCAAGTCACTTAACCCCAATTGCCCTGCCTTCCCCCCTCGAAACAAAACAAAACAAAACAAAAATTCCCAAGTTCAACTTGTTATTGGTAGTCATGTCTGACTCTTCGAGATCCTGTTTGGGGTTTTCTTGGCAAAGATATAAGAGTGGTTTGCCATTTCCTTGTCTAGCTCATTTTATAGATGAGGAGCTGAGGGAAACAGGGATAAGTGACTTGTCCAGGCTCCCATAGTTAGTAAGTATCTGAAGCCATATTAGAACTCAGGAAGATGAGTTTTCCCAATTCTATGCCCAGCAATCTATTCACCGAGCCATCTAGCTGCCCAACCCTAATTTTTGGGTTATGAACTTAACAATTATCAATAAACATTAACATCTCACTATAAAAATTACATAAAAGAGGATCACCTATGAGACCATGTTGAAGTATACATAGTTTGAAAGCTATATATATTAAATTTAACATGTGAGCAACAATTTCCCAAATTTCTGTCCTCTTCTCAATTTCCTTTTCTATTTTATTCTGTTCATTTAAATGTCTTTATTGATTTCTCTCTCTTCTCACTTCATCAATATCTACCCCCTATCCTCCATTATGAACCAGTAGAAGCTCTTCCTTGTAACAGATGAATGCAATTAAATAAATTTGCATATTGTCTGAAAATTTATGTCTAATTGTGCATCTCTAGTCCCTTACCTCTTTGCCAGTACTTCCTAAATTTATAGATTCAGTGCCATACCAATCCGATTCTCTTTCACAAATTGTTTCTATACATTTCAAAGATATTACAAAACTAATAATCAATGTTTTTACATTTATTCAATTGATTCCATGTAGTAATTGGGGTGCATATCACTAAGTGAACAGTTTTTGAAATAGGCATAGGCAAAAAAATAAATGATAACAATTGAATAGTGTCCCATTATTTCTCAAACTACTTACTTGAATATATGTTTGTATGTGTAGATATACATATGTATGTATATGATTTCCTACTCTCTAATAGTCATGGTTCTTTCACTTAGTGACTGCACTTTCAGCTTGCAGTGCCTCATATATGAAGTCTCAATTTTCTAATCTTTCTACCATATCAGGATAATTTAATTTTTTTTCCTTCTAATTTTCATTACTCTGTTTCTTTGACATGTTGCCATTTCATGTCGGGGTTGGTGACTTGAGAGCATGAGAAAATGGTTACTACAGGCTCTGCTAAATATGTCTCTCATTTATTCAGCTGGTGGGGTATGGAAAACAAGGAACCAGATTCAGCAATGTAGTCTTTGTAATTCGGAGATTGTTTGTGGTTCACTCTTGGAACGTGCTAAGCCTAGAAGCCTTGATCTCATTTTAATTTTTTTTCTTTTAAATAGTTATGTTATAATTGAATTTTCTTACTAAAATATTTCCTTCAGTGCTATGAATAGAATTGGAAAAGTTCAAATATCCATAAACATCAACATCCCTAAATTACTTTTAAGTAATTTGAAGAACTCTTGATTCACTGTTGTCATTCTGGGTAACTAGAAAATAAGATCTATATTTTGTCTTTCTCTTGGGAACCAAGACACAGCAGCCAAATATTATATTTCAGAACTTCCCTTGATTTAAGAAATTTCTCTTCAAAGCAGTCATTTTGTACTTTGTGAAAAGGTCAGCTCTAACATCTTTGAATGTTGAAATTTGCTACTGCAAAGTTTCCTTCAGTATTTAGGATTATTGAGAATGTTCAGAATCAAATCAGACTCATTTATTCCTTGTGGGGAGGAGGCAAGCAGAGATAAAGGCAGGGAAATAAGCTCTTCTCCAACACTCTCACAATGTCAGCTCCTGGTTCCACAAGCCCCTGGTGCCACACAACATCCTTAAATTCACTACAGAGGCTCATACACCCACATAAATGTAATAGAGGCTGGCTGTCTGGAAACTATTAGTGAGATATTTGGAATTCTTTTAAAAATGCCATTCCCTGGCTATAGCTTCTGAAAAGGATATGAAGTTAAGATTGAGACATTTCAGCACTTAGAGAGCTGATTCATCATATGGATGTCTGTTGTTCACACCTGCTCTTTAGGCATTTTTTTCTCATCATTTTGGGGAGTTGGAAACTGATTGAAGTATGGAGGAAACTTTACCCTTAGATCTGATACAAAAAAATCCATCTTATGTACCCACTGTTCCAATGAGCTGGTTTCTTGCCATAACCCCTACTAGCTACTGCTTCTCATGTAAGCCAGGGTCAAGGTAAGATTTATAATAAGATCTGGATTCATGATGACCAGAAAACAGGAATTCTAATAATCTGCTATGACCAGTTTTTTTTTCTTCTGTATCATTGAAGTTCCTGTTATTTTTGCTGGTAATCTTTTGAACAAACCGACAGATAAAAATCTCTCTTCTCTGTCTCTGTCTCTGTCTCTGTCTCTCACTCTGTCTCTCTCTGTCTCTCTCTGTCTCTCTGTGTGCGTGCGTGTGTGTGTGTGTGTGTGTGTGTGTAGTGACAGAGAGAGAGACAGACAGAGACAGAAAGACAGAGAGAATTTTATGTGTCCTGTAAATGTAAAATATTATGTAAATGTAAGTTTTTATTGTAATTGGTGGGTTATATTTTCATTATTTGATACAAAATGAACCCTAAATGATACCTCTAAATCTTAAAAAAGTCTTAGCTAGTTGTTCAGGTATAGAATTCATTTGGCTTTTGAACAATAATGCAAAACATGTTAAAAACATTTTCCTTTGATCCTCACAATATTTATCAAGTACCTACTAGGCATGAGGCACCATGCTAAATTTTTAGGATACAAAAACAAAAATGAAGAAACCCCTGCCCTCAAGGAACTTGTGTTCTACATGGGGAGAAAATATGTACAGTAGTTGTATATACAATTTATAGCATATATGGAATTATTTTAAAAGTATGCAATTTATATGGAAGATAAATACAAAATTACTTGCAGGAAAAGCACTAGCAGTTAGTAGGTGGGGCAGGAAAAGTGTTATGTCTCTTGAGCTAAGTTTTGGCAGAAACTGTGGATTCTAAATTTCCAAGATGAGGTTGGAGAACAGCCAATGTCAAGTGTAGGTAAAATGGATTGCCCATGCACACCACTATTTTTGTTTTCTCTTTTTTTTTTT
>CM053591.1:163822136-163848392 GCA_028646515.1 Pseudochirops corinnae | reverse complement strand
ATTTCATTCCCTTTCTCACCTGATTCTAGGTCTACTTCTTTTTTCAGTGTGCCACCACACCTACATCCTTACGGGCTAGATTTTCTACCTTTTTCAAGTTACCTCTAGACTTTGTAAAATTGCATCATTCGTTTGTATAGTGCCTGGTTCCTTTAAATTTTATCTAAGTATTTGGAACTAGATTACCTGGACCTTACATCCAAGATCATGATTCCTCAGGAAAAGACAATTTTAAACAAAAGTGAAAGAATTTCTCCATTGTTGCAAAGGAGAAAATTTGATTAGTGGCTTTCCTTCTTGTGTCTCTTTCAGGGATGATCACATTCTCACTATGTGTTGTTATACAGAGCCCTCTAAGGTTGAGTTTTGGTGTGGAGAGTTAATGAAAAGTACGGGTGAAAATAATGATGTCCCAGGAGTTACTCCTTGTGGAACATAATTACTCTAGTATCTTGACTGAAGTCCTGGGGGAGAGGGGCATTTTTTTTTTGCATTCCACATGGCAAAGAAAATCCCATGCAGATGTTTGAGTAAGCCTCCGGCTTTCATGCTGGAAATAAGAATCATAAAATGTAAGATCTGGAAAGTACCTTAGAGATCGTCCAGTTCAACTGTCTTATTTTTCAGATGTGCCTATCTGCAATTTATGTAATGTGCTTCATAACTGCAGCATTGCAAACTGAGCCCCAGAGTGGTAAAATGATTTGCTTTTAAATCTCTACAGATAGAACATCGAGCCTACTCTTGACCTTTAAGTGAGCTTTAAACAGAAGTATGAAGAGTAATAAAAGTCTAATTAAGATATACTTAAAGGTCAGGACTAATCTTAGAACCTATACAAGGTTCTCTTTACCATATAAACTTATCTGAGATTGTTGGCATCATGTTAAACTCTTTGAAGTATGGTATTTATCTCTTCCTTATTAAGTGGAACCATATTTGCCCTTCAGTGGGGCCCAGACATACTTCTCAGAATCTTCACTCTCGTATGTCAGCACAAAGAGTGTCTTGGTATCCCACCAGCTGTCCCATGGCCCTTTATGTCACAATACAGGGTATTAGTCGCTTTCTTTTTACCCCTTGAGAAAAAAGCTACATAATGACATAAATACATTTTTAAATATTTCCATCTCTAGATATTGTAACTAATTCATTTTGTCATTAAAAGAGATAAATTTTAACTTTATTTTCAGCTGGCTTTTGGTTCATACTTTTCTGTCTCTGTGATCTCTTTGATGTGAGTACACCTTCTACCAGAGCTTATTACAATCTCTCTCTCTCTCTCTCTCTCTCTCTCTTTCTCTTTCTCTCTTTCTCTTTTCTCTCTTTCTTTTTCTCTCTCTCTTTCTGTCTTTCTCTCTCTGTACACACATGTATGTATGTGTATATATTACATATGTGTATGTATATGTGTACAGGCGTGTATATATGTATATGTGTGTATGTGTATATATATCTATATCTATACATACCTTCTCATCCTGTGAAATTCTAGACTATGTCTTTCCATAAATCCACTATCAAGGATCTCTCAATCATTTTGATTGCTTCTTTTAAAATTCAATGGACAGTATTAAATAGCGGAATTGGACCTTACTTGTACAACTGCAACCCAGTGTAGGAACTCTCTTGGTAACCCACTCACCATTGGTACTTGAAGATGGTGTTTACTTTCCTGAAAAGTGTTAGGATATTGTGTCCAGTCCCCTATGAAGTATTTTCACCACCTACACTCCATGCTACAACTAAATTCATGATACAAACCCTTCTTTATATATGTTTAAATCACCTTTGTAATATGTTCATAATTTTGTAGAATTGCTATGTTTTCACTTTGCACTGCAGAACTGACTATATGAAGTTTTCAGGGATACAGACACATTTTGTCAGTGTGGAATTACAAAGAAGAAACAATATAAAGGATGATATCAATGAGAGGTATGATTGCAAAAAGATGCGGTGGTCACATGGTGAGAAGGAGGGATGATTAAAAAAGATCTCACATTTTTTAAATCTCAAGAGAATAATACAAAGTTCTGTGAAATATTGCGTGATTGTCTTGTGGAAATGATATGGGAACACAGGGATAATAGTCACATAGGATGAGAATACATGGCTGAGTGGTGATCTGCATTCTCTAGGAAGGACTCACTTTGATAAAATCAAATATGTATTAGAGCACTGCAACACTGGATCGGATGAGTAATAATGCCTGGCCAAATGAAAGTCTGCTTATGTCATATCACATCACTGTGATTTTTAGTATCTTCTCTTACCATTTAATTAACTGGCTCAACGAGTATGTGTAAACTGGTTTCAGTTTCTTATGAAATGTCAATATCCAGTTCATAGCTCACTGCTACATCCAAGTGGTGACCATCAGGGAACAAGCCTATTTTGGTCCTAGTCCTGATCTTATATGAATGCCACAGTTACCATCAACTGTCCTACAGCAGACTTGGCTCTCACCAAGCAAGAAATTACCTGGTTTCTACAAAGATCCATTTGTAGAGATAGTGTGAATATTGCATTAAAATATAAAATCATGCATTATTAAATTTAGAGGTAGGAAGCAAGCCCTTTGAAGTAATTCCTAGTTTCTCCCCCCCCCCCCCTTAATTTTTCCTGGTTTGATCACAAGAGAAAGTGATTTAAGTTATTACTATGGCTTTCTGTATTGCTCATAACTCAAACCCATGTTTTACCAATGCCATCATTTAACCTATGTGAAAAGTAAAGCAAACAAACAAAAATTAGAATTCTGTAACTCAAAATAGGATTGTTATGAGATTATTATTATGAGATAGCCAAAAATCAGATCCTTTTAACATAAGCAATGACTCCATCTTCCAATGTAATTTGGAAGTCCCTTTAGAACTTGTAGTGACCAGTAACAGAGGAGTAAGTGGGGCAAGTTAGGGCCACCTGCAAAGTTGGCTGGTGACCTGAAGGTGCTCTTGATGTGTGGGAGAGAGTGGGGGTAGACCTTCCCTTAAGTCTTGTTTGCCAGCTGGAGATTAGTTTGCCTTATGTTCATCTGTCTGGGATGTGACAGCTAATTCATTTTCCCTTCAAAAGAAACAAGACTTAAAGCACTGTCCTTACATCTTCCCATTTCGGTCTTGCTAAATGGTGGATTTTTATCCCTCCTTTGAAAATATAAAGCAATATAGTTTCTAAACCAAGATTACTCTCAAAACATTTGTTCTTAACGCATTTGGTTGTCTTGTGGAAATTATATGGGTGCACAGGGATAATAGTCACATAGGATGAGAATACATGGCTGGGTGGGTAGTTCAAACAACTGGTAATGAAGGCTTCAGTTTTTATCTTCATGGATAAGATAGGGTGACTCTGCATCAGATATCACTAGCATCTGTTTATCGCAAGATTCTAAGCCATCTTCTGGTCTACAACTCAAATAATAGTTCATAGTAAGTGGGGTTCAAATAATTTATGCATGAGTTATCTGCTAGTGGTATGACATCAAGAAGACCTTGCTCGTTCAAACTCATATACAGGAAAGGCAAAGTAAAAATGATGGGGGCAGTCTGTGCCATACGTTTGATTAGTTCTTACCTGAACTAGGAATGGGCTCCAAATATTTCAACATAAATTACCTTGATTCTGTTAGTGTAACTCAGGCATTATAATTTCAATCACATTTTTTGCTGAATGATTAAACTGAATTATTGAAACTATAACGGGATGGGGAAAATAATTTATTTCATTTAACATCTTCCCACCTTTTAGTTAAATGTTGGGTGATTCTGTCTCTGATTTATCTCTCAACCTGAAAAAATAGCTTATCATGACCCTCTGACAATTTCTATGGTGAAATTTCAGGTACTGGTTGTGAGTAGATGATAACCATTTTGATGTTCTATGTATTTTGAAGGGTCTGGACCTATGATTTCATAATGGTAGAGGACTCCCCCTGTAGAAAATCACTTTTTTGATGCAGATTTGGCAAGGCAAAAGTTCTCTAGGTCAATAAAAGTTTAAATGACTTGACCGTGACACTATACGTGGCATGTGTTTGAGGAAAGATTTGAACCTGGATCTTCCTTCACTCCAGATATGCTTTCTATTCACATGTCAAGTTTTCTTTCCCAGCGGCATGTATGAACTTGCAATTGCATTCTATATGATACTATAACTTGTTGACAGGAATTTTTTTCAATTACATTAGTACCAGGAAATGATTTACAGTCAAAGAACGTGAAGAATATGTTTAGTTACACTTAGAAACCACCTGGGAATACAGACTCGATTCTATAACAGGTGAATAGCTCCACACAGAAGACAAGCAGGTGCACCCTACGCAGAAGACATTTGATGATTTGTTCTTTGATATTGCAGATTTCAAAGCTGGACTGCTTGGATGAGCAGAGCTGTTCTACTCATTAAACCTAGAGAAATTAATACATCATTATCATTCACAGTGTGTACAAAGCTTTCTTTCCCACAGCCTCAGGCTTGCTTTGTGAGCTTTGATGGGCAAGGGTCCAATGCACGGATAGCGAACTTTGACTTCCTCTCGAATCTCCATGAGCAAGTTAAGCTCTAATTCAAAGCCCAGGTTATTGTGTTTGGTTCCTCCAGCAAAATGACAATGACCTTTGATATTAGTGAAGGGAACCTTCAGAAACCAAGTGAAGTCCAAGAGATGGGCGTTTCAGACAAAGACCAGTGGCTAAATGAGCAGCCATGAACCTAGCCAGACCAGCGGTGTTTGATTTCCTCTGCATTTGGAACCTATGAAACTGCAGTTCAGAAGCTAGATTTATAATGAAAATCAAACCCTATAAAACAAAGCTTTCACTAATTAAGCAATTCAGCCGCCTCCAGAGGTGCAGTGTCACTGTCTGAAATCAGAAGTCACCTCACTCATTAACCAGTTAAAGACTCACAAAAGTCACTGCCTCTTACTGAACTTCTATAACTCTGTGCTTTTTATGTAGGGCATTTGCATGAACTGAGGCTTTTGGCTTCAAAAGAGTGATGATTTCTATTCCTCTCACATGCCTTTTTTCCCCTTCCAGTGTATAAAGCTCCCACTGATTTCAAAGGTTCTGCAGAGGAAATAAATATTTCTACTCCCAAATCCAGTATTGTGGCATTTTTGAGTGGGGATGGGGAGCATGTTGGGGACTGAACAGCCTTTTTCTCCAGCAGTTCAACCCATGTTTTTCTTTCATTTTTTTAAAAGTGAGTTTTATTGATGTTTCTATATCACTTCATTTCTCAAAATAACACATCCCTACTTGAACTCTCACTTTAAAGAAGAAAATCAGCTAGAGCAGAAACAACCAATAGAGTGATTATCTGACAAGGTATGTGACAGTCTGCTGTTCTATTTCCCTGTTGTCTGACAAGAGGAGGGAGATGGGTATTTTTCATGATCTGTAATTAATTTTTCCCCTTATTCAGAGTACTATTTCCGGTTAACGATCTTTTCATTTACATTGTTGTAGTTATTATCCATATCATTCATCTGGTTCTGATTATTTCATCCCACATCTGTTCATACAAATCTTCCCTTGTTTCTCTGAATTTCTCATATTCACAATTTATTAGTGCACAGTAATATTCTATTGCATTTGTATGCCACATTTTTGCTCGGCCAGCACCATATCAATGAACATGTGCTTAGTTTCCGTTTCCTTGTGACTACACAAAGTTCTGCTGTGAATATTTTGGCACATCAGAATTTTGCTTCTGGCTTTGAACTTCTAGCAGTATTATGCTCAATAGTGAAATCATTGGGATAAAGGATGTAAATAGTCTAGTTTATTTTCTTGCGTAATTTCTTTCCTGAATCATTTATGTTCTTGTATCTATCAACCACTAGGTCAATCTTTTTTATTCCTTCTGATTCTTGCTTATCTAATCTACCCCACTGAACTTTTAATCAAGTAGTGCCTCCTATAAAGGCTTTTCCCACCCATTTCCCCCATTTGGTAGTACTGTCTTCTCTGAAGTTACCTTCCATGTATTGATGATCACTTCTTAATATAGTTTGTGTTTTGGAAATGCCATGACCCCTCATTTCACATTTTAAAAATTATTTCTCTTCAGATTCTAGACCTTGTTCTTCTCCAGATGAATTGTCATTATTTTTGTCCAGTTCTATAAAATATAATATCGGTAATCTCAAAGATACACAGACACATACCCATGTGTGTATGTATACATGTATATATACATACATATGTAGATGTAGATGCATATACATACATGATTGCATACATACATATATCCCAAAATTGGTAAATTAATTTAACTACTATAATCATTTTTTTTCATATTTCCATGACACAACCATGACTACTGAGTCATATTTTTATCTCGTGGGAGTTATATTGTCATAGAGTTATATAGTGGGAGTTATAGTGGGAGCACGATATTTTGCTGTGTTCACTTGTACCTACTTTTGTTATCTGAGGAGGTCTGGCATTCTATTTTATAAAGAAATGCATAGTTAAAAGAATCTCACCCTCTTTCAGAAAAGGAATTTGGGACTATTGCTTGACAAAAGGTGTTTCAGCATCCCAAAGGACACGCCATTTATGATGGCTGGTTTATTCATTTTTCAAGAAATAAAAACTAAGTATATTTTCTTCCTTTTCTATGAATTGGTTTTAGGAAGCAAAAATCAAAAATTATAAAGCAAATATTAATTTGATTTGTAATATGAGGGTATCAGATTAATTGACTTCTAAATTTCCAGATCTAAGTCTATGATCGAGTAGTACCTTCTATAAAGGCTTTTCCCACCGATTTCCTCCAGTTGGTACCTCTCTAAAGTCACTTTCCATGTATTATGTATTTATGTTGAATGTTCTGGTTAACATATGCTGTTGTCCTCCTTGTGAGCAGGGACTATTTCTACTTTTAGTTATATCACCAATGCACAGCATTGTACATAGCACATAGTAATGATGTGAATTGATTGGACCTGTGATAGTATTAATAGCCCAAGCAATGCACATATCAGATAATCAATATGTCAAACTGTCTTATCCAAGATTTACTACTTATTGTATGATGTGATATGAAGTAGATTCATTAGTGGTATTGTTCATAACATAAATGAAGAAATAATGTTTCTTCCCTTCTTGTATTATTCCTCCCCTTTCCTCTCCATCTCCTCTCATCTCTCCAGGAACTGATGAAAACAAGGATGTAGTGTCAGACCTAATCCTTCTGACTGGGTTTTTTTCCTCTGCTACGATTGCCCTTAATTGACCTCTCCCGAGGTTCACAAGCTCTGTGAATATTATATTTTCATTTCAAATAGTAAGCTTATTCACTGGGCAAGTTTCATCAACTTCAGCCCTACTTCAAACCTTGATACTGTGGTGTTGAACGAGAGTGATACTGTTGGCTCTTGCAGTAATTTATCCCGTATGTCTGAGTTTCCCTCTTGGTAAAAACAGATTTATCAGAACTCTCACTACTTTCATTTCCCAAGGTTTTTTTTTTCCTCTTTCATCTTCTAGACCAATCTTTATTTCTCAATCTTCACTCATGCTATTAGAATAAGATACTATCTTTCTGGAATAAATGTATCTGTACATATCCATTAATTATGAAACTGAATATAGGTCCTTATAAAATGGCTAATAATGAAGATATTAGATTAGGTGAACTCTTAGGGTCCTTTCTGATTCCATATCCTGGGCCAGCTCAAGGATATATGATTATCAGAATTCCCTCTGCCATTACAGATTGCTGATAGCTTACAGTCTTGGAGAGCCATCTGAGGCTCAGAGAGGTTAAGTGAATTTCTTCTGATATCTCCAAGTTGATAAGTATGAGAGACAGGATTTAAACCCAGGTGTCACTGATTCTAAGTCAAGTGATTTATTTACCATGCCACAATGCTTCTCAAGATTATAAAGACAATACCTCTTTATGTCAAATGACCCAACATTATTGATACTCAGCATCATAGTATCAAAGGGGGAATGATAAACCCTCATTTTAGGGTGTAAGGATGGTTTTCTCCAATATATCCTGTTCTGTTATTACCATTAGGTTTATCATAGGCTCTCAATTATCCATGCAAAGAGAGGAATGATCCAACCCTCAACACTCAATCATATTGCCTCTGCCTGCCTATAAACTTTCATTGCTACCACCCAGTCCATAAGTATTCTCCAAGCCAGCTTCTAGATCACTACTACCTCTGGTCCCATGGCCCAGAACCAGGATATCTAGATTTACTCATGGCACACAGTATTCACTGTATAAATTCTTGTTACCTTCCCTCTTCCTCTCCACTTACCTCTTGTTCACATACAGGTTCAGTTCAAATAAATTCAACAGTTGTCGTGTGTCCGTTCTATGTAGAGCTCTGTGCTAGATGCTAGGTATACAAAGATAAAATGAAATTGTCCCTGAATCCAAGAATCTTATATGGCCTAGATGTCTTACATTGATAATGTGATTCTATGATGCTTATATACAAACATCTCACGGCACTAGTCACTAGTGGAAAAATGTTACTTTGCAGTATTATCTATAAATATAAAGTATTATTATTTGATCTGAGCAGAAAGGAGGTTGAAAAAAAGAAATTTGGCACTCAGAGGATAAAATATTTTACAAGAAAAGGAAAAGAGAAAGTCCAGGAAAAAATGGGACTCTTCCAGATAACACAGGGAGCTAGTCAAAGTGATGCTTGACAAACATGTCAAATATGCAAAAATTAAAGCATCAAGTTGGTCTTTACAAGTAAATATTTGTTCTCAAGTAAATTTGAAATAGAAATGGAATGAATGAAACAGAACTTTTAGGAAAGTTTACGTATAGGTTATGTAAATGAGAAGCTCTGGGATTCAATAACTCCACCATTGCAAATGAATATGGCCAAGGAATTATTGATTATCTACTAGTAGACATGTAAGAGTCAAACCGGAGTATGCTGGCAAATATTTAACAACTAGCTTTCTGAAAAAAAAAAAAGTACCCATAACACATCTTTTTGTGTAATCTGCATTATTAACAGTTTCCACATCACTTTCTAAATACTAGAAATCAAGAAAACAAAAACAAGAAATCAAACGTTGATTTGTAGTGCTTGGCAATTTCTGAGATATAAATGCTCAGTCAGAAAATTTAACAACTAACTTTAGCAAAGCAGTTCAAGCTGACTTCAGCATAACTTTGCCAAACACACTTTCACATGAGAGGATTTTATTATTGCAAAACAACTCTGAGTTAACCCTAAGTCTAGAAAACAATTGCATGTAGAACTACAGAAACTCACAAGGAATCAAACACTAACAGGACCTAGAAAGGAATAAAAATGAACATTTTCCCAAAGTACTTCCAGTATAAAGAATGCCTAACCCCTCTTCTAGTAGTTTAACAATGTACATTTAATGATTTGGTCTTTGTATGACTGTAGGACTGTAGAAAGACAAAGTGACTGAAAATCAGTGGCAATGATGACCAAAGGAGTCTTGTTTACTATACTCAAAAATCAACATTAGCTTCCTTCTAAATTTCCTATTTTTGAAAAAGCATGAAGAATAACTGGTGAGGAAATTTGAGGATGTCACTTTCTTACCCAGATTTCATTTCATGCCTTTAGAATGGAGACAGGGAGAATCTCAAAGCTGCTCTCATAGACAAAAGCCTAGTTTTGACCAAATATTAATCAACAGTTACAGCTCCTAGTAATCTGACCAACTTGACTCAGTTTGCAGATTCTTTCAGGTTGTTAACAGGAAAAGATCCCTACATAATAATTACTGCTCTTCTATGAATTTACAGATAGGATACATCTTCCTGGCCATAGACTGTATTGAAAGAGTTCCAAAAGTCATGCAACAGTTTTCTGATTTTTCCTTTGAAGCCTAGAAAGTTGTGGAATAATTTACTGAAGGACAGGGGCCAGAGGCAGCCATACTGTCGTGAAAAGAGCACTGGACTTGGAGTTAGAGGCAGTGGGTTCATATCCTGCCTCTGGAATTTACTACTCATGTAATTTTGTATGAATGAATTAAATTCTTTGGGTGTCAGTTTTCCTATTTTTAAAATGAAGGTGCTTGCACTACATGATCTTACAATTTTTTCCAGTTCTAAAAATAAAACTTGAAAGTAGCTTACAATCAAATTCAGAAAATTGATATTAGAAACATCAATGCTATTAAATTAACTTAGAAAATTCCACAACTAATGGCCAATTCAGCAAACGTTTATTAAGCATTTATTTTGAGTTAGGCACTGTTCTAGGCTCTGGGTCTGCAATGACAAAACAGAAGAATCCCAGCCCCCAAGAACTTGTGTTCTGTAATAAACATGGTGACATGTTGGCTTAACTCTTTTTTTTGTGTATTTCATCATTATTTATTATTTCTTTTATTATTAGTAGAAAAATAAGATTCTCACATAATCTCTGATCAGAGAAAATATATCTCTTAACCAGAGAATGCATCTGCATTAAAAGAAATGAAATCTGAAAGGTAATCTGAAAATTGGATTTAGCTGTTCTTTCAATATTTTATACCAAGTTTGGCTCATGAAAAATGTATTATCCATTGCTAAAGGAATTATATGATTCATTGATTCAGAACACAACATAAAATACATTGTTTTCTTACAACCTCTTAATAGTAAGAGAAAGTAAAAATCAACTAGAATCCTTAAGAAGAAGAAAAATTATTATTTTATATAATTATGGTTTCTAATAGTATGACTTAGAATACATGTGACCACATTATGCTATTCATTGTATGCACTAATTGGTACTTAGTTGTATTACATGGGGGCAATGTGTGACAATGAAAAAAATAAAAAGATTAGACCAGGAATTTGATGGGACCTGGGTTCAAGTTCTACCTCTGGCTTCTTTTAGTTGAATTGGCCATGGTGCAATGATATAACCTTTCTGAGTCTCAGTTTCCTCATTTATAAAATAGATGCTAACCTCATGGAGTAGAGGTGTGTATCAAATGAGATAACATGCAAACTCATTAAAGTACTTCATATTTTATCAACTGCTATTTTTAATTACTCAATAAACAAGAGATTATTGCCTTGGAGGGGAAATTTAATAACCACTTTTATCCTGGAGAGAAGAAAGTGCCTTGACTGAGGCTCGGCAAGACAATAAGTTTGGCTAGGTGATATCTGTGCAAAAGGGGATATTATTAGTCTTGGAAGTAATCGGAGCTCAGATAGAACATTTGTCTTCTCCTTTCTCTCATCTATGAAAATCATGGAGCTGAAAATAGATGTCACTCCTGTTTTAACTCTTCTAGAAATTCTTATTGCTACTGTGCATAAGCTGCATTTTTCTTTGAGGTTTTGGTTGTATGACATTTTAAAGTCATTCTCTTCTGGGTTTGTGTTTTGAACTTCCCTGTCTCTATAGTACCCCTTTTTGGTGGAACTCTTTTTTTTTCTTCTATATTTTAATCCTTTTAATTCCTCCTACTGCTTTCACAGCTCAGTGTGACGGCCTTTCTGTATACCAGTCTCCTGATCTGAGCCCTGAAACTTCTTGAACTAGGTTTGCATCTGTTGGTTCGTGTGTGGCTGAAATTTTCAGAAGATTGTTGCTGCACTCAATCACTGTAAGCTCATTGAGAGACTCTACTGGTCTGGAACTACTGAACTGCCAGCTCCTCCTTTGGTCTGGGCATCCTGCCCTAGTTATTCCAGTGCAGCTTTGACAGTGGGCTAAAGAGTAGAACTAACTGCAGGCTTTGACAGCAGCCTAAAGGGTAGAACTGAATCACTACTTTGCTCCTGGGATGGATCAACTTGTTTGTTTGTTTGTTTGTTTGTTTTTCCTGGAACTTGTTCCTTTTTCAGTGTGCAGCTAGGCCCTGCTCTTGACTGTTTCTTTCTGCCTTGGTTTTCTGACCTGGAATGGGGCAGTGGGGGACAGGGCTTCCAGATCCCTGGGAATCTCTTTCTACCCAGGTGTTTCCTGCCCTGATGCTCTCCCTTGACCTCCTTCCTGCCCCAGAGTACTAGAATGTTACATGCCTACTACACTCTTGACCAGATCTGTCCCCAGTTTCCACAAATCTTTTTGTCTAAGCCTCTTTGGGTAGAGAAACAACTCACCAACTTTTCTTGGTTTTCCTGATCAGAATTCAAAATGGTACATTTTCTAGGTCCTTATGTAGCAGAAAGAGTGGCAAACTATGTTAAAATACTTCTTTCCTCTCTGCTGTCTTGTCTCCATTCCTCCTTCTGCCTCTTTCAACAAACAAGTAAACTACTCATATACCAAAAAGGTAAATTGCTGATGCACCAAGGTGAGGGGGGGATTGTCATTACCAGATCTTCTAAGCTCTCTACTAGTTCCAAGGCTACACTCTTCATTATAATTTGTACATTCTGAAAACAATAGAAATATTATTTGATATCCATACTATATGGCATTTATATACAAATAAAATTAAATAAACATATTTAAAATTACAATTAAGGTTGATATAAAATCTCCTTGGTATTATTGAAAAATAATATGTACATAAATGATAAGTTCAGACTCTTTGACTGTGGGGATTCTTCTCCCCAAATTCCAATGACAGCCTTTCTATAACCCTTTCTAACTTGAAATCTTTTTTTTTTATTAAGTTCTATTTATTTTATTTTTGATTTATGGAGTAAAGCAATCATTTTTATAACATAGTATGATTTTTAAAAAGATGATTGCCAATGAAACTTCAAATCTATTGTTGGCATCTTAAGTAATAATTTACCCTTGGTAGCACATGAAAATGTCAGAGATTGAATTTTAAATCCAGAATTTTCTCACTCCAAGCCCAATATGCTATCTACTATTTACTCCATACCCAACAAGCTATCATACTTCCCACCTGGATGCTCAGTGGAACTTCACCATTGCCTCTAGAAATTCATCTTCCTTTAAGATCAAATCATCTCTGAAACTGACACTTCCTTATACTCCCCTGTTTCTTAGATCACTCCTTACTTCTGATTGGAGACTGAGCATGAAGGGTGGACTTTGTGAGCTCCTCCTAGATCTTGTATTTAAGGGGATGGCCCAGGCCAACAGCCATCAAATCTTACTTGGCTGCGTGAGTTAATCAATCATTCCTCCCATCCCTTTTTCAACTCCTTTTATGTGTTGTCTTCTCTCATCAGATTGTAAGCAACTTGAGGACAAAGACTGTCTTCTGCCTTTTTTTTTTTGTTTTGCCAACATTTAGCATAGTGCCTGACACTTAATCAGTGTTCATTGATTGATTTTGCTTGATTTAGTTAAACAAATAAATATAATGCGAGGGACTAGATCATGTGATTTCATTGAAACAAGATACTCTGAGTTCAGTGGCCTCCCTCTACCAGAACACCTAGGCACTTTCTTTGCAATTTGTAATTTTGCAGAGTTGCCTAAATCAGGGAGAGGTTAAGGGAGTTGTTTAGAGTAACATAGCCAGTGTTTGTCAAAGATGGTGCTTAAACCTAAGTCTTCTTGACTCTGAGACTGGCTCTTTATCCACTTTGTATCTCTATGGTACTGCCTTTCCAAAATTTTATTTTACAAATATTACCAAAGTGCCTCATTTTCCTCAAAAAAAAAAATTGCCTACTCCCAGTGCATTGCTTAAAATCCTAGTCAAGAAAGTATGTTAGATTGTGCAGGCTACACCTATTAGTCAGGCCTAAAGCCTTCACTTGGAGGAATCATTCCTATTCATTTCTAATTAGAGTAATGCATCTGAAAATGTTTTCCTTGCTAACCAACCACAAGGAGCTGAAACTCTCCCTTCTGGGAAAGTGAGCAGATGGTGTCTCTTCATTTACTTATTCCATACTGGCAGGGTGGAAGCAATGATTTCAGAGTTGTTTTCCATTTCTTCTGCCTAGGATTTGGATAGGTGTCTAGTCTGCGGTCAAGACTTCTTCAGCGATTTCATGTCCAGTCCCTTTTGTCTGATGTTACTTTGATCCTGACCCATTAGCATTGATGCTTTGCTTGGATGACTCTCACCACAGATCTATTTTCCTTGGCAGGAGACTTCTTTTCTCCTGGTTGTAAGAATCTGGCCAGGAATGAGGTGGCAAGCTCCTGTCTGAGCAGCAGGAGTTTCCAAGGTTCCTTTCTTTCATTAACTTTCTTGGGATGTAGCCACAGCAGTGAGACTTTGGGAGTTGAGTGCTCAGCCTCCTCCAGCACAAGTCATTTTCTCACATGGACTCACATGGCCCCAGTGGTCCTGTTGCCCCTTCACCCTCTTCTTTTCCCTTTTTAATAGTTTAAAAATATTTTTATTTCTAAAATTCTCTAGAGCTTCCATGGGATGGTTAATCTGTGCCATTCCTTTTTACTTAGGTACTATTTAATGACCAGCCTTTTCTATTAGCTTTAGAGATGCCCTGGGGGTATGCTGGAAAGACCACTAGATCCAGACCCAGGAGGATTAGATCTGAGTTCCAGTGCTGATATTTGTTAAATGTGTGACCCTGGACAAACCAGTGAACTTCTTCTCTGACAAAGCATACCAAGCTTATGGGTTAAATGGCACAAGTATCACTGTACCCATTTTCCCAATAAGGAAACTTAGGGTCAGAGAATAAGCATCTACATGTCACAGTGCATGGAGTTTTTGGCCTAGAATCAGGAAGATTTGTGTTCAGATCTGACCTCAGATACTTACTAACTCTATCACCCTGGGAAAGTCACTGAGCCTCCATCTGCTTTGCAATCCTTAGCTATAAAATTGGGAAAATTTGCCTCCCAAGATAGGTATGAATATCAAATTATATAAAATTTGTAAAGCACCTGGAACATAGTAGATTCTTAATGCTTGTTTCCTTTTTTATAGAAATGGGAGTTGTTATCTTGGCTGGGATTTTTTTAGGATAGGAATATATTCTTTCTTAAATTCGTAACCTGAGGTTCCTAAGTACAAGATGACAATAGAGGCAAATCTATTTTTTTGTTGTCCTCAAGAAATAAAAACCTTGTGGCAAGCTGGATCTTTCCTTTCTCCTTTCTGCTTTAACATCTGAGTCCAGCACTTTTCACTTGATTCCTCAGGCGGGGAAAAGGTGACCTCTATCCTCTGCTTGCTCTGTAGATGTATTAGTGGTATATATGACTGCAATGATAGGGGGTGCTGAAGAGATGTGTTTTAAATCTGAACTCACAAGTTAATGCTTCCATGCTTCAAGAACTACCCAAAGGCAACAGCAAAGAGTAAATTTAGAGATGAACATTTAGATTCCTTTTTCATAGATAGAAAAGGTCAACTAACCCTTTAGTGTTATGTTCTTTCTTTGGGGGTAGTAGGGGATGGATGGTGAGGGCATTAGATACCACCCATTTCTGTTCATTTTAATTGACTGATCCTTTTCACTACCATCAGTCAACATTGACACTGAGTCAAAGATATTGATTAATAATGGTATTTATGTGTGTTTATCACTTAATACTAATCAACTAGGAATGAATAAAGCTAGATAGAAATGGTAGAAATTGCAGAGGCAAATTTAAGATTGATATAAAGAAAAAAAAATCACCATGTAAAAGCTTTTGACTGTGTGGGTCATGATAAGATGCAGCAAGTCCTCAAAGAGATGGGAATACCACATCATCTTACTTGTCTCCTGAGAAAGCTGTGTGAGGGTCAAGAAGCAGCAGTTAGAACTGAATATAGAATGACTAATTGGTTTAAGACTGGTAAAGGAGTACACAAAATTGTATATTGTCATCCTATTTATTTAACTTGTATGCAGAATGCATCATGTGAAATGCCAGGCTTGGTTAATCAAAAGTCAGACTTGAGGTTACTGGGAGAAATATCAATAATCACTGGTATTCAGATGATACATTTCTGAAAGCAGAAATTGAAGAATTAAGAAGCATCTTGATGAGGGTAGAAAAAGAGAATGTAAAAGCTATCTTGAAACTTGGGAACAACAACAAAAAACAACAAAAATCCTAAGACTGGTTCTATCACTTCCTGGCAATTAAAGGGAGAAGTAGAATGAGCATCAGATTTTATATTCTTGAGCTCAAAGTTCATTGCAGATGGCTACCACAGCCCAGATACTTTTTCTTTGGAAAGAAAGCTATAGGGCAGCTAGGTGGTGCAGTGAATAGAGCACTGGCCCTGGAGTCAGGAGGACCTGACTTCAAATCCGGCCTCAGACACTTAACACAAAAACTAGCTGTGTGACCTTGGGCAAGTCACTTAGCCCCAATTGCCCTCCAAAAAGCAAACAAAAAAAAATTTAAAGAAAACTATGGCAAATCTGGGCAGCATACTAAAAAGCAGAGATATCACCTTGCCAACAAAGGTAGAGTCAAAGCTATGTTTTTTCCAGTAGAAATGTATGACTGTGAGAGTTATACGATAAGGAAAGCTGAGTGCTGCATAATTGCTGCTTTTGGATTGTAGTGCTGAAGACTTTTGAGAGTCACTTGGAAGGAAATAAAATCAGTCAATTCTTCGAGAAATTAATTCAGACCAATCATTGGAAGGACAAATACTGAAGCTGAATCTGAAATACTTCAGTCATATAATAAGTTGGGACTCATGAGAAAAGACCCTAAAGATTGAAGGCAAAAGAAAAAGGCAGAGGATGAGGTGGATAGATAGTGCCGTGCAAACAATAAACATAAACTTGGACAGACTTCAGTAGATAGTGGATCCTAGAAGGGCCTGACGTGCTATGGTTCATGGGATCGTGAAGAGTTGGACACCATCGAATGATTGAACAATAACAAATCTAAAAGTGAAGAGGGCTGACCTTGGAAGTAATGACTTCCTTCTCTGTCAAGCTTCATCATCATCATCATCATCATGCAAAAAAAAATGAATAGCAACTTGTCAGGTATATTGTAGAAAGATTTCTCATTTAGATACAGGTTGAACAAAATGGTGTCTGAGACCCCTTCCTATTCTGAGACTGTAATTCTGTGAGATACATTTCATTTCAGCTCACTTGCTTACCCCCAAATACATTCTATCTTAAGTACATTTCCCGTGTGTTATAATTCCTTCATATTATTAATTCTCTGTCCTCCAGTGAGATCCTATTCTATTGTGCACTCATTTTTACTTGATAATTTAAGGTTCGACAATCAAACACATTATCCCTAAACTGAAAATCGTATTTTTATTCCTCATTTTTTCAAGAAGGTAACCCTGGGGTACTAAAGACTATGGCAACAGAGAGTTATCTCTACCAGGTATGACAGAGATAGAAAAGCTTTGAGTACACGTTCAACAATGGGCTATTTCTGAAGACAAGATAAGGTTAGAGTTAATGACCAGAGAGCTGGACAGAAGATGAAAAAGTCTATGGTCCACAGCTATCAAATCATTTAGGAAGCTGGGAAAAGATGCTGCTCTGTGTCACTGGAGTATCTACATCAGAGGAATCACAGATCTTTTGAAGCATTTAAGATGCTGAAGTGTCTTAGGCTAATCAGAAAACATGGGACACAGTCCTGAAGTCATCAGAACATAGGATGTTGGAAATAGAATCAACTGTTTCTCCCATCAATTCTTATTTCTGTATGATGCCCACTAATGTTCAGTGTACTATTAGTACTGAATAGTTATTTTCCAACATTCTTTTGTTGTGGTATATAGACAATACAAGGGAATTACCATACTAGCAAGTATCTCCTCAAAAGGTCCCATTGTGTGTTTTATTTGGCATTCTCATTTGTTTGTCTTATAGTTGTACAGATATGGCTTTGTTTTGATTCTATAGCTAAAAAAATCCCATAATGCTTGTAATCACAGATCCCCATACCCCCGTTTTATTTCATACAGTACCAGTCATATGCTTTTAGTTGTCTCAGGAAAATTAGAATGTACCTTCCTGAAAGTAATACCTTTTATCCTTTGATATTCGATAATAAAAGCAAAATGACAACCAAATCAAGACAATTCAGTTATTCTTACACACTGTAGGGATTTCATACAAATCCAGGAAATGAATGGAGGAGGAGAGCAGATTACAGAAATAAGGAAATAAGGAAAATAGAAAGTTTCAAACTGTTTTTTTATCTCTCTGTAAATGATGTAGCTACTACTTTTATGAGAATTTGGGTTCAAATTGCATCCAATCTTTTTTTTTTTTTTACCTGAACATATTATGACCAGTACAAAGATAGAAGAAAAGAAATATATAAAGATAATTCTTCCAAGATTGCAAGACAAAAATTCCAAGAATATGAAATAAATACTGCTACAAAATAGCAATTATGTAATTAATCCAATATATCTTTCAGGAATTAAACTCAGCTACATATGTTAATGGATTTAAAGCAATAAAATTCATTTATGAAGCCGATGTGTGGAGAAAAAAAGTTATACTCTGGGATGCTAGAAGAAATGTGGGTTTTATTCCTGCTTTTGACAAGTATGTCATCTTAAATATGCCATATATCTTTTTCACCTTTATTTTATTTATTTATATAGATTTGCAAATAAGTCTCACTTTTTCAGAAGTCTCTGTAACGAAATAATCAGTTAGAAAACTAATAATACAATGACTTCTTCTGAAAGTGTAGGCATTATTTCACATATATAGATCCCCTACATCTATTTTTAATTAATACAAATCTGTTTTCTTCCTCCCACTCCCCACTACTTCTGGGACAAAAAGAAAGAGAAACAAATTTCTTGCAATAAATATACATTGTGAAGAACAAAAATAAATACCTCAGTGGATGTATGCAAATCTATTTATTACTTTGAAACATAAATGTGTCACCTCTGTATAATGAATAGCATGTTTCATCACTGGTCCTCATTATAGATTTCAAAATTGTTTGTTTTTAATAGGATAATTGTTAGTGTTTAAATCATTTTCCTTATTCTGCTTATTTCAATTTTTGTCATTTTATAAAAATCCTAAAAAATGTCCATTTCTAAAATATTGATGTTATTATATAAATTCTTCTTTTGGTTCTGTTAATATCATTTTGCCTTATTTCATATGTCTTTTTGAAATCATCTGTTTCCTCATTTATTATCACAAAATACTACTGCATCCTATTTATAAACCAGAACTTATTTAGCCATTGCTAAATTGTTGAACATGCCTTTAGTTTCCACTCTTTTGCCATCACAAAAAAGAGCTTCCATAAATATATTTTTTGTACATAAAGAATCTTTTCCTATCTCTTTGTTCTCTTGAGTATTTCTTCATCTGGAATGCAATCTTAGCCTACATTGAAAGAGGCTGTCACAAAATAAATATCTAGAATTAAGAAAGTGATAATTCCACATTGTGTTTTGCTCTGGTCAGAACAGACCTTAGAGAAATATGTCAATTTCAGGTATCATAATTTATGTAGAGCATTGATAAATTTAGTAGCATCAAGCAGAAGTCAACCAAAACGGAGTGGGATTTCACATTCTTACCCTAAGATGATCTTTTGAATGAGCTGAAGATGTTTAACCTGGAAAAGAGAAGAGAAGGTGAGATGTTAAATCAGACAACCAGCATTTATTAAGTATTAGTGTGTTAGGTTTTGTTCAGTTGCTTTTTCAGTCATGTCTGACTCTTCATGACCCCATTTGGGATTTTCTTGGCAATGATTCTGGAGTGGTTTGCCATGTCCTCCAGCCTATTTGATAAATAAACTGAAGTAAACAGGGTTAAGTGCCTTACCCAGAGTCACATAGTTAGTAACAGTCTGAGGCCAGATTTGAGCTAAGGGAGATGAGTCTTTGTAATGGTAGGGGAATTTGAAGATCTTCCCTCTCCCTTAATGGGCCTCACTTGGAGCCCAACCAGAGAAGCTTGCTTAGGGGAGGCTCATTTTTCAGGAAGGCCCACCCCTTTTACTACTTTGTAATTAGGCAGTGGGTCATGAAGATTGTGATGTCCTCTGACCCTGAAGAAGAGTGTATGTATACTCTTGAGGTGAGGATTTGCTTTGGGCTCACTTATGGGAAGATCAGTGTGATTTGGTCAGATGAGACTCTGGGTAGCCATCGAACTCCCTGGCTTTGAAAACCCAGATGTTGGTGCTTCTCCCTCTGGTAACTAAGTATGTATGTAATGGTCAGACAGAAGCCCTTTCTGTTGATCTGTTGAATTGTGTTCTTTTCTTTTTTTTTTTTTTTTGGAGGGGGGAAGGTAGGGTAATTGTGGTTAAGTGACTTGCCCAAGGTCACATGGCTAGTTTTTGTGTTAAGTGTCTGAGGCCAGATTTGGACTCAAGTCCTCCTGACTCCATGGCTGGTGCTCTATTCACTGCACCACCTAGCCACCCCTAAATTGTGTTATTTTCTCTGTATTTTTTGTCTGCCTGTAATTTCTGTTTGTATTTTCTGCAGTTCAGGGTGCTGACTTTCCCCCCTGAACTAAGTGAATGATATATATGTTTGATTAAAGTAAGATTTTTAACCCTTTTTTGAGTTGCTTTCCTTTAGAGAAGCAGATCAAAGAACTTCTGCTAGCAGGATGCTAGCACAGGTTCTTTGATCTACTTGACCCCGGACCCAGCATTCTGTCCACTCTATCCACCTTGTTCTCTCATCTTTAAAATGCTATTATAATTTATCGTCATTCATTTGTTTAGTCATGTCCAACTCTGCATGATCCCATGGACTATACATAGCGCACTAGGCTCTCTATTCTCCCCTGTCTGCTGAAGTCTGTCCAAGCTCATGTCTATTACTTCCATGGCACTATCTATCCATATCATCTTCTGCCATGCCCCATTCTCCTTTTGACTTCAACCTCTCCCATCATCAGAGTCTTTTCCAATAAGTTCTGTCTTTTCTTTATGTGGCCAAAGCATTGAAGTTTCAGCTTCTTTATGTGTCCTTCCAATGAATAATAAATTAATTTCTTGAAGTATTGACTGATTTGATCTTTTTACTGTCCAATGAACTCTCCAAAGTCTTTTCAAGCATCACAATTAAAAAGCATAGATTCTGAAGTGCTCAGCTTTCCTTATAGGCCAAGCTTCACAGCTGTGACAAATTTAGAACATCCCAAGTCATCCTACAGTTTTAAAACAATAAGGCTTAAAATTGCAGAATGACTGTGTGGTAGTCTTTATTGGGCTTTACAGAACACACACATACACACACACACACATACTCACTGTATTCCATATTTCAGTAATTTATCCTGTTGTCCGTGGTATTATTTACATTATTTAGGGATCAAGAAGAAGGCATGGTGGGAAAGAAACAATAGCTTGTCATTTACCCTTGCTATAACTGTGTACATAATATGGTCACAGCAATATTTTGGACTCTGTGTGTATTTGTGTGTGTGTGTGTGTGTGTGTGTTTTCACAAAACATCTGAGTGTGAAAGGGAGAAGAGGTATAAAGTAGGGCCAAGTGAGAGGGGAAGGTTGCTATACAATGCTGTATGAGCAGTTAGCATCTATCAATTCAGTTATTTTGGCATTACATTGCCTGGTCTTCATTGTGAATAATATCCCATTGATGTTATGCGGTTATAGCCAATTATGTTATTTATGTTTAATTAAATAATCTGAGTGGCTAAGTGGCTATACAGCTCAAATCTGAAAAAACAACATACCTGATTATCCAAACTTTCTTCCATGACTTCAGGGGAGGGAAGATGCATTGCCTTCTAAGGCAGACACTTGAAGTATTCAGTTAAATAATTAATCAAACATTTCATAAGTGTTTACTATGTGTAGGACACTCTATAATCATTGTGGGCAGCTAGGTGGCCCAGTAGATACAGTTCTGCACCTGAAGGCAGGGAGACCTTATTTGAAATCCAATCTTGAACATTTACTTGCAGTATGACCCTGGGCAAGCTTCAGTCTACGGGGCCCTGGGCAATTCACTTAATCTCCACTTGTCTCCATTTTCTCATCTGTAAAATGGGGGTAGAAATGATGCCTACTTCCCAACATAGTTATAGTTGTAAAGATAAAAAGAGTTAATATTTGTAAAGTGTTTTACTAACTTTAAAATCTATATAAATGTTATTATTATTATTTATTATTTATACTATTTTCTTGACTTATATAGATGTAAAATAAACAAACAAAACAAACTTCTGGTAGTTTTCTGACACTCTTATCTAATCACACTTCTTTCACCTAGTATTAATGAAACTATTTTTTTTAAACCAAAGGAAAGCAAATCTGATTGAACTGAAAATTAACCTTTCCTTAGAATATGACCTAGATCTGTGATTTTTTTTTTTTGGTATAAGGAACTCCTAGTTGAGGTAACTCCTAGATGCCAGTTTTTACCTTCTCTACAAGTCAGAGTTTTAGAGACCATTAAAAAAATTAAATGACTTGTCCAAGGCCACATAGCCACTATAGAACAGAAACAGGTTTTGAACTCAGGTCTTTCTTATTTTGAGAACCAGCACTGCTAAACTATGTTCCTTTTCTTCAACCGTACCAGTACAGTATATGTGAATACAATGCCAAGTGCCCAGTTCCTAAGTCTATTATGTTAGAAGCTTCTCTAATCACCTTCATTGTACAGCAATTTTTAGCCTCACTGCACATTTCCCAGCCTGTGAAGTTCAAGGGTATAAGAAGAATGGATTGAAGATCAGGTTCATTATAGTGGTGCTTTAAGGAGAATTATCTGGGGATTCAAAAATCTAAGCACTTGAACAAATCTTCAAATGACCATGAACCTTTCTTCTTAAAATATCTTAAAACCAAACATCAACAATATGACTGTAGTTCACTTATTCAGAAAAATACATGAAATTCTCTTTTAGGTGCCTTTGGGTGTATGGAGAAATGTGTTGAGGGAAGTTCCTACATAGAAAAGTAGTTACATGCTCTTTCACAAAGGAAAGACTCAAGAATTAAAATGAGAAGAGACAAATATATTCTCAAGATTTTGGTACATTGCGGCCATGTTGTGACTGTGCAGTAACCTCACCCAGGTAAAAATGTGTCTTGAATGGTGGAATAGAAATAAGGGTGAATATTTTGAAAGGAAAGGGAATTGGGGGGCGGGGTATGAAGAACCATGTACAGATTTTAGAGTCGCTCAGTTTTATAGAATCAGCAAAATGCAGTTTAAAAATTGATCTTGGTAATCATGACTTACAACTGCTAGGGATAGTAAAGTAAGTCAAAATGCATAAAGGAAAAGAAACAAATATTCCTTTGGCATAGACTTTGTATTAGGCATTTTGACTGTTATTTAGAAAAAATATAATTCAACTTTTTTTTTTTAAAAAAAGAGAAGCTATTTTTCACATGGAAAAGAAAGATTTCATTCAAATGTGTCCATAATATCCAATGAATTTCTGCCTTGGAAACAGGCAGTGTGTGGGTCTTAACCAATTTATTTTAAATTTTGGGATGATATGCTTCTTAGAGAAATTCACACTTAACAGAGAGCAAAAGATATTCAACACTTCAGGGAATAAAAGAAAGCTTCCTGCATCAGTGTCTAAGTGTGCAAAATAGATTGACTGTGGCAAAGAGTTGCATAGGCAGTGTAAATAGGGCAGACATTGAGAACGGGGACTTATTTCTACTTCATAGGGCAGGACTGGTTGTCTATAAGCTCTCAGATAAACAGAGAGATGAAGGCAATCACAGTAAATACATTTGCACACAGCCAATTATGCAAGGTCTAATGGCCTTAATATTTTCATTGACCTCAGATATCTACAAAATTAACTTCTTTCCATGAGGTCAGCAATTCAGCTGCACTCAGCTGTCAGCCCCCTGCCTTAGCACCATACTCTTTCTATACCGGAACCAAAGATGTGCATTTATAACTTTATAAATTTGTTCCCAAAAGGCTTAGGATCATATAACCTCTGGCTTTTCTAGCTAGAAGAAGACTCAGTGGGGAAGAAGCCCTGGTCTCAGACTCCAGAAATCATGTAGTCCAACCACATCATTTTACACATGCAGAAATTGAAGCCCCAGGAAGTTAAATGTGATTAGTCCATGGTTCAATGGCTATTCAGTCAGATAGAGATATGGACACAATCTGTGATTTCATGAGTAGATGGAACCTGTATATGAGACAACTTCTTTCTATCAGGTAGTCAACAAACATTTATTACATGCCCACTACGTGCAGACACTCAACTAGGTGCTAGACTGTACCAGTGTGTGTGGTAACTTTCTTTTAGAGAAATGCCTGGAGTTCTGAGAACAGTTAAGTGACTTGCCTAGGGTCATACAGCTGATGTGTGTTAGATGCAAAATTTGGACACATGGATCTTGGTTTCAAGTCTAGCTCTCCATCTATCCCTCTATCCTGTCTCTCTAATCAGAATTATTCTTTATTTTTTTTCATGTGTCTCTTCTCTTAAGTAGATCCCTATCTTTACCAGGAATAAAATAACATTTTCTCCAATTCTCTCTGAAGAGAGTCATTTCAGTTTCTAGGCTTGTTTGTTGCATTCATCCCAAATGTCTTATATACTACTCTTCACAGTTTCAGAACTCAGGCTATTTCAGGGATACAAAAATATTTGAATTTCTTTTGAATGATAAATATCACAATGCAATTCAATTTGAGAAACATGTATTAAGGGCCCAATTTGTGTACAAATACCAGACCAGGTGGTGGGACTACAAAGATGACAGAATGCTATTTCAGGGTTAAGATTGTCTCTGTGAAGGTTATATGAAGGAAGAAGTTAAAACTGTTTCCTGCTTAGCAGAAGAGCTGTACTGAGTCTTCACACCTGCTAAAAGGAATTTATTGGAACAAGCAGAATTGAAGGGATCGGCCCTTTTTATTAAAAGGAACATAATGCTACTTGTCACCACCTGTTGCCATACTGTCTAATCCATCTTTGGGTACTGGATCTATGCCAGATGTTTAGCCCCATTAGATCTCCTATGGATCCTGAGTTCTCTAAGAGGTCACCATATTGAGAATACTGCTTTTTGCTTCCTTTAGCAATTATGCAGGAAAAAAAATTATTTTAGACAGTGGTGGTCATTTTATATTCAGGCACAGACATAGACTAGATAATTCTCAAGTCTGTGTTTTCAGAGTTGGGTAGGCAATTCTCAGAATGGTCCTGAGGGCAGCCAATGACAAATAGAATTTCTGACTGCAGCAATCAAAGCAATGGGAACTCATTGATGTAAACAGACTGTATTAAACTGAACTTAGGGGTTCCCCATGGGCCCTTTTGAAGTATCTTATTATGATCATCCCTTTTGGTGAATTGCCTACCATCTGTATGCAAGGGTAGCTTTGTGCAATTTTAAGTTAATTGCTCCATTATCCATAAGCATAAGATAAATAATACTGCTGATTTTGTCTATTACTTGACAGTGAATACACAATTCAGCACATAAACTATTTTCGCAAAGTAATCTATTGCATGACTAGGCACAGGATTAGAGAGCCAGTGTATTTTCTGGAGGATTTAGACTAGGCAAGCAACAAGTTGGGACTAATTAACCTTGAATTAGATTCTTCCTTTTGTGTGCGAGCATATATGATAGGTATGGGCAGTTCAGGTCACATCAGAAAGTCAAGATTCCTTATATTATCAGGGTTCCCATGGTCACACTTCTGTCCCTGAAGAAGAAACTTTTAGAGTTTAATTCTAGGTTGACACCGTAAATGCACACATCTCATTTCCAATTTTCTAGAGAATCAATTCTCTTGTTTCTGACCACCATGGCAGACCATAATCCTTGTCTATGACCTTTCTGATGCCTATGCAGAGCATCACATTGTTCTAGAGCTTCAGCATGGGAAGATAGGAGAGTGTTATGCTTTCCTTAGGTATTCAAACAAACCTTAAAGAGAGCCAACTCTTCATCATGACACTCGATCTAGCTTCCTCTGCAGGCCACTTACCATCTAATCACAGAATTTTCAGAGTTGAAAGGGACCTATATGGCCACCTGGTCTAAACCATGTCAGAACAAGAATAGAATCTCCTGCTACCAGAAAATTTATGAATGGCTAAATCAAGCTTTTGCTTGAAGACTTCCAATGAGAGAGTACTCCGAGGGAGTTGATTCTGTTTTTACATGACTACAATTTATAGAAAGACTAGATTCAATTAGATTTTGTATGGTTGCAATGAGTAGGGAAAGACAAACAAATAAACAGAAAAAAATTATCAAACCTTTTTTTCTTTCAACTTTAACTCTTTGTTCCTACCTTTTACCTTGTCATGTAGCCTGACACTGCACCTTAAGACCGCTGGGCCTTTCTAGCCTCTCTGCACCTGAAACCTTCTATGTCTGTTACCAGCTCCTGAGCTTCTGGAGGGCAGGTCTGTCTTGATTTTCAATTTGTAGCCCTTGGCATTTAGC
>CM053591.1:163794357-163821636 GCA_028646515.1 Pseudochirops corinnae | reverse complement strand
GCCACCAGGGGGGGGGGGGGGAAAGGAGGGGAGAAAATCTGAAACTCAAGTGATTGTGGAACTGAATCTTGTAAATTAAAAGTAAATGAGTAAATAAATAAATAAATAAATAAACAAACAAATAAATAAATAAATAGAAATTATATTCTAAAATCACTTAGAGGCAAAAGTGTACTGGTAAATGCTGAATGATCTGCTCTCTGGGAGAAAATGTATTCACAACAAATTCTTATATTTAATCTTCATTATTTATTGTTTCCCCCCAGTTTCTTAAATCTGGGCACTAAACAAGAGTAAATCAAGCTTTGCTTTGCCAATTTCCAAGGTATAAAGGTTCACACTGAAAATTTAACACTTAGTTCTGGCTGTTTAAGCTGGCCCCAGGAAATTCCTGCTTAGAGGCCTCACCATTTGCTAACCTGCTCTTCTCCTTATGTTTCAGGACAGTGGGCAATGGGCTTATTGCATGGCAGTTAATTAGTAGAATTGTTCTGTGAAAAAGTGCACTGCATTACATGCCATAAGAGATGTGTTTCTTTTCCTTTATATGACACTAACTGGCTGTGTGACCTTTGTCCTGTTGCTTAACCACTCTGGGCTTCAGTTTTCATGCCTGTAAAATGAGCAAGGTTAAAGCAAATGATTTTGAAGGTCCAAGTTTAACATTCTACAATTCTAGGTGCAGACAGCACTGTATCTTTGAGCCTGGCCCTTGGGATAATTACAACATTAATATGCTATTTTGTTTTGGTTTTCCTCTGAGGTAGTGACTTTGTTACTCTTGCTATGCTGAGTGGTAATTTGTATCATCTGTTGTTTACTGGCTTCATACACATGTTACCCATTTAAATATATACGTGTGTAGGTAGGGCCATTGGCTATTAGGCTTTACGAGATGAAAGGGACTTCCCTGGTCTTCTGGGGCAGTTCCATCACCTTATATTAGAGGGAACTAAAACCCAGGTCACACTGGTGTGAAGGTGCAGATGTAGGATTCAAACCCAGACCCTCTGATTTGGAATGCAGTGCTTTTTACATTAAAATAGACACCTACACATACACTTGGTACTGCATTAAGCATGGGGCCGGAAATGGAATACCATGCTAAGTGCCTTTTACAAATATTAGCACATTCGATCTTCACAACAACCCCGTGAAGTAGGCACTATCAGCAGCCACATTTTACATTTGGGAAAACTGAAGCAAACAGAGGTCAAGTGACTCACCTAGGGTCACACAGTTAGGACGTAGCTGAGACTAGATTTGAACTCAGCCTTCTGTGCATTGCACCATTTAATTGCTTTAGACATTTTAAATTTATGGTGAACAGCAACAACAAAATCTCATTCCATTTTACCTGCTGTCAGAATAGCTTGATATTAATTTTGCTTACTTTTTTATCAATGGTACAATTGGTGTCAGCTCATATTGATATTAAAGTGATAACACAGAATATTAGCGCTTATGCTGTACAACAACAACGCTCAACATTTTACTCTTCACTCCCAGCACATAAGGTCCGTATATAGAGCAAAGAGTCTATTGTAAGTTTTTTAAAAAGAGCAGTGGCATTCAATTTTCTCCTGATGCTTTTGTGTGAATTTCATTCAAATTGAAAAAGCAAACTTATTTCCCCCCTTTTTTCTCTATCTGGAGAATACCTTCTGCTAAGAGAAAAAAAAAAGTGTTGACTCAGAAGGACCATCATGAAGAAATAAAGTGCATCTTTCTCCCAGACATGATCCCCTGTATGCATGTGTAGTAATAGGCCTTAAAGAGTAAGAGAGAAGAGAATGAATCAAAAGGAAGCAGGAATAATGAAATTCATAGCACCTGTTCTTTCCTGGGATGACAGCCCCAGTTCAGCAGCCTGAGCAATCATCTTGGAGTTGCAGCTGATGCACTAGGTTGTTAAAACCTTGACATGGAATCCTGCCACTTCTTAATCTCACTCACTTGCTTCCATTTTGTCATTTGCAACAACCACAAGAGGAATCTTAGGTTGCAGAGGTAATAGATTTGATCCCAGCATTTCTGTTGAATCATTGGCTAAATAATAATAATAATAATAACAAATATTTTAAAAGAGGAATTGCTAAGACTCTCTCTCACTAAGCTTAAACTTTTGTAAATGTTTTCTCCTTTTTTCATGCAAAAATACGTGACGTTGTTTATGTATTTGTTTTCCCTTTGACAAAATAATCTAGAAAATTCTATTCTCTTATTTAAGGACAAAATAACTTTAAAAAAACAAATGTAATTAATTACATAGTTGTTTGATCTCTCTCTTTGTACACACATATACACATACATACATACATGTGTGTAGATATAGACATATACACACATGTATATAATGTATATGTATGTGTGTATGTATGTGTGCATATGTGTATGTGTGTCCACACACATACATTTTTTTTTTTCAAAACACCGGCTTCCTTCCTGGCTTCCCTTTTTCTTCCACTCTCACCACCATCTATCCTAATAGTCCATTTAGACTCAAAAACACCATGACATCACTTAGGCTTTTCTCTCCCTCACATACACATTTAGTCAATCCTGCCAAATGTGATTCCTTAATTTCTCTCCTTAGCTACCTCCAAATTTTCATGCCAACTACCACTCCCTCCATTTAGTTCCTTGTTACTTCTTTACCTTCACTAATTCAGTAGCCTCCTAACTGGTCTCTTTGCTTCTCTATTTCTTTTCTAATCCATTCTCCATGTCATTTTCACAGCAATTTGCATAAAACACAGTTCTAACCATTCAATGCCCCTTATCAAAAACATCTCACAGTTTTCTTTGCAGTTCTTACTTATCAAAGGCCAAACTCCTTAGATTGGAGTCCAAGGCCTCTTCTTTAAGTCCAATGATTTTGCACCTTCCTTCCCTTCCAGTCTTATTTTCTATAGCTTTCCCTCACAAAGTGACAACCATGTGTTTTCCTGGGAAACTATTCCTTCAAATGTTCTCAACATTTTCCATTTCTTTGATTTTCTGTTTTTTCATTGTTTTCTCCACCTAGAATGTCCTTTCTCTTGCCTTCTTCTGCTGAACCTGGCACCTCAGTCTGTGTTAAAAAACTAATGATTTTTAAAGTTTTTATTACAATGCTGTGTCTTCCATAAATCATCCCCTGATCTGTTCTATCAGAAGGATGCATATCCTGTCTCTGAATTTACAGATCATGGTGTGGCTCTGATTTTCCTTTCATATTCTGCCTTGTCCTTATCATGCAAGTGTTGTTGGCTATCACTTTAGAGGGTGGAATTGACTGGTAAGTATTGAATCCTTTCTGTGTCCTCCACCTTGCTGCTTTGAGGGCGGTTCTGAATCCTTGAAAGCCTTTGCTGATCTCCTACAAGGGGTAGGGAATGGTTTAGGGTTTGACCTTTTTTTTTTTCTTTTTTCTTCCTTTACCTACTACTTCTCCCTACCTACATTTTCTCTGGAGATTTAGTCTTCCATACCCTTATGCAAGCATCAATTCTCTGCTTATCCTAGGGAACAACATGATGCCTTACTCATATGAGTAAACAAAGAGATAGGGGATGGATGGCGTATGAGGAATAGTCAGTAGGTCTATATAATTGACTCATAATATATATGGAGGGGAGTGTTTAATATAAGTATATGTATATATGCATAATATAAGTATAAGAAGATTGGGGCAATAGAAAGGTACCAGGTTGTGAAAAACTTTAAATGTAAAACAGAGGACTTTATATTTGATCCCACAGATCAATTAATCAATAAACATTTATTAAGCACCTATGGGCCATATTGATATATCTCAATCACTGAATTATATGTGTGTGTACATAATTTTATATATACAGTCACATACTAAAAATCTCATGATTCTATTTAGTTATAAAATACTGATATTTGTAAATTATATGCACTTTCCCTTACAAACATCATTGTATTTATCATCCATATTTGTTAGACAACAAGGTGGCACAGTGGATACAGCACTAAGCCTTGAGTCAGGAAGACCCGAGTTCAAATCTCACCTCAGGTACTTCCTAGCACCTTGGGTAAATCAATTAACCTCTATGTGTCTGTTTCCTCAATTATAATGAAGATGATAATAGCTCTTACCTTGCAAGATTGTTGTGAGAATCAGATGAGAAAATATTTGTAAAGTGTTTAGTGTATTTCTTGACTTACAGAAGGGACTATATAAATGTATTTTGACTTCTCTTCCCCACATTCAACTACTGATCAATGTATGAGAATTATATAAATTTGTATCTATTCATATATGCATGCACACATACTTGTGTATGGCTGGATGTACATGTGTATGTATTTATACCCATAAACTTCATATAAGTATCTAATCCCATAAACATTTATTAAGGCCCTAATAAATTTGAGGTACGATGCTAAGCACTGGGAATAGAATTAATAAAAGAAATAAAAATCCTTGCCCTCAAGGAGTTTATATTCCAAAGGGGAAGACAACATACAGAAGAAGGCAGGAAAATTGGGGAGCCAGGGAGCATCTTGGAGCTGATCTCATATTGCTTTAGTTCATAAAACTTTTCCCATATTTTCTTCATGAATGTAATTTCTTATGTGTCACTACAATCATGTACTATGGCCAATTCTTTATTAGGAGGATAGAATCTTCCATGGAGTTGAAACTGTTGTGCAGAAAAATGCTAGGCGAGATGCAGTTATAAATTTAATGTGGATTTATTGAAGTGAGTGACTGCTCAGAGTGTAGATTCAAATCAAACAGAGCTGGGGCAGAACCAGAGTATTTAAAGGCAAAACCCTCAAAGCAATGGTCTGATTTATAGGAAAGCAGGAACTTACAGAAGGAGAGGAACACTAGTTTCTGCCCTGTATAAAGGAAGACATTGGGAGGAGTTTGGTACTCTGCCCTTCAGCCATCCAGTTAGAGTAGTGGTTCTCAACCTTCCTAAAGCCTCGACCCTTTAATACAGTTCCTCGTGTTGTGGTGACCCTCAACCATAAAATTATTTTTGTTGCTACTTCATAACTGTCATTTTGTTACTGAATCATAATGTAAATATGTGATATGCAGGATGTCTTTTCGTTGTTACAAACTGAACATAACCCACAGGTTGAGGACTGCTGAGTTAGAGGGTTGAGGAGATGAGGCAGGTGGAGTCAATGAAGGCTTGAGTTAGCAACATGGTAGTGAGTTTAGAATTGATGAGCTTATCTTGGGAGGGGCATGTTCTTCCATGGAGATTAAAACAAGCAGGGCAGCAGATACAAAGGAGTGTGCACGCACGTGTGTGCGTGTTTGTGTGTGTGTGTGTACACAATCTACATACATATGCAAACACACACGTACATACATATAAACACACTAATGGACACATATAAATATGCATACACACATATACTTATACATATAAATACATCAGAGCAGAAATAGGTTGTTTTTCAAGATTACTTCCCTGCTTGGTGAAGACTTTTATTCCATTATAGCACATCATGAAAGAAGATGAGGTGCTGATAGCCTGTCCTCTGCAAACAACTCCCCAAAATGACTAATGACAAAATGACATCAGGATGTACTGCTAACAGTTCTTTGGAAAATTAATGTGTTTTTTTTTTTCCCTTTACATTTTTGCATCCTGTGATTATCTTTTCTAATCTCCATTACTATAGCATGATCACTGGGAAACACTTTCGAGGAGAGTAAAACAAATGAGAGGTTTAATAATATTTTGTTAAAGGCAGCCTCGGCTAAAATGTTGTATTTTGTTTGTTTGGGTATTTTTTTTAAAGGAGGTCAAATTATAGGATTTCTATTTTTAAATGAATTTAAATAAATTAACAATTGACTAAGTGCTCATTAATCATGGTATTTACAACTAATGTCCCACTGTTACAAGTGATACTGACTCAGTTTCTTCTTTCCCCTTCTCATTTGCAGTAAGAATGAGATGTGGTTTGGCCTCTGGCAAGGGAATGGGATGGGCTCCATTGGCCTTCTAGGTAGAAGAGACAACATTAAAGAAAAGGAACAAAAAAAGATGTTTGAGGACTCTGATATCCATGAACTGTGGCAGGCCTCACTGTGCCTCTTCCCAGGCTGCCCCCATTTGAACCAACTTCCTGAGAGCTGCTGGAAGCACTCACTGAAGGACACATATAACCCTGAGAATTCTGGAACTGAAATTCGAAGTACTCAAAACCAAAGTAAAAACAGCATTCTTGAAGTTTTCCATAGTGGCTTTAGAATTGGAAGAGCAAAGAGGGTAAAACTAAGGGTTATCTGTGAGAAGAGTGGGGGGTGGGAGAGGGTCCTCTATAGAGAAAGGTCTAGGGGAGAGCATAGAAGAAAAGAGACAGCTAGAAGGAAAATCTGTAAAAGATCTTTCTGAGAAAGGTCATTCCAATTGATGTCGGTTTTTCTGTTCTGAATTCCTTTTTATGTGCTTAGCTGTTAAATGTTAAATCTTTCCATTTTAAAATGGACTTCAGTTTCACCATGGAATCAGGCCACTAACCCCTGTAAATGATGGCAGGGCTCTACATATGTATTTCATTTTGTGTTATATGCTCTTGGTTCATGCTCTCTATTTTTCTTACTTGCTACCCCGATATAAGGGCAGTTATCTGACTGAAATGTCATTGTGTGAGTGTGTATTGATATCCCCTTGTCTTTTTGCCTCAGGGACAATCTTTCCTGATGGATGTACCAGATGTCAGAGTGTACACCTGTTCTTTACTGTAAAATGTATATATTAACCAACAAAAATTAAGTTTTAAAAAAATACAATTTTATATTGAAAATCATATGCAAATAGATATAAGGCAGCAGTGAAACAAGAATTTTCTCATTTGTTTGAAAAAGTGCATGATTTATAAAAAGGAATGCAAATCTGAAACTAAAGGGTAGGGTCTAAATTAGGTATCTGGTCTTTAGTAACTAAATAAGGGTTAAATTAAATTAAGAGTAGTTTCAGTGAATTGTTTCCTGATTCCCACACACAAGTCATTTTTCACCCTGCCTTGTCATTAATTGAACAAGGCAAGGTTTTAAGGAGGAGAGCAAGAGAAAATACTGAGAATGTTAATGAGAGCTGTCAATCCATGACTGAAAAAGCAATCATGTAGCTTTATAAGGTTGTTTAATAGGTTATTTAGAGTGTTATTTTGTTTTATGGTGGAATATCTATATTATATACCTCTGCTAGATTATAAATTACTTAAAAGCAGGACTTATTATGTCTAAACCTTTTATCTCCTTTAGTACATAACACTGATCATGGTAGGAGTTAATTAGAAGATTTTTAAAGAATATATGAATGTATTTATTAAGTAGGATTAACAGCTGGGTATGTTGAAAGAACACAAAATTAAAATCATATAATCTTAGATTTATAAGAGACGTTGGAGACCTTGTTGTCCATCTCCTTACTCAATGCATAAATCCCCTTAAAAAAATCCTCAATTAAACAAAATCTAGCCTTTGCCTGAATGCCTTCATTGATAGAATGATTATCATTTATGTTACAATTTCTTCCATTATTGAATAGCTCTAACTGTGAAAATGGTTTTACATGCACAGAGCTAAAATTTAACACAGTAAACCCATGAGATTGTGTGGTTAAAAAAAAAAGAAACAGGGAACCAATATACTGAGAGAAATGATTATTAATAACCAATTACTAATGGGGAGATGGGGTGGGAATCCAGGTTTTTATTTTTTTCTTTCCTATTTCCTAATTTAAAAGCTGGGTGAAGGCGTTCTCTGAAGGACAAGGCTGGTGGTGGGAGTGGGTTAACATTCTCTTCAGTCTTGGGTAGAATCCCACCCAAATGTAAAAGCTTATTTCTGATTAAAGAGTAAAGAGAATCTAATCCAGGTGAATTCTGGCCCATTGTTCAACTCCATAAGTCATCTTGAAGGAGGTGGATCCCTTTGTTACTTGGCTTAGATTGTCTAGATAGAAGTAGGTGTGGAGATGAATCTCTTTTTCCAAGTGTGACTTGATCAGAGTCACTTTCCCCAGTCCCCCATTAAAGTAAGTCCACCTCTTATTATAAAATGCATTGTCTCATTCATTGCTAACCAATAAAATTTGATTTCCACCTATAGGGAACACCTCCTCTTCCGAGGGTATTTAAAGATTGGATGTTCGCCCCGGTGGGTGTCTTTGTTCTCAGAAAGAAACCACTGACCTCAATTTATTGATAATTTGCTAGCCATGATTACTAAATTGCTTATAAATTGCACAGAAACTATTGTCTCTTGGACTTTTCATTAGTCACAATACTATAACTTCTATGCATTGGCCTTGTTTTTGTCTCCTGGATCCACACTTGTGCTTCTTTGTCATTCTCCAAATATTTGAGTGCATCCGTAATAATATCCCTAAGAATTTTCTTCCTCTGACTAAAGGTCCTCAATTCTTTAAGTATTCAGTTGGTGGTACAGTGGGTAGCACACTGGATCATTTGGCAGGAAGATCTGAGTTTAACTTCAGACCCAGACTCTTCCGAGTTTTATGACCTTGGGCACCTTCATATCAGTCTGTCTCTGTTTCCTGATCTGAAAAATGCGGAATAGAGCACATGCCATTCAGGATTGTTAGGTCGATAAAATATTTGTACAGCACCTTGCAAACCTTAAAAAATGCTATCCAAAAACTAACAATTATCAGGTGATGCAGGTTTGAGCATCTGTTTCATCTTGGTTTCCCTCCTATGGGCACATTTCTTTTAAGCTGAGGTTCCCCAAATTGAATATGATATTCTGGAGACACTCTAACTAGTATGGATCGCAGTATAATGATTATTTCCTTGGTTCCTTCCTAATGCAGTCTGTGATTTACTTCATTTGTTTTTTTTTAAACCTATTTATATATGCAATCATTTCTTTATTTGTTTGTTTATTGCAGCCATATTATACCACAAAGACGGTGGGGAATAGCATTTAGACTATGTTATATATGCTGGCAGTCTGTTCAAGTCTCTTCTCAAACCTGTGTTATCTTGGTCCAATCACAATCCTTTTGAGCCTCAGTTTTCTTACTGTAACAGAATGATAGCACTGCCTTCTAGCTCAGGAGATTTTTCATGAGGATCAGAGGAGATAGTATATGTGTAAAGTACTTTGAAAAATTGAAAATGCTATGAATGCCAGCTCTTATGATCTTCTCATATCAAGTTTTCAGTCAGAAATTCTGTGTTATGAGTGTGTGTGTTTTAATTGGAGTGATCATCCGGTTATTTCTCCTCCATTGTGTGGTTGATCAATTGTTTTTTTTTAATGAAAGAGTAGACCATTGCATTTATCAATACTATGTTTTATCTCGTTTCATTTAGTTCACAGCATTAGCCAGTTAAGTTCATTTTGGGTTTCAGTTTAGACATTCCACCCAGTAATTTAGCTCACCTAACTGCTTTTCCTTTCATGTTAAACATGCAATTAGCATTTCACCAATGTTTTCATCCTCTTCCTTTGGTTGGTCAACATGCTCCCAACTGAGTAATTGCTATGTACCAGGCACTATGCTAAGTGTTAGGGATACAAAGAATGGAAAATGATAAAAAGTGTTGAAAAGAATGGGACAGGGGCAGCTATGCAGTGAATAGAGCACCTGTTCTTGAGTCAGGAGGACCTCAGTTCAAATCCGACCTCAGACACTTGACACACTTATTAGCTGCGTGATGCCTTGGGCAAGTCACTTAACCCCAACTGCCTTGCCTTCCCCCCTCAAAAAAAAAAAAAAAGAATGGGGCAGAAGACAGAATACTGCTGCATACTACCAGAGATCTCCATTCAACTTGAGATAGTTCTATGATACATCCATCACTCTTCCAGTATGGCTGTTCGACCCACCTAATAGTACTATTATCTTATCAACAATCTGGTCTCTTCATGGTTGATCACAGCAGGAAACCTTGAGGTACCAGGTAGAAAAGAACAGAGCAGAAGTAAATAAGTTCATGGGTCCTCAGTAAATCTGTGTCCATATTTGTGAACATACCTGATGGATAGAACTGACAATGAGGAAAGTCTTAAAGAACAGGAATATAGAGGTATAGATGGTCTGTCTGTCTGTCTCTCCTCTCTATCTCCTCTCTGCCTCTGTCTCTCCCTCTCTCTATCTCTGTTTCTTGCTCTCCTTTCCTTTCCCAGTGTCATCAATTACTGATCAATAAGCTATGAGACCTTGCTTGTTGCAATGCCGAAAGCATCAGGATATATCTCAAATTTAATGCTAAAATTGTTAGGATATAATACTCTGTCTGACTACAAAACCTTATAGATTACTTTTCTAGTAATTCCCCTATATTTATCATTAACAGAAAACGGCAGAGGTAGCCACGGGGGAAAAGACCACCCCAAACACATCCTGTGCCAATTATGTTATTCTATGCACTATTCCCAAAGCAGTAGTTCTGTAAGTAATCCAAACAGAAAGACAATTAAATCTTATTCTGCAATTCAAAGATTTTGAAGTTGAAATGGTGAGAATTAATGAAATACCATAGGTAGAATAAATTGAACTCAAGGACGAGGCATGCTAAAAAAAAAATCCTACAATATCAGTCTTAAATAAAAGATGAGTGGCTCTAACTCACAGGGGCGATATTTTATTTCATGCAAGGACAAAGATAATTATGAAATCAAGGAAAATGCTAACCATACATGATACAATCACTGTAAGACTTCCTTAAGTCATCTTAATTTTTATTACCTGATTTGACTTTAGTTCAGATCTTTTATTTTTTTTTTAATCTGCCAATTTTTCTCCCCAATTGTAAGCACAGTTTGACATTGTATCTTCCCTTTCTTGTTCAATTTTTTCCCTTTACTGTTTCCATCTGTTGTAAATTAAGTTAAGCAGCATTTTGGCAGATAGGAAACAGTTCAGAAGTTATCTATTGTACCCATGATATTCAAGTTTCTTGCACGAGGGACATTTTTACTTGGGGTAGCAAAATCTGTCATTGGTTTTAACTACCTAATCCTCACTATGTCATTTCACACTCCATTTTAAATGTCTGGGCGAATAAACAAAGTTCCCCCATTTACGATGTTTTTGTTGTGGGTATGTGACCAGTATTCTATTGTGCTGAGGGTCCTCAATGTGGGGATGTTTCCTATGGCACGGGGCATGCAGGGGAATTCTTCCATGGTTACAGTATTGCCAGACAGATGTTGCTTTGGTGATATTATTCCACATGCTGGGTAAAGCACACCATCCATCTTCATCACCACCGCTGTGAGGATTAAGCACTTTGGTTCTAAAGACAGAAAGTAGGCCCAAGGATAAAGAATGAAAATAAAAATTAGAGCAAAAGAATTTGATCCATTATCTCCTCCCTTCTCCCAAACTGTTTAAAAATGTTTTAGTGAAAAGTAGAAAACTTCAAGGTATTATCAGTATGATTTGATAATAACTTTCGTTATTAACTCTTAAGAAATGTTGGCACAGCCCAAGGTATGTGAGATTTCCGGTGACTTGTCCATAGGGCTGTAATGTGGTGTCAGTTTTGAGGGAAGAAAAGAAGGTCATAAACTTGCTATTAGACAGAGGAACCCCTAAGGGATCAAGGTAGGGTCCTGGACACAAAATGTGGCCACAAAATATTTCTTTGCTTCTGGTCTTCTAGCCTCTCTTTTTTTTGATACATGTGCTTTACCAACATCACATTTTCCCCCCCCTGAAAGACTTCTTTTATCATATTGTGCCCTGAATCAAAAGCCTTCAGTGGTTCTCAAAACCAACATAATAAAGTCCAGGCTCCCCTGTCTGATAGTTGAGGCCCTTTGCTCTATGACCCAAACAACCTTTCTAATCTTTTCTCCTTCTAATCCATTTTAATTGGTTCATGTATTTAGTGTCCCCTAAATTTCTGTTTCTGGACCTTTCTGTACTATCCACATGAGTATTATCGATCTTTCAGTAGCTAGTTTAAGGTCTAACGTTTTATAAATTTTTTGTTATTTCTATCATCCATTATGTAATGCCTTGTGTTGTTCATTATTTTTTATGTGTACATCTCTTATCTCTTCAGCTAGACTGTAAGTGCCTTGGAGTAGAGAGTACATCTTGTACTTCTTCTTAGACCCCAGGGAATCTAGGAAAATGCTTTGCCACTCAGCAGGCATTTGGTAAGCACCTGTTCATCAATTAGAGAGACAGCATGCTGCAATGGAAAGGATCCTGAAGTTGGATTCTTAGGAGCTGAGTTCAGATCCCAAGACTGACTACCTGTGTGACAGGGGCAAGTCACTTAATGTCTCTCCCCATCAGATTCCTCATCTGTAAAATGGACTAAATTACTTCCAAGATCCTTTATCGATCTAGATCTAGGAGCTTATAATAGCAGCTAAGTTAGTGTTCATCCCAAGCCTTTCTACAAGAAATCATAATCAATAAAAGGAAAAACTAAGAGGGAGAGAGAAAGAAAGAGACAGAGACAGAGAGAGACAGAGAGAGAGAGAAAAACAGAGAGAGAGAGACTGAGACAGAGAGACAGAGGGACAGAGAGAGAGAAACTTTGAGTGAACCTGTAAAGGGAATGAGTTCAATGGCCTGGGTTGAAATGTGGACCCCATCCCATCTTTAACTAGGCCTCTACTCATACTCCGCCCCCAGTCAGGTACACAAATTCAGCAGGTATAACAAGAATTACCACAAATGGAGTAATGTTGCTTCTTACTTTGTGCCTATTTGTGCTTTTTCTGGCCAGTTAGTTCAGCTCTTTAGACCATCATTCTAATGAAACTTTGAAATCTGGAATGTATCAGTCTTTGAAGATTAAATGTTATAGCTTATCAAAAGAATGATTAAGTTCTGTGTAGTGTATGTAATCTGGTTGAAGCATATCATCACTCATCGACTGTAGAAAAGAAACCATGTAAAAAAGTATCATGAAAGAAATGCTTGATTGGAAAAGGACACAGGTCAGTTATGGGCAGTGTTGAGAATAAGCAATCTCAGTTGTGAAATCCATGGATTGTACTGGCACTCATGTAAGGCTGAGAGATGCAAAGGGAGGCCTCTTAGTGGATCTCAGGAGAAGATATGAGGAGAAATTGGGTCAGAGTATGCAGGATGATTCAAGATGTGTGTAAGAGTATGTGTGTGTGGGAGTGTGGAGCAATCTAATGACACCAAGTGCTGGGATAGTGCTTAGGGTTTGAAAAGCCTTTTCCTTATATGGCCTCATGTAAGCATCACAACAATCCTGTATCTCCATTTTGCATTTGATAAAACTGTGAAATCAAAGGGGTAAGTGACTTTCCTATAATGGCACAGCTAATCTATACCGTAAGCAGGATTTGAACACAGTTCTTTTAAATCAAAGTCTGAAACTATGTAGCAGGGCACTGCCTATGTATGGGATTACTATTAGAAGGAACACCAACACTTAATGAGATCCCAGATCCATCAAATTTATTAATCCAAAGAAGTTATCATTTCTATGAGTATGATTTAAAAAAAAATAAACTTCAGAACTCATAAGCACATTATAGCTTTTGTTTTCTTTTCATATTCTATTTGAAATCATAATTATTTTGAATATATCATCAGTACTTAATATATCAAACTTTAGGCAGCCATCATATACATGTCCCAAAAGTCTTAGTGCAGTTAGAAGCTATTAATGTTTAAGACTGCACTAAGACTTTTTGGGACATGGTATGTGCATGTGAATATATGTGTTTGTATGTATGTAAATGTTTATGTCTGTGTATAGCAACTGAAATCTGTTGGTATATGGAACTCCCAGGAGAATAATTTTCCTCTACCACGTTGGCAACTTCTATTTTTAGAGAGTTGCCTGGGACACTGAGTTAAGTGACTTGCTCAGGGTCACACAGCCAGTATGAATCACAGATAGGACAAGAAGCCAGGTTCTTCTGAGTCTGAAGTCATCACTCAGCTTTCTAAAGGTGTACCTGAGAAGGCATAGATGAAAAATATGCAATAATAACTTATAATTATTGTAATGATACTGGGATTTGAAGATCTTCCACACCCCTTGAACCTGCTGACGTAGCAGGTGGAGCAAGAGAACGCGGGAACCAAGCTAGTCTCTGTGCGGTGCTGACTGGAAGCAGAGGCAGTGACTGCGGTTGCGAACTCCTTTTCCTTTGAGCCGGCCAGAATCTCTGCTAAGACTCCTGCTGAGGACTGCCTAGGCCAAGAACTGCCGGGGGCGGAGCTGCTGCAAGCAAGCTGCCTGGACGCTGAGTAGTTGTGTGTGTGAGGAGAGGAGGATCTTTGCCCGAGGTAGCCTGTCCTGTTTGAAGGCTTGAGAATGTGGGTGTTTGCTACTTTAACTACATGGGCCAACTTCATAACTACTGTGTTGGCTTTGACTTTCTGGTTTTGGGACTCCATTTTCTGGAATTTAAATGAGTGCTCTAGCTATATTTCTTATGTAGAGAGCCTGTTACATTTCATAATTAATAAGCAGGCATTGTGAATACTGTATTGCTGATACAATTATGCAGTATTTAATAGTCTCAAACTGCTTTGCACAGATAATCTCATATGATACAACTATTTCATGAAGTGGGTAGTATAAAAAAGAATACCTCTGTTTTACAAATAAGGAAACTGAGGCCCAGGAAAGTGAAATGTGACTTACCCACAGTCACACATGAAGTAAGTAAAAGAGCAGGATTTAAGGTATCCCAAATACCATGCTTTTATGTACTAATCAGAATCTATTAGTAACAAGTAGAAAAATGGCTTTTAGCATATGTCCTCATGATAGTTAAGTTAGTGTCATTATTTTCATGGGAGAACAACAGTGTTTAGGCTAGATCCTGAGTTAAGAGCTATTTGATGAGGGCAGATTGTGACTGCCTCCTATGTTTCCAGAAATATTTCAGACAAACTTACTTGTATATAACATTCCATGTCCCAGCTTGATGACTTTGGATAGCCTGTTTCTTGTGACTGGTGTGTTGTCTTTCTTCCCCTCAGTCTTTTGGAATCCCCAGTTCCCTTCAAGTCACAGACTCAGAGTCATCTCTCAACTGTCTCAATACCCCCCTCCCCTTCTCATTAACCCTGCCCCTATTCCCAGACAAAATATCTTCTAATATATTTTGTCTCTGTAGACATTTCTCTTCCATAGAATATATTTTGTGTAAGGACAAGAATTTCTTTTTCCTTTTGGTCTTTGTATTTCTAGTTCCCAAACGCTTGTTAGAGGAAATTGGATTGAATTAGGTGTCTGAAAGTCTCGTCCTGTTGTCATTCTGCAGAGGATTCTTGTGGGGTGTTTCCTCCAATTATAACATACTCTGGAAAACGACATTTGTATTCACTAAGCCTTGTTACAATTGGGCAGGTCAAACTGTACTGTCTATACCCATCGTCACCAGGTATTGACCCTTATTTGGCACATAAGATTCCCATCATCTGTGCAGCTACAGCTTTCCTGGAGCAGGAGACTAAAACAATTTAGCCATGACACTGAAATTCCTGGGCTCTCAAGTATACTGTAAGTATTTAAACATGAATTACTCTCTCAAATATCCTTCAAGTTACTACAGAAAATAAAAAACAACAAAAAGGTGATAAAAATATACTGAGACTAGGAAAATAAACCAAGAAAGAGAGGGTTATATTGGGGACACAGAGACATAATTGGATTCCTCTGCCAACCCTAGTAATTAAAATGGAGACACTCAGTACCTTAGTTGCTCTGCAATCCCATAATATGTTTGAGATTAACAACCCTTGAATCTGGGTTTTACTACTATATTATCTGGAAATACAGTATGCATCTCTTGCCAATTTCAGCACCCACAAATAGAGGGCTCTGCCAGGCTGGCAGGATTTAGAAGCAGTCAGTGAAACGTGCATAGATGGTGCAATCATACATACCTCTTTTGCCTTTCATAAATATTTTGGTCAAAATCAGGGCAGGGGGAAAGAAGAAGAATCTTCACTGATTTAAAGCTCCACTATACTATCTTAAAGAACCAGTGGTTCATCTGCCCAGCAACACTGCTTTGGAGACCTTGTAAAGGTCTTGCCAGCATTCTTTTGATTGCATGCCAAAGCCTGGTAAAAATGAAACTGATATAAAATGCATTTTTAGCCTGAGCTGCCTAGAGAGAGCTTAGGTATTTAAGAGGGGACCCATGGGTTCATTAATACATTTTTATGTGTATCCCTGGGCTTTAGACCTCAGTCTCTTCAACACCAGGGAGGGTGGCATTTGGGCATCATTTCACCATACATCAGTGGCTGTGCTCCTGGGATTCCCTGCGGGCAGTTAATAGCCGCAGTATTCCCAGATAGGCAAAAACAGGACTGCCAGCCTGCTTACATATGAATGATCTTGATTGCTGTAAGGTTTTTCTTTTAAAGTAATTCAACGGCATGTAGAGAAGATCACTTCAGCCTACTTCTCTTTTTGGGAGGAATGATAGTTCCTTCAGCCTACAGTCAAAGTTTTTGACAAGAACATGATGTGGGTGTTAATGATGGAAGAGGAAATATTATCATTAATATAGTAAATTTCACCTCCCACCTACATGTCTTTGCACAGGCAGAACCTCCTGTCTGTCCCCACACTTTGATCTTGTGGAGACCTTACCTTCCTATAGAACATGGTTCATGTGCCCTTTTCCACATGAAGACTTTTCAAATCTCCCTAGCTATTATAGTACTCTCCTTTTAGAAAGGAATTTGTACTTTATATTTATTTAGATCTATACATGTTATAACTTTCAGCTGAATATAAGGTATTTTCACAGGCACACAGTTATATACCTAGATATATGTGCATATATACATATATAGTACATTTTTATGAATACAATAAATATACATTTATATAAATATACATATAGGTATGCGCATCTCTTTCTCTCCCCTTGTTTGTTTGTTTGTACATACTTGTTTACATGTTGTTGTCCAAATTAGAGTGTGATCTTCCTGAAGGCAGAAACTGTTTGCTTCTGTCTTTCCATTCCCAGAACTTTTCACATTACACATAGCAAGTGCTTAAGCAGCAGTGGTTCTCAATCTTCCTAATGCCATGATCCTTTAATATAGTTCCTCATGTTTTGGTGACCCCCAACCATAAAATTATTTTCGTTGCTACTTCATAACTGTAATTTTGCTACTGCTATGAATCGTAATGTAAATATCTGATATGCAAGATGTATTTTCATTGTAACAAATTGAATATAACCCATAGGTTGAGAACCGCTGGCTTAAGGGCTTTGTTTAATCAAATTGAAGAGTCTCCCCCAAAGATCAGAGAGAGCCATTTTTCTACATTGGTCATCCCATCTCTTCAGAAAGATGCTATCTAGTTCATAACATTAAACTTTATTTATATACCATGTAACTTTATATATATATATATATATAATATGTATATACACATATACATAATATATATGTATATACATATGTACATATACATATATACATATATATGTATATATATGTGTACATATATATATTTAAGACTTGAACACATCTGTGAAATAAGAACACTTTGGACTTCAAAGAAAGGAGTAGAATTAGAATGAAGGTTCAGCTTCAGTCCTGCCCCTTCGTGAACCATTTATGGACCTAGTTTTCTTGATATATGTATATATACACCATTCCTATTAAAGGAAGGAAATTTGAGAGTTAATTTGGAGAAAAAGGGAAAATGAGAAAGATACATGGAAAAACATTCTTAAGTAGGGTATATGAAACCCTACTCCTTCTTATGCCTCACAGTGCAACTATGATTAGCCCAATAACTTCAGTCAATCATTAAGCATTTTTTAAGTGTTTACCATGGTCCTGGCCCTATGCTAATACTTGATGCAAATAAAACCAAATCTCCACATTCCATTAAAATAACTGGTGTCCCCTCAGAATCTATCAAAATTTAGCTCTCAGTCTGGAAGGAATACGAAGCTAAGGTGGGACTCAGAAGATCACAAACTGTTCTTGGAATAAACTCCTGATAATATAGGTATATGTTCTTATAAGGTAGAGAAAATTTCAGGAACACTGATTAATTAACAATGCATGGTGCCAGGAATAGGAGATTTAAAAAAAATATATATATATTAAATTAAAAAATCCTGCCCTCAAAGAACTCATGTTCTACTGTATAAAAAGACACAGAAGAAAACTTAAAATTATTTTAAAATTGCTTTAATTATATATTCTAAAAATATTATTCAAAATTCAATTAATCAGGTGTTTACTGACCATGTATAACATGTAAGTCATAGTACTGGGAATTTGAAGATACAAAGGATGGACCACATCCTCAATAAACTTCCAGTATAGTAAATGTTCAACCTGTTGGTTATCATTGTCATATGAATATATATATATATATATATGTATATATACACACACACATTTGTCAAAGGATCTCATTATATGTGAAAATAACGTGTTCAAGCAGTTTGTTGAAAGCTTATATTTGAATTTGGTCAGGGCAACATGAGAACAAATGTCCAGAAAGAAGAGAGAATTTCCACACTACCCTTTGGTCATGTCCTTTGGTCTTGCAATTTGACCTATGTTTCAAAGCAGAGTTATCTTAAGCTTGTATTTCTTTAAACATATACTGTAGCTACACATTGATTTTTCTCAAAGAATGCAAAAAATGTGTAAAATATTCTCAAGGAAATTTGGTGCCCTATAATCTCATTCCCTTGTTTATAAGAGACAAAATATATAAATATTTGTCATTTTATTATGTAGGTGAGGTTGCAGGATTTTTTTTTTTTTTGCATTTAAGAAATCCTTAGGAGTTCTCAAACATTTCAAGTAGGTCACATATTTCTTAAAATCCTCAAAACTAATATATTTTGTTTAATTAAAAAATGAATACATGCCATATATCACTTTGAAAACCAGGAGGGGATAGTTAAAACAACAACAAAAATACAAGATGTCACAGCTAATCCCTGATGGAGAAAATCTTTTGTGCACAAAGGACTTTGTGTTTATAAAACAACCCACCAACTCTTAGCAAACGGAGGTACGTTTTCCTGTCAGGAGGACTCACTAACCTCACTTAACTATTTCTGTCAGAGGAAAGAATACACTTAATGAAGAGAGCAGAACCCAGTTTCCTATTGTACCTCCGTATTGATCCAACAGCTGTTGGTGCCTGAGAATTGGAATTCAAACACCCGAATTTGAATTGGGGCTGAGAATTCCAGAAAAAGACCCAAGTTGGGGTCTCCATTGTGCTCAGCAGGGGTTACGCTCCATAGCAGATGTACCAGAGGGAAAAGAAAAACAGATGTAGGCGTGGAGAGAGGCAAGTCTTTGCACAGTGAACGTGTTCCACATTGCTGGGGCTGTCTGGTGTTATATCTGGTGTAAGCGCAGCATTATCGTGGGGTGTTGTAGTTCAGTCGGTATTAGTGAGTGTCATTGCGTGCTGATTGCAAGCACTCGAGTGTTCAGAAGGGGAATCAAGGATACCAAATGGAGAAAAACAATACACAGGAGCCTAATATCTTTAAGCGGCTAAATTATCTTTTCCTTGAGAAAGCAGAAAATGTTAATGGCTAAGTCTGCTAAGACATTTTATAATAGAGGTAAATAAAGAAACAAAAGATCATTGCAAGACTTTTGTGAGCGATTAAAGCTTATCGGTGGTCCTCTAAATTGACTTCTGCGTTCCCCTTTTCAACAATGTTCTATACCTTCAATGGGGAAATTTCGAAAAAAGGTGCTCTTAGATTAAGTGGTAAAAATTTCTCTTGGTTTTTATCTTAACAAAGGAAGCTCAGGCTGTGGGATGGGAGATATTTCTATCGATTCTGTTATATATCATGTAAGATTTCTGTAATTGGGGATGCTCAAAGCCAAGTCAGTTCACTAATTTGGAATGCAGGCTTATCTCTTTTTAAAACCTTGTATATGAATTTCAATTGTTCTATGTATGCCAAGTTTGGTCGACTATTCATTTACTTTTGCCTAGGTGCTAATGATGGGAGGCAGGCAGACTGGTTCAATGGAAGACACTTGGATTTATAGTCAGAGGTTCGGATACCAGCTGAAACAAACTCATGAATCCATGGTGTGAAGCCTTGGAAGAATGAGTCGGTGCAGAGATCCATCATTGGCTCACCTCAGTCACTTAGTTCTGAGATGCTAGGCAAGTCACTTAAGCTCCCTGAATCCCATTTTCATCAGCTGTAAAATGATGGAAATGCTAAAACTTACCTCGAGTTTGTTGTGAGATAATGTATATAAAACTTTCTGCAAATCCTAAAGCATTATGTAAATGTTGGATTTCTGCACTTCCATTTCCTCATCTGTGAAATTAAGGCATTGTTCTAGTGGGTTCTAAAGTCCCACACAGCTCTAAAACCTATGCTCCTGTGATTTGCAATAATATTCCAGCACGTCTGATTGAAAGGTTTTCAGAAGTAAAGTCACTGAGCTATCTCTATGGGCTCAGTTCCCTTCTTATAACAACTGCCGTGATCTTGTTATATATTCAGCTGCTTCAAAGGAGCCCCAGGCGGACAAGTTGGCTTGGTCTATGTAAGTGGGCTAGTCCAGCCTCCTCCCAATGTGGAATACCTCAAAGGTACCCCAGAAAAAATAACTGGTCTAGCCTGGCTCTGTTCTTCCATGCAGTTGTCCCCTGTGATAAATCAGTTACAACATAGATGGAAAGAAGTCAGCCTCATTAGCGGATTAGGCTACTACCAGGGGGACTCAAGCTGGGGAGGTCCCACTCCCCGGGTAAAATTACAAACTCCAAATCCTCTGCACAGTCAGATCTGAAAAACCTTTGGGACCTTTGACAGTTGACAATGAAGTGCTTTTCATAGACTGACCTCTGTTAAATCATACACACATAGTTTTCTCTGTTAAAAAGAGTTGGCATTTAGGGGGCACTTTGAGGTGTGCTAAATGCTTTACCTGTATCATCTGATTCCATTATCACTACATGGGGGTGATATAGTAAACATTATTATTAGCTCCATATTACAGATGAGGTAACTAAGATTTAGGGAGTTTATAGGATTGCCAGTGACTTCACAGTGAAGTCAGTTTTCTTCTAAGTTCAGGTACAATGCTCTCACCTATATCACAAAAAGGAATATCTAAATGGACAGGGATATAGAGAAACAGGCAGTCCCTCTGCTTCTATATAGCTATACTCTGCATATGAGAGAGAGAGAGAGAGAGAGAGAGAGAGAGAGAGAGAGAGAGAGAAAGAGAAAAGACAAAGAGAGAGAATATGAGAATATTTCCCCATATATGGAAGAAGTGTTCCATAGAAAAGGATCAGAAAAATCAGAATTCAACTTCTACCTTTGACAAATAAGGTTTATATGGCCTTGGGTAAGGTACTTAACCTATCAGTGCCCCAGAAAACTCTCTCACATGGTAAGTTATGAGAGCAATTAAAGGTATGCTTTTGTAGAGGAAGTTTCCTCACCAGGAGCTCCAAATGCTAATGAAATTACAGGTCTGGACCACTATGTGATCTTTATCTCTGTCTCTGTCTCTATCACTATTTTCCTCTCCATCAATCTCTATCACCTCTCTCTGTATCTACACATATATCCATATCTATATAATCTATGTCTATAACTATATCTATCTACAACTATCTGTATGTATATATCTAAACATGTATGTTCACATGTGTACTTTCACACATAGCATTCATGTGGGTGCACACATATGCTTGTGTTTATACATGCACGTGTATATACATAAATGTGTACAATTTAATATGTGACTATGCAAGCATGGATATATATCATATATGTGTGTAGATCATTTAATTTCTAAGTGATCTATTCAGTTCTCTAAGATTGTGAGTTGCAGAAAATTTCCCAACAGCCTTCATTGTCATAAGGAGTTTCTTCACCTAGGACTTCCCTATACCAACAAAATAACCACACAAGGTTTTCTGTGCACAAGTATGAATAATGGTCTGGTGCATGTGTACAACACCTCAGATGGAGCTTCCTCATGTGGAGAGCCTGCTTCTAGGAGAGCTATAATGGAGTAGAATGAAAATACTCAGTAGAGCCATTGGAGCATGTGTAGACATTCTGTAAATTGTTTCAGTTGGCTAACCCTGTGGTGAATAGTTGGCATTTGAACTGGATGAAAAGACACTGGAAAAACGAGTCAGTCTTGACCTAGATCACATTTAGACTCCTCTACTCATAATGACCTAAAAGGAGAAGTCTTGCTTTGGTCCTTTCTCCCATCCAAGATCATGTGATCCAAAGAAAAAGGTTTCTATTGGCCTCTGAGTATATTCTTTCTTATTTTAGGTGGAGGGATTGGAGCCCCCAGTCAGGAAAAAGAGCATCCAGGCTTTCCAGATTTTTGTGGTTATTCATCATTTTTGTCTAGAGGGGCAAGGAGGAATCTTCAAGATCTAGTCCAGCTATAACTGAGATGAGAACTTAGGACTTTTTGCCACATCTAGACATGAATGTGATGAGAACCAATATTACGTAGGAACTGAACTAAGAGTATGTCCCTGAAGTTTTGGGGGACATTTGTACTTTTGTTCTTCTTATATCCTTGATGTAAATATTGCTTTGTGAAAGTCAATTAATGGTTAAATAGAAGTAGGACACTAGTTACTGACACCTTACTTGGGTGTGGAGACATCTGGTGAAAGTTTGAGCCAATGGCAGTAGAGAAGACACATCCCTAACTACTCAGGGTACTCTGGAACCCTAAGGTACAAATTCAGCCTGACTACTTATGGGAGACTGAGTCAGACTGAATTTGAAATAAACATGCATGTACATATGTACATATCCACAAAATACTTATACATAATATTCAACAAAAACACAAAAGACTTAAATGCAAGGTCCTTTTGGATCCTGATTCTGTTACAATGAACCATTATGAGCATGTCATTCCTCTAATTTAAAAAACAAAAACAAAAAACGAATCAATAAATAGACAAACTTCCAGCGGTTCCTCATTGGCTACTAAAATCAAAGCACCTAGCTCTAACATCCAAGGATCTTCAAAATCGATCCCTGAACAACTTTTCCAGACTTATCTGATGCTACTTCTCTTTGTATGTTCTATCTTTTCCATCTTACAGTGAAACTATAAGATTCTCCATCCCCTATCCTTCTATTGCCTTATTTCCCATGCCCATGTCTTTTTTCATATTACTTTCATGTCCGCAATTGACTGCACCAGTTTTTTTTTTTTCCTCTAATCTAGCTCCCATATTCCTTAGTTGAAGTCTCTCCCTTGGAGATCCAAATCAGATGTTTTCTTCTATATGACACCTTTCAGGATACATTTTTTCTCTTCCTTGCAGGTGAGGGTGATCTTTTTCTTCCCATATTATTTTCATAGAACTTGACTTGCTTTTCTGATTTTTGTATTACTCACTCTCCATTCAATTTAATCAAACAAGTCTTAGTAAGTGCCTACTATACACAAGCTATTTTATAGGTATGCCAAAGATACAAAGACAAAACCAAGATAGTCCATTCTAAGGACTTGAAGTCTAATTGGGGGTGTGAGGTTTACAACATGAACATGCTTAAGTAACATGGAAGGGACTCTGAGAGAGAGCACATGAAGAAGGGCTATAATATGATCTAGGTGGTCACACCTGAGTTGAGTCTTGGATGAGGCTAGCTATTCCAAGAGGTGTAAGTGAGGGGAGAGACAGGATGGCACATAGAATTAATAAGAAGTAGACCAGTTTGGCTTTACTAATGTTGAGGGCACAAGGGGAAGTAATATGAAAATAAGTCTGGAATACCGGTAGGACCCAGATTATGCAGGGCTTTAAATTCCAAAAAGAGAAGACATATTTTAGTATAGAGGTAATAGGGAGACACAGAAACTTTTTAAGCAATGGTGTGAGTCGTCAGACCTTTGTGTTAGAAATATCAGTATCAAGGAGGATTCTGGGAAGATAACTGTGGACACTTACAGGAGACTTGAGGTGCTAGTCTTGGTTCCAGGTCAGAGGGGAGAGCTGAAGGTGATAACCACTAGAGGGTTCTCAGGAAGAAAGGGTATTTCCAGTATAGTGTGCTGGGAGCCCTAGTTATGGCTTGAGGGGGGAAGGGGTACAATGGTTGGGCCCAGGACAAAGCTCAAAAAATAGAAGAAGGATGTTAGACTACAGGCACCATCTCCCACCCCAGTATTACAGGTAATTATAATAATAAGCTGTTAATTTTTTTTTCACATGAGCAGACAAGGGAGAAAAACCCAATCATAAATGGTTAGTATGGGAATAAAGAACACCAGGGTTCATATTCAGAGGAGGAAAAAAAAAAAGCAAAAAAAAAAAATTCTCCTGCCCAAAAGAGTAATGTCAAACAAATGTTTACCTACTGGAAAAGAATTCGTAGAAGAACTCACAAGAGACTTCAAAACTCAAATAAGAGAGATTAAATATTTTTTTTTAAAGTAAGAACAATCCAGGTAAAAAAAGAAAACAACGAGATTATGAAAAGAAAGTAAACCAACTGGAAAAGGAGATCCAGAATCTTAAGAAAATGACTCCTTGAAAATTAGAATTCAGCAATGGGATGCCACCAAAGTTATACCAAGAAATAATAAAACAAAATATAAAAATGAAAATATAGAAGAGAATGTGAAAAATCTTATAAGAAAACCAACTGATCTGGAGAACAGATCAAGAAGAGAAAGCATAAGAATAATCAAACTACCTGAAAACTATGATTAAAAAAAATCTTGACATAATTATACAAGAAATAATTAAAAGAATATTATCCTGAAGTGTTAGAACAAGTGGGGAAAGGAAAAATAGGGAAAAAAAATCCACCAATCACCACTTGAAAGAGATCCTCAGAGGAAAACCTACAGGAATATCATAGCCAAATTCTGAAACATCCAGTTTAAGGAGAAAATATTATGAGTAACAAGGGAAAAAAAATTCAAATGTAGTAGAGTCACAATTAGAGTAACAAAAGTCCTAGCAGTGGCTACATGAAAAGACTACATGTCTTGGAACACTACATATAGAAGAGCAAAAGAACTGGAGTTACAATGCTCAGCAAAGTTGAGCATAATCCTGAAGGGGAAAAAAAGGGGGACATTTTATTTATTGACAGACTTTCAAGATTTATTGAAAAAGACTAGAACTAAATAGAATATTTGTCATACAAGATCCAAGAGAAATATAAGGGAAACATCAAAGGGACTCAATTACAAGGGACTCAAGAAGGACAAATTGTTTACTTTTTCTACATGGAAATTTAAAACATACGTCTAAGATTGTCATTAGTATTTGGGTAGTTCAAAAGAAAGAGAAGTAGAGATGAGTATGATGTGACTCTAAAAAGCAAAAAGTTATAGGAAAAGGCAAAGGAGTAATAATTTCACACAAATGAGGTGCTAAAGGAAGAATTAATACAGAGGAATTAGGTTAGGTAGGGATGGAGGGTGGGTAACTCTGAAACTCTACTCTCACTGGGAAGGAACAATACATATCTATCTAGAAAGTATAAATGTCTTCTAAATTCATTAAGAAAAAAGAGCAAGGGGATAAGAAGTGAAAGGGGATAGGGAAGGGATAAGGAATTATAGAAGGGTGTGTAGATTAACAGGAATGAGATAAAGAGGGAACAACACACACATTTAGAAAGGTATAAAAATCTAAATTCAGAAAGAAATAAGGGTAAGGGGATAGGGTGAAGAGAGAGCATAAGGGACGGGTTCTTGAAGGGGAGGGGGTCAAGGAATAGAGGGGCAAGGAAGCAGGTGGAAGTGAAGTAGAGGCGTGAGAAGGGATAGGGAGAGAAGGATGGTGAGGAAAATAGGAAGGAAGAAAATATATAACAAGGAATTATAGTTTAGATGTGAATGCAATGAATTTACCCATAAAATGGAAACCTAGAGCAGATTAAAAAATTAATATGTTGCTTTTAAGAAATGCTATACAAATGAGAGATACACACAAACATAAAATAAAGGCAAAGAGTAGAATTTATTATGTAAAAAAGCAGTGATGGTGTAATGGGAATGGGAATTTGAAGATCTTTCCTGCCCTTTAATTGGGGGGGGTGGAGTTTGAAGACCTCCCCTGCTGTGAAAGTAAGCTCTGCCCCTGATAGGCTGAATGTAATCACATGGAGCCAGTGCCTGAGGTAATTTGCTAAAGGGTGGAGCAGAGGCCACAGGAAGCTTCCCTGCTGTGAAGATAAACTCTGCCCCCTAATAGGCTGAATGTAGTCACCTGAGGCTGTGGTGGGAGGAGCTTTGCTGAAGGGAAGGCAAGCCCACAGGAAGCTGGTCAGAGCTAGCCAGACTCTGAGGGGAGAGGACACTCAGGCAAGGAGTCAGATAAGCTCCTGAGTAAATATTGATCTTGTATTGGTTTGTGGGAATGCTGGAGAATGGCATGGCTCTCAGGGTTATTATGGCTTCTGAATATCTCTGGTCCTATGATGGAATTGGCTTACTGGTTTTGGGATTAGGTTTTTTGGAGTCTAAATAAATCCTTCAGTTCTATCCTCTATCAGGAGAGTTTGGCATATGTTGCGATCAAACATCATGTGATACTTATAGTCACAGTCTGTATTGTGATCGTGGGCACTGTAAATATTGCATTGGCACTGCAGATGGTAAACATGATCTCAAAGTTAAAACTAAAATCAGATTTAGTCAAAAGAGAAAAAATAGGGAAACTATACTATGTGTCATCCATATTAATCAACAGTTTTAGATCATGTGAAATAACTAAGTACAAAAATTGAGACTATACCTGCCAAAACAGACACGTTTGTATGAATATAAACACAAAACATCTTTTATACAATGTTAGCTCTAAATAACGGAACTGATATTTATCGTGCCTGTACAGATATAGCTAATATAATTTTTTAAAAAATCTCATTTTATGTAAGCAACATATGCATATGTATATGTGTGTATATATATATATCCATCTAGCTATATCTATATGTGTGTTTATAGACTTCTATGCATATGTATGTATACATATATGTATGTATATACACACATACACATATGTACATATATACATCTACATGATCATACATAAATACTTAGTTGTAGTCTTTTTGGGGGGGAAGAGGAAAAATAAAGTTTAAAGTGCACTGCAGAGGATAAAAGAAAACATACAAAGAAGCAAAGAAAGAATGAACAGCTTTAAAAATAATGTTTAGTATATATTATATAATATATAATTATTATATATAATATACATATATTATATATATTTTCTTAAAATGGAAATTTATTGCTTTATATTGTGTTCTCTTTTATTTCTGCTGTGTACATGGCAATTTTT
>CM053591.1:163770985-163793857 GCA_028646515.1 Pseudochirops corinnae | reverse complement strand
ACAAAAGTCAATTTCCAAAAAGGGAAGAATGAAAGGAAAAAAAGATGGGAAAAGAAAGAGAGAGACATGAAGGAAGGAAGGAAGGAAGGAAGGAAAGAAGTGTGAGGGATAATTTATAGTGAAGTTTCCCCATTCTGAAAAATCAAATCTAGAATGGCTTCAATATTCACTAGGCCTAGGGTTAGGTCACCAGACCTTCAAGCAATCTGGGGCTTAGAGCAATGGAGACCCTCCCCCAGGGCCAACTCAGCAGAAGATATGCCAAATAAGGTTAAGACTGCTTTCACTGGACACCCACATGTTTCTGGGTCCTTTGTCTCAGAGAGATTCCTGCGCTTAGGTTGTGGGACAGCCCCCCTACCAATAAGAGTGAAGGCCATTTGGGGAGGTTGGGTTTCTGCATTATAAGATTATATAACCATGGGCTGGCTTCTACCTGTTGCTCTCTTCCTGCCGCCATGGGGGCGACGGGAGCAGGGTCCTTTCTCATGAGAAAGAATAAAGACCTTTTCTGACCTTAGATTCAGACTCTGAACTCTTTCATCTCACAAAGTTGGAAGGAAGGAAGGAAGAAGGGAAGGAAGGAAGGAAGAAGGGAAGGAAGGAAGGAAGAAGGGAAGGAAGGAAGGATTGAAGGATTTTAGTGCTTACAATATACCAATTGCTACACAAAATACTGAATATACAACTATAAAAGCAACTTCCCTGCTCTCCAAGAGCTCAAGTCCTAATTGCGGAAGTGTAATGGTAATTAATTTGAATCTGAAGATCCCTTTGTGTTGGCAAAGGTAGCACTTAATACTTAGCACTTAGTAATTAATCAAGCCTCTGGGAAAGAAACAGAAAGTATGAACCCCTGTTCCTGACGTAACAGGAAGGGGTTGGCTGAAAGTAGCTAATTTGGCTGGAAGTAGCTAATGCTGTGTGTATATAAGGAAAAGCCCCAGAGAGGAACAGTCAGAATTTTCTTGGGACAAGAATCTGGTGACAGAAGCTGTTCTGCTGGAGAGAGTTTCTCTCAGCAGCATCTGGAGGCTGGGCTGCTACTGCTGCACTGAGAATTGAGAACTGAGTCAGAATTCCCTGAGAACTTGTGGTGGCTTAGCTTCTTCTGAAGAGGAGCCCAGGAGGCTGAAGAGGAAAGCTCTGCCCCTCCTTCCCCCAGCTGGATAAGGTGAATCTTATTTTTTGAACAAGCTTCAGAAGACTGAGGAAGCATTACTGGGATGCTAAGACTGTCTGTTTGTGGCTTGGTTGAACCTTGAATTCCCAGGAACAGAAATAGTGAAAGATTTGAGATGGACTGGACCCTGTGAACTTCAGTGTGGAGCCCCATGAGTGGAAGACTTTGACTATTGTACTTTGAGATGACTGAATGACAGAATAAGGAGGCAAACCTCCTTAGGGACAATTGAATGATCAAGATGATTTTGAATAATTGAGTTGCTAGATGATTGTTCTTTGTTCAAAACTTTGTGGCCACTATGGTGGAAACTATGGAGCTATTTTAATGATAAGCTGTTGTGAATACTATATTGTGATTTTCTATGATAAGTTGTAATATTGTGAATGCTGGATCTTGATTTTCTGGGAATATTTTGCTCTGATTTGTTATGGAATAGTGTTCGCTATACTGATCAGAACCTTAAAAGCTGTTCACGGTAGCATTCTTCTGGAAAGCTGCTAGTGCACTGAAATACAGGAAGATAATGTAGATTAAAGGATTTATAATTAGGGAGGATGGAAAAGTTTAGTCATCCTTAATGTTCAGGAGCAGGGTCACTGGCAAAGTCAAGAAGTCCTTTATGCATTGGTGGACTGGAAGGTAATGGAGATCCTCATGTGGGAATGAATAAATTCCAGCATATTACCAATTTTATGAGTTCCTTATCCTCCTCTGCTACTTATTTCAAACCTCTTTGCCAATATCTGTGCCTCTTGCCTCCATTTCCTCAGTCTCTGACACCAAGGTAGTCTTGCTCTTTGGTATGGTTGACATTTCTACATATGTTCTTGGGCCGACATTTTTACATGTCCTTGACTCCTCTTGTCATCTCCAGCTGTGATTTTTCTTAAATATTAATTTGATAATGTCACTGCTATCTAATAAACTCTAGAATCTACCATAAATTTCTCTTTCAATCCCTTCATGACCTTGCTCACAACTTATTTATCCAGCTTCATTGAACATTACCACCCCTCCTGCACTCTGTATTTCATTTGAATTTACTTCCTATCTCCATTCCTTTTCACTAGCTGTCCACTGTGACTGAGGTATACTTTCACCTTACCTCTGACTCAGATTATCCCTTTTCTCCTTCAAGAAACAACTCAAGCATCACCTTCTGCAAAAAAAAAAAAAAGCTTCTCAACCCCTTGACTTCCAATGCCTTCCCTCAAACTGATTTGGATTTAACTACACCAACCTTGTTTCATTTATTTATTTTTATATTTATTCTGTCTTTTCAAACATAGCTATAATTTATCTTAGATCTATACCTATATCTATGACTTCATAGATCTATGTCTCTGCATCTCTGTCTCTATATGTCTATCTACCTATCTTCACCACCACCACCCACAGTTCGAATATAAAATCCTTACAAAATGGCCCAGGTGTTTAATCAATACCTTTACAGATTGATTAATTGAAGAACTTCAACCAGAAGTGATCTAAAAATATTGAACACATATAAAACTTGAAAGGAAGGTTTGTCACTTCCATTCCAAGAAAGAAGGACAACTTGTGTGATACATTGATAATAACTAAATTGGAGAGAAAAAGACCTGCATCATGTGGACAGACATTACATGGAAAAATTATGGGAGATTATGGATAATAGTCACAAAGCTATAATCTACATCGGTGGGATCAAGTTCAAATAGGAACTGATCCCTATGAGCTTCACATTGACTAAGAAAATCATAAATTAAGGTTATGTTGTATTGTATTTATTTTTTAAATTAAATTTATTTTATTAAACATTTCCCAATTACATTTTAATCTGGTTCTCCCACAGCAGCAACTATTGCAGTGATCTGGGAGTTGGGCACCTCTGATATACACCAGAGTGCATACATCAATGAGATCACCACTCCTGAGGTGCTGATCTATCAAAGATGAACATTTGAAGCACATTAAATTTTCTAAATGTTGGTCTTATTTAAAGTTGACAGCAGTCCCTTTGGGCAGGTATCATTCCATTTGAAATAAGAGGAAACTGGATCCAAAGAAGTTAAGGGACTTATCTAAGGTCACACAGTTGGGAAGTGGCAGATCTAGAGTTAGAACCAAGGCTCCATCCACTAGGCCACAGTGTTACAAAATGACCATCAATAGACTCACTGCTTTAGGGGGTCAAGAAAGTCCCTTAGAAAAGTGTTTAATTATGAAATGGTGTATAATATAACACCAGTATAATCTATTTTAGTTATTATCAGTATAGAACTTCAGAGAGGGAAGAGACTGAACTCAGGAAAATTTTTAGTAAGCTCCTTGAGGGCAGGAACTATTTTTTCCTCTTTTTGTATTTCCATTGCTTAGGATAGTGCTTGGCACCTAGTAGGTGCTTAATAAATGCTTATTGATTTTTGGCTGACTTTTTGAAAGAGGTGGGATTTAAAATCAGAGGATTTTAACATTTCACAACTGGAAGGTATCAGAGATTATTTAGCTCAGGGATCCTTAATCTGGGGTCAAAGGCCCTCATTTGTGGTCTGGATAGATTTCAGGGCATCTATGAACTTGGTTTGGGAAAAAGGTATCTTTTTATATCATATTTACATCACGTTTTTATTAACCTCAAACTGCAATTTAATATTTCCTTCAATTATTTTAAAGCATTCCTATTTGAAGGGGCTGTTAGTTTTCACCAAGTTGTCAAAGGAAATGCCGCCCCCCAAGAAAAGATGAACAATCTCTGATATAGCTCCAAGCACCTTGTTTTGCAGATAAAAACACTTGAATGGAACTTTGACAGATGAATAGCATTGACTCATGTGGAGAGGAACTGGAGAAGCAAAGCCCAGAAGTGTGATAGCACAAGGGTATTGGTTGCTGTGGAGACCTCTGAAAAAAGTAAAATACTGCTAAAGGCATCAGTTCAGGGAAGGTATGTAAGGGAATATATAGGAAAAGAATTTGCAACCATGAATGAGAAGATATAAACTAAGTGATAGAAAAATAGTGCTGAGACCAGATATGTTGTTGAAAGGGACACTGAGCAAATTGACCAGGGGAAAGTGGTCCCAGTGCCAATTAATGCCACCTATAAAACCATACCAAGCCAAAGGAAGAAAACAGACATAGAAACATCGAATCCAAAATGCTGGCTGGGAAACACATGAACTGGTTTGAGGTATGCCTATGACCTGAATAGTATTCTGGAGGAAAACTGGTCTAGGTCACTTAAATATTGCCCAGTAATCGATATATGCACCATTGGTAAATTACAGCCCTGGATTGATCCTAATCTAATACATCTATTTACATCATTTATCTGATCTCTATAAAATCTTAGTGTTTTTGACCCAGTTACAATTTTCTCTCCCAGTGTTCCATTTATCTTCTCCAAGTTGAAAGGCCTCCAATAACCCAGGGACCAGTTTTGGGAGTCATAAACCTATTCTGCATGTAATGAACCACGTCAATACACATCACTCGAGTTTTGGCAGAAGTCTCACATTTCATAGGGATTGTGAAAGCTTTGACTCAGGAGTAGTGTTGTGTGAAAGCTTTTCATTGAAATTCCAAATGCCGCCCCATTTCACTAGCTGTAGTTCAATGCTGGAAGGAAAATTAAGAAGCGGTTCAAAATTCCAAGAGCCAGAAATTTGTTCTAGCACTAAAAGTGTATAGAACATTTCACAGAATAAGAAAATACCTAGTTGTTTATAAATATTTGTGAAAATGACTCTCCTCCCCCACAAAACTGAAAATCTGAACTGAAATTTCCATATCCTAAGAAAATTATTGTAAGAATTATACAAAACCTTGAATATTTTCTAAGTGAACTCTAGTCTCCATCTTGAAAAATGTTGAACAAATTTTGTTGTTTCTGTGGTTGTGGTTACAGTAATTGTTATTGTTTCACTTCTGTCTTTAAAAACTTTATATCCACAGGAAAACATTCAGTGTTAAGGTTGACAGGTGTCAATTTCTCTATGAAAATTAAGATTTTAACATATAGAATTAAATGCTTAAAACTAAAAAAAAAAGTTCAAAATGCAATTTTTAACTCATGGAAACCTTTGCCATGTCCCTTTTTTTTTTGTATTATGTCATTTTTACCCATATTTCATATTATATTATACTATACTGCTTACATATTAATTATATCATACCATATTATATTGTGTTAATTATATGAGATTATAGTATACAATATCATGTTTATATTATTTTAATCATAATTATGTATCATATTATATATAATATTATATTAATTATATTTATTATATTATATTAGTTATGGAAAAGAGGAGTAAGATGGAAGGGAGAGAAATTTATTCCGTCCTTGGTTCCTAAATGGTTCTGAGAACAGTTGCAGAGAAAGAAAATCATCAGATTTGGAGTTGCACAGGCAGATTGACTTTAATTCCAGTACTACTATTCATTAATTCTGTGACTGTGGGCCAGGTTAGGCCCAACTGAGGCCCATCCAGTGATTCAGGTCCTAGGTTACAATGCAATGAGATACTTCTAGACCATGAATTGTAATAAAATGACTGTGAATAATAAAAGATAAAAAGAATCCAAAGCATAAAGTTAAAAAAAGAAGGAAATTCAGATTTTAAAATGTCCTTCCCTCCACTGCTGAAGACAGCAAGGTTAAGCTAGGTCAGAAAGGCATTTATTACTATAGGATAATTTGAATTTTGCTAAAGTGTCTCAAACCAATTCCCAGTAAAAAAGGTAGTTTTTTCCCCCCTTAGGCAACCAAGAACCAAAGTGACTTGCCTGCTCCCTTAAAAGTTCAGATCAGTCTACTTAAAAGAATGAAAGAGCTATTTTCCTGTCATAGTGACTCAATCTGATTGGATCACGGTTTCTTCACTTAAAGATGAGAAAAATGGACTTTATTACTTCTAAGGAGCCTTCAAGTTCTAAATCCTAGGAAAACCTGTGGGACAGTGTATCACATTCAAGACCTCTCCTTCTGGTATACTTATTTCAAATTATTCAAGAAGTAGTAGAAGGGTGGGGCTTTTAAAAATATGGCATTTCTAGTAGATCTAATTCATAAATTTCCAGACATTGTATTGAGGTTACAAAAAAAAAATGTGAAAAACATGGTCCCTGCCCTCAATGAGTTCATATTCTATTGGGAGAGACATTTAAAAAAAATACTTACAAGATGTACATATGTAGTGTAAATAGAAGGTCATGTCAGAAGAAAGGCATTCACAGTGGACTGCTATGGCGGGGTCAGGAAAAGGACCTTCCACAGGAGATGGGATTCAAGCTGGAACCCAGGAAGTAGGGGTGAAGAGGGAGGAAATTGCAAATATGAAGGACAGCTAGTGATAAGGTACAGTGTTGTGTCATGGGTAAGGAATGGCAAGAAGGTCAATGTGGCCAGATTTCAGAGTACGTAGAGAGGTGGGGAGGGGAAGAGTGGGTACAGAGAAAGAAAACTGGAAACATTATGAGGGCCTTGTTCCTTCAGGTAATAGGGATTTCCTGGAGTGTATTAAAACGTCTTCCCTGACATTTAGGAACATCACTGTGACAACTGAGTGGGATATAGATTGGAGCTGGGAAACATCATGAGTCAGGGAGACCAAGCAGAAGGTTATTGCAATAGGTCAAGAATAAGGCAGTGTAGGCCTGTTCCAGATTGTCAGCTATGTCAGTGGACAAGGAGTATATGTGAGAGCTTTTCTGAAGACAGAAATGATAAAACTTGAAAACAGATGAGATATGGGAGGCAACACTGAGGAGGTCAGGATGACTCTGAAGTTGTGAACCAAGGTAACTAGAAGACCTTCTAAAGAATGGGGAAGTTTTAAGGAGTGGAGGATTTAAGAGGAAAAAAAAGTTGTGTTTTGGATTTGTTGAATTAGAGGTGCTTTCTGGATATCCAGGTCAAGATATCAGACAGGTAATTGTTGATGTGAAACTAGAGCTCAAGGATGAGGTTAGGGCTGCATAAATAGATCTTAGAATTATCTGCATAGAAGTAATAATGGAATTATTATAATAATAGAATTCATGATGAAGTTACTAAGTGAGAAGAAGAGAAGATGGCATAGAAGTGAAGCATTGTATAGGAGTGCTACTGAAGTTAATTGTTGCGACCTGGATACAGATACAGCAAAAAAAAAAAAAAAAAAAAAAAAAAGACTGAGAAGGACTGTTCAGGGAGCCAGGAGAAGAACCAGGAGGGAAAAGATTAAAAAAAAAAAAAAAAAAAAAACTAGAGAGAAAGGAATATACAGAGGAGGAGTAAGGTCAAAGGCTATAGAGAAGTCAAGAGAGATGAAGATTGAGGAAAAAACCATTAGATTTGGCATTCAAGAGATCACATAATTGGAGAGAGAAGTTTTGGTTTAATGATGAGGTTGGAAGCCAGATTGCAGAAGGCTTATAATCAAATGAAGAGTAGGAAGGGAAAACCCGTTGTAGATGACTTTTCAAGGAGTGTAGTATAAAGTGAGAGGAGAAATATAACACAATATTAGTTAGTGAGGATGGCTGGACAATAGTGATGATGATGATGAGGATGATGATGATGACAAAAAGAAAGGAAATGGAATGGGTGAGAAACTAATGAATTAAAGAGTAGGAAAAAGCCACCTGTTCTTTAAATGTCAAATCTGCAGCTAGGGGATATAGTAGAATAATCAAATAGTCTACAGCTAGGGGATATAGTAGATATCCACTGGGCTTGGAGTCAGGAAAATCTCAGTTGAATCTTGCCTCAGACACTCATTAGCTGTATGTTTCTGAGAAATTCATTTCATGTCTTTCAACTTCAGTTTCCTTATCTGATGAAGGATTTAATAATATCACCTATAAGGACAGCTAAGTGGCACAGTGAAGAGAGTACTGGTCCTGGAATCAGGAGGACCTGAGTTCAAATCTGACCTCAGACACTTAATACTTGCTAGCCGTGTGACCTTGGGCAAGTCAGTTAACCCCAATTGCCATTCCCTCCCCCCTACAAAAAAGCAAAAATAATAATAATAATATCCCCTATCTAATAAGAATATTATAAGGATTGAATGAGATAATGAGTAAAATGTTTTGAAAATCATAAGAGTACTATATGAATGTTATATTTTATAATTATTATTTGGAGGGAGCCAAAGGGATCTTTTGACCCAAAATTCATTTATCCATTAAGCTGATGTCTTGTTTGACATTTCAAGAGTTATAGGCACTCCTTAAAAATCTTCTTGAGGGGACAAGCATTTTAATTTAGTTGAAATGTGTTTCAATAGGAAGGATAATAAATTACCAGGTTCAGAATCTACCCATCTTTGACTCTGATTACATTTTATTAATTCTGTTGTTAAATTCAATTATACCATAAAATTTACCACCTAATACAGATCAGTTTTTTTTTGGGGGGGGGGTGAAAAAGAGAGAGAGAACTTCTGGAACATAGTAAGACCATGTAGTTTGGGGGGCAAAAACAACTTGTTTTCTTCATCTATAAAATGGGGTTGCTTGTCCTACTTACCTTAGAAAATTATGAAACCCAGAAGGGAAAATCATGGAAAATCACAAAACATCAATGAGATGGATAATTTTCACTGCTAGTGAGTGGCTGGTCCTCTCCACCCTCCCCCACTCCCCATCCCACTATGGATTATCAAATAAGCATGTCGGGCCACAACTTGTTTCACCCCTTTAGTTTCTAATTTCAATGAGTCTCTTCACTTCTACAATCATGACAATAACTAATGAGAAGATTCTTTGAGTAAGAGAATTAAAAAAAAAATCAAATGTGAATTTCACTCAGCAATTTTCCCCTCAACCACCCCCCCTCCACTTGACAAATTTGAATCATCCTGCAGATGTATTTTTTGGCAATAATGCCAGTTTTCCCCCCAGACAAAAAAAATGGTATGTGCACTGCTTTCCAGATGTACAACTCCCTCTGGTTAATCCTTACAAAAATGTTTTTTTTTCCATTGAAGAAGAAGAAAAAATAACAATTTGAACAAGTTTTTAGCTTCTTTTATTGTTCTGTTTGATAAAGAGCAGTTTATCTATCCAGAACATGCATCCAGTACTCACATTACCTTGTGGCAACACGGTTTTATTTTTACTGCATTTGGTAAAATTAGTATAAACGGTAGGATAATCCTTGCTAGCAAAGTGGATTATAAAGATAAAAGAAAGAAGCATTAAGTTCTTTCCCCAACCAGCTCCAAATGTGCCACCGTGCCTCTAACATCTTATAAACACCAGGGCAATAGCACCAGCTGCTCATTACTCTCAGAGGGCATGGTATTTCCTCTGTTTTGGCATGCGCCAGCACCCCACCCCCTCCCAAGGCAAGAAGCCATCACAAGCCAGAGGTAGACAGACAGCCTTTTGAACAGTTCCCTAATGCAAACAGTGGGATTCAGTAGCTCTCCCTCGACAGACAATCTCTATAAAAATGAAAACAAATATAAAAACTGTACTCAACCAAACAATAAAAACCTTTTGGAATGTTTTGCCTGATACACCTCTCAGGCTTTATAAAAGCCTGATGTCTGTTCTTCCTGGGTTAAATGGAAGGCCAGGGGCTAGGAGTGTTGGCCTCCCCATATGCTAATTAGAAGCTTCTCTAAGGACCCTGTTCACACCCATTAGTATGAGCAACCTCTTCCGGGTTATTGCACCTTTCTTGAACTCTAAACAACGTGCTGATATATGTTCCATTTGTGTCAAGCATTTCTGGTACTTGCCGTGTTTCTCAAAGTGAGGACACACTTCAAATACCTTAAGTATATGGCCTGCATAGCAGGCTTAGTTTCAGAATGCTATTTTAATACTTTGGTGGAGATAGTTACCCAGTAGGGACACAGAGCCTTTCTGTTACCATAGAGTTTCCTTCCCTTTTCTGAAATATGAAGGACTTAGAACTTCCTTTAACCTCAAATTCCAATGATCCTACTGCTCTGGGTTTGATCAGGTACTATTAATTAATCCACATGCTCTCATTAGCCTATTGAGCACCAGGCTAGGATCTGGGGCAATGAAGACAAAGTGAAAACAGCCCCTGCTCCTGAGGGAATTAGTCTAACCAAAGAAGAGGACACATTGGTGTATAGGTAAATACAAAATAAAGACAAGAGGATTTGAGTGGGAAGGCTTCATTGGAAAGTAATATTTGAGCTGAGCCTTGAAAATAATTAGGGATTCTGAGAGGCACAAATAAGCAAAGAAACCTTTATACCAGGACTGGGATGTAGTCAAGACAAAGACAGGAAGGAGCCAGGAGATGGTTTTATAGGAGAAACAGTACAAAGGACTGTTGGACCAGACTGTAGTATACACAGAGAGGGGTAGTGTGCAATGAAGTTTGAAAGGTAGATTGTAGTCAGGTTGTGAAGGGATTTAAATGACAAGTTGATAAGTTTATATTTATTTGATACTTGAGGTAAGAGGAAACCATGAGAGTTTACTGAGTAGGGATGTGACATGAGCAGATTTGCACTTCAGGAAAATCAGTTTGATAGTTATATGAGGGATAAATTGGAGTGGGGAGAGCCATAAGGTGTGGGCATCAGCAAGGAAGTGAGAAGGGTTAGGATTAGGGTTGCTGTGTGAGTGCAGAGACCCTTGAAAATGTGTACAGCCAGCACAATCTTATTTTTCTCACCTATTATGCCAATGGGGGTAGAGAGTGGAAACTTTACACAAAACTTGGACTCTAACTGAGTTTCATGGAGAGTCCCTTATATTCAGTGCAGGAAATCATCCCAACTTGAATTATCTTTCCAGCAATTAAGCCTCTTCCCCACTTTGATACTTTTTTCCTCCTGTTTCACCTTCTCTTAGCAATGATCCGAAAACATTGGAGTGTGTATAGTAGGTCCCTAATGGAGTAAGTAAGTCAATCTAGGAACAGCGGGTTTAGAGATAGAAAAAAGGAGACATTCAAAAATATCAGATCATAGATCTGGAGCTAGAAAGGTCTTCAGAGGTCATCTAATCCAACCTCCTCATTGCAAAGGTAAGGATAATGAAGTTAAGAGATGCCCAATACCTTGACTAAGGTAATACTAGTTGTTTGTGGCCAGAATATGATCAAGACATAACATGTGGCCCAGACATATGATGAAGATTTTCGTATCTTAAGCTTTATCTTAAGGGAACAGATACTTGTAGCATAATAGAAGTTTCTCTCTCTTAATTACTTAAGAAAAACTATTCAGAAAACTAAGAAAAAAAAAGATTCACTCAAACACTCTCCATATCCTAATCAAATGCTCAAGTCAACAAATCAAGTCAATAAGCATATTTGAATCATGTATTATATGTCAAGTAGGTGATGAAGTGCTGGGCCTGGAGTCAGGAAGACTCATTTTCCCAAGTTCAAATCTGGCCTCAGACACTTCCTAGTTGTGTGACCCTGGGCAAATCATTTAACTCTGTTCAATTTTCTCATGTATAAAATGAGTTAGAGAAGGCAAAGGGAAACCATTCTGGTATCTTTGCCAAGAAAACCCCAGATGGGTCATGTAGCGTAGGATGTGACTGAAAATACTGACCAACAGTAAATATACCAAGCACTGTGCTAAACAGCAGATAATACAAAGGGAGGCAAAAATGGTCCCTTTCTCAAAATTCACAATCTAATGTCGGAGACCATGCTAACAACTATACACAAACAAGATATATAAACAAGAACCATGCAGGCTAGATTGCAGATCATCTCTTTGGGAAGGAACTAGCATTAAGGAGGACTGGGCAATTAAGGTAGGATTTTAGCTGATACTCGAAGAGAGTCAGGAGGAAGAGATCAAGAGGGAACAATTTCCAGGCATAGGGGATGGTCAGTAAAAATATAGTTAAGAGATGGAATATCTGGGTCTTGAAGACCTGTGTCACTGGGTCATATCATATGTGGAGGGAAATAAGATGTAAGAACATTGGAAAGGTAAGAAGGGTCAGGTTATAAAGGGCTGTAAAAGCCAAAAAGAGAATTTAATATTTGATTCTGGAAAATAACAGGGAGCTACTGGAATTTGTTGAATAGGACAGTGACATAGTCAGACTTACACTTGCACAATCAATTTGACAGGTAATTGGAGAATGGATTGGAGTGGAGGCAAGGTGGCCAGTGAGAAGGCTATGGCAGTAGTCCAAGAGTGAAGTGATAAGGTTCTTACCTTAAGGTGCTAAGGGGGATGGCAAGGACAGAGGCAGTGTCAAATTGTTGGATATAAAGATTTCCCTTAAATCTCTCCTTACTCTAATACAATGTTCTTGAAATAAGGACGAGGATAGTGACTGAGTCTATGAGTTATCTAATATGGGAAACTTCCAGATGAGGACACTCCCTCTACCAATACAGATTAGCACTTTCTTTTCAATTTATAATTTTAGAAGGTTGCATAGAGTACTGAGAAGTCACATGACCTACCGGGAATCACTCCTAGGCTCCTGAGATGTGTTTTGCAACTATTCATCTAGGTGTCACTAAGACAAAAACTTAACACGTATTATAGTTGTTACTAATATTTAAATAACATAAATTAGTGGCTTTCTAAGTGAAAATTGGAGCATGATGCCAAAGACTGTTAGGCCAGTCAATCAGAGAGTAAGAAGGAATTCTCATCCTGTTCTCCCCAAGATTACCAATTGTGGAACATTTCTCCAACACCGTCACACCTACTCTTCATTCATTATCCCCAACTCCACTTTTCTCCATCCTCTCTCAGACTATACAAATTCTCATCCTCCCCTCTTACGATCTAAACCTTGGCCTCTCAGCAAAATTATAATATTAACCATGACTTGGACATCCACAGAAGAAGCTGTGTATCTGTGACTGTGAAAATCCCCCTCTCCCAACCCTAATCCACATATTATTCCATAGCTTTAATAGGCACCCTTTTAGGGAAAGTTGTGAACTCTGGGCCTGTGATTAGTGATTAATAATATTTTTAGTAAGACCAATTTATTTTGTACCATCAATAAATAAAATTCATATTATATATTTATTTCATCTATATAATTTATTAAATTCAATTTATATGTTTTATAATGAATGTAACATATTAGTACAATTTTACAATATAATTTATAAATATATTTCCCAGATTTTTTTTTACTCATAGGAATGCATGTTCAAAAAAAGTTTAGGGATGATTGATGTAGAAAAACCACTCTTGTATTAAGCTTCTGGAGAAGCAGGTGATAACCACAGGAAATTACCATCTTATAAAACATTTAAATTTCTTAGGACCATAGAAGCCATATGAGTAGAAGAGAGTTTCAAGGTCACCTTGCTCTCAGGAATGAACCCTTTCCACAACAGTCCTGTCATTTGGTAATCCAACCTCTGTTTGGACAGCACCAGTGAAGAAAAGCTCCCTCACTACCTCAGGAAGCAAACCACTCCACTTTTGGATAGTGCAAATTGTTAGGAAGCTCTTCATTATATTGAACCAATCACCTGTCTCTGCCTACAGTTAAAATCTATGCTAAATCATCTCCCATAGTAGAAAGATGTATGCTGAGGAAGGAAAAGGAAGTGCAATGAATTAATAGATCCCTAACCTGTTTAATTCCAGCTCTGAGCAGGCTCAGAAAATCATCAATGCAACAGAATATTTATAAGCTGCTCATAACCACACTGGCAGCAGACTAGGAGAGAAAGAATGTAGGACCTGTGGTTCTTAATTTAAAATCTACTTTCCCTACCACATTCAAACTACTCATAGCTTGGAAATGGGTAACTTGCTATCTGCAGAAGATTAATCCAAACTTACAACATGTTCTGAAATACTCTCTGGAATTTGGTTTTATCTTTCACAACAGTTCTTTATGAGAAAGGTCCTCACTGTTTACCATGATCCTGAAAACTGCTGCTAACAATTAATATTGTGTTTATGAGAAGGTGGGGATCTATCACACTTCCAATTAAACACAGACAAAACAGTTCAGATGATGACATTCTTGCATTCCAGCAACTGCTTTGGGAGTTTCCAGATTGAGAAGTCAGGTCCTTATACCTATACAAGGAGTCAGTAAGGATGGTGGGAAAATGAGCTTAGATGGAATGTTGGCACATGCAACAGAAAAACCAATTTCAAAAGATAATCAGTAAAAGGCATACAGCAACCACATGACCCGTATATTCTCAGACAGTTGTTTCTATGAAACAAATGACTCCTGAAACGACTCCTTAATCACATTCCCCTCTCCCCTAATTTTGGTTGAAAAATACGGTCATAATTGTTATAGAAAAGAAAGATTTGAAATGCCACCAATCCCACTTTGAAATAAAAACTGAGGAAACCCAAGTACTCCCTTGATCTCTGGCTCCCAGGGATGACTTCTTGTTGAGTGGTTACACAGAGGTGAAAGGCACCAGGAATACACCAGGAAGTCAACTAAAATGGAAAGAAAAGTAGTGTGTGTGTGTGTGTGTGTGTGTGTGTGTGTGTGTGTGTATGTGCACGTATACAAATATAAATATATATTAATATCAGAAAGCAAAGTTTTTACTCATAAGAAGGTAGAGAAGTGACGAAACTTGGACTTTTCTTTACAGCTTGACTGCCAACTCACACAACCTTGGGGTACACAATTAAAAAATTCTTTGGAAGTTGCTTCTTCCCTCCTCCCCCTTCATTAAAGTAGTTCGCTCTGCTAAAGTTCCCTGAGTCTTTACTTGCCTATCAGAAAGTGTTGCAAGAATGAATGACTTTATGCTTATAGGGCAAATCTAGATGAGACATCCCCCTCAGACCTGATGGTATTTTTTCTGCTTTGCTTTACCGTTCACACTTCTGGGGTTGGAAACACTGTAGGGGGCCAAGCAGTTGAAGAAAAGGAGAGAAGTAGGGCTTTGCATCAGAGTCGTTTTTCCCACTTCAAATGACTTGATACTGTGCTTTCCCACTGTCTCAGGCCTTCTGAGGTGGAATGCTTAGCATCCAAACAACTTTCAAATCAACACTGTGAAGCAGTAAGCTACCCCCTTACCCAACACACCACTGGGAAGAAAGAAAAGGGTATTTTTCCACATTGGCAAATGACTTTACTACAAAGGGAGTGTGAAAGCAAAGCAAATTTTCTATTTTCTGGCCTTCATCTTGGCAAATATTTGTTCTTAAATAGATCAGCCTCAGGGCCTATGGATGTAAGGCCCTTAGAGGAGAGCTGTTATTGATAATAAAGACAAAAGACAGGGCTTTAATGGCTGTATCTAAGGCTGATCTAAATGTACAATAGTTCTGTATTGTACAAAATGACTATCAAGCTCACTTTTGTGTCTATTTTTATTGCTGTTGCTTCTTTGATTTTTAATCAAGGGCATCTAAACATCAATGACTGAAAAGTAGGCGTGATGTTGTCCTTTATGGGCCTACTCTCTAAATATTTTTCCCTCAATTAATCAGCATCGGATTTGAGATTTTCCCCTCCTTATTTCAATTCAGTCTCACATGGATGGGCCCCATCTTCCTTTCGCCTTTGTTCTTCTCGAGCAGTGACTCACTCCAATGCTACCTGGTGTCTTCTACTTTCTATCCAGAATTTGATATTTGTCCTTCAATTTATCTAGTTCCTCTCATTGACGAGTCTTTTTATATTCTTCATCACCTTCCTTTAATCTGCTCTTTCTTCGTTCCATGAACACAACTTTTCTATGGTAAATTCAAAACTAGACAAATGTAGTCATCCTTTCCATTAACCTCTGACCTACAGCTTCACTCACTGGATTCCAAATATTGTATCTAATTTTGTCATTAATTGCACAGAATTGACACAAAAATTCCCCTCTTCAATGTCTTTAGTTCACCGCTACACCTGCCTCCCCTCCCCCAGTCCCTGTTTCCTAAGCTAACCAAATTAAGGTTCTTTAAACTGGTTTCGACACATTTTCTCTCATGCCGTTCCATCAGCTATGTTTATTGCTTGAATAAATCATGTTTCTCACTTCATTTGTCTTATTCTAATTCTTGTTGTAAACTGTGAGCCACATTTTCAAAAACAAATCTGATCTCTCTAGACCTGACTTTCCTTATATATAAAATGAAATTAGATGTTTTTTAAAATTTGAATAACTTGTGGATTTTCTGCAGTATTCCTAATCCTTTGGATAACTGTTCAAAAGGCCATCTCTCATGAAACTATTTCTAACTGGTGTTCTAAAATGTTTTAATTCTATTGAAAAGTTTTGCTTGGCTTAATGAATATAGGCTTCCAATAGGAAGATTGTTTCAGAGGGACCCTATCACAAGGCTGTCAATAATGGTAAGAGAAAATATTACATATGTAAATATAAATTACTATAACTTAACCATCTCCTGTTGATAGTATCCCATAGGACGAGGACTGCTTCATTATATTTCATAGTATAAAACTGCCACCTGATTAGAGATACTAATGACCTTAGACAGGGATAGTGGTTGTTATTCTCATCATAATGGAATTCCAAGTAGTTGACTCTTTTCCCCATATTTTTAGCATGTGAAATAGAAAAACCAGAGATATTCGTGCACAGGGGCCAGAAGAACAGCCATGTAAGATCATCCTAGGTAATCCAAGCACTAAATGGCCATCCATTAAGTAACTCTAGCAGTCAGAATCCTCTTAATAAACTATCATTTCCTGAAACTGATAGACCAGCATCCAAGGGAAATAGCATCTAACATTTTAACCTCTAGCTAGCATAACACTGGGGGCGGTTGATAGAAAGAAGATCTGACTGCACAGTAAGATTTACCATGAGTTAGAAAGAAATATTATAATCCAAGTTGTGATATAAGAGTGGAGATGGCAAAAGCTAACAAAGGGCAAATGAAAGATACGTGAGAAAGACACCAAAATGTGTCTACATGCTTATGTCTTTAAAAAAGCTACTATATAAAAATTGTATCTATATCAATATCTACCTGTCTATGTATGTATCTACTTAGAGATGAACAGAAAAGCACAGTCATCTCCATTTCAGTTAAGCATAACTACAGCTTAAGTTTTGCTGTAGGGATAATATGTTATTGTTCTTTGTTCTTGAAGAGGACCAAGGGCATTAGGAAGGTGATGTCATGACTTACAAATGAATTGGATTTAAGTGAGACAGGACTGTGCAAACTCACCAGCCTCACTCTCTCCTCCAGAGCCATCTGGGTCCAGTGGCCAGATACAGATCAGGATGAATGGAGGTGATCCTGAATGCAGCGAGAGACCTTGGCCTTTTTAAATTAAGATCTTCCCCAGGTCTCAGTTTGTCTGAGGCAATGCCCCTTCGCACTGAAGAGATAATACGAATGCAGGAAGGCTCCCCTGGTGGCAAACTAAGTCTTATGGAGTAAAACAGTCAACAAAGATGATTGAGCACCTATCAAAACACTCTGCCAGGCTCTATAGAGAATGCCATCGAATGCCAGGCATGTTCTCTCCTCTAAGAAAACAAACATGGGTACAATTTACTTATATAACAGTTATAGAAATAAAAAGTCAGCTAACAGGAGAGGATCGTTTAGGTTAAGTGCAAGATGAGGAGATGCGATAGGAAATCAGAGAAAGAAACAAATGTTCCAGGCTGTGGTGGGAAAAGCTGACCTTATAGGAGAAGAGATGTTCATTCAGCTAGAACCTGTCACGGTGCCTGACTCACAGTAGGTCCTTCATAACTCTTGGTTGAATGATTAACACATTACGTGCAAGATATTGCTAAGGGCAGAGCATTATGATGCGGATACACATATGAGACACACTCACATGTATGCATATCCATAAGCATATGTATAGTTACAGGTACACACACATATATCACACAAACACACATATACTTTTTGGAAATATCTGCACATGTGATGTCATATACATAAATATTATATCCAGTTTTGTAAATCCCTGTACGTGCGCGCACACACACACACACACACAACACACACACACACCATGTCAGGAAATCAAATTGCTTCTGTTTGTATTGTCTTAGGAAGATTCTGAAGATTACCCGGGAAGATAAGGTACTGGAATTAGAAACAGATGCTCGTACCTGTGTGTATGTGTGTGTGTACACACATGTCACATCAATACACCTCTGGATTTTTGAAAATGCATGGGCATATATGTATGTATATATAAATGTGCACACATATCGTATATCCAGTTTGGTAAATCCCAACACACACATGCACACACACACACACAAACATACACACACCAACTTTACATATTCTAATTTACATGCCGAAAAAAGTAGGAGACACAGCATAATGTAGTGGGATGAGAATTGGAGTAATACTCATGGGAACTGCTTCTAATGGTTGTTTTTTCAGTAATTAACTTGTGACCTTCAATAAACCACTCAACTTCTACATGTCTCTATTTCCTCATCTTTCAACTGACATCAGCAACTGCAGTGATAACAAACAACAATGATAGCTGCTCTAAGTACCCCTCAGAGGAGTATCAATGTATGGGAAAAGATCACTTTGTTGTATAAATGTGAGTGTGTTTGTTTGTGTGGATACATAGATATGGATATATGTATGTATATGTATATGTGTTTGTGTAGATAGACAAATATGGATATATGTATGTGTATGTGAAATGTATATGTATGTGTGTAGATAGAACTATATGGATATGTGTATGTGTATGTATATGTGTGTGTGTAGATAGATAGATATGGATATATGTATGTGTGTATGTATATATGGGTGTATGTGTAGATAGGCAGATAGATATGGATATATGTATGGATGGATATATGTGTAGATAGATATGGATATATGTATGTATGTATATGGGTTTGTAACCTATCTAATATAAATTGCAATCACTAAAGTAAATTAAATTAAGATAGCAACACTTTCTGCAGAAGTGTACAATTAACACTAATATGAATTACTCTTGGTATTTTGAATTTCTTACAAATTCCTGAGTAAAAGGACAATGCCAGTCAGCACTGAATTCCATTGCTTGTTATTGAACTGGGCAATTGTATGGAATTATGATGTCAGCCTTTTATGAAACTGAATAACTAGTCCTGACCCTTTCCTCTGAATTAAAATGAAATGCTTTGGATCCATCTTTCCAATAAAGGTCACCTTAGTGCCATTCTTTCCTAGTTTAGGTGGCTTGTAAGTGATATGATTTCATGTTCTATTGTGGTCAGGATGAACTGCTTCGCTTCATTCCCCCTAGAGCACGAATTGACAACATCTCCATCTACCTCACTTGCAAAGTCACAGTGGAAAGCCTAGAATGGCCTCCTGCATTTATGTCCCCATAGCAGAGATGCCGTGGACTGTAGAAGCATGGGGTTTGATTTTCCTTTTTTGAAGAGTGTTACAGCCCTCTGACTGAAGTTGGTAATGGGTATTGACATGGAAAGCTAGAGTGAGAAGCTTTTGCTGTGGCTAATGGCAGTGTACCTATCTGTCTGGTAATTGTGGGCATTCAGCCTTTGGTGTTTCACTGTTCATGAGATTAATGTTTATTCAGAACAATAAATATAAGGTCTATGACACCTTTAAAGTAATGTTCAAATGCATCTGTGTGATCACGGCTGAGTGACAGGAGTTGTTTCATGCCTTGGTAAGCAGATTGGCTTCTCCCCCAGCACTGGATAGTTAGGGGGTGGGGTGAGAGCATCCTTGGGAAATGCTAGGGAACATCCTTTTTTTGCAATCTTTCATGCACAGAAGTGGGCGTCACTTAACTCTGTCAAACAGAAAATCCAGGCCTTCAAGTTGTTTCTAGGCTTTGCACTTCCATACCATGTGAATCCTAGAAACTCAATAAAATAAAATGAAACATGGATGGAAGATTTTTAAAGGAATTTCCTCCCACCTAAGGTTGTAGTCTAAGGCTGAGGGGTGGAGGTGGTGTGAAGCATGCTCTGTGGTGGGTTTTTAAAAGGTACATAATTTTAAACAAAAGAATGTAAAACTCTTTGCCAATGAGAGAGTTCTTAGAATACTTGAAATTAATTCCTTCAATGCATTGCTCATCATAGCTGAATAAAGAATATTTAAAAAAATGTAAAATGCCACAGATTTCCAGATGATAGGTTTTTCCCCTTAATTTGAAACCATGGATACCTACCCAACACACAGTACAAAGTGAGGAAAAAACAGAGCCTTTGGGAAACAGGTAGCTGACCACTATGTATGTAAAATTGGTCTTTATAGAGGGAAAAAATGTGTATTTAATCAATTTAATCAAATGTAACTGTCGCTAAATTGGCCTGTGCTTAGATAAGTCATGTGCACACCTGCTGCAAAAGGGGGGGAAATCTTCTGTCTCCAGGAAACTACTATCAACTAATCGACTACAACAATATTTTATTTTCCTGTTTAATTTTTTTTCTATCCAAATCCCAAGTACCATCTAACAAGAGCAAGAATACCTGTGGTGTCCTTTTAAATATCAATGTCTATGTTTGGTCATTCCCTCAACTGCTGCTTCTCAGCAGCTGTTTAAAGGATGTACTAAATGTTGAAAATCTTTGGAGAGTGGCTTTTCTGTCAACACTTTTGTGAAACCAATCCAAATTTGTACTTTAGAAAATGGCTAAAGGGAGAATTATTTCAACATATCAAGAAATACGACAAATGAATGGTATGATACAGGACGGTAAAGTGAAGAAAGGAGTTATATTGTACTATCCAATTTCCCTGAGCACTCCCACCCCCCAAGCTATTTTCCACAAACTTGTCTAAGTGATGATTAGAACAGGTAGAAAAGATGGAAGGGGCTCATGTATCTTGTTGCACCCCTTTGAGAAGTCTGTTTGCAATTTTGTTCTTAGAATCAGTCGTAAAACGTCCAAAACACAACAGATTCAATTTCCCTCATCTTAGATTAACTTATTTTGCTGTTTTGATAGTTTGGGTATTTCATTAGTGTGGGTCTCTTTGACAGTTGCAGATAGCAACTCAGTCATGATTTCTCGTCCTGCCTGATTTTTGTTCATTCTTTCATTTAACTCTTCCATACAGGCCCAGATCTTTCTCTGGGCCTTAGCATGTTTTCTTCCCTTTTTTTGTCACCAAAGGGCCATCCTCCCAAGGATAAACTAGTCAAAGGATGCAAATAAATTTCAAAAAATGGAATTTATAGACAGACATTTGGAAGATTGCTTCAAACATTATTAGTAAGAGGTAGTGATAGTAATAGGTCAAAACAGCTCTGAGCTTTCACCCCACACTCAGCAAAATGGAAAAGATGATGAAAGATGGGAAAATTCACTGTTGAAGGAGCTGTGGGAAGTCACTCCCGTCATAATTTAAATAATCCTAACAGTCAACATCCTTTGAGGTTTGTCCTGGGCCTTTGCTTCTTTCTCTATGTTCTTCTCACTTAATTACTTCATCAATTCCTTAATATATTTGTTACCCTTAAACAGAAGATCTATATTTCCATCCCACGTCAATTTCTACAGCTCCATCCTCTATAAGTAATAACTATTAGATATTTCAAATTGGATGTCTCATTAACATCTCAAACTTAACATATCCAAAATTGAATTGTGTTTCTTTTCCTCAAAACCTCCTTTCAAGCTTTTATTTTCTCTCAAAACCTCTGCCTTTTGAAGCTTTCCTTCTTTTTTGGAGGGTACCACCATCCTTCCAGTTTCTCAGGTTCATAACATTGTCATTGTCTGTGACTCCACTCACCTTCATTCCATACATTCAATTATTTGCCAAACCCTGTAGTTTTTACCCTTATAACTTCGCTCACATCCGGCTGCTTCCTAATACTCACATAACTTCCATTTCCTTGCTCGCTAAAACTTTAAAATCAAATATTAACTAGTCTGCTTAGCACTTAATGCCCTTTACAACGTGGCACCAGGTTTGCATTTTTCCAGGCTCCCCTTCCCACACTATTAGATTTCTTCAAACAAGCCTTCTTGTTGATTCCCATATGATACATTCCATCTCTCATCTCAATGACCTTTTAATGGCTGATTTCAATGTTTAGAAAACACTCGCCTTCCTCCATCTCATAGCATCTACTTTTTTTCAAAAGTGCCATCAAGAGCTATTTTCTACGTAATGCCCTTCCTGATTCCCTACCCCACCAGCTGCCAAAACCCTTCCTTCCCAAACAAACTAGCATTTTTTCAATATTTGTGTTCGTACATATTTTATTATTCAAATAGAAGACAATGACTATTCTATACGGTAATTGATTTTGTATCCTCAGCGCCCAGCTCGGCATGTGACATGAAGGAGACAATGCACATAGAGCAGACAGTGCATACTTCTTTACTAACACATTATTCGTTAAGGTATAAATTGTTTAACCATACTAGAAATCAATGTATAATGATGCTTTAAAAAAGGGGAGGAGGACTAAAATGCCCCCATCCTTTGACCCAAAGATACCATTGCTAAGCATGTAGCTCCAAGTTGGTACCAAAGATTAGAGGATAATTCATGAATGTACTAAAAATCTGAGTTCTAGAAATGGTTAATGTGAAGAGTTTCAAAAAGCAAGGGAAAACATGTTCTCATACAGAATGAAACAGAATGAAGAAAAAATACACAATAAAGAATGAAGTTCTAGAAAACTGTCCCAAAACATGGACTGTGTTCACATAACATACATCATTGTTGTTGTTCAGTCATGTCCAACTCTTCATGACCTCATGGACCAAAACATGCCAATATTGTCCACAGAGTTTTCTTGGCAGAAGTACTGGACTTGTTTGCCATCTCCTTCTCCAG
>CM053591.1:163753297-163770485 GCA_028646515.1 Pseudochirops corinnae | reverse complement strand
AATCCAGGCCGCTCAATGTGAGAGCACTTGGCCTCTGAATGATCGCTTGGTCCCCCTGCAGTCTGAAGGCTGAGGGCACTGAAGCTGCAGTGCGGAGGCAGGTGCAGAACCTCTGCCTTTTCGCTTCTCAGCCCTGAAGGCGTTTCGGCCAGACCGCTTTTGTCCCATGACCTCACAAGTCCCACTGACCTAGTTCTGAACACTGCTGCAGCTGCCACCAGTCCGCTCACCTGAGGCTCCTCGGCTCTTCCGCCCCCAGGGCTCAGCCAGGGCTTTAGGCCAGGCTGGTTTCGGTTGGCAGTGCTGATATGGTTCCTCGTTGCCGAGCTGAATTTAGTGGAAAGTATATGTGTGCGTTTTGGAGTTCTAGGATTAGTTTAGAGTCATATTTTATGGGTATTTTGGGGTGGCTATGTGAGAGCTGCGATATGTTGCTGCTCCTACGCCGCCATCTTGGCTCCGCCCCCCGGTATACTCTTTCTTTAATCCAAATTTGTGTCCATCATATTTTGCAATGGAAAAATCTCTTTTTTGAGTTTTATAAAATATGAGTTCAATCTTTTGTTCTCCTGCTAACTAGGTAGACAACCCCATACATTCTTCTCTATTGAGGGAGATTGGACTAACTCATTGGTCTCCAACATTGTTCTGCAGACACTTTTCAACAACAGAAAAAAATAAAGTAATAAATCTCTAGAGTAATTTGATGTAAGACTTAAAATGTTCCTTTGGATATATTCATTAAGTATTCACTATAGCTAAAATAATGACTTTTGCCCCCAAAAGTTTCAAATCTCTGTAGAAATAAAGTCATGATGCTTCAAACATATATTTATTGCCACAGAGGAAAGATATGTTTGTAATATGAACAGAAAAATATTTATTGCTAAGGCACCACTAAAGAACTTTTAGTGTAAACTTCCACATATGTTTTGTGAACTGCTAAATAGGAACTACTGGACTAAATCATCCCAAATATCCCTTCCAATTCTAAGATTCTGTGTTTAACATCTTTTAGCTAAAAAACAAAAATCATATTACTTTTTCACTCACAAAAATCATTTGGAAGTGTCCACATTGATTAAATAATGGACATTTAATATCTTGAAGTATATTTTAGGAAATGAACCTTGTAAAACAATTCTCCTTGATTTAAATAAAATATTTAATTGTATAATTAGTATTCCCTAACCGGCCAACACACATACACACACACATATACATACATACACACATTTTTGTATTATAAAAACAAAGTATAAAAATATGAAGATATATCACAGGTTTACCTAAGTTCCGGTTAAACTTTCTTTTACTTACATTTAGAAAGTCAGAATTAATTCAATAACATTCATATTCCTTACATATATTCTTAATAGAGGGTCAGGAAGTTTCAGAATGTTGTCATTGACAATGGCAGTCTACTAGAATAAAACTAAAGTTAAGAAAAAAAAATTGGATTTCTTACTCCAAACTTGAGAAGAGGCCTATGCAGAAAAAGATGAAAAGTGCAATATTAGCATATATATTTAACAATATTTCAGCAGCATGTCATACAGGCCCAAAATAGACCAGCTATTAGGTCATGGAAACCCATGCAACAAGAAAAATATAAAATGGTCCTTTATCCTGTGCTACTTGTGCCTTTCCCTTCCACAGTGGTAGAGGCCAAGTGGCAGAAAAGGAAACTGAAGTTGATAAGAATCATTTTAAGATTGTGTATACATGCTAACTTAACTGTTGGTTCTCTAAATGTGAGATCTTTGTCCTAAGGCCAAATAATAAAGGTATCAAAGGAATCCTATTAATATTGACATTTCCCCAATTCAGAATACCAGAATATAAAAGGAAGTCATAGATAAACCTAAGAAAATTCTCAAAGATAGTAAGAATCATAATTTCTTGGGTCATCTCCTCTGTCGAGTATATAGGAGTATAAAGGAAAAGACTAATCATAGCTTATGCACTAGCAACTGTCAGAGAATGAAACTGTAGAGAAATTCTTAGAGAGAGCTGATATATACATATATATATATACATACATACACATTAATTTTTGGTGACTTCAAAAGGAATATGGGCACAGGGAATGATAATGATGAGTCCAATGGAAAATATGGTTCTGGTGTAAGAAGAGGATGAGGTCAGAGTCTTAGAGGATATCCACATCTACATGCTATGAATGATTTCTTCCTTTTTTTTTTTTTTTTTATTTGATGCAGCTTAATGCAATAGTGGAGAAAGTGCTGCACTTGGAGCCAGGAAGACGTGTGTTAGAATCCTGCCTATGATTTTTACTGGTGGCTGTGTAAGCCTGGGCAAGTCATTTAAATACTTTCAACTTTAATTTCCTCATCTTTAAAGTGAGGCAATAATAACATCTATAATACAAGGTTGATATGGGAGTCAAATGGTATAGGTAGATGTTAGATACACATAAAAATGTGTATTTATACATGTATGTATATATGCATATATACAAGTGTAAACTGATATATATGTACACATACATGTATGGATGCACACATATATACCATGTGCGCATGTGTTTGCATGTATGTGCACATATATGTGTATACAAACCCTCTGTCTTCACATAAAGGAAAAATTGGCCCTTAACATGGAAATAATTTCAGAAGGAAGTGATTGAGTGCAGGCAGGGTCAGAAACTTACCAACTACCTTCCACTCCTCTACTTACACACTGACCACTGGTCTATGACCAGAAATTTCCCTTGGTCTACCCATCTCATTTCTTATGATCTAACATTGGAGGGAGCCATGTGGCAGAGCTAACCTGGATTAAATTTGGAGAATGCCTTATCCCTCTATAGTCAGATAGACTCCAGGACTCCGCTGACTGCTACCTTACCTATCAGGCAGGACCTTGTCTGCTGACATGAACATAATACCCTTTTTACTCCACCCTACCCCTTTCTACCTTTTGCTCAGATACTAATAAATAATTAAATGAACATTTCACTATTGTTGTGATGGGCCTGGGAATTCCTGTAATTCTGAGCAATGGGCTGCCTAGGCTAAAGCTCCTTTCCATGGATGTTATTACCTGATCCCTTTTAACTACCCATGTGAACTCTATCATTAACAGGTCCCTATCCTAGTCTATTCAGGTAAGGGGAAATTCTAGGACTGGATAAATGGATCTAAGAATTATCTACCTAGAGATGATAATTGAACCCACAGAAGCTGATAAGGTTACCAAGAGAGATAATATTAGGGAAGATGAGAAGAGCAAGTATAGACACATGGGGAAAGTTTACATTCATTGATTCTGTCATGGAGGAAGCTTTAGCAGAAGATTAAGAAGCAGTCGTCAGACAAGAAGAAGGAGAAGCAAGAAAGAATAGTGTCACACAAAGCTAGGGAGGACAGAGTGTCCAGGAGAAGGAGGTCTCGAGGACTGCAGAGAGGTCAAGAAGGATGAAGATTTAAAAAAGGTCACTGAATTTGGTGATTAAGAGATTAGTAGTAACTTTAGAGGGAGCAGTTTTAGTTGAATGATTCCAGAAGATTCAGAAAAGAGTGAGTGGAGAGCAAGTGTAGACAGAGGTCTCTTGCCCAAAAGTTTAGCCCTGAATGGGAGGAAAGAAATAGTATGATAGCTATTGAGGAAGGCTGATATAGTAAAGTTTTGGGGATTTTATTTTTTTAAGGATGGGGAGACATGAGCATGATTTATAGGCAGCAAGAAAGCAGTCAGTGAATAAGGAGAGCCTGAAGATTGCTGAGAATGGGGATGATAGATGAGGCTGTACATGGAGAAAATGGAACAAGGTTTCATGGATTAGCATTGATGAGGGGAAAAGCTGCATTTGTCTGAAACAGTGGTGAAGGAGAAGATGCAGAAAAACAACTACTTGATGTGAGATGAGAAAGATGCTGGAAAAGGGAATTCAATTTTTGATTATAAATGAGACAAGTTTCAACTGAGAACTGGAGTGAGGGATGCCATGGCAGTGTTAAGGAGGGATGAGAAGGTATGGAATAGTTGCTATGGTAAGTAGGATAGTAAATCATTTGGGGAGGTATAAAAAGATCGTTCTAGCTCATTGCGGCCCCAGCTGAGATTATGTAATATAAAATTTTAGTGGACGTAGGCAACACAATTTCATCATTTTCTCCAATTGTTCAATAGCTCTCAATAGGAATGAAGACAGAGGATGGTGATAGTAATCCATGCTGGAACTTGACAAAAAACAGTTGAAGATAGGATAAGGGGACAAGAAACTCAAGGGTAGAAGAGAGTGTAGTTTTGAGCTGTCTAGCTGTGTGAAGGAAAGGAGTTACCCAGTGGAGGATCTCAGTGCTTGTAAACTAATTTGAATGAAGGACAATGGAAAGTAACTTTTTTCTTAACTGGAAACATCCTAAACCAAATCTGCTACTCAGTCAGTTATATTCTCTCAGTCATTTTGACCCATTGATCAAACATATAATGGGAACTGAATATTCCTTTATGAGATATGTTGTGTTTAGAAAATTTATCAAGATATTAGTAACCATAGTCTCTGCCCTCAGGGATTCTATGCTTCATGGAGACCACAAGCGATTACTGTAGGAAAGATAGACACTAATGCCTACAACAAAAACTTATAAATTAAATAGATAAGAGACATTTATAATGGTGTGGGCCATATGGGCATATGTTGGGATGCTGAAAGGTAGATGGAATAATTAGAATGTTCAGAAATGGAAGGTGTGAAGCTAAGCAGTTGACCAGCAGGCAGTGAATAAGTTCTGAGCAGAGTGTAAAAGAAAGTGTGAGACGGGGATGTGACAGAAGAGGAAGGTGTGGAATTATAGGTAAGGGGGACCAGCATATAGAGAGGCAAGGAATTAAAGAAGCATCATATGGTAGGAAGAACAATGGCTTGTAATCAGGAGATGTGAGTCCTAGATATGTTATTAAGCAATGACATATTCTTCAATAAACCTTAACAAAAGCCCGTTCAGACACCTTTTACTCCTTCCTTTGCATGATACTTACAAACTTGGAGGGTAGAGGCGAAAGTGAGGAGACAAGAAAATATTCTGTTGCATTCTCTTAAGTTACCCTGCTTCAACACCTAACAGATACCTTTTCACTCAGTAGACAAGATCAGACCAAACTAAATAATACTATCTAGTGAGAAATTACTGTCAAATAGCTATATTCTCAGAAAGCTTTCAAAATTGCATGGCCTGGAGGCTCCTAAATCTCACCCCCAAAATCTAACTTGTTTAAAAATGGATGTTTTTCCCTCTGGTGAGCTGTTGGTTACACACCTCATCAGTGAACTATCCCAGAGGGAGGAAACCAGAATCAGTTTCAATCAAAACCCAATAATCCATTTGAAGCTAAGCTTGGTCCCTGCACATTTCTCATAAGTCAAGAGGGAAAATACTCGCAGCCTGGGCACTGGAGCTAGGAGAAAACATTTTCCATGCAATCATCCAAATCAAATATTTGGCTCTGTTTCTTTGGATGATACATCCTCCGACTGTCAAATGTCGGTCTAGATGAGCTTAGAGAAAAGAAGAGGAACAGCAGAATGGGAAGGAAGGATTTCCTTCTGCTCCTTGTATAGTCATAGTTGGGCACTGTCTCCTGTGATATTGTCATTAAGTATTAGTGTCATTAGCCCATGAGCCAATCCAACCATCTGGACACATAAGCTTTGTTTTTGCAAATAAAATACAACTCAGATAACTTACAGTTCTTTTTTTTCTGGGTGAAGATAAAAACATTCAAATCTTTTTTTCAATCATCGACATTGCTGTTATTTTTTCAGTATGTTTGAATTCTTATTAGAAAATCATAGACATTGAGTATGTAGGAACAGGTCTTCAGCTGTCAAATTTAAGAAAAACACACACTCACTCAATCTACTGGGGAATGGCTAAAGAAATTACAATATATGAATGTGTGGAATTTTTTTATTAGGAAGAAAAAAGTGAATGTAAAGAATTCAAAGAAATATGAAGATATATAAAATGATGGAGAGTGAAAAAAGCAGAACCCTCCCAACCCTCCCCCCCCCATCTCAATGCCAAGAACAGCCATAGAGTGTAGGATAAAAATAACAACAAATTCATGAGAGACTATATATATACACACACACATACACACATACATATACATATGTGTATATATATATATATATATATATATATATATATATATATGTGTGTGTGTGTGTGTGTGTGTGTATACACACACAAACATGAAAGAAGGCCCTCCCAACAAAAGGAACCAAAAAGTTTAACCACCCGTTCATGCTGCTAATCACAAATTTCATCTTATTTAGTGGGAAATTTTAGTAACTGAGAAGTTCCACACTTATGCTATCTACTCCATTGACAGAAAGTGTGTAGAGTAGAAGTGCTTTACTCTCTCTGTTGTTCAGAGAATGGAAAACCTTCCACTTCCAAGGTCTGTTTCCCTTTGGGTGGTTGCATCATTTTGTCCAAGAATAGGGACCAGCTTAATATAGATTTATGATATTAGAATAAGTTCCAAATTTCACCTACTGAAAGAACCCAGTAAAAGAACTCTTCCTCTAGCTTACTATATTTCAGTGGGCCTCAGTCCTGTGACTTTGGCATAGTAGAATTGTTCCCCAGAAGAATATGCACAATGGTAATAGAAGTTTTACTTTTGACATAGAAACAATACAAATAATAAATATGTATTATGCATCCCTACTGCAACTTATCAAACTGTTTACTAAGGCAGATTGTAATCTGCACTGGTAGAGAGGTCACCAAGTCAATAAAATCCATCATCAACACCACCACCATCGTCATCATCATCATCGTCATCATCTTATAGCATTTATATAACATCTACTATGTGCCAGAGACTGTGCTGAGTGCTTCACAAATTTTAGATCATCTGATCCTTTCAAAAAAAAAATTGGGAGGTTGTGTTATTTTTCTAATTTTACAGTTACAGAAACTGAGACAAACAGAGGTTAAGTGATGTGTCCAAGGTTTATAAAAGAGTTAATTCATCCCAGCAAATATTCACCTACTCTGTGTAGGCTCTGAGGACAATACACAAACTTTATAATGTACTAGTGGGATGACATATAGAAGACCACAATACACTATAAGACTCATACCTGGTAAACACTTTGGTATAAAACCCATGGCAATATTTTGAAAGATTAAATAATTTTCCTGATGGTATATTTTCGTCTGAACAAACCATGAAGGAAAATAAACAAGACTAGCTGAGAAGGCAGTCTAAATATCTCAAGGGAAAACAAAACAAAACAAAACAAAACAAAACCCTTAAGAACAATGATAACTGGTCCAACCATTCTGGAGAGCACTTTGGAACTATGCCCAAAGGAATATAAAACTTCATACCCTTTGACAACAGCTATATTGCTACTAGGTCTCTATTCCAAAGATATCAAAGAAAATTGGAAAGGACCTGTTTGTAAGCACATATTTTTAGCAGTTCTTTTTGTAGTGGCAAAGCATTGGTCATTGAGGGGATGTCCATCAACTGGGAATGGCTAAACAAGTTCTGGTATATGATTGTGATGGAATACAATTGTACTATAAGAGAAGATGAGCAAGAAGGTGTGAGAAGAACCTAGAAAGTCTTATATGTACTAATACATAATGAAATGAGCAGAAACAGATTATTGTATATAGTAGCAGCAATATTGCAATGATAATGAACTGTGAAAGACTTAGCTACTCTGATAAAGACCACAATCCAAGACAATTCCAAAAGAACAGGATGAAAAATTCTATTCACCTCCACAGAGAAAACTGATAAACTCTGAGTATAAAGTGAAGCATATTTTTTTTTCACTTTCTTTATGTATTTTCTTTTGCAACATGGCTAATATGGAAATATGTCTTGCATAATTTCATAAGCATAAGCAATATTGTATTTTTATTCCTTTTCAAAGAGTGGAAGAGGAGCAAGAAGGAGAGAGAACTTGGAACTCAAAATTAAAAAAAAAGTCACAATCTTTAAAAAATGTAATTAAGAAATATTTCACAGAAAACATAAATATATAAAAATCATATTAGCTGTCATTTATATAACACTATGTTTTGCAACACATAAAATCGTCACAAACCCTCTGTAAGGCTAGTCATATAAGCACTATTGTCCCAGTTATACAGATGAGGAAATTAAAATTCAAAGAAGCAAAACAAATTGCCCATGTTCCCATTTCTCAAATGTGTCAAGAGTGAATTTTGAACCCAGCTTTCTCCTGACTACTGGACCACCACTCATAGAATCATAGATTTAAATTGGAAATGACTGCAGAGACCATTTGGTCCAGTCCTCTATCATTCATGTGAACTATGTACTCTTGAACAAAAATTCAGAAGGGAAATCATGTCTGCCCAAAACTTTTTATAGGCAGAGTGATATAAAGGTAAAAACAAAAACAGAAATTAAACTCAATATACCTGGTTGTATTTCCATCTTTACCACTTAAAAGAAATGGGATGTGAGTCAAGGCCCTTGCCTTCTCTAGATCTCAGGCTTTTCACCTGTGAAGTGAGTTTATTATAGTCTGATTAATCTCATTCTTAGGGATGTTATAGGAAAACTTAGACTGTCAAGTACCATATAAAAATAAGCTATTTTTCTCCTATTTCTCTATATCAATAGATTAATATGCCTGTATACATTAGTAAACCTGCAGATTAATAGGAAGTACTGCGGCATGGTCGATAGAATCCTGGTATTGGAAGCAGGAAAACATGGATATAAATCTGCCTAGGTTATCTGAAACAAGGTAGTATGTACCCATGCCTCAAGTAGCAATTTGGGATTGATATAGATTGAGATTTTAGTTGGTAAAGAAGATTCTCACTCCAAGTAATCCTTCATACTGATGGAATTACAAAACCTATTTGGATATCTCGTGGCAATAACTGGCTTTTGTCAGGATGTAGTTAGCACATAGTAGGCACCTTAGTAGACCACTTTGCATGTAATAGGGGTTAAATGGGTGTTTATAAATTGCATTAGCTGTTTTAAAAATCATTCTTTTAATTGTTCTCTAGGCTCAAAGCTGCAAACCTCAAAGGCATGTGTCTGAATCTTTGATCTTGAGATGGTTGTAAAAAGATGGTCTTTCTCATGTTTTTCTCTGTGTTTGCAAGCAAATGTTGCTAGTTCAAACCAAGTCTCAATGCTGCAGGATTTTGCATAAGTAATTTGCATTTCAAGAGTGTCAAAATCAGTAACAGTTCAGACATTTCACATGCTAGGAATATTGGCAGAAACAGTTTGGAGATGAAAAAAATACACAATTTAGCAGCAATCCAATAGTCTAACTCTTGGGGAAGAATTATTTTAGAAATAAGATCATAGAATCACATGGCTGAAAGGACTTTTGCAAGGTTACCTGAATTATTTCTCTCCAACCTCACAAAGGCCATAGTCATACCTAAATAGATGTTCTAAAATCTTATTCTTTGAAAGCTGATCGGATAAACCAATGAAAACCTAAGCATTTATTAAGTGCCTACCATTGTTATACCAATATGCTAGGTGATGGGAATAGAAAGAGGAAAGGAAAATGGCTCTTCTTTCAAGGAATTTATGTTCCATTGAATGAGATGAAATGATCCTGTGATCCTGTATACTTCAATATAAATAGAATAAGTATGAAATAAACACAAACAGTTGGGGAGTGCAGGGTAGGCTGAAGTGAAGGGTATAAGTTACAGGTGAAGAAGGAGGAGTACATTGCAGACATGGAGGATGACTGGAGATAGAACACTTTCTGGAAGGAACAGGCCTATTTAACTCAATCTTAGAAGCGAGGAAGAGAAAGAATAGATACTAAGCCTGGAAATATAAGACTGAGACCAGATTATGAAGGAGTTCATATCCACTGAACAATCAATAAACATTTATTAAGCTGGGAGTACAAAAGAGGCAAAAGACAACCCCTTGCTTGCAAGAAGCTTACAATCTAATATATGCATAAACAGGAATAAAGATCAGAAGGAAAGAACTGGAATTAAGAGGGGTTGGAGAAAGCTTCCTGTAGGAGGAGGAATTTTAATTGGGACTTAAAGGAAACTGGGAAGGTCAGTATTCAGAGCAGAGATTAGAGAATGTTTTAGGAAGGATGGAGATAGAGAAAATGCCTGGAGCTCAGAGGTGGAGTGTCTTATGTATATGGAACAGCCAGGAGGTCAGAGTTGCTGGATCTAAGAGTATGTGTAGGTAAGAAAGACAGGAGGGAACTAGTTTATGAAAAGCTTTGAATGCCAAACAGAGCATTTTGTGTTTACTCATTTATATTTTATCCTAGAGGCAACAGGGGCCATTGTAATTGGTACTAAAAGCATTAAAGGACTAATGAGTCTGTTGGGTTGAAAAGAGCAAGGAACAGCAAGTTAGTAGAAATTGGTAGGCTGGGAGTACTTAGAGAAAGAGATCCGTTAAACCCACTGGCCCTTGGTTTCCCCACCAGCCAAATAGATTATATAAAGGTTTTTTTTTTTCCTTTTTACCACTATGATATCTCTTGGTCCACAGAGTCTGTCATCTCTTGGTCCACAGAGTCTGTCCTTCAATCATTTCTATCTCCACATATATTTCTCCCTGTCATTCTGTTCCTGGTCAGTCAACAATTGAATTCATTACACATGAACATCATAAGTATCTTCATGATGACACTGAACTTAATCTACTAGAGTGCTATCAAGATACTTCACTGTGGGGTGAAGGTGACCCTGGGTCCTTGAAGACATCAGCAGTGGGCAAGCTCCGGCAGGATCTGCCAAGCTGGAACGGTTTTGAGAACGGGCCTAGTGACAGATTGTCATCTTGAGATCAGGCTAAATTTGGAGAGTTCTCTCACCAGAAGGTCGGCCACCAGGTGATGAATCATCTTGGCTACAGCCACTCACGGCCCTGGCTCCTAAGTCATGAGGTAGTTACAACTGGCAGAGTTGGAGGAAGAACCCACACTGAAGAACTCACAAATCATCTACAGATAAAACCTACATATGTGAAGGGAACTGATTATTCATCAGGTGCCCAAAGGTATACTTCATACATATATACAAGGATGGCTTTTTCTTCAGATATTCATTTATTCAGTGCCTCCTGTGTATGAGTCATTGACTGAGGCTTTATGGAAGGGAAAGGACAATGATAATAGCAACTGACATTTATGTAGTATTTTAAGATTTACAAAGTGCTTTATATACTCTATTTCAATTCAAAGAAAGAGTATAAAGAACAACAACAAAAAAACATGGATGAGAAATGCTAAAAAAAAAAAAAAGAAAATGAAAAAGAAACATCCTTAGAACCGAGAAGTCGATATGTTCTAATGGGAATAATATTAGATTTGGAATGAGTACAATCGGAGGACCTGGATTCAAAAAATGGCTGTCATTTACTGCCTGTATGACCTTGAACAAGTCATTTAACTTCTTTCCAAATATGTACAATGAAAGGACAGGTTTAGATGATATCTAATGTATTTTCCAGCTAGGTAGCACAGTGGATAAAGTGCTGCACATACAGGAAGAACACAGTTCAAGTCTAGCGTCACAGTAGCTAGTTGTGTGACACTCAAAAAATCACTTAACCTCTGCCTCAGTTTTCTAATCTGTGAAATGGGGATAATAATAGTAACCTACTTCATAGGTTGTTGTAAGGATAAGATGAAATAATATTTCTAAAACTATTTCTAAACATTAAGGAACTATATAAATGTTATATCTCCTGATAGAATGTAAGCTCCTTTGAGAACTTCGGGTATTTCAATATTTTCCTTGTATTCTTTGTACCCAGCGGAGAACCTCATACATAGTAGGTACTTAATAAATTCTTGTAGGTGAAAACCAGCTATCTATGCAAGTGGGTTTTGAAGTCTAAGGAGTGCATGTGTATGCATACATTTCAACAATATTATATATGTTTATGTTTGGACACACATATACATATATATGTATATCTATCTGTGTCTTTGTCTATCTATCAAAATTCAGTAGGCAGTTGAGAGTTATTATACATCTTTGGGGGGGAAGAGGTAGGCATGGGAGAAGGTGACAGAGAATCAGGGGAACCATAACAGTATATTGGAAAGATTAGATATATATCTGTGTGCAGGATGGACTGGACAAAGGAGAGAATGGAGGGAGAAACACCAGCTGAAGTTTCTATCTCTGATTCTCTGTCTGTCTCCATAAACACAGAAATAAATACATGGGGATAAATATCAGACAGATAAAGATATAGGCATGGACATAGATAAATAGCTGTACTCATTTATACATACAAATATATATATATATATATGTCTCCGTGTGTGACAGAAATATAATAGCTAACATTTCTCTAGTGTTATAAAATGTACAAAAGGCTTTACATATGTATTTGGACTAAGCTTTTGCAGTAGTCTAATGATAAAAGATGACAAATAGTCTGAACTAGGGCAGATACAGTTTGAATGGAGAGGAGTGGCCAGGCAATAAGAGATATTATGAAGAGAGAAACAATAGAACATGGCATGCAGGGTAAGAGAAAATGAAAGACCAAAGATTCCTCTGAACGTCTAAGCCTGAGTGCCTGGGAGAATGTTGGAACCAATTACAGAAAGAAAGAAGCTAAGGCAAATATGAGCTAGGAATAGGATGTTGAGTTCAGTTTTAGAATGCCGAGGGTGAGATTGCTATTGGGACATACAAGTAGAGGAATCTAGAAGGCAGATGGAAGTACCATACTGGAGTTCTGGATAAAGGTTGTAGTTGGGGATATTGATTTGGTAAACATCTTCGTGAAAGTGATTAATTAAAACCACAGGAAGAGATGAAATCCCTAAATTGTTATCCCTCCACTTTTCCAATTCATCCAACATTATGCAGTGAATAGAGAAATCTCCTCAGAACCAAGACAACTTGTCTATGTAACCCTGGGCAAGGCATTTACCTTTTAAGTGCTCTAGGTAGTTCTTCATGCTTAAGTTGCAGACAAGGTGCTGCCCAGCTTTGAGAGAGCAAATTTCTTCACCAAGGAGCTCCCCAAACCAATACAGTTATAAATCTAGTCCTCATTCACCCCTCCACAAGATCTCATTTCTAAAACACAGTTTGGACCATGTCATTTCTATACTAAAGCAGTTTCACAAGCTTCCTATTACATCTAGAATAAAATAAAAACTTCTCTCTTTAGCATATTAAACCTTTAACACTCTGGGTCTGGCTTTTTTCTAGATTTATTATACATTATCCCCCTAACACATTTTACATTCAAATCATACTAATGTGCTTTTTCCTCATAGACAGCATTCTTCTCCCATTTGTAGACCTTTGCAAAATTATTTTTCTTGTCTCCCTCCTCATCTTTAGCTCTTAGAATTCTTACATCTCCTTCAAGCATCAACTTAAGGCCACTTCCCCTAGAAGCCTTTCCTGATTCCCATAGGCAATCGTGTTTCCCTTTGAAATGAATTATATTTATTTTGTGTTTACTTATTCATATTGCTTTTTTTCTCCCAGAATGGAAGGAACTGTTTTTTTTTTTTCTGTTTGTGACTGTAGCATCTAGCAAAATGCTAGGTAGTAGCACACAGTAGTCACTTAAGTGTTTGCTCAGTTGAATTGAAAGCAGAGTGTGTACAGAGAGAAAATAATGGGACCAAGGACAGAACTTTAGGAAAGGTCCATTTTTAAGAGCAAGAACAGGACAAAGAGACAGGAAAGAGGCAGAGAAAATACTGAGGTAAGAGAGTTATAAGAATGTAATGTCACAGAAGGCAAAGCAAGGATGGAACATCAATAAGGGAGAGTGGTTCAGAGTGTCAAAACCTATAGAAGCGTGAAAGAATCTGAGACCAGAAAAAAGACTTGGATCAAGTGGTAAGTAAGTATTATCATTATTATTGTGGCAAAGCAATTGGAGTTAAGTGACTTTCCCAGGGTCATACAGATGGTATCCTGTGTCTGAGGCTAAACTTGAACTCAGGTCCTCCTGATTCCAGGGCTGGTGTTGTTTACCCATTGTGCCACCTAGCTGCCCCTAAGTAATTTCTTAGTGAACTTGGAGAGAGCTATTTTTGCATTGAAGGGGAGGAAAATCAGGATATAAAGAACTGAGTAAAGAATAGGTCATATGGAAGCAGAAGCAATGAGTGGAAACTATATTCAGAGGAAAGAATAAAAAAAAAATTATTAAGCCTCAACAGATGCATAATAACTTTTCATGTGGCAGAAATTGTGTAAGGTGCTAGAAACGTTAAAAAAACAAAAGTGAGGTTATTTTTGCTTTCAAGTTGCTTAGGAATAGACAAAATGTATAGGACAATGGTAGTCCAGGAGAGGAATTATTTTCTAGAGTGTCAAAGGGTTGGTGAATGGAGTCATAGGCAAACAGGTGCCATGCCTTTCCAGAAGCAATCAATTTGAGTGGTGTTTTTAGAACGAGAGATATCAGGGAAGAGGAGTAAGCATGATGACATGACACATGGTGATCAGAATGGAGGTGAAAGATGGTCTGAGGCTAACTAGATAGTGAATTTGAGGAGTTCACAGTTACTCAATAATCAGGACAGCTTATCACCAGGGTAGAGGTCTAAAAATGAATTAAGTTAAATTTCCCAGGCATGGTCTCTAGAGGTCAAGAAAAGAGTTTTCTTTTTTTAGGATCTGAACAAGTTTGTAATGTAAGGAGAAGATCTCAATAGATATCTAATTACTGAAATTATGTTAAAAAGAAGAGATGTAATGAGTTTCTATGGAGAGATTAGAGGGGACAAAATCAGGATTGCTTCACACCTCTTTATCTGAGACAGGTGAAAATGATCAGAGAAATGGTAAGTAAAGGGTCAATATCATAGGAGCATTGGAAAGGAACTTGAGTATAATCCCACGCACAAGCAGCTTTCCAGAAGAATGCTACTGTGAACAACTTTTAAGATTCTGATTACACAGTATAGTGGACACTATTTGTGCCATAACAAATCAGAGCAAAACCTTCACAGAAATCAAGGTACAGCATTCACAATGTTACAACTTATCACAGGAAGTCAAAATACAGCATTCAAACAACTTATCATTAAGATGGCCATATAGTTTTCACCAGAGTGATCACAAAGTTTTCAACAAAGAACAATCATTTAGTAACTCAAGCATTCGATCATCTCAATCATTCAATCATCCTTAAGGAGGTCTGCCTCCTTAAGGGACACAAAGTACAATAGTTAAAGTTTTCCACTCATGGGGCACACCAAGTTACAAATTAGTCACTTATTCAGTCATCAGTCACTAAGTACAATCATTTAGTCAGTCAGTCATTCAATCAACTCAAACATTCAATCATCCTTCATCATTCACTATTCAATCATCAGTAAATACAGAGACCCTCCACCCGTAGGTCACTAGTAAATTACAATTTCTCGGTCAGTACACAGTATCCAAGTAAAGTCTTCTTTCAGCTGACTCAGGATAGTCTTTCAGATTCCCTGGATCCCCTTCCATGGTCCCAGTTCCTACCTGGATTCATCAAACTGTCACCTGGGTTCAAAGGCAGACAGCTCCCAGGTTCTTGTCCAGCACTCTATGCAGTTCCTGTTCCACATTGGAGCTCACAGTGTCCAGTCCATCTGAAATCCTTCACAGTCTCTGTTCCTGGGAAGACAAGGCTTAATAAAGCCACCAACAGGTTCATCAAAGTACCAGCATCACAGTCATGCTTCCTCAGTCTTCTGTAGCTCCGGCTGGCCCTCGGAAATACTCAGTAGCTCCTGCTGGCCCTCAGACTTAGCAGAAGTTTCACCTGGTTCCCAGAATCAAAATCACTTCCATACAGGTTTTCAAAATCAAAATCATCCTCTCCAGCCTGGGGGGTGAGAGGCTTTTCTCTTCAGCCTCCCAGCTCCTCTTCAGCCTCCCTGACCAGCAGCAGCTTCTGCCTCCATGAAGCTTGCTCCAAGATCTTTCTGGCCCAGCAGGGGCTTCTCCTTATATACACATAGCATTAGCTTCTTTCTGTTTCAGCCAACCCCTTCCTGTTACATCAGCAACAGAGATTCATACCTTCTGTTTCTTTAACAGAGGCTTGATCAGTTACTAAGTGCTAAGTACCCGTTACCTTTGCCACTACAAAGAGATCTTAAAATTCAAACTACATTATCATTACATTGAGGGAGATAGTAAGGAAGGTCTTACTCTTCTCAGTAGAAAATATTGAGATCATCATTGCCTTGAACTTAGAGGTTTTTTAAATAATAATAATAATAATAATAATTATATAACTTTACACTTCAGTAACCACTTTGCCATATGTTATGCCATTTAATTCTCCTACAAGTGAGGAAAGTATTATTACTTCTGTTTTGAAGATAAGGAAATTGAGGCTCACAGAAGCAAAGAATAAGACCTACTCCACAGGATTGATTTGAGGATAAAGCAAGATGATATTTTTAATGAGTGTTGCAAGCATTAAAACACTTTCTAAATGCTAATTATAATTAAAGTACTTGGCCAGAGTTTCACTACCATTGAGTGGCAGAGCTGGGGTTGAAACCCAGATTTCTTGATCACTAGCTCACTGTTCCTCTCAATATATCACATGATTTCTCAGTACAATATTAATGTAAAATATCAGCTAATCAAACTGATTCTAGTAAGTAGATAATAAATCTCATTTACCTAAAGTTGATTTTTTTTTTTTTCTGGACCAGTGATTTCTTTGATATAGTGTAGTTGTGATTAGGAAACTTACTTTCTTAATTCAGATCAGCACCTATTTTGCAAATTATTATATTATATAATTGCCTGGGGCATTGTTAGTTTAAGTGACTTAGCCTGGGTTATGTAGAAAGCATGAGTCAGAAGGTTGATTTGGATCCAGGTCTGAGACCAGCTCTCTATAAACTGCTCCATACTGCTCTGGTTTGAATTAGATAGAAAAATAGACAGATAGATAGATAGATAGATAGATAGATAGATAGATAGATGATTGATAGATGATAGATAGATGATAGATGATAGAGAGAAAAAACAGAGATAGAAAAGTATAGATTATATATATATATATATATATATGTATATGACATAGGTACAGATAATCTAGATATTGCTATACAGATATAGATGATATAGATAAATCCACATAAATATAGCTTTTGATATAGATGATGTGAATATAGACAATATAGACATATAGATGTAGTTAT
>CM053591.1:163731042-163752797 GCA_028646515.1 Pseudochirops corinnae | reverse complement strand
TTCCCTTTCTCTCTTTCTTTCTTTCTCTTTCCCTTTCTCTCTTTCTTTCTTTCTCTTTCTTTTTTTCTCTCTTTCTTTTTCTTTCTTTTTCTCTCTCTTTCTTTCTCTTTTTCTCTTTCTCTCTTTCTTTCTCTTTCTCTATTTCTTTCTTTCCTTCATTTCCCAGTTACTTTTTTCTCTTTGTTTCTTTTCTTTGTTCTCTCTTCCTCTGTTTCTTTTTCTCTACCACTTTGTCCATTTCTTTCATTATCTTTCTTCTCTCTCTCTCCCTCTCTCTCCCTCTCTCTCTCTCAATCTCACTATAGCACTTTTAAACTCACTATAGCGATTTTAAATATCTGGAAAGTCATAACTGACTGTAATGTGAGTACAGTGTAATTCTGTTGGTTGTGTTGATCAAAACCTAATGTGTTGATCAGACCTAATAAATAAGAATGACTCTAAACAAATTTCTTATAGAACTATGTCAGGTAGTATAAATCTATTAACTGATTATGTATCAGAGTTCAGTTTCATTAAAGGTAAGAAAATAACATCCATTTTTATGTGCTGTTCATGCAATAAGAATAGATGGTTATTTATTATGTCACACCATAAATTATGCTGAAATAAAAGAGAGAATTAAGCAAGACAATCTATTTAAAGTCTATGTATTTAAAACTTTGTTTTGTACTTTGTGCTGGTAGAATAGAATCTTTGGTGTTTGCTTTGGTATGATATTTTAATAAAGCCAGTCCACTGGGAAACTAGGAAACCAAATTTCAAATGCTCTAAAGTTAACTAACAACCAAACAACACTAAAAGTTCCCTAAATAAGCTTGAGGATTGCTTTTGGTTCATCATTCCCCAACACAAACAAACACACATACACACACACTCACACACATTCACAATGATTACGATAACATATATTTGCTGATTAATACATATGTTATGTATATTTACTATCTCCATGTATATATGTATATATTCCCTATGATTAATATAATAAATGTATGTCCTATGATCAATATATTAACTACATCCGCAAATATTAATATATTTACTATTATTAATGATAATTAATTGACAATAGTCAATTGTGAATAACACATGTTCACTATAATATATTATTGCAAAAATGTCATATATCAATCACTGTGAATATGGATATATAATGCTCATGTGTACTCATGATCATACATCTATGACTGTTTATATATAAGTATATACATGCATATATAATATGCACATATTGATTATCATATAAACATATCCACTACACATGTGTATGCATGCGTGCATATACAATAAGGAAGGACCTAGAATTACGATTTAACTTCTATAGGAAATTTTTCAATGCAAGCTCACTTACTGGATTGTCAAGTCCTCTGAATATTATGGACTTAATTTCTGCTTTGGGCCTGAAAGGTTAAAGTGACTGCCACTGCTCAGGCAGATATTGTCAGAAGTAGCACTTGAACTCAGGTCTTCCTTATTCTGATGCCAATAGTTGTTTCTGTACATATGTCTGTATATACACAGACATACACACATACACATAGATGAATACATATACAGAAATACATATATTATTATATGTTAATATGTATACATGTAGATGCTTATATAGGATTCTATGTATCTATATTCTCTCCATACATATGATGTTTTTTTGATTTTGAAAAAAAAGTTTCTTTTCTATCTGTGACTATTGGTGTTCCCTAAAGCTTGATTACTAAGACAAAATCTTTAAGGCACTTTTCTGACCCTGGAAGGGTAACTATTCAAACCACTGGTCATCTGTAACATGAGAAAGAGACAAATATTAGACTTTAAAAACTGTGTCTCTTTTCTGAAGGGATAACCTATTTTTAATCCTAATTTCCAACCCATTCCATTTCAAAGTTTGCCCTTGGTAATAATATTTCAGTAGCTCCCATTAAGCCTAAACTCAGCCCTTGAATGATGAGATACCATCCTCTTCCCCCTCCTCCTGAGATTAAGTTGGAACCATCTAAAATGAAGCTATTGATTGAGGCTCTTGTCATCATATGGCCATAAAAAGAACAGACAGACAGAAGTTCACCATGGCTCCTTCACAGACCCACAGCAACGTTCGGTAGCAAATTTTCAAAGCAGTTCAAAGAGCCCAGTTCCCATCTGTGTTTGGTGAAGGGTGCAAAATCCTCGGGGCCATCTGAAAACTTTGCTTCATCTCTACCACTTGGAATAACAAAGGTGTAGTTTTTCAAAGCTCCCTTCTCCCCTCCTGGGGTGGCTTGCAGATCTAGTTCAGGGAAGGTGGGAAACTTCAGAGCAGATATTCTCCTTCTAGACTTTGCCTCCTTCAGGGAGTTCTTTTGAGGATGTTACCGTGGTGGCCTTCCTAACATGGGTTACTGCCGGTGGAGGCCAACAGTTAATGAACCCTATAGACAAATTCCTTCTGATTCCCTGGGCAAAAATTCACATCTGATCAGCATCCAGGTGCTTCCAGACCCAGACTGTTATTTGATCAGAAGAAAGCAGAGGGTGCTCTCTACCCACATTACAATGCAACAATGCAAAAATGAATACATAGGTCTCCATTTCACTCTTCATTATCATTGAAGGCTCAGTTCTGTAGTGAAGAAATGGTCAGTCTTCACCATATTGATAATTCTGTTATTATTTGAATCAATCAAATACTTTCTTCTCTTCACTTTGCATTAGAACCCTATTTATTTAGTCTCAGGTCTGCTTTCAGAGGCAGTTTATTTGTAGGAATAGTTAATAAATAAATATGATAGGAGCATGTATACATATGTAATCATATATTAGAAAGACTTATTATATGTTAAATATACCAGCATAAAACAGAATAAGTCACTTGTGAAATATCAATAATCAGATATTTTGTTGTTGCATTTCAACCATCTAAAAGTAATAAAAATACCCAACATATTGAGACAGCAGATAGCATGGTGTAGTGGGGAGATAGATAGATAGACAGATAGAATAGATAAATAGTACTTTATTAAATATTCACTATGAGCTAGTCTATTAGTCTATATGTGCTAAGAGCTAGGGATACAAATATTTAACAGAAGCAAGAAATTCCCTGACCTCAAGAAACTTACATTCTAATAGGGAATCTAACACCTAAGAAAGGGAAGAAGCTCGAAGGGAAGAGGTCAAAGTGTGGCAACATTCAAGAAATGGCATGGGGATGCAGTTTTTGAGAAAATACCAAAATTTCTCAGCTATCAGAGCTTCCCATGAGCAGAGTCTAAGGTTTCCAAGTTGTACAGAGTAGAGATAGAACAGATGACATGGTATGGAGATGGACAAGGCTTTAGCGTAGAAACCCAATTGAGGGCAAAATAAGGAGTCTCATTGATTAGACTTGACTATTTCGGAGCCCTCAGCATATGTGAAGAGACTTGGGCTCTCTTAGTCAACCAAGTCAAGGGTAGCATTGTTAGAATTTAGGTCTCCTCTAAGCCATTCAAATCAATGTGTACAGTTTTATCTGTGTGTCCCCAAATCCTTATGGTACTCCCTGTGTACTAAATTGATAGGCATTATAGGGTGACCATGGTAAAGTGATTAGCAATTGCTGGACTTGGAGTTCGACAGAGCTAGATTCAAATCTTATTTCAGATGAACTATATGACCCAGGATAAGTCCCTTAGCTTTATAAATTTCAGCTTTTTCCTATGTAAACAAAGAAATAATAAGAGCACTACCCTCCCAGGGCTATTGGAGGGAATATATACATACACTTACAAACACATAAATGCACACATATAATATTGAATATGTATGCATGTATGGATATGCTGATGCCAAGGAGGTGCAATAATATGTGTATATATGTACACACATAAATACATTCATATAGGCATTTATGGAGAGCGATATATATGTGTATATATGTATACATATATGCATATACATACTTATATGTAACTGACAGGTGAAAGCAGCAGTTCTCAATCTGTGGGTTATGTTCAATTTAAATACATCCTGCATATCATATATTTACATTACAATTCATAACAGTAGCAAAATCACAGTTATGAAGTAGCAACGAAAATAATTTTATGGTTGGGGGTCACCACAACATGAGGAACTGTATTAAAGGGTCGCAACATTAGGAAGGTGAAGGTTGAGAACCACTGGGTTAAGGCAAAGGAAAACTATGACAAAGCCCACATCTTTCCCACTTTCCATTTTGTGCAGTTGCAATAATTACTCATTTTAAATATAAAGGGCCATATAATTCCCCATAAATGTCCCAGTGGTTCCTTTTTATTCCGAGTCAGAGAGCTTATTTTCAGTGAAAAGTCAGGTGCTCAGTCATTAATCTCTTCAAGTCTCCACTTAAAAAAATTATTAATGTGCCTATGGCCACCTTTGGAAATTATTTTGGCTACCTCTTCCCTAAAGGTAAAAGGTAAATACAGTGGAACTTCATAAAATTATCAGTTCATAAGTATCACAATAACTTTTTAAAAAATTATGGTAAATCAGGCAGAGGCTTTTTTTTTAAGGCATTCATTAGGTCCTTACTCCTTCCAAGGAGTTACAAAAGTAGTAGAAGATGTCCCTAGGAAGCTCCTCTGTTCATTTTTGAGCCAGATCACAGAAAGAGACAGTCAGTGTACCAAATTTTAACCAAAAAAAGACACAGACTTTATAACTGATTTTTAAAATCTTATTTCTCAAATGAAAAGCCTAGATATGCTCTGAGGTATGGCCAATTTTTATTTCTAATTCCTGGAGGAACAAAACTAAGACAAATGGAGAAAGTAGTAATATATGAAGTGGGGGTGGGGAGATAAACAGAGAAAAAAATAAATCAGAAAAGAGGTGCCTGCAATAGAAAGAGGCATTGGGGAAAATGTTGCTACTACTATAAAAATAGTTTATTTCACCATATTCTTGGTTCCTCCCTTTCGGATTCATTCTCTTACTGTCATTTTTTCTTCTGATTTTTCGATGCTGCCCACTAGATTCTGGACCACCTTCCCTCATCTTCATCTAAATCAATGTGTCTTAGGTTTCATTACATAATTCCAACTGGACCAAAATGGAAAGTCATATCAGCTGAGGAGAGGCCTAGGGCTAGGAGGTTGGCTGCCATCAGGGGAGGACATATTTGACCTCAGAAAATCAACCAGTGATATCCTCAGTCATGAAAGGCACAAAGCATCAACCCTAGTGACATCATGTATCCCTTGCAGATTTAGAATAAATGAGTGAGCAAAAAATGAGGGATAAATAATGCGTTAAAGGCTTATTTTTTTTTATCCCAGCTAGAATAATCACGTTTTGAAAGAAATTACCTACAAACAATGTTGTGAGCAAAAGAAAAGAAGAGGTAATAAGGAGATGTCTAGAATTTGTGGAGATAAAGGAAGTTTTCAGTTCCTCAAATCGCGACAGGAAGGAAGATGCCTCATCTATTGCATGAACTCTTTATTTACTATCCCCTTATCACTTTGGGAAGCCATTCCTCTGAAACCATCTTCTTAGGCAATCCTCTCCCTGGGACCACCATGTTGGAAGCTCCTTAGCCATGCTTCAGCCTCTTTCTGGACATCATCTTCTCCTCATCCACTGCATTGTTCTCCCACAAACTCCAGCACCAGTACCCTTTCCTGCAACCCAATTTCTGGCACCCTGTGAGTAGTGTCTTCCCCACTAGAATTTCAGCTTCTTAAGGTTAAAGTATATTTTGTTTGCTTTTATGTCGGTCCTAGCACTTAGCAGAGCAAGGGGAACATGGAGTAGGTGTTTCACAGATAATTAATTGCTCACTCACTCTATCTATCTGTCTGTCTATGTATTTATCATCTATATCTCTATCTAGCATCCTATCATCTATCTTTCTTTGTATGTAGTATACCTTTTCCTAAGGTCTGCAGATTTCTTTTTCTCATTGCCAGCGAGCACTTGCTAGTGAAATCAATTAATCAATCAATCATTTATTAATTGCCTACTATGTGCCAAGAATCGTTTATGTGTTAGAGGTATAAAGATAAAAATGAAGCAATACCTCTTCTGCGGGACTTTACATTCTATTGGTGGAGAGAACATGTACAGATAATACATGTACACAAATGCAGACACATGCATATACATATATACTAATAGTTGTACATACATATACATATAAATATATGTGTGCATTTATACACCTAAATGTAGGCATATAATAAACAAAGTCATTTGGGGAAGTACAAGAAGGGAAATAGGGAAAAAAAAACTTGTAGAAAGTGGTTCTTGAGTAGAGTCATGCAGAAAATAAATAACTTTAAGAAGTGGAAATGAAGGAGGAGTGAACAGCCAGGATAAAAACCGAGAAGTGACAGATGGAGGGTCATATGTGAGGAAAAAGGAGGAGGCCAGATTGTAGGAAGGCAAACCATAGAGTGTAGAAAGGGGAGTTGATGTAGAATGATACTGAAAAGATAGGTTGTGGCTAGCTTGTGAAAAACACAAGGGTTTTTATTTGAGTCTAGAATTCTTTCTCTATATAGACTTCCAAGGAGTTTTGTATTTTTTATTACTATTTTTTTCTTTATAAAACATTTTCTTCATACACAAAAATCCCTCAAATCTTTCTTTGATTGCCATGGTAAGATACCCTTGTGTTGTTCCAAGACTGTGTGTGTGTGTGCCTGCTAGAAGCTTTTGACTCAAATTTTGGTTGATGGGCCTAAATATTGATCAAATAAATATTCTTATGCTCATAACAAGTTATTTCTGGCACTAAATATATTTCCTCAGTCATGATTTGTCAGGGCACATGAAATCAAAATGACAATCTAAATTCCACCTTCTGCATGGCTCCATAGTCAACTCAGAGAGAAGTTAAATAAAGTTTGTAGAATGTCAGTCTAGTTTTGCTTTATAAGGGTCACATATAGATTGTCAGACATGTTTTATTTCAAAATTAAACCTTAAATTTCTGGGCTTATTTCTAGAGCTGACCATGAGCAAAACTGTGAAGTAGGTAAGGTTTGCCTTTTTTAATCTCCACTGTGTTTCCCCAAGGTCCTGGGATCACCACCGTGTTATTCCATTTAGGGTTTGACAGCCATTGCCCTTGACCAGAGATTCTTAATTTGAGTCTATTATCTTGTTTTCTTTTAATGTTTTGATCACTGTATTTCAAAACAGATGTTTTGCTTTGTAATTCTCTGTGATATTATGGCTTTAAAAACATTACTATGAGAGGGGGTTGATAGGCTTTACCAGACTATCAAAGGGTAAGAAAAAAGAATACATAGGTCTGATTTCTTCTATTTAGGAAACTTCTAGTATGCTTTGGTCTTGATCAGACAATTGTTTGTATAAATATCCTTCCTCTTCACTGTCCTGTTTGCTCTTCTTCGTGCCTGTATTTATGCTGGTTTCTAGATTGTTAATGTCTTTATTATGGATCTTTTCAGATTTCATTCATCTGTTGATGCCCATTCCATGAATCTTCTTTCAAGAATCTTCTGTATTTGCCCTCCTTAGAAGTGATCTCTCTTCTTCCTAAATTATAATATATATTGTCCATACTGTGCAAGTGGAACTTATACTCATTTTTATTAGGATCTTTCTTTATGTATATGTTGTATCTCTTTCATTCACTTTTAATTCATTTATATTTCAAAGCCTGGTTAAAATAGAAAATGTTATTAGATTAGTGGTTCTCAACCTATGGGTTGCGATCCCTTTGGGGGTCAAACGACCCTTTCACAGGGGTCCCCTAAGACCATCGGAAAACACATATTTCTGATGGTCTTAGGAACTGAGACACTGCTCCTCTATCTCCAGGTGGGTCTGCCCACATGCAGATACACCCACATACGAGCATTAAAGGGTCGTGACATTAGAAAGGTTGAGAACCACTGGATTAGATGAATCCCCAAGTAATAGAAGGTTCAAATATCTCACCTATGAGAAGTTATCATGACACAATGGTAAATACTCAGATTATAGTAACAGGACCTTCTCCAACCTGGCTTAATCCAATGTCTTCCCTCTGTTAATTATCTCCTATTTATCTTGCATATAGATCGCTTTATATATATTTGCATATTGTCTTCCCCATTGAACTGTAAGCACCTTGAAGGCAGTGACTGTCTTTTGCCTCTTTTTGTGTCCCCAGCACTTAGCACAGCACGTGATAAGCTAATAAATGTTATTGATTGATTGCCTGTGTCTCTATGAGCAAATTTTCCTCTGGATCTCAGCTCATCAATGAATCATTTAGGGCTAGACTTGATAAGCTCTAAACTCTTTTTCAACTCTGTTTATGATCTTGTGATTCTGTATTCCCAGGTAAGCATTCCTGCTTAAGAAATTCCCTTTAAGATTCCTGTAAACATATAGAAACACTCTATTTTCAGAAAGTTTTATGATAGCTAATGCAACCAGAACAGCTAAACTCCGCATTGGAGCTTTCCACCTTGACTAGCCCCAATCAAAAATAATAGCAATGGTATGTGCAAATTTTCATGTTTGACAATATTCCACATAAATTTCTGAAAGGTCCTCTAACAATGGAAGTTTTTTTTCCAAGGCCTGGAAGTCTTAGGTTATATGCCCATATGTCAGTTCATAAGCAAGGCAATAATGACCAGTTGAAAACTAAAATATCATAAAGTGAATATAGTGAAGGGACAGCATCTCATCTCCTTGCCATGGAAAATGCTGAGACATCCCCTTAATTCACTGATTTTTTTGAAGCCTGTCAATTACCTCTACATAGTTTAGTCCCTTTGCTAAGAAAGTTTTACAGGGGTGTGGCCATTATGCATGCTACAGCTTCTTAGAGTCATAGGTGAGAGTTGAGTGAGAGTGGAAACCAAAGATATTTGAGCAGCACTGCAAAGGGCTCAGCAAGCCCTCACACCAGAGGTGCTAGTCCTCCATGAACACCCCACGTGCCCCAGCTCTTTAGATCATTAGAGAGGCAGCTAAGTAGTGCAGTGGATAGAGTGCTGGGCCTGGAGTCAGCAAGACCTGAGTTCAAATCCAGCCTCAAACATTTACTAGCTTTATAAGCCTGGGCAAGTCACTTAACTTCCATTTGCCTCAGTTTCCTCAACTGTAAAATATCAATGATAATAGAACCTGCCTCCTAAGATTCAATGAAATAAGACTTGTAAAGTTGTTTAGCACAGTCCCTGGCACATAATAAATTTTTAATACATATGTGTTCCATTTCTGGCTAGACCATGCAGCCTTTCTATTTTCAGATGATGCATATGCAACCTTCACCCATATAGGGCTGGGAGATGTGTTCCTTGAAGAATTAAATTGTCACATATTGAGGGGCAAAAGACAGTCATGTTGCACCCTTCCTATGATGACCCATATCCAGTTAAAGCAGGTAACCATAAATGTATGTGTGAGGATCACAAAATATGTGCAAGATTGCAAGTGGTAATGTTGAGACACAGGGAAGTGTCAGGCCCAGAAATTAGTTGGGTCACGTGGAAGTCAGAGCATATTGCACCATCCCTGGCCAGAGGATATTGCATTGCTCAAGACTCTCTTTTGTGGGGTACCTGAGGTTCCCGGCTATTGTCTCCACACCCTGGGGTCTTCATGCTCTTGTAATTGCACCTCCCCTCTCACAATTCTGCTCAGCTGGGCTGTGTCACGTGTGGTGTGTAGATCTGGGATAGATAAAAGACCCATGCCTTGGAGGGAGAGGGGGCCCTGCCTTAAGATCTGGCTGTAAGGCTTCTCAAGGAATCTCAATAAACCTTCTTAGCATATACCTTCGAGCCGTGACTTTTCTTTTCAGGAGAAGAAGCAGGCACCTTCTCCTTTGAGGTACATAACTGGCGAACTCTGACAAAGAACCCTGACATGTATGCATTGTGGTATTTGCATATGAAGTGGAGCTTCTCATTGCAGTGCAAAATCCTAAGGCCAAGGTAACCAATCATGGCTTTCACTTGGGTAACTGTTAACACCCCTCCCCTTAATGAACATAGAAAATTCTTGATAGTGTGGATTGTTTCATTTCTGTATTTGTATTCTCAGTACCTTGCACATGTGGTTATTCAATCCTTTTCAGCTGTGTACGACACTTCATAACTCTATCTTGGGTTTTCTTGGCAAGGAAACCAGAGAGGTTTGCCATTTTTTTCCCTCAGCCTCATTTTAAAAATGAGGAAACTGAGGCCAACAGGGTTAAGTGACTTGCTCAGGGTCACACAGCTAGTAAGAGTCTAAGGCCAGAACTGAACTCAGGAAGATGAGTTTTCCTGACTCCAGGCGTGGCACTCTATCTACCATACCACCTACCTGCCCTGACCTTGTACATAGTAGCCACTTAATATAGTTGATTTGAATGGAGTAGGTAGGCCTTGCATATTCATTTCATGCAGAAGATTTGAATGACATTTATGGTATCTCTTCTCAATAGCTATAACTCCCTGGAGTTGCTGCCACCTAATATTTATGTGTTATATTGATTTTTAGACAATGATGCTTTAGAAGAAATTATACTATCTCTATTTGATTTTCTTTTATTCTCGTGTTTCTTCCTAAAGAATATTTTCATATTTGAAAACCATCTCTGTGGGCTACATATCAGATTTACCTGTAGTTTCACTTCAAACACAACATAACTAAGACTATCAATTGTTAAATCAGATGTAGATGCCAAAAGCAAGATGAATTATTTACTACAAAGTCAATCCATATAGTCCAAAGTGATAGTAAACAGAAAGGTGATGCTCATTACAAGAACGGAGCTCATTCAGCAGTAGGTTTATTACAGATAAGCTCAAAGAAAAAAAAACACTTGAAATTGATGGAAGCTATCCCAATATTGATATTGGCTGACGTGGTGGGGAAGCTGCTTGCTTTGAAGCCAGTTTCAAAATCATCACACACAAAATCAGTGCTTGCACATTTCTGTTTTCTAACACTGAGATTCCGTGTTTAGCATTGTTACTGGGTGTTACTGTTGGAGATGTGGAAAACAGTGTGGAAATATCCACTGTCTTCAGGAGTAGCAAAGATTAGATCATCACCCAATATATTCTTCTCAGTCTTTGTTAAATGCACTGCATTCTTGGCCAGGTGTCAGTCATTGTTCCATTTTAATCATTGGTCCAAAAATCCAAATTCTATTTTGAAGGTTATGTTCTGAACAGACATCCTCTTCTCATATCTGCAAATCTGCTCGTCTTTAACGAATGCATTGCCTTCAATGAGCAGCAGGGCTGACAACTCACCTGTGCCCTTATTTTCTTATCAAAGAAACCCCTTGTCCAAAGTCTTTAGATTTAATCCCTTTACTTTACAGAAATAGACACAGGGACCCTGAGAGGTCATGAATGACACTTGTCCACCTTTGTAAAAGAAGCTCGTGCCTAGGATATGATTTAAACCCCGGTCATATAACTTCCAGTAGGCACTTCTCCAGCTCTAGCATGCTTCTTTACCTCAGTGGTAGCGATCTGAATGAACTCATGACTCTAATGGCTGGACCACAAAGCTATCGGGCTTCTCTGTCATACTAACCTTTCAAAATTCACCACAGTGAGTGACTAAAAGAGGTTAGAGCTTATGTCAGCTTGAAAAATCTTGTTGACACAGCATACGTTTACATTTTATTTCTAATTTATAGAATGACAAGCATTTTCCTAACATAGTATAATAAAAACATGATTGTACAGGAAACTTCAAATCTACTATGCACAATTTTCTATTCCTTTTAAAGATACAACAAAATTATCCTGTAAATTTCTTTTTTTCTTCCTTCCCTCAAACACCCACTATAGAGATGGCTATCTTACACACAAACAGGTGTGTATATGTGTGAAATTATTCTGTACATTTATCTATTTATCAGTTCTTTCTCTAGATGCAATGTCTTCCTTCATATGTCTTTTATAGTTAGTTTGAGTATTTATAACACTCAGAGTCATTCTTAAAACAATATTGCTGTTACTGATTGCAATGTTTTCTTGATTCAGCATATTTTTAACATTTATGCTCCTCATTTCACATGTAGGGAACACTGTAAAAGGTGTTGGGGATATTTCCCTGACTAGAAACAAATAGTAATTTTTGGACTTAGAACAAGTGGGGCTGAATCATTCTCAGGTCTGTTGAGGTGTGGGCTAACAGAAGTCAGTTCTGGATAGGCTGTGGTTATCAAAAGAAGAGCTTCACAAAATCTGACTTACTTAGGTTGGGGAAGGACTTACTACTGTGGGGGAAGAAGCCACCATTTGGTGGCTTCTTATACTATTTTATTATTGTCTCTAACTAGCTACTAAGTTTTGCTCTTTCTTTCACGCTAAAAGACTAACACTCTTTCTGTTACCCTTTTTAAATATTGTTGCTCTGGACCAAAGCCCCGATCGCTTTACCCTTGTTAAAGCCTTGTCCTGTTGAATTATCCTACACAAGTATAATGTGACTTGATGGTCAAGTGGTTGGTATTAATTAATAATCAGAATAATTTTTGTCAAAGAATAACAGCAATGGTTAAGCATGAATTCAGATGCTTCTAATATGACAATATTTCAATGGATCCATAATCTAATTGAGGTGGATTATATATCTGAGTTCTCTGCATTATTTTGGTTTACCCTTCAATCAACATAATATCATCTGGGAATGGGAGCCTCTAGAGAATCTCTGTAGTAAAGATGCCTTCTACTTGGACTTTGCACAGTGCATCCTCCATTGAACAGGCAAATACCTTTGTGGGTACAAAGATGCCTTCTACTTGGACTTTGCACAGTGCATCCTCCATTGAACAGGCAAATACCTTTGTGGGTACATGTCTCCCTGCATGGATCTTGTATGTATAAATATATATCTGCTCATATTGTTATAGCTGTGATTTTTAAATGGCTGATTCTTACTGAAGCAATATTGATATATTTAGTTTTAATTGAGCAGGTTAAATAGTCAAAAATATGTAGCCACTATTTGATGTCATTCAATCTTTCCACCAATGTTTATAGATATATGCACACATACATACACATGTATGTATGTATGTGTATATCTGCACCTTTATCTGAGAATGTTCTACTTACAATTTGGTCAGAGGTTTTTGACTTAGGTGGTATATAGAAACAATATTGTAAGTACCTCGATGCTTTATTTTATTCACATAATTAGGGGTTGACTTAGACAGGACAAAGGAAGCCACTATGTTGATTTTTCTGGGAGCTGTTGAAGGCAGAGATTAGTATGCATAGCTGAATGTTATTTATGCCTCATAGAAATAATAACATCCTACCTGACTAATATGAAGCCCATTAAGTGAGACTGACAGGAATGAAAATCTAAGATCAAAGATTTTTGGAGTCTGTGCATGTGTGGACTAAAAGTAAATGACTGTGATTTTATGTGCTTGGTTGGAGGAACATGATAAAGATATGAAGACTCCTTAAATTTATTTGATTTTTAGCATATTAATCTCTTCCAAGAGATGAAAATGATGGCATATTTCCTTTCCTTCATGATCCAAAGAGCAAGACTGACCATTAGTCATACTATAGGACATTTCAGTAAAAGATAATTTCCTCGAAGGGAGGGAATTTTCTATTTTTATCTCTGTATCTATGACACAGTGCATTGCCTAACACAAGGAAAGCACACTATTAACAAATTCTAGTTGGACTGGATAGAAAAGAATAGAATGGGATAGAAGACTGTGGGATACGACAGATAGGATAGGGCAGAACAGAATAGGATAGAGTAGAACAAGCCAGAGCAAGAGAATCAAAGGACTAAGAGCCAAAACAACTGTGACCCATATTGAAGGGAGATTCTCTGAATCACAGATTAAGAGATAGAAGGGATCTGAGTTCATCTAGTTCAAGCCCTTCATTGTATAGTTAAGGGAAATAAGAAGCAGAGAAGTTAAGTGAATTGTTCATAGAAATGTAGTTATTAAGTAGAGTGAGGATTTGAATCCAGATCTTCTCACACCAAATCCAATATACTTTCTACTGTATCATATCCAGTTGAGATAATAGATTTTGTAGGGACTTTGTCCAAATTCCTCATTTTTTTTTTTTTACAGAGAAGGAATGGAGAAAATATATTCCCCAAGGTCACAGAGATTGTAAGTAGCAGAACCAAGATTCTGATGGCAGATACAGCAAGCTTCCCAGCATATTGAATTGTCTCATGCTTGAATTGACACTTTGGCATTCAATAGTAATTAGCACTCCTCTACCCTTAGGTTTCTCCTTGTATATTGTGCCCTGGGAGTTACATGAATGAGTCAACTATCCCCTGTGAATAAGTCTTTTTTTCCCTAATGTAATGACTAACTTTTTTATAATCAAAAGGTATATATACCAGGTTAGCTAATTAAACATACTTGTTTGTTGGTTTTAAAATGGTATGCACAGAGCTCCGTAATATATACTATGAGGAGAATCAAAAGTAAGAGAAAATACAGTCTCTAAGAGGCAACCTGGTGTATGGAGTGAGCAGGAAAATAAGCCCTGCATCTGAAGTCATGAAATCTCTATTCAACTTCTGGCTCTGACATTACTATCTGCACGACCCTAGACCCTTAACCTCTCTCAGTCAGAGTTTGCATGTCTGTAACAACAGTGCAATATTCACAATGGCCACGGTGACTATAAATATGCTGCTATAGTTGTGGATCACAAAATGTAACAGGCTCTCCACATGGAGGACCAAGTCAAAGCATTTATTCAAATACCAGAAAGCTGAGTCCCAAAACCGGAAAGTCAAAGCCATTACAGTAGCCAAAAAATTGGTACATATAATTAATGCAGTGAACACCCACATCCCCAACCCTTCAGAACAAAATAGGATCCCTCAGGCAATGATCCTCCTATCCTCACTCATGGTAACTGCTCAGCCTCCACACAACATGCTCCCAGCAGCTTTGGCCCCCACAGTTCCCATCCCCCAGCAGTCCTCAGCAGATGTTCTGGCTGGCTCTCTGATAAAGCTCTGCCACAGCTGCAGCTTGTATCTCCACTGCAGCAGCTGCTTGTGTCTCCACCCACTGTCACTTAGCCGATTCTGGGTTACCATGCTGGCTCCAGCCAAGGAGCCATATTTGGCTCTGGCTCCTCCCTGACCCACACCCTCCTGCCATGTCAGCAAGTTCATCCCACTGGGGGACTTACAAGTTCTGGGTTTCAACACCTGACACAATTAGACTAAGTACCTGCCAGCCTGCCAATACAAGGGGCATAGAAGATCTTCAAATCCCATTATCATTACAACATCTGTAAAATAGGACTAATCATTTTACCACCAATCTCAAAAGGTCATTTTGTACCGAGTGAAGAGTTTTCTAAACCTTGTAAGTACTTTGTACATATGATGTAATTGACTTACAGAGAAGGGATAAGTATGCATTGAAGCAATATAGAAGGAAAATAAATAAGCATATAAGCAAAGTTAAGCCAATAATGGTTAATTACAGATACTCTTCACATAGGAGGCACTTTAGAGGTAACAAATCATTTAACACAATTTTCTCATTTGATTGTCACAACTACTCAACATAACCAAAACAAAAGTAATGCTCTAAATCCACCTCTCCTCCAAATGTTCACATTTGTGTTGAGGGAAGTCATCCTGTTTCCCAAAATTAGTCATCTTTTCCTCTTCCCTAGCCTTTAAGCTCTGTATCCAATTAATAGCCAAGACTCATTAATTATGCTTCCATAACATTTGTCATATATGTCCTCTTCTCTCCATTCACATGGTACCCACCCTAGTCCAAGTCATCATCACTTCTCATTGAGATTATTGCAAAAATCTCTTAATTGGATTTCTAGCTTCCAACCCCTTCCTTCTCCAAACCATCTTCAACACACATGCCAGAAAAAGAATGTCTAGCACCTATATAGAACTTTAAGGTTTGCAAAGTATTTTGCATAATTTTCTCATTTGATTCTGACAATGCTAGGTGATGCAGTGAATAGAACTCTGGACCTGGAATCAAAAAGCTCTGAGTTCAAATCCAGTCATAGGCACTTACTACCAGTGTGATCCTGGGCAATTCATTTAACTTCCATCTGCCTCAGTTTCGTCAATTGTAAAATGTGAATAATAACAGCACTTACCGGCTGGGTTATTGTGAGAATCAAATAACATAATACTGGCAAAGTATGAATGCTAGTTATTACTGTTATTATTATTAATGTGATTATTATCTCTATTATACAGAGAAGAAAATTAGACTGAAAATTTAAATGACTTCCCCAGGGTGACACAGTTAACATTCAAACTTGGGTCTTCCTAACTCCAAGGCCAGTGTTCTTTCAGGTGTGTCATCTCGCTTTTTAAATGACAAGTCTGACTATAGCTTCTGGGACAAAATACAAATTCCTGAGTTTAACATTTAAAGTCCTTCACAATCTGATTCCAGCCTTGCTTTCCAAATATATAGTATTACATGTTTTTCACCTTCACATACTCTATTTTCCAGTCAAACTGGTCTAATTCTCTCCCTCCTCCTCAAATCAGCATTCTATTCCCCCTTCCCTTTGTACAAACTCTTGTCCACATACCTGGAGTACACTCTCCACTAACTTATGCCTTCTAAAATAATGAGATCTTTCAGAGCTCAGGCTGCATGTCACATTTTCTGTTATAATGAAGGATCAATCAAGGTATCAATTTCAAAATGAAAATATGTATGTCAGAATCCTATGTCATATGTCTAGCCACCATCATAAGCCATAGTCTTGGCCAAAAGTCTTGGTTTATTGTAACTTTCAGATCACTGGGTGTCTTCTCCATGACAGCAGTCACCACTGCCCATCCCAGTCAATTTATCACAATACACACTTATTATCAATCAGACAAGAGAGTATGGATGGAACAGTCCATTCATCACCACTAGCAGCACATTTAAATAAATTCGAATAATATTTGGCCTACTATGTTCAAAGTATTGAGGATTCAAAGATGAAGAAAAAAATGGGACCTCCCTTCCATGGTCTTGCAAACTATGGAAGAAAGCAGTTCAAAATACAAATGCATGCCTTACAGAAAATGCTGCAATAGCATAAATTTTAATAAAAACAAAAACATTAAAATTACTGGCTATTATGTCAAATAGGAATCATGTCAATGAATCATATCCTTGTCATTGTTTCTTTTTTTAAGAACTGCAATTTAAAAGAAAACTATTGCTCATATTTAATAATAGTCTTAAATAATATGGCCCATGTTTGAGGCCAACTTCATTATCTTCATTTCCCCTATTTAGTCTTGACTCCTGTGTGAGGAATTTCTACCCAATTCCACCAGGAATAAATCATTTCATTCTTGTTAGCTACAGTATGCAATTCATCTTATTCTTTTAGTAATATGTTTTCTGGAAAAGAAGGTAAAAGAACAAGAGAATGTTTTTATTCTACTTCTCTACAATTCAGTTATGATTTTGTCATTAATTTAAGTTCTAAAATATTAATCATGAAGTCTAAGAGCTGAAATCTGGGTACTTTGTATTAATCTACTGCAAGTCCACACTTTACTGAGTATCAAGAGCATGTTTTAATATGTCACTGCTGCACAACATGGTTTACAGGAGACAAATAAAACTGTTTTTGCCTCTTTTCATTACTTTGAAGTTTTATTGTATTTGTGAGTGTGGGTGCTTCTCCATCAATGAAGGTTGCAACTGACCTACACTTTCTCATGTTCTTGTAGCCAATTGGCTCTGGAGTTATTCCCCCAACTCACACACTTAACTAGAAGGTTACTACTACATCTCCCTTGAGTGTTCTAGTGGATCCTGAAGGGTAATGGTGCAGTTTTCTGTCAATGTTATATCTAACAAGCCCCTTCCAATGTGGTCTCCCCCATGATTATCAGTAGATATCAATTAGTTAGCCAAGATTAATGAGCTTTTGGAAAGGAATATTCACTAGTGCACTGGGTAGAATTAGCTTTAAAAAGGAGTATTGTAGTAGCAGGTATCATGCCAAGGAGGAATCAGCTCTCTTTCTACTTAAACTCCTAACATTACTATGTAATGAAAACTATAGCAACTCTAAGAATCCATGATATACCTCTGCCCCTTTCCCCACCTGAAATTTAGAGGACACATGTGGTGAATGAGTAACTCATAACTCTTAGTTGATGGAAGTTTTTTTCCCTCCTTCATGGGGTACTTATAGCATTCTCCTGAAGCATGACATAGCCTTTTGGCTTGTAAAAGTCTAGAATGTTTTTCTGCAATAAGTCTACTTTGGTCTTAGTTCTTAATGAAGGTACTATACCAGCTTTTCCAGGACCTCTGCTAATACTAAGCAACCTTTGGGAAATTTAAAATCCAACTTCCAAAATTCACAAGGTTCTCCTGTGGTGGAAGTGAGTGAGATCAAGGAGACCAAGGTCAAGACCTACACTGGGGTTTTTATCTGCCTCACAAAAACCTGCTCCTTGAGGTCCTGACTGAGGCTTCAACTACTGAGCTATCAGTCACTCAAATCCCTGGGTTCTGAAATGGGTTTCTATTTCAAACCATTTCTATTTTTTAAAAAATTATTTCTACGTAAACATGGGTAGGGAAGCTATGTGGTACAATAGATAGAGCAGCATGCCTGGAGTCAGAAGGATCTGAGTTCAAATCCAGTAACAAATATTTACTAGCTGTGTGACCCTGGGCAAGTCACTTAACCCTGGTAAAATGAGCTGGAGGAGGAAATGGCAAACCATTCCAGTATCCTTGCCAAGAAAACCCTAAATGAGGTTACAGAGAGGTGACATGATTAATTGACTAAACAACATGACCAAGTGTCTTAAGCTATACCAAAATGTTTGATTTGCAATGGCACTCTCTTTAGTGCCTGGCACATAGTAGGCATTTAATGAATGTGTATTGATTGATTTCATAACTTTCAAGGACTTCTAAATTGATCCAGAATGTTTCAACAGTGGTGTAAAGCCTATGACTACTTCATTAACATAGATGTCTTTTTTACATCTAGTTCACACCTCTGACTGGTCACTTGAGATAGGTATCAAAGCAAAAGTGGAGCAGAATAATTGACTGATTACATCAATCTCTACCTTCCGAGTGTGAAATTCTTGTCTATACCTTTCTGTACATGTTTCATAGAGAATCCTCCAAACATGATTGAAGTCTCTCTCTGGTTCTTATAATATTTCATAGATATCAGTGAGGTGTTTGGGCTCTGGTTTTTGGTCTAAGATTCACTTGTGCCATATTAAAACATTTTGCATAGTCTATACAGTTGAGTGGAATGTGGAGGACTGTGGGATAAGGGTACCATAGAATTAGAGCAAGAAGGTAACTCATGAATCCCAGAGGTGTAGTCTTTGGAGAAGAAATTTCCCTCCTCTTTACCTTCCAGGCAATGACAGCTAAAAGTCATCCACATAGCAGAGAAATTAGTTAAAGAGGTCCATCTGGATGTTGCCCTGGCCTTGATTTTGGGAAAATCTTATAAAGTGGTCCAGAATTAGTCCTTCAAACAGTGTCTGCATTTGTGGGAATCAATCACTTCTCCATTTGTGAACTCATTTAACTTTTCTTTTAAGATTTTGAATGCTACACCATTTTGTGCATATAGGTTTAGTATTGATATCTATTCATTGTCTGTGGTACCATTTAGCAAAATGAAAATTTCCTGCTTATCTCTTTTAATTGGATCTAATTTTGTTTTTGCTTTGACATAGTGATTGCTAAACCTGCTTTTTTTTTTTTAAACTTCAGCAGAAGTGTAATAGATTCTGCCCTACCTCCTTACCTTAGCTCTGTGTGTATCTCTCTGCCTCAAGTGTGTTTCTTGTAAACAATATGCAGGATTCTGGTGGGGGTTTTTTAAAATTCACTCCACTATCCACTTCCATTTTATGAGTGAGTTCACCCCATTCACATTTACAATTCTGTTTTCTGTGTATTTCTTCCAATATATTTCCCCACCTCTCTCTCTGTCTCTCTCTCTTTTTCTCTCATTTCACCTTATCCTTCCTCAAAAAGGTTTTTGATTCTCACCATCTTCTCCAATCCACACATCCTTCTATCATCACTTACTTCTCTTGTCCCCCTCTTCTCCTATTTCCCTGTGGATTAAGATAGATTTCTATATCTCTATAAGTATGTAAGCTATTCCCTCTTTGAGCCAGTCACTGAGAGTAAGTTTCAAGTATTTGCCCTGCTATTTCCCCCCTCCACTGTAAAGTCTCTTCTACATCTTTTATGTGAGATAATATTCTCCATTCTGTTTTTCCCTTTCCCTGCATCCTGATATATTCCTTTTTCTCACCTCTTCATTTTTTTCAATGTCATCCCAATATAGTCAACTCACCCCTACCTTCTGTCTATGTATATTCCTTCCAACTGCCCTAAAAATGAGAAAGTTCTTAGGAGTTACTTGTGTCATCTTCCCATGTAGGAATGTAAATGTTTTATCCTTATAGAATCCCTTATAGTTTCTCTTTCCTATTTACCTTTTTATGCTTCTCTTGAGTCTTGCATTTAAAAGTCTGATTTTCTATCCAGTTCTGATCTCTTCATCAAGAATGCCTGAAAGTCTCCAATTTTATTAAATGTCCATTTTCCCCCTGAAGGATTACACTCAGTTTTGCCAGGTAGGTGATTTTGGTTATAATCCTAGTTCCTTTGCCCTCTGAAATATCATGTTCTAAGTTCTCCTATCCTTTCATCTGCTAAGTTTTGTGTCATCCTGTCTATATATCCATGGTAAAAGAATTGTTTCTTTCTGGCTGCTTGCAATATTTTCTCCTTGATGTAGAAGCCCTGGAATTTGGCTATAATATTTTTGAGAGTTTTCATTTTGGCATTTCTTTCAGGATGCAAAAATAGATTCTTCTAATTTCTATTTCTATTTCACCCTTTGCTTCAGGATATCAAAGTAGTTTTCCCTGATAATTTCTTAAAGTATGTTATCTTTGCTCTTTTTTATCATAGTTTTCAGGTAGTCCAATAATTCTTAAATTATTTCTTCTGGATTCATTTTTGACCCCAGTTGTTTCTGCCAAAGACATATCTCACATTTTCTTCTACTTTTTTTCATTCTTTTGACTTTGTTACATTGTTTCTTGAAGTCCCGTGGAATCATTAGATTCCACTTGTCCATTCTAATTTTTAAGGATATTTTTCTTCAGTGATTGTCTGTATTTTATTTTCTATTTGGCCAGTTCTACTTTTTAAGGATTTCTTTTTCTTCAGTAAATTTTTGTACCTCTTTTTCTCTTTGGTCACTTCTGCTTTTTAATGAGTTTTTCTCTTCAGTGAATTTTCATATACATATTTTTTTTTAATTTGGCCAATTTAGTTTTTAAAGGAAGTCTTCTTATAAGTGTGTTTTTTGACTTTTTTTTTTAACCATTTTTCCAAATCTGTTTTTGAAGGCATTTTCTTTATGTTTTTTTTTTTGTGCCTCTTTCACCAAGTTGTTGACTCTTTTTTTCCTGAGTTTCTTGCATTTCTTTCACTTTTCCCTCAATTTGTCTTCTACCTCTCTTATTTTTTCTTTTTCTTTTTTTTAAATTTTATTTTAGTTTGCATCATTCATTTCCACAAGATTTTGAGTAACATATTTTCTCCTCATCTTTCCCCTACCCACCACCCCAAAACAGCCATCCCAGTGTGTTCCCCCTCCCCCAGTCTATTCTCTCCTATGTCTTCCCCCCTCACCCCTCTGACTTTTCGGTAGGGCAGGATGGATCTCCCAACCACAGTGCCTGTGTATCTCAAATTCCAGTTGGATGTAGTTAATAATAATAATAATAATAATAATAAT
>CM053591.1:163699256-163714497 GCA_028646515.1 Pseudochirops corinnae | reverse complement strand
ATTTATTCTTTGATGTCATTTTAGATTTGTTTGATGTCTTTCTAATTTTTAAAATGTAGATTTAGTTCACTAATTATCTCTTTTTATATTTTGTTAATACATTTTTGTAGGGTTATGATTTTTTTTCTTGAGTACTATTTTAGCTGAGTCCCAGAAATTTTGGTGCACTCCTTAATCATTATCATTTTGTATTACATAATTATTAATGATTCCTATGATTTGTTCTTTGATCAGCTCATTACTAAGGTTTCAATGTGATGTTTCTATTTGCGTCTGTGTCTTTTCTTTGTTCTTCCTGAACAGATTACTCATTTTGTGTCATCATGACTTATAAAAGATACATTAACAATTTTTTTTTTACATTTGTTTGCAAAATGTTTCTGAACTGTTACATGGTCACTTTACAAAACCTACTGGCGTTGAGAAATATATTCATTCTTTAGTGGTAGTATTTAGAAGATAATTTATTTTAGTTCTAATTTCCTTAACAATTTAATTCTATATTTTCCTTCTATTTTTTTCCTATTAAATTTATCCAAAACTGAAAGAGGGACATTGAAATCTGCCATACTGCCTATGTCTGATCATTGTTCAGCTATTGTTTTCCCTTATGAATTTAGATGCTAAGGTACTTGAGCATGTAAATTTAATATTGATTTTGGGGTTTTGTCTATAATTTCTTTCTGCATAATATAGTTTCCTTCTTTATCCCTTTTTTGTTGTGAGTTATTTTTCTTTTAATAATATGATTGCACCTATTGTTTTTTCATATTTACTTGATGCATAAGTTAAAAAAAACAAGTCCCTCATTTTCATTTTGTTTTTGTCTTTTATTTTATGTTTCTTATAAGTAAAAGTTTGTGGAGTTTTGTTTTCTTATCTAAGCTGTCACTCTTTTTGTTTTTAATTCCATTGGATTTTTTAACCCATTCACATTTAATGTTAGAATTAGGTTTATGTTTTCATTTAGTTTTCTCTAATATTTTTTTCACATTAGATTTTCCCATATTTCTTTGTAAATACATTATTTTGTCTGTTCAGTTATTTTAGTTTATCTAATTCCTTACAGTTTTATTCCTCTCACCAAAGAGTCTGTTGCCTCTCACTTTTTACCCCTTTTCCTATTGGTTCTTTTTTTCCTTTCACGTAAATAACCTAGTAAAAATCTTTCTTTGTCTTTTCTCCTTCAATTTATTTTGTTCATTAGTTTCTGTTTAATCTTATTTTCTGTGCCTTTTTTTCTAAAATAAAAAGGGTCTTTCCCCCCCTCTTCTAATAATTTATCTTCCATTTCTGTCTCTTCCATCTAGTCTTTATGTTTTGATTCGTGACCCATGTACTTATTTTCTGTATTTCACATGAAATTAAAATGTCTAATGTACTTATTTTAGGGTCCCTCCCCTAAGTTATTGCTTTGTGTATCATGATCCCAAGATCCTCTTTTTTTCTTTTTGTTGTATTTCTTTCAGAAATTCCAGTTCTTGCAAGATGATCAAGAGCACCTTCTCCTAATGTTGAAATTTCTGTACGTCCTTGTAATGTTAATAGAATAGGAAGATCTTCCCTGCCCATTAATAGGCCTGTTATCACATGGAGTCCAGTGTGGGAGGAGTTTACCCAAGGAATAGAGGGAGAAAGAGGGAGAGAGAGAAAGAGAGAGAGAGAGCACACAAGCAGAGAGGAGAGCAGAGAGAGAGAAGCAAGCGTGAATGGGCAGAGGAAGGATTTCGTCTAGGGTAACCTGTTTGTGGGGAGGTCTAACAGAAAGAAGGTTTAAGATGTCATTGCTTCCTGGATTAGTGATGAGTACATCTGACCTTCTGGTATCCTAATGATGTTCCAAATAAATATGTTGGTTTTGCTTTTTGAGGAAGAGATTTTATTTTATTTGCAAATCTACCCAGTAAATACTCTTACATATTGATAGTGGCAGCTATGAGTATCACATTGGTGTTATAGTCCCTAATGGTGCAGTTCATTTTTAATCTTAACCCATTGGCCCCCTAAAAAAGTATTGATATTTTTTTTTTTTTTTTTTTTTTACCATTTGTCATGACTCTCCTTGATAGGTGATGCCCTCCTATTCATGTCAGTTGAGTCAAGAGATATGATTCCCCTTCTGTGTGGTAAAATAATCTTTCTAAGCAGTAAATCACTACAGATTATACTCATTATAAGCTTCCATCTCCCCTTACAAAATATCTCTTTCCCCAAAGTGGAATTTATCAGTAATATTCCCTCCCTCCAGTGAAACAAAATCTGACATTTATCTGTTTGTTTGTTTGTTTTTGCCCATTTTTCAATCTCTCACTTTGTCTCCTTGCCCATTTTCCTGTAGGCTTTTTTCTTCCTAGTGGAATACAGGAATTATTTTCTCTCTGTTGTTAACCTTTGTCTTGATTAAGACCCCTCATATTTTCCCTTACTTCTGTCTTTCTTTTTAATGTACCCTCTTGTTCTATAATTTTGTCCCATAAAATCAGTGATTCAGCTGTAGGCAGGGTTGTATGAGGTTTTTGTCTGTAGGGTTTCAGGCCTGTTTCTCCACCATCACTTCTGTATGATTTCTTCCTTCATCATTGTCTTGTGTACTTTTATAAAGAAATTTCTTAATAATCTTTCTATTTTATTTTTTTGTTATCGTTCTTACCATCTTTGTTTCTTTTCTTGTAATTTTGTCTTCTGTGGTATTTAATTGGCAAATAATTTGTTATGATTGGTTTTCTTTCTTTTAATGTATTTAGTATTTTATTTTTCCCAATTATATGTTTAAAAAAATTTAACATTTGTTTTCAATACTTGGAGTTCCAAATTCTCTCCCTTCTTCCCTCTCCACCACCCCTTATTGAGAAGGCGAGCAATTTAGTATAGGTTATGCATGTGTAGTTGTGCAAAAAAATTTCCACAATGGACATCTTATCAAAGGAAACACAGACAAAAAAAAAATCAAAAAAAAAATAAAGCACAAAAGAAAAAGGATGTTTCAATCTGTACTCAGAAACCATAGGATCTTTCTCTGGGGATGGATAGCATTCTTCATTGTAAGTCCTTTAGAGTTGCCTTGGATTGTTGTATTGGTGATTATAACTAAGTCATTCTCAGTTAATTATCTTACAATATTGCTATTACTTTGTACACAGTATATTTCACTGTGTCAGCTCATATAAGTCTTTCAACTTTTTCTGAGAGCATCCCACTCATCGTTTCTTATAGTGCAATAGTTTTCCATCATAATCACATACCACAATTTGTTCAGTCATTTCCCAATTGATAAGCATCCCCTCAATTTCTAATTTGTTACCCAGAGAAAAGAGCTGCTATAAAGATTTTTGTACATTCAGGTCTTTTTCCTTTTTTTTTTTTTAAAAAAAAAACTCTTATGGGATACAGATCTAGTGGTGGTTTTGCTAGATCAAAGGGCATGTCTGGTTTTATAGCCCTTTGGACATAGTTCCAAATTACTCTTCTGAATGATTGGATCAGTTCACAACTCCACCAAAGTGCATTCATTCTCATTTCCTCCACATCTCCTCCAACATTTGTTATTTACCTTTTCTATCTTGTTAGCCAGTGTAACTGGTATGAGGTAATACCTCAGAATTGTTCTAATTTGCATTTCTTTAGTCAATAATGAGTTAGACTACTATTTTTTTATATGGTTATTTACTTCACATGAAAACTGATCATATCTTTTTATCAGTTGGGGAATGGCTTTTTTTTTTTTTTTAACAAATTTGACTCAGTTCTCTATATATTTGAGAAATGAGGCCTTTATCAGAGAAACTTACTTCAGTTTTTTTTCTTTCACAGTGACTATTACTAACTGTATTTCCCCCATCTTATCCCCACTTTTATTCTATTATCTCTCTCCTTTCACCCTGTCCCTCCTCAAAAATGTTTTGCTTTTGATTACCTTCTTACCCAATCTGCCCTCCCCTCTATTCACCCACTCTTTTCTTGTCCCCTTCTCCTTCTACTTTCCTGTAGGGTAAGATAGATTTCTATGCCCAGTTAGTGTGTGTTATTTCCTCTTTGAGGCAATTCTGGTAAGAGTAAAGTTAATTCACTCCTCACCTGTCCTTTCTTCCCCTCCACTATAAAAGCTTTTTCTTGCCTCTTTTATGTGAGATAATTAAGCCCATTCTATCTTTCCCTTTCCCTTTAACCCTTTACATTCCTCACACCCCCTAATATTATTTTTAGCTATCATCCCTTCATATTCAACTCACATCAGTGTCCTCTGTCTGTATATACTCCTTCTAACTATGCTAATCATGAGAAAAGGACTTATGAGTTACAAGTACCATCTTCCCATGTAGGGATATAAACATTTTAACTTTATTAAGTCCTTTATGATTTTTCTTTTGTGTTTACTTTTTTATGCTTCTCTTGAGACTTATATTTGAAAGTCAAATTTTCTACACACCTCTGATCTTTTCATCAAGAAAGCTTAAAAGTCCTCAGTCCTCTATATCATTGAATATCCATGTTTCCCCTGGAAGATTACATTCAGTTCTTCTGGGTAGGTGATTCTTTGTTATAATTCTAGTCCCTTTGTTCTCCAGAATCATATTCCTAGCCCTCCAATCCTTTAATGCAGAAGTTGCTAAATCTTCCGTTATCCTGACTGTGGCTCCATGATACTGGAATTGTTTCTTTCTGAATGCTTGTAATAATTTCTCCTTGACCTGGAAACTCAAGAATTTGGCTATACTACTCTTGGGAGTTTTCATTTTGGAATCTCTTTCAAGAGGTGATATGTGGATTCTTTTTCAAATTCAATTTCAATTTTACCCTCTGGTTCAAGAATATCAAGGAAGTTTTCCCTGTTAATTCTTTGAAAGATGATGTCTAGGCTCTTTCAACTATTATAGCTTTCAGATAGTCCAATAATTTTAAAATTATCTATCTCTCCTTGATCTATTTCACAGGTCAGGTTTTTTTTTTCAATAAGATATTTCACATTGTCTTCAATTTTTTTTCATTCTTTTCGTTGCTTTGTTGTTTTATTTTTATTTCTCATGAAGTCATTAGCTACCATTTGCTCCATTCTAATGTTTAAGGAATTATTTTCTTGAGTGAACTTTTGTCCTTCTTTTTCCACTTGGCCAGTTTTCCATTTTAAGGCATTCTTGTCCTCATTGGCATTTTGGACCTCTTTTACCATTTGGCCTACTCTGTTTTTTTTTTTTTTTTTTAAGGGGCTATTTTCTTTAGTATTTTTTATGTCTCCTTTACCAACTTGTTGGGTTGTTTTTTGTAAGTTTCTTGTATAACTCTCATTTCTCTTCCCAGTTTTTCCTCTGACTCTCTTATATGATTTTCAAAATTCTTTTTGATCCTTTCTTTGATCAGTTCATATTTTTTCCTGGAGGTTTTGAATGTAGGAGCTTCAACTTTGTTGTCTTCTTCTGAAAGTGTGTTTTTATCTTCCTTGTCACCACAGTAATTTTCTATAGTCAGAGTTGTTTTTCTTTTCCTGTTGTTTGTTCATTTTCCAGCTTATTACTCAACTTTTAACTCTTAGTTAATGTAGAGCAGTGCTTCCAGGTTGGAGGGTGCACTGTCCCAAGCTTCAGGGGTTTTGTGAAAGTGTTTTCAGAGATACTTCTAGGCACCTGTAAGTTTTTAGTTTTTCCAAGGTGGTATGATCTAAGGAGAGATATTTAATAGTCTCCTGGCCAGTACTCTGGTCTGTGAGTGATGACAAGTACTCTTGTCTGCTCTGGAACTGTGAGGATGGTTCTCACTCAGTTGTGGCTGAAAGCTCTGGTGTTATAATGCTCCTTCTCTCCCTGGGATTTCCACCCAGGACTGCAACCCAGATTTAAGTATGGGCAAAACTACAAAGTCCTGCCTCAGTGCAAGCAAAGGGGCCCCTGTAATCACCTTTTCACCAGTTGTTTGATCTCTTTATCATCTGTGGACTGAAAGCCCCAAAAGCAGCTGCTGCCTCTGCTGATTCAGTCACTTTCAAGGACTGCTCCTGGTTTGCTGAGGCCAGGGCTGTGCAGTGCAGTCTGCACTGGATGATGCTCCACTCTCACCTTGGTGTGACAAGGCCTTTCCTGCTGGCCTTCTAAGTTGTCTTTGGTGTCTGTGGTCTGAGAAGTCCAGAAACCACCACAGCTGCCACTGATTCAATGGCCCCAAGGCCTGCTCTGGGTTTTCTGGGTCCTGTTCTGCTCTGGCATGGCCTGTGCTGCACTGCAACCCTCTTTCATCCTGGTATAAAAGACCTTTCCTACAGACATTCCAAGCTGTCTTGGGTTGGAAATTTGTTTCACTCTATCTTTTTGTGGGTTTTGCTGCTTTAGAATTTGATTAGACTCATTTTTAAAGGATTTGGAGGGGTATATGGAAGAGCTCAGGCAAGTCACTGCTTTTATTCCACCCTCTTGGCTCAGCCTCTCTCTGTTTTTTTTTTTTTTTCTCCTAGGAATGCTTCAAAACACTTTTAAAAAATTGAGGGAGCCAAGATGGCAGCATAGAAGCAACAAGTTTCCGCAACTCCCACATAGCCACCTCAAATACCCATAATATGTGACTCTAATCAAATTTTAGGCTGAAAAACTCACAAAAATACAGAAAAACTCATCCCCCACTGAAGGCTGCCTGGCATGAAGGGCTCATTGCAGCACGCTGGGAGCTGAAAACAGCCTGGCCTGAAACCGTGGCTTGGCCAGGACAAGCTGCAGCTGGAGCCTTCAGGAGAGTGGATCAGCAGCAGCCGTGGCAGTTTCCAGAATTATCAAGCCATACGAAACAAGAACTAAGTGAAAGGTCAGTGGAACTCAGCTAAACTTGGGGGAGAAAAGCAGTCCAGCCAAAGCACTTTCAGGGCAAGGAAGCGGCAGAAGCAGCGGCCCTGCAGCTGCCTCCACGTGGCTGCTTCAGAGCTCCCGGCCTGAGGACTTCAGGGGGGCCAAGTGATCATTCAGAGGCTAAGTGCTCTTGTGTTGAGCAGCCTGGATCCAGATTGTAGTCTTGGGTGGTGGTCCTGGGGTGCATTTTCAGTGAGCCAAAGCTGATGGGGACTGTAGCAGCCTCCTAATAGCCCCAGTGGCTGCAAAAAGCCCAGCAATTTGGGAAAGAGCTTTCTCCTCTGGAAGCAGAGTTCCACAGAGATTAAAAATCAAGTGATTCATTGGCAACATGAGCAGGCAAAGGAAGCAAAGTAAGAACAGCATCCGAACTCTAGATTCCTTCTTTGGAGACAAAAAGGGTCAAAGTGTGGAACAAGGAAGACAACACAGTCAGAACTCCCACACCAAAAGCTTCCCAGAAACATGAAGACAGACTACAAACCATACAGCAGCTTAAGAAAGATTTTGAAAACCAAATAAGAGAAGTAGAGGAAAAATTGGGAAGAGAAATGAGAATGATGCAAGAAAATCATGAAAAGAGAGTCAACAACCTGACTCAAGAAAATAATACTTTAAAAAATAGATTAACTCAAATGGTAAAAGAGGCCCAAAAAAACAATGAAGAGAAGAATGCCTTAAAAAGTCGAATTTGCCAGTTGGAAAAAGAATCTCAAAAGCTTTCTGAAAAGAATAATTCCTTCAGAATTAGAGTGGAGGAAATGGAAGCAAATGACTTTATGAGAAATCAAGATACTATTAAACAGATCCAAACAAATGAGAAAATGAAAGGCAATGTGAAGTATCTCCTTGAAAAAAACCACCAACCTGGAAAATAGATCCAGGAGAGGCAATTTAAAAATTATTGGACTATATGAAAGCCACGATCAAAAAAAGAACTTAGAAAGCATCTTTCAAGAAATTTTCAAGGAAAATTTCCCTGATATTTTAGAACCAGAGGGCAAAATAGAACTTAAAAGAATTCACCAATCACCTCTTGAAAAAGATCCCCAAAAGAAAACTCCTAGAAATGGTATAGCCAGGTTCCGGAGTCCCCAGATCAAGGAGAAAATATTACAAGCTGCCAAGAAGAAACAATTTGAATACTGTGGAAACACAATTAGGATAACCCAGGATCTAGCAGTTTCTACATTAAGGGATCGAAGGGCCTGGAATATGATATTCTGGAGGTCAAAGGAGCTAGGATTAAAACTAAGAATCACCTACCCAAGAAAATTGAATATAGTGTTCCAGGGGAAAATATGGTCATTCAGTGAGATGGAGGGCTTTCAAAGATTCTTGCTGAAAAAACCAGAACTGAAAAGAAAACTTGACACTCAGATACAAGAAGCATGAGAAGGTAAACATGGAAAAGAAATCATAAGGAACTTATCAAAGTTGAACTATTTACATGCCAACATGGAAAAATGATAATTGTAACTTAGGAAACTTTTCTCAGTATGAGGATAGGTGAAGGGAATACAAATGTATATATATGTATACATACACATATGTATATATATAGGAGGGTTTATATATGCATATGAACACATATCTGAGTATGTGTATATATGAGTACATAGAGGGCACAGGATCAATTGAATAGGAAGGGACGATACTCCAAAAGGTGAAATTCTGAGGTGAGAGAGGATTAGAATGAGAGGAAACAGGGAGAGACAGAATCTCATCTCATATAGAAGAGGTAAGGGATAATTGTTACAATGGGGAGGGGGGAGAAGAACAGGAAGGCAAAAGGGAAAGGGTCAACCTTACTCTCATTGAATTTGGTTTACAGGAGGAATGACATAAATTCTAAACTGGGTATCTTGCCACACAGGAGAGTAGGGGGGATAGGACGAGATGTGGGATAATCAAGGGGAGGGGAGGGTGGGGAGAAGGGTTGCTGGAAGTACACCCTTCTGTAGAGAATAGAACAAGGTGGGGAAAGGATAGGAAGGAGGGATGTATAATCAGTCTCTTACAATACGCCCACTGTGGAGATGTTCTGAGCAATTATACATGTACAACCTGGATTTAATTGCTTGTCCTTCCAGTAGGGGTGGGTGATGAGGGAGGAAGGGAAAGAATCTAGAATTTAAAGTTCTATAATCAAATGTTAAAATATATATATATATAATTATAATAATTATTATTAACTACATCCAACTGGCAATTAAGATATACAGGCACTGTGGTAGGGAGATCCATCCTGCCCTACCAGAAAGTCAGAGGGGCGAGGGGGAGGACATAGGAGAGAGCAGATTGGTGGAGGGGTTATACAGTGGGATGGCTGTTTTGAGGTGTTAGATAGGGGAAAGATGGGGAGAAAATTTGCAACTCAAAATCTCGTGGAAATGAATGATGTAAACAAGAAAATAAATAAATTCATTTATTTAAAAAAAAGAAAAAGAAAAAAAGAAACTGAGGCAGAGAAGTTATTGTTCAAATTAAGTGATTAAATAGCTACTAAGTATCTGACACAAGTGTTTTTGACCAAGTCAGATGTATTGTGGGTCTCAAATGAGATGATGAACATAAAATACTCTGAAAACTTAAAAAAAAGAAAAAGAAAAAAAAAAGAAAAAATTGAGCTTTCACATTTTTTCATTTATGGTTAGGTGTATGTTTATGTGTTATGACACCACGGGTTGCATTTTGAGTCCCTTTGTTCTTTGGCATACATTTTTCTCATTCCCTCCTGCATCTTTTGATGGTACAGAATAGTTGTGTACTTGAACTTCCTTTCCTTTATGTTTGAAGATCTTTCCTCAATTGATTGTTTAAATAATTTTAAAATTTTTATGTATGTATTTATTTTTGCAGAGGTAATCTGTGGATCATTTCAATTGGTACTTCCCCCATCCAATTTTTTCATTACTTGTTTTGGTGTTCACAAATTCTGTATGTTTATTTCCTCTTGTTAATTTTTGCATTCTGGCATTCAGGTTTTTTTCTCTTGTTCTTCTTGGGAACATATAATATACGTTTTTTCTACTCATCCTGTCTTTGAGATCAGTGGTGTGTGTGTGTGTGTGTGTGTGTGTGTGTGTGTGTGTGTGTGTGTGTGTAGCTCATGTTTTCTTTTAATACTGCTTTTTGCTTCCATTCTTCCAAATGTCCTTCACTTCTTGGATTCATATTTTCCGTTATTTGTTTTTATTTCCTTGATTAGGATTCAAGTTATTCTATTCTGTCAGTCTGTCAGCTGACAAATTTCACCTCAGGTATTGTGCTAAGTAATTGGATTACTCATCACTCATCATGCTAAATTAGGATTGGATTCTTGAATATATTTTGGTCCTTAAAAGTGTAAATGTCATCTATTGTATTCTCAAACAAATTATTAATATGTAAGTATTTGCTAATTTTCTAGCAAAAAATTCCTCATAAAAAAAAAAAGAAAAGAAGCGGAGAAAGTGGTAAATTAGAAGAAAGAATATATTAACTTTTGGAACGAGAAAACTTTGAAGAATTATAGTCAATTAAAGGAGAAAAAGACATTATTATACAGTAATAAGAAGCCAGTTAAGATGAAATAAGATGAATTTCTGTTGAATATAACCAACAAAATGTATTATTTCTTCCATTGATGTTCAGCAATCTGTCATTGGGAATAGAAGGAGAGAGATGGTAGGGCTAAACCAGGGTTGAGATTGGCAAGGGATGAATAGAAAAAGGGTAACGAAGCAAGAGATTTGACAGTTGAGGGTCATCTATTGTTAAACTCACTAATGGTAGGGTCAAGATTGGGAAGGAGGGAGAGTGAAGTGAGAGTAGATATGATGGCCTGGGAGAGAAGACTGTGGAATGGATTCAGCTTACACTGAGGAAAAAGAGTAGGATTATGAGGAGTGAGGCACAGGAGAGATATGAGGCTGGGTGTTTTAATTAAATAGAGAAATTTCATAGTGACTTTCCCTTTTCTACTCTGTAATCTTCTCAGACTGGTCTTAATAATTATAGATGGCATTTATACACAGTTTTAAGTTGTTCAAAGCATTATCTCATTTGATTCCCAGGACATCTATTTAGTTAGGCCTTATAAGATAATTGAAATGACTGGAGAGTGGAGTGGATAAAGTGCTAGACCTGGAGTAAAGGAGACTTCAGTTAAAAGTTAACCTGAGGTGGTGTGAATAGAGCACTGGCCCTGGAGTCAGGAGGACTCTAGTTCAAATCTAGCCTCAGACACTTGACACACAAACAAAAAAATTAGCAGTGTGACCTTGGGCAAGTCACTTAACCCCACTTGTCCTACCTTCCCCCTCCAAAAAAGCAAAAAAAAAAAACAGTTAACCTGAAACACCATCTGATCCTGTACAATTCACTTAGCTTTTCTTCACCTCAGCTTCTTCTTCTGTAAAAGGAGTTAATACCAGAACTTACCTCCCAAGATTGTTATAAGGGTCAAAGGAAACAATTACAAAACATTTGCAGTCCTCAGAGTCTACATAAATGCTGGATGTTATTAATCATTATTATTATTCATCTTTTTTATAGTTGAAGAAACTGAGGCTGAGGTCATTTGGCCAGGATCACAACGCTGGCAATTATCACAGACGGGATTCAAATGTGAGTCTTTCCTGACTCAAGGGGAGGTTTTTTTCCTTCTGTATACCATTATTCCTCCATATAAATAATAATGATTTATAAACTCTTAAGGTGCAATCAACCTTTATTAGTACATAATTAAAATTCTTGTTTAGTCACCAGCTGATGGGATGTCACAAGACAAAGCAACGATTTCTACTAGGTATCCAAGTGACACAATGAGCAGAATGCTGGACCTGAAGTCAGGAACTTGTTTAGTCATTTAATTGTGTCCACCTCATCATGACCCTGTGGACCATAGCACCCCAATACTCCCCATGGAATTTCCTTGGCAAAGATACTGAAGTGGTTTGCCATATCCTTCTCCAGGGGATTAAGGCAAACAGAGGTTAAGTGAGAAAAAAAACAAAAGATATTGTCTGACTCCAGGGTCACACAGCTATTAAGTGTCTGAGGCTGGATTTGAACTCAGGTCCTTCTGACTCCAGATCCAGCACTTTATCCATGGAACCACTTACATGCCCTATCATTAGGGAGTCAATAAACTTTAGTCCAAATTTCACCTCAAACACTTACTGACTGTGTGATCTTGGGAAAGTCTTCTGTTTGCTTTATTTTATCCATCTGTTTACAAAAAAAAACCAACAAAAGAAGCACCTATATTCCTGGATTATTTTTGTAATAAATAAGGGAATATTTATAAAACACTATGCAAATCTGAAAGAACTAGCTAGGGAAGTAGCTATATCCCAACTCTCTTCACTACCAAAGGGAACTAAAAGAGGCCTGTGACCACGCTAGATTTGTAGATTTATATTATGATGTAACCAATCTGGTTTCTTTCAGGATTTAATCAGTTCTAAAGATAGATCAGGTCCCACGAACTCTGGAAAGATTAGGAATAAAATTTGTTGGATTATGATTTAGCAGTTAGACCAAACAAGAGCCCCCTCGAATCTTGCCAGGTTGTCTTCATATTCTCAGAATGGACGCTAGGACTTTCTCCAAGAATACATCAGAGTCAGGGTGGTGAGGAATTACATTAAAGTTGGTTCACATAGGCATTTCATATATGATAAATAGATCTATTTGAAATCTGTGGGTTTTGCTGGCATATTTGTTGGTTTCAGCCCTCAGCTTAGGTGAGTTAATCAGTGATTTATTCTACCATATTCAAAGTTAACATCATAAGAAGTCACAGAAAGAACTTCTTGACCAAGGAATTGATTTATTTATTTTCTTGAGAAGGCAATGGGAGCTAGAGGGACATTCAGTTCTAGCTTTAAAGTACTTCTGATTAGATCAAACAGGATGAAATTTGAAAAAATAAAAGCAGTCACATTTTCAATCCATGTGATTTTCAGTCTGAATTAAGGCCATAGATGTAGAAACAAGGGCATTACAGAAATGAGCTATTGCAGTTTCACTGGGGAAAAGGAGGAGATACCAACTTTAGTATGTGAGCCTTGAGTCCTAAATAGCTTATTTAGAAGGCAAATTTTAGCAATGGGAACTGGATCTAGGGCCAAGATGCCAAGGAGAGGGGCGTTATATATGGCAACTCTACCAGGAATATTGTCAGTTACTAGAACTCTGAGAGGACCCACAGAGAGGGAGACTAGGAAGTAGTAATACTGAAAGCGCTGCAAATTAAAAGATTATTTTGACATTGACTTGAAAATTGTGCTGTGACTGTTTTTTTAGTAAGAACTATATATACAACTACACACTACTAAATTTCTCAAATCTATTTGCTGAGAAAAAAATACACATCTTAATTTTTCTCTCTTGTCTCCCTCTTTTCTTGGTATTAAATGAACAAAAGAGAGAGCTCATGCTCCATCTAGTGGTCAAAAGCAATAGTAGTACAGATAGTCCATTTGTTGAACACTGGATAGACCTTTGTATGCTACAGGCAAAATATTCCTACATATCTCCCTCCCCAAACCAAGAGCAACAGTGTTTGAAATTCTAGTATTCAAAATTCATTCATTCAATTTAAGCAATTCCCTCTTTTCACAATTCCTCATTTGAAAGCAAATGACCTTGGAGAGAGAAGGATAACCAAAACCCAAAAGTTATGGGGAGGCAGGGGAGGAGGTAGTTATATTGGCGAAAAAAAAAAGTAACTTTAATGAAGGAATAGTATCACTACCAATGGTGGATTGGATGATGATAACTCTCAATGGAGATAAGAAGTTATGCTCTACTTTTAATTGTTTCTATTTACTTTCCAAGGAGAATTAGTCTCAGACTAAAAAAGAAAGAGAGGCAGCTAGGTAGTACAGTGCATAGAGCAGTGAACTGGAGTCAGGAAGACCTGAGTTCACATCTGGCCTCATACACTTTCTATCTGTGTGATCCTAAGCAAGTCACTTAACCCTATTTGCCTCAGTTTCCTCATCTACAAAAAGAACTGGAGAAAGAAGTGGGAAACCACTCTAGTATCTTTGCCAAGAAAACACCAAACAGGGTCAAGAAGAATCAGACATAACTGAAATGTTTGAACAACAACAAGAAGAAAAGACAGAACAAAGAAGAGCTAATGGAGAATTGGTATACAAGGTGAAGAAAACTGATGGGTTGAGGTCACCTTGCCTAGATGAACTACATTTCACTTGTTATTGGTGATAATATTTGAAATGCCATGGAGACTTGGGGAAACATGACAGGACTGGACAACAGATGTTTTGATTTAAAAAAAAAAGATAGGGAGAAGGGATTAGAGTATGAAAACTACAGAACAATGAGCTTGATTTCTATTCAAGGCAAAATTCTATAATACAGCATTAAAAAGGAAGTGAATGAACACCTAGAAAATAACATAGCATTCCAGAGAGTCAACATTATCTCAAGAGACCATACTCCTTTTAGGTGGTATTACATATTAAATTGGAGGAACATTGGAATTAGGTTTGCTGTTACTGTAAGTAAGTTCATGAGGACTTCGATAAAGGCCTGTTGATTTAGATTGAATTGAAAGTAGTTATTTTTTTTCAGTTTATTTACTTTTAGTTTTCAACACTCATTTGCACGAGATTTTGAGTTACAAATTTTTCTCCCCATCTTTCCCTACCCCACCTTGAAATTGTGAGCCTACTGAATACTTCTTCCCCCAATCTGTTCTCCCTTATATCCTCCCTCATCCCCCTCCCAACTTTCTAGTAGGGCAAGATGGATTTCTATATGCCAATGCCTATATATCTTATTTCCCAGTTGCATGTAAAAAGCAATTTTTTTAAACATTTGTTTTCAAAACTTTTGAGTTCTAGATTTTTTTCCATTCTTCTCTCCTCACCCACCCCTACTGGGAGGATAAGCAATTAAATATAGGTTGTATGCATAGTTATGCAAAACATTTCCATAATAGTTGTATTTTGGAAGACTGACTATAATTCCCTCCATCCTGTCCTGCCCTCATTTATTCTGTCTTCTCCTTTGACTCTGTTCCTTTTCAAAAGTGTTTAATTCTAACCACCCTCTCCCCTAATCTGTCCTCCCTTCTATCATCCCCCCTCTTATCCCCTTTCCCCCAATTTCCTGTAGGGTAAGATACCCAATTGAGTGTGAATGATATTCTTTCCTTAAGCCAAATTCAATGAGAGTAAGGTTGACCCATTCTTTTTCACCTTCCTGCTCTTCCCCTCCATTGTAACAGTTTTCTCTTTCCTCTTTTATATGACATAATTTACCCTAATCTGTCTCTCCCTTTCTCATTCTCCCAATATATTCCTCTCTCACCTCTTAATTTTATTTAGATACCATCTCTTCATATTCAACTCATCCTGTGCCCTGTCTATGTATACATGTACATACATATGCACATT
>CM053591.1:163687616-163698756 GCA_028646515.1 Pseudochirops corinnae | reverse complement strand
GTATCTCTTTGTTTCTGGATTTACCCACCTGGAGAAGTATACAAGCCTTGTTCATATCAACTTCACACTTCTGATTAATTCAATTAACATTTATTCTCACTTGATAAAAGTACCAGGGCTTAAAGTCTTGACACTTACTTTAGATGTGGTGGGATAATTGTCTAGGCAGACCTAGATACCCTTTGAATATGATAGTACTTTTCCTGTCCTTTTCTCAATCCTGTTGTTTTTTTTTTAATTATTAGTGCTTGCCTTTCCTGAGTCATTTTTGAAACATGGATGTTCTGTCAAGCCTCAGTATTACTTATGAAGTTTATTTTGCCCCCTTGATTTAAACTATCTGATTTTCTATGTTTATTTATCCATACTTTGTGCATTTGTTTATTGAAATCCATGGACACACATTTATTGCTGACTTTTTGCTTAGCATTTTCTTTTGCCAATGGGTTGTAATTTCTACTCTCTATGGTATCCAATTTAGTTCATCAGCGTTTTTGATCTTCTCCTCTTTTAGTTTGAAGTCCTCTTGTCTGAATTCACAAGATTCTAGAAAACATATATCCTTACAATCCTCATTAGTCATTGGCCTTCATGGGCCAAGCACCCATTCCTATAATTTTAAGACATGCTTAAGAAATCTGAATCTTATTCTCAGATACCATCCATCTAGCCAGTTCTCCACTTCATAAATCTGCCTTCATCTTCTAAAGTCTCTACCTTCGATTGGTATCAGGGATACAAACACTACATTTGTCTTTAACATCTTCCGTTTCTCACCCAAATTGTCATATCTCCTAGAAATGCTCTTTCAGTTCCTTCACACAGTATCATCTTTGCCCACATAGACAACAAGTCTGCTAATAGTCATCAGGTTTGACAGCTCTTAGGAAGGTCACTGTAATGTCCTAGATATAGTTAGTTCCTGAAATGGCTATCTCAGTATAAGATCTAGGATCATTGATATAGACCCAGAAGGCACCTGAGAGAACATGTAATGCAACCCCTTCATTTCACAGTCCTGAGTTTTGTAAGTTCAGCCGTGAGTCACCAGCCACCAAGACATTGTGAATTTCTGTTACTATTCTTTGGGACAATAGCATCTAACTCCACCTCAGATGATCTCTAGCTGATGGATTTATGGGGAGAAGCCTCAGTTTGTTTATTAGACCTATTTTTCCTATGACCCATATTTGACAATGCAATACACTATGTTTTGATTTGTCCTTTTTGGAGGGCTGTAAAGAGTGTGCTCAGAGAGTCACCACCTGCTTCCAGTCTACCAAAGTGAAGGAATTCAGGGAGAGGGGAGGAGAGGAATAGTGTTATTAGATATCTGACAGGGGTGGGGAGCCTATGACCTTGGGGCCACATGTGATTCTCTAGTTCTTCGAGTGTGGCCCCTTCACTGAATCCAAACCTCACAGAACAAATCCCCTTAATAAAAAGATTTGTTCTGTAAAACTTCTGTGAAACTTCAGTCAAAAAGTCACACCCAACGACCTAGAAGGCCATATGTGGTTTTGAGGCCCCTGGATAGGATCTTTCAATAGGAGAAATGAAAAGTTCCCTGACTGCTGAACCAGAACTCAATATATACAAAATAAGATGACCCTTACTGCTTTCTCTCTGCTTTCAGCTTCTTCCTAAGAGTTTGGAGGGAAGGGTAGCTGGCCCCTCCTGCATCCCAGTGAGTGTATGTGACCTGACTAGGCAAGCCAAAGTCTAGGCTTGGGCTGTCTCTTTGGGGTTTCTTTCCCTGAGTAGATGATTGATATCTCAAAACATATATATATCCAGGTAGCAAGTTTAAGAGTTCCTAAAGGTCTGCAAATCGCAAGATGCTGTCAAATGGCAGAGGTTGTGATGTTATAAGAGTGGCAGTGTGTGACAGTATGGAGATATGTCCTGCTTCATTAGGAAGTGCTACCACCAGAAGGAGAAGGGCCAAACCTGGCCCATTTCTCCATTACTTAAATGCCAGGACTTTCCAATGCCAAGATGAACTGAAATATAAAAATTGCTAATTATTAGTATTGCACAACCGTGCTATGTTCTGGTTAGGCTTCAATTATTAGTCTCTTAGCTTAATGTGACTGTCATTTTAAAAAGCTTTTAAAATTATGCTAATTTTTGTTGGGATGCTTCATAGTTAGCATTGCTTTCTATGTGGGAATAAATGATCTGCCCCCATCATGAATTGATATTGTGCATTGAGTACTGCATTTTATTCTCTGCCTGTCCACCTTCATGGTTGAAAATCTTGGATTTCTGAGCCATAACTCAATGTATAATTATAATTGTCCCCAGGAAGTTGGCTGGGGTAAGGATTTTTTAGTAAGCCAGTGAAGGTAGGGAAGTAAAACTTAAGTACCCCATTCCTACCCTCAGCATCAAAGGAAGGCTCCTGAATGTGGGCAAACAATTACTAGGTACTGGAGATGGGATAGATAGTTCAAGTCTCCAGCCCTGGGAGGGCCAGCTGAACAATGCGTCCACTTAAACATGTTTTCCCCTTTCTTTTATGTATCATTATTCCACCGTACAGTCTTTTGATGTAAGTCAGGATTCATTTTGACTTCATCAGAAACTATTCATTATTTGATTTTAACCCTGAAACCTTTTTAATTTGTTTAAGGAACACTGCATTGCTTCTAAAAACCTACCAAGTAGAGGGGTATGCTTCCAGACCCTTTACCTTTCTTTTAGTTGGGAGATTAAACTATGTTTTCTGCACAGATAGAAATGACTGGATCATGGCAGAAAGACATATATCTGCAGGTCACTGGAAAATTCTGCTTTCCTCTCATAGAGTGCTAGATCTGAAGACAGGAAATCCCGAGTTCAAATGTGGCATCAGACACTTACTAGCTGCGTGACCCTGGATCAATCACTTACCCTGACCTGTCTCAATCTCTTCATTTGTAAAATGGTTACAATAATAGCACCACCTCCCAGGACTGCTGTAAGGAGAAAGTGAGATAATATTTGTAAAGCTCTTGACACACCTTAAAATACTATATAAGAATGTTGTTGTTGTTATTGTCGGACATCTATCCTCAAAACAACAATAGCAGAAGAGGTAGGTAATAGTTCCCTATACATTCCTGATACCTTTTATTAGTAAAATAACAGGTAGGGTATTATCTTCAATTCTGGGTATGGCTTTTTAAGGGGGATATTGACAAGTTGGAGTTTATCCAGGACAAGTGGGCAGGCAGAACAGTGTGAAAGCTGGAGATGATGATATATGAGGAAGGCTTGCTGGAAATGAAGACATTTAGCCTGGGGAAAAGAAGACTGAAACAACCGTTTTCAAATATTTGAAGGATTAGCTCATGGATGAGGGATTAGAGTGAGTCTGTGTGATTCTAATTGGAATAACTGGAATGTATGGAAGAAATTTCTGGAGAGAAAAGTCTGACCTCAATCTATATAAGGATTTTCAAACAATTAGAGCTATCCTAAAAATGGAATAGGTGGCTTCATTAAATTTTGAGTTCTCCATTGTTAGCAGGGGAAAGGAGGCAGTGTTAGGGATATTGAAAGGGAAAGTCATAGAACTGGGTAGATCACTGATTACAAAAGCATTAAGGTCCTTTGCAACTCCAAGATTCCATGATCTATCACTTCTACCATATGCGTTTTGGGAGAAAAAAATATAGAGAGGTCTATGTATATATGTCTATATGTACATATATGTAATATATTCATATACATGCATATATACACATACAGGTTTGTATGTATAATATATATGGGTCTATGTGTATATATACCTACTATATATACACATATATATAGTATGTATATGTACATGTATTATAGTGTATATATACATACACATACATAAACAGATATATACATATACATGTACATACACATATACACACACACACACATGCACATATATATATTTCTCCCCCTTCTGTAGTTAGATTTCCTTTGCACTCTCTAAACTTACTTTCCTCTGCTTTGAATGAGTGATGTTGGCAGCAATACTATCAAATAAAATGAACTTCATTTCTTCTGGCAAACAAGGAGTTAGAGAAAACTAACAGCAGGTAACAAACTATCAATTGGAGTGAAAAGAGTTGAGCGAGCATGCTGGTCAGCACTTCTTTGCCCCCCTGTCTCTCACCTGTCTTCCTCCTGCTTCCCCTGCTGGGGATGCTGAGTTGCTTGGTCCCCTAATGGACTGCTAGCCCTTCAGGGAGTTGCCAGCAGTAATCATGCATTACAGGTTTGAGATCTTTTGCTGTTGTCTAGGTTCTGTTTCTACTTAAATCCATGAAATATGGGAAGGTGGATATGGTCCAAATGCAGTTTCAACAGGAATCTCTAGTTTCTGATATGTACTACTGATTGCAATCCTGAAGGACTGAATTTTTGCAGGAAAAAAAATAATAATCACAAACCTTCAGTTAGCTCAAATGGTCACATGCAATTACTGCATTTTCCTCTGGAACTTTTTGGTTTGATCTTACTGTATGTGCTGGAAGATATTTAAGAAGGCTTTAAAAAAAGTCAGGAGTAAGATAATAGAGAAGTGAGGGAGAAACAGAGATAAACATGGAGAAGAAAGCAACCTAATGAGAGAAAGAGGAAACCACAGAGCAAGAAAGAGAAGAATAATGAGTGTCAACATGGCTACAACAATGTATTTCATTCTACTGGCCTAGCAGAAAAGACAAAAATTCCTCAAATCAATCATCCATTTGTTTATGTTATGGATCCATGATTGTGTTAAAACTGCTGTCTCAGGGAATGTGTAATTATCTGTTCTATGCTTCACAGATGTCTCATTAAAGTCCAGGTAGACTAAATTTATTTTTCCTTTACTGACCAAGAAACATTTGGTCTTCAAAACAATAATCTGCTCTCAATGTTTATGGTTAACACCTACTAATATAAAAGTGAGTAGAATGAAGATTTCCCAAGTCAAGATGCTCTTCTAAAGTAATGTTATGCATGAATTAAATCACTTTTTTTAAAAAAAAAAAGATGAATACATATACATTATTAGGATAATTTGTTTATTTAAAGCCCATTTTATTAAGTTAGAATTTTCTTCAAACTATTTATAACTCAGAGCCCCATCTATGTATTTTACTTTAACTCTCATGTATAATGCACTTAGAGTACAATAAAAGCATTTCAACTAGTAGTGATGTAAACAAAGTAATACAATAGTCTACCTTTAAATCTTGAGCTCACTCACAAATATTATATGTATATATATATATATATATATATACATATATATATACACTTATATATATAAAATATACACACATAGATATGTATATATAGTGGGAAAATGATAGTTTCACAAGAATTGTGTATAGGATATCTATACATCAAGAACTCATGTTGGTAGGACACTTTCATTAAAAAATTTATACAGGAAATACGTGTGATTAGGGTGAACACAGGAATGAGCACATTAGTTTTTTGACATTGCAAAGCTGCCAATATTGTCTATAATGTTTTCTACCAGGGTCTATCCCTTTGGCCATCCCTCACCAGGTACAGAGTACTCTCAGCTTTTTTCTCCCAAATGCTGCTGCTCTTCATCAAGCACTGTTCCTCTCTCCTCCAAATGGTCATCCCTTCAGCTGTTTTCAGAGTCATTTAATATCTGCATACTGTTCTGTAGGGACACTGGGACCAGTGATTTTTTTCACCAAGTCTTCTACTCTCTTCCAAAGTGCATCCATGGTGCCATGGTTAATAAAAGTTAATAATCTCCTCTTTTGAAGGAGAGAGGTCAGAACTCTTTCAGTGGACTGTATATCTTCTTCTCTTCTTTGGCCTCAGCTGAGGTCCTATCTTTAGATAGATTTGAGACACTATCTAACTAGGAGTACTGTGAATACCAAGTCTTTGCCTGCATGGAGGAAGATAACTATGCTCAATCAGCCCTCTAAGTCAGAAGCTATGAGGCTTCCTTCCATTTGCTCACTCAAGTTTTCCAGACAATGATTATAAAGATCTTTTATTTTTCTTAAGGCCTACTAATCGAGAAGGCATTCACACCTGCCTTTTGAACTCTTCTCTGAACTATGCTGAACAACCTCCTACCAGTCTTTTAGTCCATTTGTCATTTAATTTGTGGTAAGAAGGTATAAAGCTAAGCACCAGCAGCTTTCCAGAGGATTGCTGCTGTGAACAACTTTCAAGGTTCTAATTACGTAGCATAGTGAACTCCCTATTTATTCAACAGCAAATTAAGATAAAACATTCACAGAAAATCAAGGTACAACATCACCATGTCACAACTCAACAACTTAACACCAATGGCTATGTAGTTTTCACCAGAGGGGTCACATAGTTTTAAGCAAAGTACATTCATTTTGTTAAACAAAAAGTCCTTCATTCAATCATCCTTAAGGAGGCTTGCCTCTTTAAGGGACACGAAGTACAAAAGTCAAAGTCCTTCACCCATGGGGGGCAATTAAGTTACAATTCCATCAGTCATTCTTCAGTACCCTCTTAAGGGGTAATGGAAAGTACAAGGGCCATCCACCCCTAGGTCACAAGTAAGTAACAATTTCATCAGTCACCACTCAGTACCTTTAGAGAGGTCTTTTCAGCTTGACTCAAGGCAGGCTCTCAGCTTCCATGGTTCCTCTTCCATGGTCCCAGCTCCTGCCTGAATCTAACCAAGTGCCACCTGAGTTCAAAGGCAAACAGGTCCCAGTTCCTTGTCCAGCTCTCCATGCAATTCCTGGTCCACATTGAAGCTCACAGTATCCAGTCCACCTCAAGTCCTTCACAGTTTCTGTTCTTGGGAAGAAAAAACTTGACAGAGCCATATCTACACACATCAAGCTTAGCAGAATTACAACAATATTCATACACATGGTTGGCACTATCATCTCAATTCACTTTCTGCCTGTGAAATCAGCATAGACCCAAAACAGACAACGTACTGACATGACAGCACTGGCAGCTCTGGCTGGCCCTCAGAGGTCCTCAGCAGCTTGGCTGGTCGTTGGAAGTCTTGGGCAGCTCTGGCTGGTTCTCAGAAGCTCTCAGAAGGAGTCTGAATGACTCTCAGAAGAAGCTTCTTCACCACAAGTTCTGTTCTCAAAATCAAAATTACTTTCTCCAGCTCTGTTCTCAAAATCAAAATTACTTTCTCCAGCTTTGTTTTCAAAATCAAAATCACTTTATCCAACCTCCATGCAGCTTGTTCCAAGAATTTCTGTCTCAGTTCTCAATTCTCATTTCTCTTCTCAGTTCTTCTCAATTCGCAGTTCAATCTTCAGTCCAGCAGTAGCATCCCAGCCTCCAGATGCTCTCTGAGAGAAATTCTGTCTGTCTGTCTCTTTTTGGCAGTAGCTGCTCTGCCTTTTCAGGATGCATGCCCCAAGAAGTTCTGACTCTCCCAGCTGGGGCATTTCCTTATATAGGGTATTAGCTCCTCCCTGTTCAGCCCCTTCCTGTTATGTCAGCAACAAGTGTTCATACCTTCTGTTTATTTATAGAGGCTTAATGTGAAACTGAGTGCTAAGTACTTGTTAGCTTGGCAATATGAAGGGATCATCAAATTTCATTACTATTACAGAAGGCCCTTTTACTTTTTAATATCTTATTATACCTCTTGATTGAAGTTAATGTTCCTAGAATGTGAGATATTAAATATGAAATGGATTAAGAGACATGGTGGCAAAGACACTGCTTTATCCTAGTGAGTTCAATGTTTTGGGAAAAACAGCAAGAGAATTCTGACTATTGACTTTGGTCTCACTTTTCTCAACAATATATGTCCACTCAGTCTCTCTCTTATTTTTTTTTTACAAATTCTAGTGATATTTATAATCTAATGGAAGCTTAACTCTTGCTAAAAACATGTATCATAAACAGACACTTAGGATTGTGATAAAAGATTTCATACTCTTGCATCATTTGGTGGCACAGTGGATAGAGATCTGGAGTTAGTCAGGAACCTCTGCTTTCAAATCCAGACTTGAATAACTGTGTGACCCTGGGCAAGTCACAATCTTGGTTTAAATCAATTTCCTCAGCTGTAAAATGAGAATAACTATAGCACCTGCTTGGCAGGGTTATTTTGAACATCAAAAGCTTATAACAAACACTTAGCACAGTGCCTGGTAGACAGGAGGCATTATTTAAATTCTCATTCTCACCCCATCATCATCATCATTGTTTTTATTGTCATTTATAAGCCATGCTATTTTCCAAGTACTTTAATTTGTATAAATGCATTTGATCTTCACAACTTGTCAGGTAGGAATGATTAAGTACTATTCTAATTTTGACACATACTATGGCCTAGTTGTTTGAAAGCCAGGGAAATTTGGGCTCAAATTGAGCACATGACACCTGCTGCTTGTGTAACCCTGTACACCCTTAATGCTCTAGGCAGCTGTTTAGCACTATGAGATAGAGAGGAGGTGCTAATGTTCATCAATAGAGGGAGTTTCCTTACCCAGGGATGCCCAACACCAATGAAATCACTGGTACATCTTTATTTTGATCTTAGTTTTATAGAAAAGCCTCTAAAAGTTAACCTACTTAAAAAAAAGAATTGATGTATAAAAGACAATAGAGGGAAGAGTGAGATGTCAACCATCTTTGTATTTTCTAACTGACACATTCCTTGGGATTGTACTATTAACACCACCACCCCACCCCCCTACAACCACACTCAAACTAGAGACTACTGCTTTAGGTAATAAAATTTAATTGGAAATTTTAAGTGTATATGTTGAGTGTGGGTAGCAGCTACATAAAGGATGAAGTTTCAAGGCAAGGAGATCAATTAAGAGGATAATATAACTATAGAGGTGAAAGGTGATAAGAACTAGAGTGATGGCTATGGGAGTAGAGAAAAGAGGATAAATGCAAGAGATCTTGAAAATGGAATCAAGAAGACCTGGCAACGGCTTAGATATGTGAAGATGTAAGGTGAGGGGAAGTGATTTAGGTATTACTCCAATAATCTGGGTTCTACCATTGGCAGAAATGGGGCAATTTGAAAAGGGGAGGCCTTGGGAAGGAAGATAATGAAAGATAATGTGCACATGATGAATTTAAGATGCCGAGAAGACGAGTTTCAAAATGCCAAACAGATAATGTGACACTAGATCTCAGGAAAGAACATGGGGCTAGATAGGGGTCTGGGATTCCTATTCTTAGTGATGATCATTAACCTCATGACAGATGATGAAGGTACAAAGAGAGTGTACAGAGAAAGAAGAAGACGACCCAAGAACGAGTCTTGGAGTATACCACAGGTGTGGCATAGTAGGTGTGATACGAATGGCCAATCAGCAAAAACTGAGAAGGAAAAGTCAGGTAAGATCAGAGCCAAGATACAGTGTCCCGTGATGCAGAGAGAAAAGAATATCAAGGGAGATGTGATCAATAGTATCAAATGCTGCAGAGAGATCAAGAAAGCTTAGGGTTGAGAAAAGGCCAACGGGTTTAGCAATTAAAAGATCTCTAGCACTTTGAAGAGAGTCGTTTTGATTGAATGATGAGGCTGAAAGTCAGATTGCAAAGGGCTAAGAACAGAGCGAGAGAAGATGAAGGAAAAGAAATGTTGGCAGCTTTTTTTCTAGGGGTTTAGTTGTAAAAGGAGGGAGATAGGGTGACAACTTGTGTTAAGGTTTTTGTTTAATGTAAAGTTGGAATAGATAAAGGTGTATTTGTAGGTATCATGAAAGGAGTCAATAGATAGGGAGAAATTAGAAGACTAAAAAAAGGAGGGGATAATTGTTTGTGGGTAGTTGACTGGAGTTGAATATGAAATCAAGGGTACTACCATTCTATTCGTCCTCCTCAGTACATGTTTCATTTTGTACATATCTTTAATAAAATATGGCTACTTGAGTCTTCTAAACTGGTTCCTCCCAATGATCAGCCCTGGAATTGTCCCCTTTCTCTCTCTAAATTAGTTATATGTTTCACTTGGAATTATTTGGGAGTGAGGAGAGGGAACTAAAGGAGAAAGAAGAATTAATTATGTTTTAAACATAATTCCTAATAGTTAGACTTGGATGGCAATCTTAGCTCAAGCTATCCTGTAAGCTACATTCAGAGTAAGAGAGAATGATTGTACTACATTGCTAATTAAATAAATATAAATGAATGCATGTTTAGAAAAAATAATGACAATGTGAAAAGAACACTGTATTTGGAGCCCCATAAATTGGGTTCAAATCCTATCTCTACTAGTTGCATGACTTTAAGCAAGTACTTGACCTAAGTTTTCTAACTACAAAATTGGATTGTAGGACTAATCTTTGAAATTAATTCCACCTATAAATCATATGATGTTTGAGAAGTTATGAAAGGAAATGTATGAATCAGGAGGCAGTGGCAATGTCTACCCTGAGAGAATTGATAAAGTAGGCTCTATTTTATTTCCAGTGACTTCATCTCTCCTTCACCTCATTTCTGTCTCTATTTCTCGACATGCAGCATCCTCCTGAAAACTGGCTTTCAAGAAAGATCCTCATTTACACTAATGTGTAAACTGTCAATAAATCAATTTAACTGACATTGATTATCCCATAGAAGAACATTCTCCAGGAATAGAAAAATGTGTATGTGTGTGTCTGTGTGTCTTTGTGTGTGTGTGTTCTAGGAGGTCACAATTTTGTTGGTGAAGGAAGGGTGTGTACATGTGCATACAGACAAAATAAGAATATAAAACATTGCAGAAGAGGTTGTTAGAACAGTCTAGATAATGTGCTATGAAGATTTTGAAAAGGGAGAGCTTACTCTCAGTTAAGTAAGAAAAGGTTTAGAACGTACAATTTGGGATTTAAAGATATCTTGATTGATTAATTTAAAAGTATCAGATTGATTAATCTGCTTCATTTTACAAATACAGAAAATGAGTCCCATAAAGGTTTTATGTAACATAGTGAATTGCAGAACCAAAGAACATGTTAGTCCTGAATAAAGGGAATCCTGCCCCATTTACAACAGAAAACTGACCCCTCAGACCCACACACCTGGTTCAATAAGACCTAAAAAGAAAGAGAAAGGCAAGTCTTTATTGTTCCTTACTCCTATTGTAAATTGCCACAATTTACTATCTATGAATTCGGAACATAATTTCCAACTCTCTGATTTATTTTTGATGAATAAATTTAATAATAAA
>CM053591.1:163664458-163687516 GCA_028646515.1 Pseudochirops corinnae | reverse complement strand
TTGATCCGCTTTTCTGTGATGCCTCTCCAAATTGGGATAATTCTTAATAATCTTTACCCCTCCATGCTGTTGTGAGGATCAAATGCATTTGTTCACATGAAAGTATTTCAAAAACTGCAAAGTGTATTCTAACTGTAAGTGATAGTGATAATGTCAGTGTCTGACCGAATGTCATGCCCACAAGTGTCTGCATTTGATACTAACTTTGGGGGGTTGGGAATGAAAAGCAAAAGCAAAAACAAAAAACCAGCTTGTCTGAGAGAAGCTTCTTTTCATACGAGGAAAATGTCCAAAGAATGCCTCCTCAAACGCTCTCTCTAAAATACCACCTCATATTGAAATAGCTCATGAAAACCTCCATAAGAGAACAATTTTCTTCCTACCTAGATGTAAATCTCTGTGTGCGCTGTTTGCTCATCCTTACTCCTAAGTACACAAGGGCATTATGGCTCAAACAAGATATCGAATCAGTCCCAACATAAAACTCTCTCCTCACAGTAATTTCTAGGGGTTAAATAAATACACCACTTTGTAAGGTTAAAAGACGTCCCTATCATATGTCCCCTCTTTCTTTTTATTACTTACAAGATACTAACAAGAAAGGTCTAGTATAATGTACTCCATCAGTTCTAAAACACCATCCCCTCATGAAATTACAGGTGTTTGATTCATTTTACATTCCTTTATGTTGTTAAAATACCTATGAATTTCAAGTACAATATAATTGGCATTATGATGAATGCTAAGGCAAAGTGTTACAGAACAGTAAAGGACACTGAGTGCTATTATGGCCCATTGTTACTATGAATAGAATCACCCAGACACCAATTAACATCTCATTGCTATGATTGCTTGCTACAGTATCTGTTCCACTAATCAAACTTACACCTTTTAGTTCATATTTTGATTTCAAAAAGTTACACTAAGAACAGATTAAATTTATCTCACATGCAAATAAATGTGAAGCTTAAGAAGCTAATTAAGTTTATAACCACTGAGAATAATATTAAAAAAAGAAAATTAAATTGCCTGGTTTGAAGGAAAATCTTGGAGGAAACATTTGTTGAATAATCATAAAAGAAATTCTCTTAATGCACTCTTAGACAAATGATCTTCTGTTTATATATATATTTTTTTCCTGGTGCCAATCACAGGGAATGCTTACAATTTCTCTTCCATTGAAAGCTATCTCTGTAATACAGTAATGCTATGGAGAGAAATATATTTACCATTTATTTTTGATTATGTATTATATTTAAAATATGTACTAATATCGTTTGCCTAATTTTCAGAGCACACATCAGGGAAAGGGAATTAACTCAAACTGCATCAAAAGCCAAATAAATTTTGAGGCCAAACAAACTGAAATATCACCAGAGACAAAAAGGCACACTGTCAATTGATAGATCTGACAGTATCACTCACATAAGATATTTTGACAAATTCTGCTTTGCTATAATATTCTTATTTTGGAGGGGCATGATCAGCTTTTTTATGGTTGTTTTGAATTTTCTCAAAATTTACAGTCTTACTTTCCTTCCAAGTGTTTCAGTTACTGTTACAAGAGCATTTGGACACTCCTCCATGTTCTATTGAGTACCTTGGACAAGGCAGAGGATCACTCTACTGGAAGCCTGGTTCTTGAAATTCTTTGTTTCTTCCCAGCTGACAGGTTTGCTGGGTTTGCCTATATACCACTTATTGACATCCCCTTGATACCTTTCCATAGTGAAGCAGGGTTTAGATCGGCTCTGGGGCATTAGCGCATGATGAAGGTAATCTGTTTTCTTGGCTGAAACTCACAAACAAAGCAGTTAAATTCCCATTACAAATGACTACACTGGGGCCCATTACACTTCTCATAGGCTTAGATCTTTTTTTTTTTCCTTCCCAAGTCCCTAAAACATTTATAAAGGGCAATGTGGAAATTTCACAGAACCTGTGCTAATTCCTTAAACTGGGAATAACGAACCAAACGTGCGTACAGCTAAAATGTGCAGTATGCTTCTAAGACAGGGGTTTTTAATCTTTTGTTGTTGCTATTGTTATAGACCCCTTTGGAAGTCTGACAAAGCCTATTTATGAGCCCCTTCTCAGAATAACGTCTTTAAATATAGAAAATAAAATTCACAGGATTATAAAGAAAATCAATTACATCGGATTACATTATGTCATAATGGAAATAAATTATATTGAAATCAGGATGTCTTTTTTTTCCCCATCTAAGTTCACAGGCTCCTGAAACCTATCTAACAACCACTGTTATAGAGAAAAGGGTGTTATGAGAATCAGAGGTAGAATGAAATCAAATTAGAGTCATGGGGGGGAGAAATCCTTCTCATACTGACTCTACATGGGAGTTCACTTTTCGGGCCGAGTCTAGAGGTGCAGGATTAGACAGCCATTATTGCTTGGGAGCTCATTGTTTCCAATGAATAAACATTCAGTCAAAAAACATTTATTAAGCATAAGCTCTGCACTGGGCTCTGAGGATATGAAGCCAAAAATAAAATAGCCCTTGACCTCAATGAGATTACATTCTCTAGGGCAGTGGTTCTCAACCTTCCTAATGCCATGACCCTTTAATACAGTTCCTCATGTTGTGGTGACCCCCAACCATAAAATTATTTTTGTTGCTACTTTATGACTGTAATTTTGCTACTGTTATGAATCTATCTGATATGCAGGATATATTTTCATTGTTACAAACTGAACATAACCCACAGGTTGAGAACTACTGCTCTAGGGAAAGATAGCATCTATACACAAATACCTAGAAAATAAACATAGGTTTTTTTGGGGTAAAGGCATATGTCATTAAATATTAACCAGAGACATCCAGAATGCATGTTTGCCAAAACCCAAACCAGTTAATTTCTAAATGATGAATCGTTTCAACAACAACAACTCATGAAGATAGTTTAGTAGACCCTCAATGGGGGAAGATCTGGGTGAGCTGAAAGATTAGTCAAAATAAGGCCATAATGAATTATGGGCATATCTAAAATGATGCCCATTACCTGTCTTATTTTAGACAAGTTACTTAACATCCTTGGGCCTTAATTTCTTCATCTACAGATTGAGAAGATTGGGCTACATGTGCTCTTGATTTCCCTTTCCATTTTTCCCTCTACAATCCCAAGAACCTATAAACTTGTTTACCTTTAAAAATAAACCATCTGCATTATGTTTTTCCTGAATAATAGAGAGTATGAAGATTGAGCTTTCTTGTCTCTCTTTGACCTATACAGAGAGATATTACTTCACAGAATTGATTTTCCACCCATTGGATGCCTTTGGATTATCTCTTGAGGATGGGTATTATAATCAATTTAGAATCTCACAAACTGGCTTTAGAGTTCATCCAATCTAACCTCTTAATTCTGCAGTTGAGGAAACTGAATCTTGGCAGGGTTAAGGACTTGGCATGGTCACACACATAGTAAGTAGAAAGGTAGGAATTTCAGTTCAGGGCTTTTGAATGTGAATTCAGCATGCTTTCCATTGCATCATGTCCTCTCATAATCCTCATCGATACATATTTTTTAAAAAATCCTCTGTGTCTTAGGTGTTGGGGTCAATGGTGAATTTATTAATCAAGAAGCAAAAATAATATATTAATACATTAATGTGATAGTTGTACCATATTAATGTTTTTGAGGTTGAATTCTGAAAGTAAAATGAACAGTTAAATATCAAGGTTAGCATTTCTTGTTATTTTAGTCATTAATTTGATGATTTGCTCTTTAATGGGAGAATGTATGCTCCTTTGTAGGTCACATATACAAAATAAAATATATTAATGCAGCTTTGAAAAGTAGTAAAACCCTATCAGGTATTTGGTAGGTGAACATTTGCAGCAGGGTACAATCAAATCAGGCATCAAAGACACTACTGGAACATCACTTCAGTCTATGAGAGGTCACATACCAAAGTGGGAATGAAAAATTGATGTATATAGTTCAGTGAGACCTACCATTCACTATTATTAACATCAAATTAACATAAAATTAAATGAACATTGAATAGCAGGTAGGACTCATAAGGGGCCAGAAACCATTTTATGTTTTGTCTGTTTCATTAATTGTCATAGTAAAAGAAAAAAGAAAAGCACCTGGTTCCCAGATTTCTTATCATAAGCCTCCATACACTTAGTAGCTAAAGTGTGCCTCAGAGTGAGAAACACAGTCTTTCAGTAAGTCTTTACAATTTGATTAGACCTATCCCACTTTGCTGTCTTCATATTATAAGATGACTTCAGAAGAAGATTCTGAAGGATAATAAACATATTAAATCAGATATTTCTAACAGAAGACAAGGAATTTTCCCAACCTACTGCCCATCAGTATTACATGTGAGTAAAAGGATGTTGTAAGCAAACTCTGGTATTTAGGATCTTCGAGTGCAGTGAATCACTATTCTTTCTTTATTAGACTGATTGATGTCTCAGGGGTGTGGGGAGAAAAAATAATGGAATCAGGAGACCTGGATTCTAATGATAGCTCTTCCACTAGTAAGTCACATGACCTCAGTCCCCCCATATCTGGAATGAATTCCCTTCTCAACCTCAACTCTATTAATGTCTAGATTTCAACAAAGCACAATTCAAAGATTACTTCTTAGATAAGACCTTTCCTGATTCAGCAAGTTGTTCATATTATACTATACTAAGATGTGGGGTTTTTTTTTTTTTTTTTTGCTTCTGAAGACTGCTTTAGCTGTACCCCATAAATTTTGGTATGTTGGCTAATTGTTAGCATTCTCCTTAATATATTTATAGTTTTATGATTTATCTTTTGACTTACTCATTTGTGAAGGTGTTATTAATAAATATCCATTGAGTTTGGCATATTTTTGTTTAACTTAATTAATTTTATTACATTATTAGCCAATTAACAACAAACCATTAATGACTATATTTTAAGGCTAGCCATTCAACCACTTTCATACTATCTAATTGTATTGCCCATGTATTAGCTTGCCCACAATTCTCTTTTTTCAAAAAAAGGATAATTTAAAACCTCATTTGATTTTTTTTTTGCATTTTTCATTAATTTATGACTATAAGGCAGCTAGGTAGCACAATGGACAGAGTGCGAGGCCTGTAGTTCAAATTCAGGTTCATACAAGAGACCAGTTGTGTGACTGTGGGCTAGTCATTTAACTACTGTCTAGCTCAGGTTCCTCATCGGTAAAATGGGAATAATAAAAACACCCATTTCTCAGGGTTGCTATGAGGACCAAATGAGATAACATTTATAAAGTTTTGTGAAATGTTAGTTTTAATATTATTATTGGGCATTTTTGCATTGATCAATTTTTTGTAAATATCTATGTGGTTTCAGAACTTAGCATAAGTTTGTCAAATATAATTTTTTCCAATTATCTTTTCAGTTTTACATTTTCCCTTTCTTCCCAACATAAGCTTGGACAGAATCCAGGAGATAGTGAAGATAGAAGTGCCTGGTGTGCTAAGGTTCATGGGGTCATGAAGAGACAGACACTACTGAACAACAACAAAAACTTTAAAAACCTTAAATTAATAAGTAAATGCTCAGAAATATTATTACCAGAAGTATTTGAAATCTCCATATAAAACCCACTTATTCTAAGCCTATAATAACAATTACAGCTTACATTTATATAGCTTTTTAAGGCTTAAGAAAGATTTTACAAATATTATCTCATTGGATCCTTATAAAAATCCTATGCAGTAGGTGGTATTATTATCCTCATTTTACACTGGAGAAAACTCAGTCTGAGAAAGGTTAAATAACTTGCCAAGAGTCCAATAGCCAGGAAGTAGCAGAGAGAATTTGTACTCAGGTCTTCCTGACTTTGTCGTACTCTCTATCCAGTTGGCCACTGTAATGGTAATTAATTTAGCAGGTATTTGGCCCTTAGCCTTGGCTAAATTAATTTCCATTACAGCCAACCAGCAGCTTCTATAAAAATATACCACATTTATTATCCTTTGCATCTAAAAAATTATATCCATATTTTAGACCTTGCTTTTAGGAACCTATTAATTAATTAGTCTCTTCTCTTCCCTAGCTCCTAGATTCCCTCTAAACTTTTGGCTCCCAGATTCCCTCTAAACTTTTAAGATCTGATCCAGTTCTTAGGAGAAGACAAAACTTGTAGAACTTTGCATGACTAGCAAGTTGTAGAAGACATCATTATATTTTTCACTATGAATTTATATTTCTAGGTGATTTCAGATTGAGAAGTATCTTAGTGGGACTCAGAAGATGAAAAAAGGCAGGTGGGAAGTTTTGAGAACCAATGAATTAAGTAATACCCTTAATGATGTCTCCTCTCAGACAGCTGCGCCATCTTAGTTGAGCCTGGTCAGCTGTAGATTTCACTCCTGTACAACTCACAGGCATTGAGCCATCTGTCTACCTCAAGGAAAAATAGTTGCTGATTTGTGATGCAGGAGAACTATATTATAATTGGCAAGCTTCTCCTGGCTCTGTATTAACAATGTTCCTGTCAATATGAAAGGAAATAATCTTGATAGTTTGATTTCTAAAAAGAAATCTAGAAAGAGTTAAATGAAATTATGGAAAATGAGAAAAATGAAATCAGAAGAAGAGAGTGTATACTAACTATAGACTTATAAGAGGAGAAATAAAGGAAAATGGATTGTCAGAGAAAGAATTCTGAAGACTTTAGTGTTAGGGATTAAAAAGTTGTCATGATTTTTTCATATGTTGTAGTTAATTTAAATTTAAGCATTACCAAGCAAGTATAGGTAGTTGGATTGATGTGCCAAGTCAATATTTTGATAATGTGTTTTCTTAATACCATAGGGAAGAGTAATTTCTAAAACAGAAAACTACAAGTACGTAGGAGCTATTCGGTTGAATGGTCTTGAGGAAACCAGAATACTGTATTTTATTACTAGGTATTTCTTGAATCTGGACCAAGTCGCTCTTCATTATTTTATTTTATTTATGTGAATAATTGATATGGAATTCTACTACATTCTCTAACTCTTGAGTCTTGTGATGAGAACAGATGCCTGAAAATACCCTCAACTAAAATGGCTTTATTATTTTTTAAGTGCAGTATTATTTAGCAGATCCAAATTGTATATATACTGATTGACTGGGTCCTAATGAAAGCTGATGCTGTTGGCTTAATTATGTTATTTTGAGACTGATTATTATTTGAATGTGCCCACACAGCTGTTGGGAAGAAAGAGGACCCTGGATTTAATAGGCAGAGAAATAATTCATTTTTTAAAAAGCTCAATGTCTAATTGAAGAGAATGAGGAAGGGATAATATGACCTCATAAAAACAATACAAGAGGAACAAATAGGACCAGAAGATTACTATATGGACCACAGTTCTTTATGACCTAGTTCTCGGGAAGATATCATGGTGTAGTAAAAAAATTACTTTATTTGGAGTCAGAGTTTTGGATTTGAATTCTATGTGTGATCCTTAAAACCTATGAAATTTAGGGTAATTCTCAGCCCCTCTTCAAGATTCAGTTGTAAAACAGCAATAATACTTGTATTGCCAGTGATGGAGGATTAAAAACCAAGTGGTACTCCTAATTAAATAACTGACATTAACATTACCATTGTATGTGTAATGGTGAAGGTACATTGAGTCAATTAATCAGTTGCCCCTCCTGCACTTAACCTAAGTGAAGAGATGGCAACCCTAATAGTTTTGTCAGATGCAAATTGTCAATGTTAAAAAAAAAAAACAAAACACCTTTATATTAGCTTTGGAAAGTCCTTGATTCATTTAAATGTTCTTGAAAGCCAATTGATGAAGTGATGATCACAAAGAAAGTTTATTAGAGTTGGCTGGGGGAGACTCAACCATTCCCTGAGGGGTTTGTAGAAAAATAGCAGCCAGTGTGGAACCCAAGAATTCCCTAAATCAGTTTAGTGATGGAAGCCTCCAGTCAAGCCTCAGAGAAGTAATCACTCTTACTGGGGGATGGGGAGGAGAAAAATCCAATCCTTTCCCCACCCAACACTTTACCAGAGAAGAACCTAGTGTTTTTTGGAGGATCCAAAGCTTCAGGATTCTCATAAACAAACTGGCATCATCCATGGGACAGCAGTGCCTGGGGGTAGGGGTAGGAATTGGCTGAATTGGGTTTCAAGAATAAACTAAACACATTACGGAGTGATGTCTTCAAGGACTCTGCAAGGAGGCCAGCAGAAAAGAATACATACCTAAAAGGAACATCTTGAGCACTCTAGCAAAAGGAGTGCCAGCAACTGTTAGCTTTTTGCCTTATCTATGCTCTAGGCTTGACCTCACTTTCCTTCAAACTTTGTATGCTTTCAGGAGAATATATCAGACTTCTGGAGAAATGGTTTTTAACAATTACTTTTACTTTACTGCCTTAGTAAAATAACCATTCCTAAAAGCTAATTCGATCTGATTAATTGATATCAACTGATATCCATGAACAAAGCCACATCAATACAAGTTTATAAACCATAGTACCATAGAGATGTCCCAATCCATCATAGTTACCTAGGACACTGAGAGAAGCAGTCATGGCTACCTTCTGGAGGACTAGCCTGCCAGTTGTGGTCATGAGGAGGGATAACTCCTGATCATAGACTACATAAGAGAATGACAACAATGAGACAACATATCAAAATTTATGGGATGCAGCAAAAGCAGTACTTAGGGGGAAAATTATATCTCTGAACCATTAAATCAATAAAATGGAGAAAGACCAGATCAATGCATTGGGAATTCAACTAAAAAAAAAAAACTAGAAAAAGAACAAGTTCAAGATCCCTAGTTAAATGTCAAATGGGAAATCCTGAAAAGCAAAGGTGAGAGTAATCAGATTGAAAGTTAGGAAACTATTGAAGTAAAAAATTAAACCAGGAACAACAACAACAACACAAAGATAGATAAACCATTGGTCAATTTGATTAAAACAAAGAAGAAAACCAAATTAGCAGTATCAGAAATGAAAAGGGAGAATTCACCTCCAATGAAGAAGAAACTAAAGCAATTATTAGAAACTATTTTGTCCAAGTATCTGTCAATGAATCTGGCAATCGAAGCCAAATTGATAAATATTTACAAAAATAAATTACACAGATTAACAGAAGAGTAAAGAGAATACTTAACCCTGTTGCAGAAAAGAAATTGAACAAGCCATCAATGGACCTCCTAAATAAAAATCCCCAAAGCCAGATGGATTCATGTGTAAATTCTACCAAACATTTAAAGAATAATTAATTCCAATATTACATAATAATAACAATTCTCTGCCTGTCTGTTTCCTTCCAAACTTTTTTCCTTCTGTTTTTTTTCTACTATTTATTTCTTAAATCTTTCATTGGCATTCTTTTTTTTTTTGCACAACTCTCATTACTCTTCTTCAATTCTCCCCATAAAATAAAAGTCTCCACTTTGTAACAAGTCTAGTACAGCAAAACAAACTCATGTGTTGGTCAAATCTTAAAATGTATTTCTCATGCTCTATATGTCTCGTCACCTTTGTCCCTTAATTTTTAGAGGTTAAGAAACTAAGTTACAAGGTCATACAAATATTCAGTAGCAGAGCTGAAAATCAAACCTGTATCTTCTAAATCTAAGACAAGCATTTTGTCCATTGCACCAGGAATCCTAGTATTTTTTTTTAAGTTGAGCCATGTAGAATAGTAACATAATCTACTACATTTTTAAGAGATTGGCTAGGTGGTGCAGTGAATAGTGCAACAGTTCTTGAATCAGGAAGACCTGAGTTTAAATCCAGCCTCAGACACTTAACACGTGCTAGCTGTGTGACCTTGGGCAAATCACTTACCCCCAATTGCCCTGCCTTCCCCCCTCCAAAAAGAAAAAAGAAAAAAAGGTGTGAATTCATAGAGTCAGAGTCCAAAGGAATCCTAGAAACCACTGAGCCCACTCTATCACTTTACAGATGTAGAAACAGAGGCATAGAGAGGCTAGGTGATGTTAGTAAAGTAATATAGCTAATAAACATCTAAGGCAATATTTAAACCCACATTCTTCTGACTTGAAGGCCAGTATTCTATCCACTATTTTCTGCTGCCAAAGAGTATAATCATTAAGAACTTCTACGTGCACACACCAAAAAATATATATATGTATCAACCTGGTGGCTTATTTTGTACATCTGTGATAGACTGCTAAATATTACTTCTCATATCTATTGCTAGGAAGAACAAATTTCCATGACTTAATTTCCTAAGCCTAATGAAGCTCATCAATTTGCACCAATATCTTCCCAAGTTAATATGTTAAATTTAATTGATTTTATTTTTTTAAAGGGGACATATTTGCTCTTGATTGAATTAATGTTGAGGAGGAATATGTATTGTTATGAAAATATTCTATTTATAATTCACATATGTATTTTTTTCTATTTCAATCATTTACTGGCTTTAGGTTTCAGCATTTTCAAAATATTAATGAGCCAAAAAAACTTTGATGGGTCTACCTCCCAATTCTTGTGGAAAAAAACAGTTCTCTATTTTTTTTTGGAAAATACTAATTTCTTTCATAGGATCATACTTATATTTCATAAAGATGAGAATTAGGCATGTGGGTCAGTAGTTTCCTTTCCTCATTCACTTTTTTTGGGGGGCAGGGGGAAATATGAAACCAGAGAAGTGTCTGTTAAATTTTCCAGTGACACATTCCTGGGAAAAAAAGTGACTGATATCAGAGGATATGTATATATGTGTGTGTATGTATGTATGTATGTATGTTGTATGTGTATATACACCATGTGTATATATTCACATTTTTATGTATGTGTACACATACATGCATACATGTGACAATTTTTCAAGGATCTACATTTGGATTTTTTTTTATCAAATTTTGAAGATGAGGCTAGAAAACAGTGCATATGGAAAAAGATGGGGTTATAATAGACCACAATATCTATAAATCCTCTGTGACATGCTAATTTTAATAGCTTGTTTTATTTTAGGATAAATGAGAGAATGATGGGTTTCATGAAGAGAGATGATTCCATTCCTTTGTCTGAATATTTATCTAAGCTAACGATGTCTAAATGCTCATCTGTCTTCCTTCCTATCACTCCTCCTTTCCATTCTTCTTTCTTTTCTTCCTGATCCTTCCTTCCTATAATTAACTCCTCCAAAACATATCATCCCAGTCATTTAAAAATCTCTAACAATGCAAGACAAAAGACTTTCCTAAAGATCTCTCCTAGGTGACATTGACTCATTAATGCTCACTCTTTGAAACCAGTCATTCAGCTTGGCTAAATATTCTGTATCTAGTCCATATCTCTCCATATTCTCCACAAGTATTGTGCATATATGTACGTATTTGTAAAACGGATGCATATATACATACATGAATTTAAAAAATATATGGCTTGGTCAATGAGTCTCTGATCATTCTCTTCAGTCATCTCAACATTTCTCTTTCTCTCTTCACTTTAATAATGTTCTTTTACATCTTCAGGATTTTATTCCTGATAGTTTCCCATTCCTCCTGGCCTTTCCCTTAAAAATATCAGGTCCATTGATACTACTTATGCTACCATTATTAGTTGACCTCTCCTCTCAGGGCACCTGCGTATACATATCTTTCCTTGGAGCAAAAAAAGCTACTTTCTCCTGGGGTAGTCTAGGAAGTCTACCAAAAAACAAACAAGAAAAAAACTAAAACAACAACGACAACAACACAAAAACATCCAACAAAACCTGCCTTAGCTTACAGGTTACACTCTTCCACCCTCCAACCTCCTGATACACATCAGTGTCCCCTCTGCTTTTTTATTTTTTGTGTTTTGAAGGGGGAAGGCAGGGCAATTGGGGATAAGTGACTTGCCCAAAGTCACAAAGCTAGGAAGTGTTAAGTGTCTGAGCCCTGATTTGAACTCAGATCCTCCTGACTCCAGGGCTGGTGCTCTATTCACTATGCTACCTACCTGCCCCTCCCCTCTGCTTTTTGACATATTTTGGTCTTTCCTCCTTGAAATGCTTTTTAATACTTTGTTATTCCTGATAGTCTAGAAAGTATACAGATTTTTTCCCCAGAACTTTCACTTTCTTCTCTTGGACAGAAAGTACCTTTCACGTTTTCCATTCATAAGTGTTAATTGCTACTACTTGAAACACAAATATAGCATACATTCTGCAGGTAACTGCAAAATGATTTTTGTCTTCAATACTTGCTTAAAATGAGATCCATAGTTTCACATCTTCTTGGTAGTTCCCTTGGTTAACTTTTTTGCTGAGACAACCTGATTATTTGTCATGCCATCTTGCTGGTCTAATGATGTGGTTATGGGGATATCGTGTGAGAATCAATTATTATAAGGTTGCCTTCTCATTTTTTTTTTTAATTTATGCGAAAGTAAGGCCTGCTCAACTACTTTTAATTGTCACTTAGGACACTATAACATACCCTAACACAGAAGCTGCTCCAGGATCAAAGATTTACTTAGGTAATCCCATCTAGATAAACCCAACTTCTTTCTCCATCTGATCTCAAGATATCTCCCAGTGAGTACAGGCCCATTGCCTCTCTGTCCTTAACTTCAGAGTATCAGGAATGACAGAAGTTAGTCTTTATTTAGTAGACATAGGCAGACTGAAGAACATCAACCAGAAGGTCATAGGATCAAAGCAATTGTCTAAACAAATCAGCCTTCATTATTTTATCTTGCTATTGATTTCAAATTATCTCACTTCTCCTGCTACCAGACTTTCTGTTCCCTCTAGTTAGAGTGAAGTAGGGGCAATCAAGGTGAAATTTATTTAGCACTTGTACATTATGTACCCTTGTACGTAAGACAAAAATCCAACCATCTAATTAGATCCATCCACCTTGGTTCATCTTGTCACTTATCTGGATTCTTCAAATAACTACCTCTCTTCCTCTGGTCACCATAAAGTATCCTAGAATCTCCAAATTTCAGTTACTCTCTGAATTTAGAAGTTCTTAAAGGTGATAGGTCTGTCTCTGACTACATTAAACTAGTGCCTTCTTTGACGAACGAAATTTGAAAGCTTCTATTCAGAAGACATGAAGACAGTTAAAATTACAGTTGGAGATTTCCTGCTATAAATGTTTGCCTTGATTTTTTCATTTCTACCATGTAAAAGCAATCATATGAAAAAATAGTCAATAAACCATAGTAGTAAGGTCAACAGCCTTAGTATTAAAATCAATTTACAGTATGTTTGCTTAATGGGCGCATAAATTCAAAGAGGCAGAAAATATAAACAGAATAGCTGATTTCTTGGATACACTCCAATATAATTACAGCTTATTCACCCTGGTGACTATTTGCGTATGCGTAGCTTAAAGCTATTTGCCTGCCCCCAGCAACAGTAGTAGTATTTTTGTACATGCCTACTGAAATGCAAAATTCTGCAGACCTAGAGAGGACACTAACCAGCTCAAAGAAAGGGCATGGTTAAATTAAGTATACTACCAAACAGGAATTGTGACTTTTGTTCACAGCAACACCTAGCTTTTGAAATGGAAATCCCTTTTGCTGTGTCTGAAGTTGAAACTGAAATATCCCTAAAGTATATCTCACCAAAGAGTGTAATTCTAATGGGCAAATATATTTTTAAATGCTCATCAATCGCATTTATTTAAAACATCTTGTACGTGCTTAAAACATTTATGCGGCTGTGGATGGCACTTCTGTCACCATATAATACACAATATCTGATGATTTGCATACAGTAGAATAACAGGAAGCCAGCAAATTTTTATTAAAATAATATAAGAAATATGATAAAATGTAATATTTTAATTGTCATCAAAATAGAAGCAACAGTATCCTGAAGGAGATCTCAGAGATCATTAGGGGATAGCAGGTTTATGTTTTGAAATATCTATGCTCAGATACTGAAATTCTAATGAGAAATCATTCTGTGGGTAGAGGCCCTGGACAAATGTACAGCTTGCTGAACAGACACGAAATGAAAGCTGTTATTGCCCTGTCTTTCACGCAGATCTGTGCATATGTTGAATTGTTGGTGGATTTTTATTACTCTTTTCCCTTCACAGCCAGGCAAAGACTGTGTTTTCACAATGATTCCCATTCTATTCCATATCACTGCTACTTCCTATGTGTGGATGAGAATAAAATGCAACTTTATGGGCAGAAAACCGAGGGCTTTTCATCTGTAGCCTTAAGGCTGGCCAACTGTCAATACCTTAATTCACTAATCCTCTCCGTTACCACGTGTGTGAACACTCAGAAATCATTTCAGGGAACACTGAGGCATACTCTACAAGCTTGATGAGATTAACCAGCTCCCAAAGTGTTCACTTATTTTCAATCCAGTTCAATTAAACAAGCATTTATTATATACCTACTCTGTGCTGGGACGTGGGGGATTCAAATACAAAAAAAAAAAAAAAAGCAGTCCCTTCCCTCCAGGAGCTTATCTTTCACAAGTTATAGAATATCTCATGACGACTGTTCCCAGGACAGTTTTGCATATGACCTCTGGCCAAATGCAGTGACCGGACTGCCAGAGAAAAGAAAAATGAATGAATGCATCAAATTGTATAGTTCTAGGGGGATTTCTGGATATGTAACATTGAGCAATTATCTTTAAAGATCCAGCCTTCTCTGTATATATACAACTTGGGAAAAGGTAGTGGTTAAAGACGTGGTTTCGGTCAGGAAAATCAGGGTTTAAACCTTTAAAAGGTGGCTGTGTGATGCTGGACAAGTCAGTAACTTCTCAAATTGTAAATTGCAAAAATAATTGCTGATCTGTATTGGTAGAGGGATTTTACTCACAGGGAGTTCCCAACATTAGTGAAATTACAAGTCTGGGGGGAAATAAGTTGCTGCAAGAAATCCTTCCTATTGTAATATCAATTTGCTGATATTACTGAGTATTTGAATGATTGATCCATGATGGCTAGAATAGTTTTCCAGCTGGGAAATCCTGGGGGTCATTTTCCAAAAAGAGATATCTACTACAGTAGAGGCCTGAGTGCTACACAAAAGAGGTATCTGTTTTTTTCATCTGCCTTGATCCTGGGTTTGCAGAAGCTTTCAAAAAATAGCAGATTTATGTTAGTTAAAATTGCCTAAGGATTTTTTTGGAAAAATATAATGGAATTGGCCTGCCTATCAACTGGAAGATGCTGTCAATGCAGAGACTGGATATTCTTTTTATTGGTGTTCTGGCTACAGAGTGATGACAGGCCCAATTGCAAGAAGCAAGGAATCATCCCCCATCCTAGAGACACAATGAACTGCCATTCACATGCGTTTAAGCAAAATACATAAATCTCCATAGGCAAAGGGACAAAAAGAAAGATGCCTTTATATGTCCAAAATGGTCCTATACTTCAGTGAAGTATACTTCCTCTACTTCTATGGCAGAGGCATCAAAGACTCTCCAGTGGGACTCAAACCAAATTAATATATACTTGAGAAATATATAACAAAATAAATTAAAATATAGAAAAACAGGGGTAGTGCAATAATGTGGTCTTATAAGTGAGTATGTGACACACAAGGATCCTTCTCTATGTTTTTATGACCTCATTTCTATTTGAATTTGACACCACTTGTACTGGAGTATCTCATCCTGGCAATAGAATATTTAGAAAAAAAGATTTCATTTAAAATTTTTGCTTTTTCTCCCCACATTCTTCTTTAAAATGGTGACAAAGACTGACAATCAAAAAACTGAAGCCAGTCCCAGTATTTTTTTTAATCTCCATTGAATATGGGGGAAGCAGCCACTCTCATTCACATATGCAGCATGAGCATCCAATCGATGTGTTTAATCACCTGTCTTTGTGACTCACATGGATGAGATACACCTGAATATTCATCACAGAGTGAACGCACATTGAAAAGTGAGACCCAAGTCAAAACTAAGAATATTGTCACCTGTGGGCAAAAATAGCTTTTCTTTGTCATTCTCCAGCCTTCTTCTGCGCCACCCCCCCCCCATGTCTTTCCCTTTCAGATTGGTCCCATTAATGCTGTATATATCTGGGATGTACTGAATTGTTTACATGCTGTCTCCCCTATTAGAATGTATATTTGCTGAGGACACAGACAGACAGATTGTTTTTCTTTGTGTTTCTGTTTTGTATTTCCAAAATTTTGCACAAGTGTATAAGTAATGATGGAAGAGAAGAAACAAAATTTTATTATGCACCTACTATGTACCAAATAAAGTATGCTTAGTACATTGAAAATATTTTCTTGTTTGATCTTCACAGCAATCTTGGTTTGTAAGTGCTATTATTATACCAATTTTATAGTTGAGGAAACTGAAACAAATGGAAGTTAAATGACTTTCTCAGGGTCACACAGCTAGAAAGTATTTGAAGGCAGATTTAAACTCATGTCTTCCTGATTCCAGGTATAGCTCTCTATCCACTTTATCACCAAGCTGCAGTTAAATATGTATGAATATTTATTAATGAAAGAAAGAAAGAAAGAAAAAAAGAAAGAAAGAAAGAAAGAAAGAAAGAAAGAAAGAAAAAAGGAGGAAAGAAGGAAGGAAGGAAGGGAGAGAAGGAGGGAGGGAGGGAGGAAGGAAGAAGGAAGGAAGGAAGGAAGGAAGGAGAAAGAAAGAAAAAGAAAGAAATGACAAAACAAGAAAAGAAAAGAGAAAAGAAAGAAAAAGATAAAAGATAAAAGAAATTAACTAAGGAGGATGGAGAAAGGCATTGCATAGAGATGCCAGAAGATGAGGAAGGGCATCATGCTTTCATCCCCATTTCACAGTTGAAAAGAAGACAGAAATCATGAGAAGAGCACCTTAGCAACCAAAGCATAGGGGTTCATCAGGAGGAGTCTCCTTCACCCCTCCAACGCATGTCAGTGTCCTGTATCAAAGGCCCATTCATCAACTGCTGGTTACATTTCTGGATGATGCCTATGCTTAACATTATAAGAAATCTAATAAGACTTTTGATTCGATAATTTATTTGGATAAAATATGAATGTTTCTGGATAGACGAAATCAAATTCATCCTTTGAGTTTTAATGGTTTCCTTCTTTGACAGAGTGATACCAGAAAAAACATTTTAAAAATAGCCTGACCTCCACAATATGAGCTGATTTGGGAATACTGGGGAAAATTGCCACACCATTTGGTAAAGCATGGCAAACCATTACTTTCTCTGACATTTATTGGAACAACAATTACTCTGATAGATGTTTCATTTCTACTACCCCTCCCTACCCCACCCTAACATTTCCTGAAGGGATACAGAGAATTTCGCACATCTCAAAGGAGTGTGTTACAAGTGCTAATTCATAGGATGAATGATCAACAGGCTAAGTTAACAGAGGTATTATTAGAATCACAAAAATTTATGAGATTCCTGGAGCTGCTTAGAATTTTGCATTCCAAGTCAATTGTACTTATTTCACCATTTCCTCTGAAATTTTACCTTGCCCAAGAATTGTCATTGAATAAGAGCAGGTGGTGATACACTCAGGGATTTCCCAGTCCCCTTGGAGCGTGGTGATCTACTCCCTGTCCATTTTTAGAGAACTCAGACAGGAGTTATTTGCTGCATCTTTTATCTTAAAATTGTTCACCGGGCGGCTCTCAAGAGAGTGCCAGACACCAAGGAGTCTTTAGAATTCAGTTTCCTATTACTGTTATTTTCCCTATTTATTTCTTTAAAATTGGTTAGCTACCTTTATAAAAAAGAAAATCTGTCCTGATGCAATTTCTAATTTGTTTACAAGATTTCTTGTGAAGATCAAATGAAATTGTGTAGGTAAGATGCTTTGTAAAACCTTTAAGAGCCATATAAATGCCAGCTATTCTTTTGATTAATAAAATGATTAACAATAAGCAAGCACTTATTAATCACCTACTGTGTGTCAAACAGAATGATATATTGTATAAAGAACCAGCTTCCGAAGGAGGGGTAAGTCCTGCCTCTGACACGTACTGACTGTATGACCCTGGGTAAGTCACTTAACCTCAGAGTAGGCAACAATCTTCATTAATAAGAAGACTTCCCTATATACAAGAAATCACATATGTGGTATAAAAAAAAATTATACCAAGCACTGAGCTAGCCATTGACGATGGGAACACAAATACAAAAGTGATATCATGGCTGCCTTCACGGTGCTTATATTCTAATGCAGTATAGCACAAAGAAGGCTATACCTGCAAAGAGGACAGACTTAGATGTGACAACATTTATCGTCTCTTGGCTGATTTCTCTACCTATAAAATCAAGGCAATAATATATAGGCAATACCTTTCTATGTTTATCAAAAAAGATTACATATACATATATGTGTGTGCATATATACTTTATGAAATTTAAAATTCTTTAAAAGTCAGTGATGATGAGGATAATGATGAGGAGGAGGAGGAAGAGGAGGATGAAGGTTGATAGGCACGAGGAGGTAGGTAGAGGGAAGTAATAGTTGGCTCACTAGAATCAATTGTTAAATTTTCAGTGAGAGCCTTCACAAAGCAAATGCTACAATCCAGGGCTTGATTTATTGATTATCTAGATTTAAGAAAGTAATTGAGAAAATGCAGGTTAAATTTTAAAATGCATTGAGTTTTTTATTTTGCTTTTATATTTTTCAGAGAACCAGTTGTTAAACATTTGGAACCTACAACATATTGTCAGTGAAGAACTGGGGAGGAAAAAAAAATGGAGCCAAGAGAATGTATAATGGGGAAAGAAGATGCCTCAGCAAGTGCAATAACTGATGAGTATCTTGTGTATTACATTGGCATCCATGAAGTTTCAAGAAAGGAAGGTCCACCCATTTTGAGTGGACCTTTTGTGGAACACGTAATGAAACATGGACAAGTGTTACATGAAAATAAGGTTTTGGTGTTTCATGACTTGAAATACTGAAGGGAGTACTCAGCACTATGAGAATACAGATCTATCAACATCTTGATATTTCAAGGATTCAAAAGTGAAAAAAAAAAATGAAAATACAGCTGGGCTGGACCATTATGCAAGTCAGTGCAGTCTCTTCCCTCTCCTAATATTTTCCATATCATCAGGCCAAAAGAACACAAACACAACACAGCAGAGAACATATTTTAGCCACAAACACAGATTTCCTTCCACAAAGGGAAGAGAAATTCAGGACAGACAGGCCTTCATTTCTGGCAGATGGCAGATCCACTGCCTCATTTCCTTTCATCTTGGCCTGCTTTTGTTTTAGAATCTAGACATTCATTTTTTTTTTATTTGTTTAGGGGATATGAATGATAATAAGAACAGTTACTATTATTATAGTAATGGTTAATACAAATAATAATTGCATTTATGTTGTGTTTAAATTTATGTAAAGGATTTTCTTATCTCATCGGATCTTTATAACAAATCTGTGGGCTAAGGTCCATTATTTTCCCAATTTTATACATATGGAAATCGAATCTAAGAGATTAAGTCACTTAATAGATAGATAGATAGATAGATAGATAGATAGATAGATAGATAGAAAGATAGATAGACAGACAGACAGACAAAAATTGCCACTGAGTCATGGACATGGAGATGAAGCATCTTCCTATGGCCAGCTTCCCTGTGCCTCCATACGACTGAAGATAAACATGATAGACCATTGGTATATTGCAAAATTTGTCTTTGACCTCTGCAGCATTCTTTTCTGTGCCTTTTCTTGACCTTCAGGACATGTTCCTTACTTGGGCACCCACTGCCTTTTTGCTTTTAAATCTTCTCATCCGTTAAAATGGGAAAAGCTCTTAGAACAGTCGTTTACGCTGCCTGATTATGTTTGACTGTGCTTGACTTTCAATCAAAGACTTGCTTCAAACAGTCACTGGCATTTTCAGCTTTTTATCTCTAATCATGGAACATCAAGCATTTCCCCCGTTAAAGGAATTCTAGGCACCAAGAAGCAGGTGAAGAGATTTGAGAAGGGAGGGGGATTGTCAAAGGGCCCCTACAGTAATCATGCCACATTTACTTGCAAGGCCAGGCTTGGAAAGTATGTTTGATTTCATCCTTTTAGGAATCAAAAGGAATGATCCTCAGTCTCTCCCACTCCAAATCTGGGAAACAATCTGGGGAATGAGCTGACTATTGCTATTGGTGAGATTGAAGTGTTTATCTCATTACTATTGGCTTATTTCTAGATTTTGAAATGAGGTCTTTCCATTCTAGCCAAGGTTCACTTAGCTTTTCCAAACATCTCCCTTGTCTCATCTCCCATGTGGCATAATAGATAAAAGTATTAGATTAGAAAACAGGGGGCCTCTATTATTAACGACCTGTGTGACCATGGTTAAGCCACTTAATTTGCCAAGTCCTAAATTTCCTCATCTGTATCTGATGGGGGTTATATTAGGTAACCTTTGAGGTCCCTTTAAGGTTTAGTTCTTTGATGCTTGACTTACCTGACCATGTATAAACAGGCTCTCTTTCTCCCCAACTTCTAATTGCCTTACTCCTTCTGCCTCAATTTTTCCAAATCCGTGTGTACTGTTCATCACAATATTTTAAATAATTTAAATCAGTATCATACTTAATGGTATTTTAAATCCATAAATCCCTCTCCTCTCTGACAAACTTGAAATTTATATTTATGTTAACAAGATTATTTCTACTTTTACTTGCGAAGTTTCTAAAATCCAAGTATGCTATTCGAATGAATTCTCTTTATCTGTACCACTGTATTTTTTATTAACAAGAATTATTTCTCTTTCTTTCCTACAGCTATGATCAGTTCATGAAAATTTTCCCTGATTTATCAGAACCCATCTTTTTTATCATTACTTATAGCACAATAGTATTCCATTATTGCATACTATAATTTGTTCACCTGTTCTCCAAATGATAGGTACCAGAGGGGCTGGCATATATTTTTTTTCAGATTTGACCTTTTTATTTCTTTGACCCTATTTGGCATTTATAGGCCTACTAGAGGACTGAAATATATTTATTTTTGTATTTTATAAAAGATCAGGCACCCTTTCTGACATTCTTATGCTTAGGAATACTGGATTTTAATTATCTCCATGTGTTTGCATTTTTTTGCATAATGATTAAAATATTTTTATATGTATTTCTAAAGTACACTTACAAATTAATAATTCAGTTATTTTTTTTTTTTTACTTTTTGGAGGGAAATTGGGGTTAAGTGACTTGCCCAAGGTCACATGGCTAGTACGTGTCAAGTGTCTGAGGTCAGATTTTAATTCAGGTCCTCCTGACTCCAGGGCCGGTGCTCTATTCACTGAGCCACCTCACCATCCCAAATTAATAATTCCTGTCATTTTAACTCTCTTATAACAGTGTTTCTGTCTTTATTTGGACTATAACTATGTCCTAATTAGTGCAAGTAATGAGTCCCATGAAGTAGTTACATGTGTTCAAATTCATGTTATATTCAAAGTTGTAATTATATAAACTGTGGCCATTGATTCCACTCTAATGGAAACACATTATGTGACTTTGAATTATATGACCATTTCACAGGACTTCTTATTCATACTAATCTGGACCTACCTGTCAATTTGTATTTTCTTGAGTGTAGGAACTCTAGGTGATGAAATTACATTCACAAAACAGATCAGCAGTTTAGAATCATAGAGCTACAAAGGATATCAGAAGTTTTCTCTGCCATTTAGAATCTTAGAAAATTTTCTAAGACTCTGAGAGGTCCAGTGATTTACTCAGGGTCACATAGCCAGTAGATGTTGGAGTTAGGACTAGAGCCAAAATCTTCCACATTCGGAAGGCAGCCTTCTAAGTGCCACACTATCTCTCAGTAATAGTCCTACTTTAAGTAAATGAACTCTACTCTCTAATACTTTAAGATACTTCTTTAATTTGCTTTTCCACATTGATATAAAAACATCCAAGGTACCAATAACAAATGTGACCATACCCAATGGACAATATAGATCTTTTTCATCTTTTATACAGCAGTTCCAAACCCTTCCAAGTAGTGTCTCAACCTTCCACTTTCACAGAAATGTTCCTAGAAATGCCTTCTGTATTCCTTGCCTATACTTCCTTTCTTCTCATTCATATGGCAATGCCTTGCAATCAGGCTTCTGACTGCATTGCTCAACTGAAAACATTCTTACCAACATTAGCAGGGACTTCTTGACATATCTGATGACTTTTCCTAAATATTCTTCTATTTTGACTCAAGAAGCTCCAGTGGTTTCTCATTGCTTCTAGGATTTTAAAGCAGCAACTACAACAACAAAAAACACTTCCATTTGGCATATAAAGCACTCCAAAATCTGCTTCTAGCCTAGCTTTCTAGGCTAATTTTACATTACTCTCCTTTATGGACAGTCCAGTCCAGAAAAATTGATCTCCTTGATGTCTCTCATACTAGACATTTCTTGTCTCTGTAATTTTGTAAAGCCTCCCCACTCCCATGCCCCAAGAATGCATCTTTTTCTCACCTTACATCTCAGAATTTTGAACTTCCTTCAAGGCCCAACTCAGATGGTATATCATGACTCTACCATTATGTCCAATCACTGTATTCTTTCATGTCAAAATTAATCCCTATGTATTTTGAATGAATTTTTATGTGTTCATGTTGCTCTCCCAGTTCCAACAAAATGAAAACTCTAGGGCAAACTTTATTTTGTTACTGTTTTTTTTTATCTTCAGTGCCCAGTCCAATGCTTGGCATATGGTAAGCATACACTAAATACTTTTTGGATGAATAAATGAGGATGCAACACTAGAGATGTAACACTGAGTTTTGGAGTAATTAACACATAGATCTTCTTTTTTCAGATTGATCCCTAAATAATCATTGCTATCAGATATACTTTGGTATCAGAACATCACTGATCACATGACAGATTTTTTTGGAAGAGAACAGTTCCTTAGAGTTCGCTATCATGAAAACAAAACCCCCTGTTCCTATAACATGTGAAGAAGGGATAAAAAGCAAAAGTTGAATAATAAATATTGACTGAACTACCACATGTAATAATAATTATAAGGCAGAAAATAAAATTCTTGAAAATGTGCTTTGGAAATACTACCAGCATCGAGCTGGAGCTATATATGTTCAAATCGGGGGGGGGGGGGGGGGGGGGGGGGAA
>CM053591.1:163633535-163655563 GCA_028646515.1 Pseudochirops corinnae | reverse complement strand
ATGTACACACACACATTTGTATTCCCTTCACCTATCCTCATACTGAGAAAAGTTTCATAAGTTACAGTTATTGTTTTTCCATGTTGGCATGTAAATAGTTCAACTTTGATAAGTTCCTTATGATTTCTTTTCCATGTTTACCTTCTCATGCTTCTTGTATTTCAGTGTCAAATTTTCTTTTCAGTTCTGGTTTTTTCAGCAAGAATGCTTGAAAGTCCTCCACCTCATTGAATGACCATATTTTCTCCTGAAACATTATACTCAGTTTTGCTGAGTAGGTGATTCTTGGTTTTAATCCTAGCTCCCTTGATCTCCAGAATATCATATTCTAGGCCTTTCGATCCCTTAATGTGGAAGCTGATAGATCCTGGGTTATTCTGATTGTGTTTCCACAGTATTCAAATTGTTTCTTCTTGGCAGCTTGTATTTTCTCCTTGATCTGGGAACTCCAGAAAATAATATTCTTTCATTTGTAGCAACACAATATTGTTGGTATTTTTTTTTATGGCAGAAGAGGTAAGCCAGTAGAGAGGAATCCCATCTGGAGTATTCTCAGGTTCCATGCTTGATCAGAAGTAATGTTTTTAAAGGGCTTTGAGAGCTTCTGATTCAATAACTTTAGCTAGTTCAGTATTAGAGAACCTGACAACAAGAGATGCAGGGTGATAGAATTCTGGACTTGGAGATCTGGGTTTAAATAATACCTAAGATATGTACTAGCTGTTTGACCCTCACAAGTCACTTCACTTTTGGGGGCCGTGGTCTGTTCATGAATGAGTTGGATAGCAGAAGAGGAGAATAAATTCGATTGCTTCTGAGATCCTTGGCAGCTGCAATGCTCTGACCTAGTGATTCAGCTTTGCCCATCTAAGAAAGAGCAAAAATTGACCAGACACAGAATATCAATCTATCAATCATCTATTGAAGGGCAAGGAGAATGGGAAGGGTATTTGTGCGTGTTTAGATTCAATGGGCAACAGAATCAAATGACCCTTAAATCAGCCTGAACTGGAACAATAAAAAAAACAAAACAACTATTCAGTTTAATTCAATTAATTACTTTCAATCAACAAGCATTTGCTTCCTTTCACAATGCAAGTATTATGATAAGCCCTGGACATACAACAGGAGGTCAAAAAAAATTAGTTCCTGCCCGAAACTAGATCTAAATGTGAAAGAGACTTCAAATGCTATCTAGTCTAATCTTTTCATTTAGCAGATGATGTCAAAGCCCAGAGAGATGAAATGTTCTGCTGTAATGAAATTCCTAATCTCAGATATATAGCTTCCTTGCACAACATCTAGGTGTATATTTATTGATTCTACAATGTTGAAAAGACATAAAAAAGAGGGGGAAAAACCAAACATTTATTTCTATTCTCTTTTTTTGTGTCCAGGGAGGAGTAGTTTCAGCCTTTTCTAGAATTCAAGGGGAGACAGTGTTGTCTATTCTTCTACATGCGGTACCAAGTCAGGAACAAAATCCTAGAGACAAGACAGTCTTTCTTCTCCTTGAAATAAGTGGAAGTTGCTGGGTGGAAGACATGGGGAGTTCTAGTTTCTTTTTTGTTTCAATCTTTCACTCTACCTCATTACACATGTGTAACCTTCCATTTCTCGCCTTAGTCCACTAGGAGAATCCAAACTGAGGTTTACTAGCAAAATGCAATCATGGTCACTGGGAAATAGGTTCACATAATTAGTGCACTGATTGATGGAAACACGAGATCTTACTTTAACTTTTCATTCTTAGATGAAAGTGTTATCCCAAAAGTTTCTCTCATTAAGTAGATAAGGATATATTAAAAGAAAAGAAAAAGAGGTCAGCTCCTCATGGATGCAGAATAGTAATTAGGCAAAATTAAGACATTTTAGGTGAGGATTTTAAGGGAAATATTTGTTCTATTGTCTATTTAAAATGTGTATAAATATGCCTTTAAAAATATTTGATTTATGTTAATGATAGAAACAAGTATAGAACAAAACTAAATAAAATTACAAGTGCATTACACTTTTTATACTAGAAAAAATGAAAACAAATATAGACTTTAGCTCAATAATATCACTACTAATTTTGAGGCTGGGTTCCCTTCCAGATTTTTTTCAGTCTGTAGACTTTAAGTTCTTCTGTATTATTTTTCTCTGACCATATTTACAGTAATTTCTTATCCTGAAATTAACAAGCAACATTCCATGGACAGTTACTTAAAGGCAAGACATTAAGACACACAATTTATGTCTTATATAATTTTATATACCTTATTTTAATATGTGTATGTATTTTATCTGTTGATTTTTTTTCTCTTTATTTTGTGTTTGACTCCAACAACTAGTGAACTAATCCGTTTGATGCATTTTAAAAATTATCTTGTCTTAGGGTTTCTTTCTTGCGCACATTTCTCAGGAATGTGTTGGGTAATTTAAATTGATATATCAAAGTTATTTATCAAAATAAAAGTTTAAAATACCTTTTTAAAAATGGGAACCTTTAAAAAAAGGTTTATTTTTATTTCCCAAAGGCCACCCACTCAGAGCACTATTAGAACAGGAATAAGAAGGGAAGAATGAAAGTAGCAATGCCTTGAGATTCAAATGGGTGGCCTTGAACACAGCTGCACCTGAAATAATCTTAATTTAAGAGAACCTCAAATTGAATGCATCTCTCTAGCTTCAAATGCAGAGATGATCATTTACATTCAAGAGAAACAAGCTGAGTTGATTGCAAAAGGGAGTTCTGTGCCCCCACTCCACAAGTAAAGTAGAATGGGAAGCCATGCAAATGAGGCATACAATTTATAATGAATTGGGCTAAAAATGATGATCTGTTCATGTGCTGCTCCCCAAAGTTCATTAACTTAATGTAATATACAGTGAAAAGAACCATACCTATGATTACCACAATTAAAATGTAAATTCTCAGTTTACCCAACCCATGCTTCTAAGTTTCTGTAAAATAACAAATAAACTATGAGTATCATGTAATAACATCTAATGTAGGCTGTGTTGTGTACTAGCCATTTGCCATCATGGGATGCTTTTATCTATATGTTATCCCTATCCCAAAGCATATTGGGATGCAACTCCCTCCCTCCTGGTGGAGATGAGTGCCCTTCCCATGAGGTGTGGGAAGGAGTTGGTGAGAATAGAACTCCAGCTTTCTTCTGTTTTCTTCAGGAATCTCTAAGCTTCATGTAGCTTTAGGTGTTTCTGGCTTCCATCTTTAGGAAGAAAGATAGAAGATACCAACCCCATTTCAGGTTGCTGAAGGAAAGAATTTTGTGAAAGCAGAAGAGGAACTGACCATCTCTATCATGCCCCTTCTTCAGCTTGCTATGGAAGGCAATGCAGAGAGGTTCCACTTAGGTGAGATCTTGTACTCTCTCTCTTACTCAAGCTGAGTTACCTCACTCCCAACCCGAGTGCTCCTTCAATCTATATTGTCTGCTATGTATCTTCCTATACATACCTTCTCTGATTTCTGGTTAGCTATGGTTTTAAATGGGTTTCTCTTCTATTTGCTAAATGTTTCCATTGTGGAACTGGCATTTGGTGGGAAAGGGATCAAGTTCTTGAATATAGAAATTGGGGTCCTACTTCTCCCCAAAGAATGACACAGAGATCAAAAGGTGAATTGAACTTTCACATATCTTCTAGTCTAACAATATTTAAAGGAGCATATAGATATGATTCTAGTTCTGTACCTCCTCTGTGAGGAGAGCAGAGTGGCCTCTAGCCTCAACCTCCTGCCTCCCCTCCTGGCAATAATGAATATTTCCCTTGGAGAAATGTGAATGGAGAAGAGACTAGAGATGTCTATTTTGCATCCCTTCAAGCAATACAATGACACCCTCATGCTACTAGTGGGGGGGGGGGGACATTCTCTTACCACACATGGGATCTATCTACATATGAACTCTCTCTATATCTATTAATCACAAATTAAATGACTTGCCCAGATTTCCACAGCTAATGTTTGGATTTTAACCCAGGTATTCTCAAGTACATGCCTGGTTCTTTATCTGCTGAACCAGGCAGCTAACAATATTTAAGGGGCATTCAGGGATGACTAGTATTCTGCATGATGCCTTGCCAAGCCCTTTTCAGGGCTGCTCATTCACCTTTCATATTCCCCTCTCACCCAGCTCTCATCTGTGACTCCAAGAAACTATAGCATGCGCAGTGGCCACACCACCATAAAATGTTCTCCACAGATGGGTTAAACCAGGTTGAGGGTAACTGACAGGCCATAAATCTATCAATGAGTTAGGGGAATGTCTACCCCAAGCAGTGAATACTTTCTCTAGTATAATGAGCAGATGAAAACAATTGGTTCCAACAATCATGAAGACGACTGAAGCAAGCACTGTGTAGTCCTTATAGCGTAGTCAGACATAGAAAAAACCAAGATCATACACTGCATCCCAGACCATTGCCAGTCAACTCAACTCTTGTCTTGCCCCTGGACTTAGATAACTCCAGAAGAGAGTTTTATGACTTTGTGCAGCTCTACCTCACTTAAATCCAATTTGTGCATGTCAGGCTATCATCCCAGGAGGTCTTTGGTCCTCTTCAAAAACAAAAGATGAACAACAATCACAAATTAAAGTACAAATGATAGTAGACAACATTTAAATGCACTTAAAATTTACATTGTTCTTTAAATACAGGATTTCATTTAACTCTCACAATAATCTTTGAGTACAATTCTTTAAGCCTGTTATTCCCTTTTCAACAAGGAAGAAACTGAGATGACAAGGTCTTCCTTTTTCCAAATCCAGAACTCCATTTACTGTACCTCTAAGTAGACAACAATTTTTATTTGTTCTGTACATACTATCTACTTGTCTAAAATAGGATCCTGCATGAGAAGGGACTACAAGTAAATCAGAAGGAAGGAAGAGCTTGGTTTTCAAATCAAGCACATTACCCAAAGAAAGTCACTTGAAGAAAAACTTAAATGTCTGAGTTCAAGATGTCAGTTTCATCTAATCCATGCTGATGACTAAGAGGATGGTGCTAGCTCCCATTTCTCAAGTACATTAAGCTTTTATAAACCACCTTTCCTCCAAGGACCATGTGATATAGGGAGTGTAAATATCATTGTCCTGATTTTACAGATGACAAAACAAATTCAGAGAGGTTAAGAACTTTGCCCAGAATACTATCAAAATTCCTAAAATATCTGCGTATTCTGGCATGGTAAATTAACTTGCATAACAAGTCTATTACTTAGCAAATAAAACCTATGGAAAAGCCTGAAACAGAGTTTAAAAATTTTGCCCATAATCACATGGCTAGTAGTGATAGAGGATGGGAATTGACTTGAAGTCTTACTGATTCTCAATGAAGTCAAGCCTGGTCAGAATCATAGGAAAGCAAAAGTTACTGAAGTAACAAGGCCTTAAATCTCTGTCAAATCATTTGCTAAGTCTCCTGTGCAGAGATTGGAGTGGAATTAAAATACAATTAGGTGAGTGTACATCTAGATGAACAGCTGAAGCCAAAGCATAGTCATCAATGGTTTGATGTCAATTTGGAACAGGTCTCCAGTGAAACTCCCCAGGGAGTTTCTGTTTAGTTCTGCACTGTTCGATATTTTTTATCAATGGACTGGAAAAAGGCATTGAGAGAAGTTCATTAAGTTTTGTTGATCACTCAAAGATGAAAGGGGTAGTTAATAAGGATAATAATCAAATAAGATGATTTGATAGGGAATAAATATAAAGTTTTATATGTGGATTCAAAAAATCAGCTTCAAAGTATGAGATTAGGGAGACAGAAGTAAACAGAAATTTGTCAGGAAGAGGTCTGGATATTTTTGAGAACTGTAAGATAAATATGATAGAACTGTGATATCCAGTCAAGAAATCTAAAACAAGAATGCATCAAAAGTGGGGAGGGAGTGAGAGTATAGTGACTAGAGGTAGAATCACAGAATATTCTACCTTGACTAGACCACATTTGGAGTTTTAAATCCAGTTATGGTTGCCATATTTTATGAAAAATGTACATAAGCTGAAAAACATCCAGATAAGGCTACCAGGATGGCGAAGAGTCCTGAAATCCTGACATATGAGGATCAATTGAAGGAACTTGAACCATTTAGCCTGTAGAGGAGGACATAGTGGGGCCATTCCCTCTGTCTTTATGTTGGGAGGGATTATGACATGGAAGAAGAATTAGACTTGCTTTTGTTGCCTCCATAGGGTAGAAATGGGAGAAATGTTTAAAATTTTCAAAAGAATAAAATTAGTTTTGAAGAAAGGAAAAAAAAATGCCTAATAATGAGTTACCCAAAAGTGTGATAGGCTTCATTGGGAGGTAGTGGGCTCCATCCAGTGGTATGCTGGTAAATGTTTAACAACTGACTCTCTCAGAGTGGGGTGGAGGGAGTATTCATGATATACTTTTAAGTTTAATCTGTTCTCACAGTCAACAAAACAATAAAACAAGTCCTAATTTGTAGCATTTGTCAATGGCCAAGATATCATTGCTTACACTGAAAATATAATAATCAACTTTCAGGAGTCAGTATGGAGAAAGACCCAAGAACTCATATTTATATAATGATTTAGAGCTTTTGAAATACTTCCCTCACAACACCCTGTGAATTCAGTGCTACAGATATTGTAACTCTATTTTACAGACAAAGAATTTGAGACTCAGGGAAGTATCACACAGCTAGTAAGGGTCCTGGAGAATCCCTAACAGATCTAGCTTGTTTTCCATTATGCTTAATACTGTATGTGGCACATAGTAGGTCCATAATAAATGCTATATGACTGACTACATGACACTGTACATATACACATGTTCATATACAAATATTATTGCTCGGCCCCCATTATGGTCATTTCTGGTGCTTAGAGCCTTTTTTTTTTTTTGCTCCACCTGCATATGTATTTCATATATATGAAGGTGCTTAATAAGTTTAGTAGCAATAATTGTAAAACTATTTAAATGTATTTGCAATATTTTTTTAAATTCTACTTTTGCATAAATCTATCTTTTGTTTCATATTGTGGACATTTCCTAGTATATCGCTCCACATTCCTTATAATAATTTTTAAAAATAGGGAAATAAAACTAATCAATACATTGGGAAAGTTTAACATTACATGCAGTTGCAATCCACAGTCTCCCAGATCTGCAAAATATCAGGGGGAGCTGGCTTCTCATATCTCTCTTCTGGGGCCAGGTTTGGCCACTACAATTTCACATCATTCAATTTTGCTTGTTTGCTTATTGTTGCTCTTTTCATTTATGTTGCCATAGTCATCATGTATATTATTTTTCTTGATTCTACTCCTTGCTTTTTATCTGTTCATATAAGTCTTCTCATGCTTTTTTCCTCTGCATATTATATACCATGTTGATCTATGAAAGTGTATGCCATTCCACAGGTGATGGACATTTGCTTTCAATTCTTTGATATTACAGAAAGATCTACTATAAACATATTGGCGCATATGGAGTCTTTCTTTCTTTTCTTTTTTGTTTGCTTATTCACTTCCTTGGTGTATACTCCAGTTATAACAATGGAGTTCCTTGTTCAAATGGAATAAGCATTTTAGTCATTTTATTCACATAACTCCAAATTGCTTTCCAAAATAGCTGAACCAATTCACAGTTTGTGATAGTACATCTATAGTTCTACAACTCTTCCATCGCTGACTATTCCCATATTTTATGGTCTTTGCTAATTTGCTAAACTGGGGATTATTATCTTCATTTTGGAGACAAAAGCCACTTTGGGTTAGTTTGTGGAAGTTTGGTTTTCTTTACCTTTTTTTTGTGGCCTCATGATTTTCTTGGTGTGGAAATTCCTTCTACCAATGACATTGATCAAATCTTCTCTAAGTTGCACTCCTAGAGAGTTGCCTTGAGTCCTAAGAAGCTAAAGAACTTATCCATGGTTGGGTGACAGAAAGTGGTATATGGGCCAGAAACAGTACTTGAATGGAGGTCGTCTTAACTTTGGGCAACTCTCTATGTATTTTACCATACCACATCTCTTGTGGAAGCAAAATAATTACTGGATTTATTTCTCTAAAATCAACAGATGACATTAAGTATTGATATTTTATTTTTATAGATGTAACTGCATTTTGCTCCACAAAGAAATATTATTGGAACAGCAAGTTTTTATGTGTTTCCAATATGATGGTTTCTTAACTGTGTTTTTCAGTCACATCTGACTATTTGTGACCTCATTTGGGGTTTTCTTGACAAAGATAATGGAGCAGTTTACCATTTCCTTCTCTAGCTAATTTTACAGATGAGGAAACTGAGACAGACAGGGTTAAGTGACTTGCCCAGGGTCACACAGCTAGGAAGTGTCTGAGTTCAGATGTGAACTCAGAAAGATGAGCTTTCCTGACTCCAAGCCTGGCCGTCAATCCACTGCACCGTTTAGATGCCCCTTCTTAACCATAGAAATATTGTTTTGCTTTGTTTTTTATCCTTTTGGATGTGTATATGAATATTACAAAAATGCAATAATCACAAAAGAAGAAAAAGGGAAAAAAATAATTATTGTCAACTCAGTCCTTGCAAGAGGGCTTTTGGAAATGACAGTCCAATACAGGGTAAAAAAAGAGGCCATATTCTTACAAAATATTAAAGGAAGGATCTTCAGTGTTAGGTGCTTAACATGTCTACAATTATGAGATTCAGAGAGGCCACCCCCTGCTGTTCTCCATTCAAATGAATGGGAAGCACATGGGTAAATTACTATCCAGATTGCATGATAGAGGACACTGTAAGCAGCTGTCACTGGAGCTCTGTAATTACATAAGTATCCTTCCACTATTATACAATTAGATAGTCCTATCTCTCTTTGACTAGAAAATATTTTTGTTGGTGTCAAGAGCACTGAACTCCCTGTACTTGTTCAATCTTTTGGATCTCAGCAGAAAACAGTCAGTACTTCACTGGCAGGTCATGTTGGCAGAGTCATCTCTAATGTTTTATTCCCTGAGGACTTCAACATTGCTTTCAAAAGATTTCTAAAGTTTTCTGTCAAGGCAAAAAAAACATCCTGAATTCAGTTTGTCTCTCTTCAGATAAAATGGAAGGAGACAAATTCTTTTGCCAAGTTAAATTTCTTACCAACTTTCACTTCTGTTGGTCAATACAATATTATTTCAAGGGATACTAGTATGAAACAAGTCAAGGGATATTTATTTACAAACCTTTTCAAAAGAAGTAATCTGGTCTTGAAATGGAATTGTTCATGATACACTGTTCTTGAATTTGTTAACTGTCCTATCCTTTGAGATCTTTAAATGGAATTCTGTAAGCATTCTATGTCACTTTTGCCAGGCACAGGTAGTAATGAAAAGAAGGAAGCCAGGACTCAAAAATCACATACAAAAAAAAAAGAAAATAATGCCCAGTGAGATATTTGAGAACTCGCATTGTGAAAGTTTAACTAATGCAAATGCTTGTGTTCATCTCAAAATCATTAACAAATAACTATCAACCATCAATACAGCTATAACTATACACACACACACACACACAGAGCAAAATTTTCATACAGTGATAACGCAGATACATTGATCATCCATGTTGTTTTCCAGTGATAGTTGCACACATATTAATTACCATCAGTCTGGCTCTGGAATCAGGGAACCTATGTTGAAATCCCAACTCAGATGCTTTTTCTCAATGTAACCCTCAGCAATTAAATGAATTTCTCTGATCCTAAATTTCCATATCTGTAAAATGAGTAGATTGTATGAGACAGAATGAGAGGACCCTTGTAGTTTTAGAATTATTATCCTATGATACTTTGATATGGGAAATATTGTTTTATAAGGAGAGGAATATGTTTTCTGGTATCAAACTCCAATAGAAAGCACATAGTATATATGTACATCTTTGACTTGACCATTGATATAGACATCAAATTAGACAGCTAAATGAAACATATTTGATCTTAATTATGAACACAATGTTTTTTCAGGAGATGACCTGTGTACATACCATGTTAGTTTAATATATGAATATGAAACCATAGTATTTTTTAACAATTTTAATAAAGTCAGTTTGGGGCATTTTTAAGGTCAATCTTTAAATTTTGTCCATTCACTAACCCCAAAAGCATTCATGACACTCATGTGAAGGAGATTTCAAATAACATTTTAATATATTTTTTAAAAGCTTTAATAATATCTTAATAAAAGAGAGGACCAATTAGATGACAAAGAAAATACAAATATTAAAATATTCTAGATTTCTTAAATTAGATTTCTTAAAATTCTCACTGAAAAATCATCTTTGTGTTTTTGTTACCTCAGTGAAAATTGATCCTCTTTAAAATGCTTAGCCAGTGTTAAAATAAAACCACTCAACTGAGGAGCTCTGAAATAGCCTAGTTTTTCAGCTTATTAAACGGCGCAAGTATTTTGGGCAAGAAGAATTCTAAAAGGATACGAACTTCTTTATTTCATCTAGCAAGCATTTTGTATGGAGTTAAGAGGAGAATCTGTTTTTTTTTTTGGTCTTGCTTTTTGTGTATGCAGAAATGAATAGAATAAGCATTCATCAAGAGTTTTGGATGTGTGAGGCATTAGTCTAAGTGTTAGGGATACATATCCATGTGTATGTATGTATATAAGTATGTGTGCATGTATGTATGTATGCATGCATGTATGTGTGTATGTGTATATATATATTCTGTACCTCTAATAATAAAAAACAACACAAATATGGGGGAATAGTGGGATGGGAAGGAGAGTTACAAATGGAGAGGATGGAGGCAGGAGAAAGGGAGAGAAAGGAGGGGAGATGATAAAATGGCATGTATATAAGACTTGATTGGGATATAAAGGCAAAGCAGGAGACTGAAGTCAAGAGACAATCAGGAGATAGTGTAGGCTAAAAGGGTTGCTTGGCAAACTCAATCATAAATCAATTGAGGTGAGTCCTGTAGTGCAATCAAATGCTAGATTACCCTTTATAAAACAAAGAAACAAACAAAATATCCTCCATTCAGAAACTTGCAAGGAAATCTAATGTCTATGTCTGCATTAACTGATTCAAGACCAAATGCCCCAAATGGCATTTGAGTCCATCTACCAACTGGTCACAGGTAACCCAACCAGACTTATCCACCATGAGTGTATAATATTTCATTTCACTCAGGTTGGTCTCTCCAGTGTCTCCAATGCACGTGTGTACATGCATGCATGCACTCACATGCATCCTTGCACATGTGCATGCTCCTTCACATTTTCCATGCTTTCTATAGTGTTCATTCCTCCTGAACTACCCTCTTCTGGTTTTTGTCCATCTTATTGTTACTAATCCCTATAGGGTCATCTCATGTGTCTCCTTTAATTGCATCCATCTACCTTTCCTCTAAATTCCAGTAGCATTTAGTCTGTACCTTATCCCTTACAATTTGTGCACTCTCACATTATCTTCTAGTTGTCCCATATACATATATCTATCTATCCATCAATCTGTCTCTATATCTATTCACTGATATGTACTTACACATTTCTACTTCAATAAGAATTAAGAGAGCTACTCCTTCCCCTTTACTTTTGAACTTTTTTCTCTACTTGACCCTATTTCATTAATTCCACTCTGTACTGAAAGCAAAGAGGAATCCTATAGAACACAAGGTAAGTTCAACATCAGGTATATAGATATAATACCATAATTATACATAGAATTAATTCTATATAGTTACAATGTGCTCATGAGGTATTTATTCTCTTCTGGTAGGTAATGGAAAATACACTATCCTAAGAGGAGACTAATGGATTGAATATAAAAAAGGCTAAAATATTTTCAATTACTTCAATTTTCTTGCTTTTTTTTTTTGGAGGGGGTAGGGAGGTCAATTGGGGTCAAGTGACTTGCCCAAGGTCACACAGATAGTTTTGTGTTAAGTGTCTGAGGCCGGATTTGAACTCAGGTCCTCCTGACTCCAGGGCCAGTGCTGTATTCACTGTACCACCTAGCCGACCCAGTTACTTCAATTTTCATACTTAAAAGGGAATTATTTTACATTCATGGGAAAGTCAAAGAAAAAAAGGTTTCAACTGAATTTTGTTTCTATATATCACTCTGCCTATTGAGGTTAGATTAAAAAAATGTCAATGACATTCTTATTTTTACATAAGAAACTAAACATTTTACCTTTTAATAATGTATATTTATATATTTCATATCAAATAAGATCCAAGTATCATTTTAAAAGCATTGCTGTGGCAGGTTGTTTTCCTCTTGGAACTATATATTTTCCAAGCGTGTACAGGTATGTGTATTCCCACATAGGTGTGTGTGTATGTATGTGTGTGTACATATACATATAGGTACTCATACTTGTGTGTACATATGTACATATGTATATATTAAAGATATGCCTATACATGTATATCTATACACATAGACTTACACTTTGCCAGTATTATAAGAAAAAAAGTTTTAGAATATATTTAAGTCTGTTTACTATTCAGAAAAAAAAGCATTCATGTTATCACTATGAAATAAAAAAGTGCTGCATTTATTGACAAAACCAAGAGGACAAAATTGTCTAGATGGTACATGATAAAGATAACCTAATATTCCAGGGCAGAAGGTATCTGGGTTTTTGGGGAAGACTGTGGTGCCTCTTGAAGCCTAAAAAAAATATAATATAAATATTTACTAGATTTTCAGGAAAGACTTTCTCATGCATTCTAAGATTCTTTTAAATTGTTTACCTTTGACAAAGAGAAACATGATAAAGCCATTGATTGCCATGAGATTTTCCAGCTGCTACATTAATATTATTTCAACATCCATTTTAAAGTCACACTTTAACTGAAACATGCTATTCTACATTACTAATGGGCCAAACAATAACCCTTTTCTCAAAAGAGGTGAAATAGCAGTCTAGACAAATTCCAGGGCATCCCTGAGGGACTGGGAAGCTGTGATGACCCCAGTGGCCACTTGATGGCGACATTTCACCATCCAAATGCAAATAATCCAACATTTGACAGTAGAAATCCTAAAAGCTTAAAGAAAATATTCAAAATGGGACTCATATAAAATCATTATTTTAATGTTGCCCTTAATTAAAAAAATATTCACACTTCAGCTTGCACCCTTTCCATTATGATCTATACATTTATGGCAAAGTTGAGCTTGGGTTCTGTAATTTTTTCAATCTTCAAAAATAATACATACTGATCCTTTATTGCTTTCTATTAAGGGTACTATTAGCACAATATGAGTTAATTCATTTTTTTTTATTATATGACACAGTGCACACACACACACACACACACACACATATGTCCTCACATCTTGAGTAGATCTTTGAAGAAATCATTACTGTTTGCTCAACCATTGTGAGAACCCTGTGACATTTATTCTAGACTTTCTGACCACTGGATAACCCAGCTTAAAAAAAAATCACTGTAATAAAAGAATGGGGTGGGGAGAAAAAAGGGGTAAAATTATACCATGGCAAGAAAACCTAATTAGATGATAATAAGGAAACCAAAAAAGGGGGAAAAAAGAAACTGCAAATCCCATGGTAGTGGCCTCTTCTGGAGAATCTTCACTGGCCAGTAATGGAGGAAAATTTAGGAACTAGATCACCAGTAGTTAAGAGAACCAAAGCTATAATGCCCATTAAATGAGTAACAGTAATAAAGACAAAAATAAAGGATATCTTCACTATCAAAACAATCTCCTCAGGTTATAGGGATGTTTTGTGGCTGCAATACAGGTTCAATGGTCCATGCCTTACAAGTTCAATAGAATATTTAAGGAGACATTTCCTCAAGAAATGCTTAAGCAGGAATGAAGGAGCTAACTGTTTAGTTTGGTTGGTTAGTACAATCAACCAAAACTCAAGATTTTATCCTTGGTTGGGACAGACAAGGTAGCTTCCACTTTGTATCTGTAGTCCCACTCAACTCATGAAAGTATGGCTTTTTGTCTTAGCACAAATTTCAGTTGTGGACTGGCTACCTACATGACCATATAAAGATTAGATAAACTGAGGTTCAGAGAGGTCAAATGATTAATTTATTACTGTAAATGAACATCCTCTTGTTGCTCCTTATATTATTTGGCTACAGAGCTAATTTTCTCTCCTAATGTAAAATGTTATGAAATATGGAATTAATAACATTTTCTATTTAAAGATTCTCTCACATTAAGTACTGCTCCATGTTACCACAACTTTTAACTCTTTCTTACCCCTAAGTGACCAAGGACTGGGTTTTAAAGTGTTAAGGATAAGGGCTATTTTTCATTTCGTCTTCATTTCCCTGGTGCCTATCACGTTTCTTTGCACATAGTAGATACTCAAATACTTTGGAGATAGTTTAAGGGTTTGGAGAAATTTTGAAATTGCTTCTTACTTTTCTGGAAAGAAAAAAAATATTCCTAATTTAGAAATTTGGCAACTCAGGCAGAAAGTATATAGTAGTTCAACTCTGAAAATGAGATGTGGTGGCTGAGGAAGGAGGAAGAACCATTCCTGCAGCAATTCTATGCCCCAGGCATCAGGACCAGGGAAATCTCTTAAATGGGAAATAAAATTAAGTTCCTGGACACCATGGAACTCATAGATGAGAAATTCCTTAAAGGAACATGTGTGAATTGTTTATCATTTGATTGCAAGATTTATACCTTTTTAAAACAGAATTCTAGATCCCAAATATCAATGTTATGTATTGACTGCGCACAGTCATTAACATTGCAGGAGTTTTCATTGTTTCATCTACTAATTAAATAGACCAAAATACCAATATAATGATCATTGATTGAAATGGCATCCCAAATATTGAACAATAAATCCTTCTGGGATTTTGAAAAGTGCCCCTTTTTTGTGTGTCATATGTTATAGACTTGCTCCACTACTTAAATACCTTAGGGATGGAATTAAGGGCTTGAAGCAATTTCGCAATTACTTTTTACTTCTCTGGGAAGAAAAAAATGTTCTTAATTTAGAATTTGGCAACTGAGGCATGAAGTGTTTAGTGATTCAATTCATTGAAGCTGAGATGTTGTGGCTTAGGGAGAATACAAAACCTCATCGAAGTAAAACTTAATGGTGGGCAGGGTTAGAAGGAGAAACAAATCCTGTGGCACCATCATGAATTTTATCTCTCACATCAAACTCATTCATGATATTTGAAATGTTAGGGATATATGCTTTTCTCCATAAATGCCGACAGGGAAAAAAATCATGTTCTTTGATTTGACTAAAATTTGATTGTATATTTAAAGCATATAATCCTACTAGGAGACAACCCAATTCATGTCACATATTCTTATTTTCTCTTGAGCGATCAGACCATTCATTTTAGGCATCATTATATATTGAGAAATCTAAATGTTTTCTGACATTCTCCTCTGCATTTTAGAACATAACCCCTTGAGGAAGACAATTTTTCCTTTATCAAACAAAAATGAGATGCAGCTATAGGGTAACTGTCTTTCTTTGGCGGCAATATCTATCCACCTTCAAAGACTCATTCCTTCCTTTCTCCCCCAAATCAACTGTGGTACTTAATTAGTACTGAACATTGAAATTGTTCGGTAACATAATTGTTACCGAATTAATTAAATTTTAGGAACCAACTCTCTTATTGTATATTCCTGTCTCCTTTGTATCTATATGTAAGAACATATATATATACATATATGTTTGTATCTATATGTAAGAACATATATATCTATATATAAGAACATATATATATATACATTCTATAAAATGTTAGAATATGTAAAAAGGATTGACTTTATTAACATTTTAAATATATCTCATGATTCTACTATTGCTACATTTTTAAAAGCAACTGTCATTATATAACTGTCATTATTCTGTTACATTTTATGTAAAATAAATCAAATGGGGACAGGGGCATAAAGGGAGAGAAAGGGAATGAAAGTATCACATAAAGGACAAGAAAGAAAACATTATCTTTTGAGAAAGAAAAGCTTGTTATTTCAGATTTGACACCAATGAAAAATTCATACAAAATATTAATGTAACTCATTTGAATTTTAACTATATTTGTTTGAAAAGACCAATATGAAAACACTGCCACTTTTAATCACTCCATTTTTCTCTAAAATTAGAACATTTCTGAAATTGATTACATAAAAGATGTCACTTACTTTTTAGTAGGATTCTAGACATAGAAGAGACTCCAGAGATCCACTTGATCTTACAGATTAAGAAACAAGGGTGCCAAAATTGGAACTTGAACCAAGATCTCCTAATTCCTAGGCTTAGTTCTCATTCTCTTACTCCATGCATCCTTGCCCTTAGTTTGTCTTTATATAACAAGTCATTAAATATAGCAGAATAGGATTTTTTAAAATTTTGATTACAAAAATTGGTTTGAAATCTATCCATTTCTTCTTAGAAAAATAGTTGATCCAAGGGTGGCTAGGTGGCGCAGCGAATAGAGCACCAGCCCTGGAGTCAGGAGGGCCTGAGTTCAAATTCGGCCTCAGACACTTAACACAAAACTAGCCGTGTGATCTTGGAAAAGTCACTTGACCCCAATTGCCCTGCCTTCTCCCCCCCTCCAAAAAGCAAAAAAGAAAAAGAAAAAAGAAAAATAGTATCCATTTAATCCTAACATTCTCTTAAAGTTCCTCTCCTTTAAAACACAATTAAAGTATCATCTTCTACATGAGGCCTTCCCTGATCTCCCAGAATACTATTGCCTTCCCTCCTAAACTACTTTAACTAAATGGAATATGTTTGTATTTATACATTATTCACTAATGGTATATGTGTACATGTATCTGTATGTAATTAGTTGTCTTCTCCATTAGAAGGCTAGTTCCTTATATATAGGGATCATCTCATTCTTTGTACTTGTATCCTTATTATTTGTCATATGTAGCATACATTTGGTGCTTAATAAATGCTGGTTGATAGATTGTTTTGACTTGCTAAGATTCATTTCATTAAACTCGTCAAGATTGCATAGCTAAAAGAATTTTGGTGAGAAGGCAGCAAGGTTCTGCCTATGCTTTTTATAAGATCATGCTAATTTTCTGATTTAGTAGGAAGTGACTGCTCTCTGCTGGTATAACCTTCAGGAGCTGAGGATAATCTAATCACAAATTAAACAAAGTTCTGGTTGTGATGAGTTGAAGTGTCAATTTTTATTAAATTTCCTGCTTTACAACAACCCAGTGTAATGTGCTTATATCAATAATAATTCTACTGCAAATGTTTTTTATAACATTTCAATTTGCTATTAAAAATCTGCCTTCTGAGTTGGGGAAGGGATTTTATAGGTGTGGAACACTGAATATGAACTAACACTTTTCAAGATATATTTTTATGTTCTACATTTTTTACTTACTTTTTTTTCTTTAATTTCATTTTTAGAAAGATGGCTTTCTCAATGGAGGAGTTAAGGGAGGAATCTAAGTGATGAAAAAATAAAAACAGAAAAATTAATAAACACTTAGTTTTTTCAAAAGTATGCCATCTGAATTAAACAAATAAAATGTAATTATTTTCTACATAAAACATGTAAGCTGGCAAATCCACAGAGTATCAGCTGCTAAATTAAAGTGAAGTTAGAAAATTAGAACTGATAGAATGTCAAAAGTCCAATAAAAACCAGCGTTTGGGTGTTCTTCTGTAGTCCTGAATTATAAAAAAGTTGACCTACAGGAAGAATCATCTGATTAGGTATCATTCTGTATTAACTTCAAATTATCTCAGTTCTCAGATCGTCCTTGACTAATACCTATGATTTTCCAGAAGCAGAATAAAAAGGCAGGCTGTGGCCATTATTCAGAGGCATTTCAATTTCCCATTAGTGACAAAACCCCAGAGGGAACTATTTTGGCAACATTCTAAACGTAGTTCCAGACAGCCAGGTGGTGAAGTGGACAAAGTGCTAGAAGCAGAATCAGGAAAACATGTCCTTGAGTTCAAATCTGGCCTCAGACACTTACAAGCTGTGTGACCTTTGGCAAGTCAGTTAACTGTCTTTGCCTCAGTTTCCTCATCTGTAAAATGAGCTGGAGAAGGTAATGCAAACCACTCCAGTATCTTTGTCAAGAAAATACCAAGTGAGGTCATGAAGAGTGATGCATGACTGAAAGGATTTTATAACAAAACTGAGCGCCTATATCGTTCTGTGGCTTTGGTGGCAGTGTTCCATTGGACAGGATTTCTGTTGAACTTTGGATAGAGGATGAACTCAGGGAGCAATATCAACCCTCTATTGATTAAACTAGAAAAAATGAGATTGAGTTTTTACAACTTTTAGACATCCTTGATTGCTCATGGCACTTCTTTAAATGGCGCTGTGACTATGTATTTTCAAATGAATTGTATCAATGTTAATCTCAAAGTAAATGAAGTTAGTCATGGTTGTCGAATCCACTTTTAAAACATGTTTATAATCATGGGTGGGAGGAGAAACGAGAATAAGCATTCATAAAGCACCTACTATGTACCAGGCCCTGTGCTAAATATTGTACAGATATTATCTTATTTGATAATAAACCCCTGCCTTATGTGAGAATTCTATAAGGTATTGGTGATACCTAGAGTAGATCCATTGGTCATGAGACTTGACTCCCCAAGAAGTCACATTTTATTCACCCTTATACCACATTTAGGACAGCATTTCCTGAAATGATAGTAGTAGAAGCAACAGCAGCAGCAGCAGCAGAAACAGTGGTGGAACAGCAGTAATAGTAGTAAGTAGCAGCAGCAGCAGCAGCAGTAGTAGTAGTAATAGTAGTAGTAGTAATAGTAGCGATAGTAGCGATAGTAGTGGTAGTAGTGGTAGTAGTAGCAGTAATAGTAGTAGCAGTAGTAGTAGTAGTAGTAGTAGTAGCAGTAGTAGTAGCAGTAGTAGTAGCAGTAGTAGTAGTTGTAGTAGTAGTTGTAGTAGTAGTAGTAGCAGTAGTAGTAGTTGTAGTAGTAGTTGTAGTAGTAGGTGTAGTAGTAGGTGTAGTAGTAGTTGTAGTAGTAGCAGTAGTAGTAGTAGTGAAAAAAATATTATCTAAGTACTGACTTGTCAAGGACAATTTTCATTTGAATTTTACCTCCCTCCAAAACTGAGAATAATGGGATAACAAGAGAATGAAGATAAAAGAAAAAGCATCCATTGAATGAACCAATGGAGTGGCCAGAATCATACATCAGAACCTAGCTATCATATATAAGCTTACAGATGATAGTTTCCTTTACTACAAATTCTAAAATTTAACTGGAAAATAGATTGAATAGGAAAAAAAAAAAAGAATCATTGTACTACCTAAAAGCCATGAACAAAAAAAGAGTCTGGACATCCTGTTTCAAGATATAATAAAAGTGGGGCAGCTAGGTAGTGAAGCGAATAGAATACCAGCCCTAGAGTCAAGAGGACCTGAGTTCAAATCCAGCCTCAGACACTTGATACACTTACTAGCTGTGTGACCTGGAGCAAGTCACTTAACCGCAATTGCCTTGCCTTCTCCCCTCAAAAAAAAAAAAAAAAAAAAACATAAAAAAAAGATATATTAAAAGAAAACTGCCAAGATTTCTCAAAACAAAGTGAAAATATACAGAATTCACTGGCTATCTCCTGAAAGAATCTTCACAATGAAAACTCCCTGAAATGTTACAACCAAAGTTTATAGGTTAAAATAATAATTCAAACAGTCAGAAATAAAGTATTGAAGTACTGAAGAACTGCAGTCATCACTGGTGAGAACCACACATGACCGAGCACCATCATAACAAAGTGTAGAGCTTAGAATATGATATTCCAGAAAGCAAGGTGTATAAGTTTACAATTCAGAATACCGTATCCAGAAAAGTTCACGTAGAGGAAAAAAAATGAATTTGTAATGAAATAGAGAACTGCCAAGCATTTCTGATGAAAAAAACATAGCTGCACAGAGATGTTATAGTCCAAGAGATTAAGAGAACATAAAAAGGTAAGCACAAACAAATAATGATAAGGGAGACACACACACACACACACACATAAACACAAACACAACATTGAGTACAGAAATACATTTATATCAATAAGGAAATAAGAAGCCAAGGGGAGAAGGGAAAATTTGAAATTAGAGGGAGTGCAGATTAAGGAAGGGATTAGGCCTAAGTGAAAAAGAAAAACCTCTAAGGATATATAAATGTCTATAGCTCTTTTTTTGATGTAAAAAAGAACGGAAGTCTGAAGGGGTTGCCCATCAATTGGGGGATGGATGAACATGCTACAGTGTATAAATATGTTGAAATTCTTTTGTTGTAAGAAAATAAAGGGGATAGTTCCAGAGAAACCTGGGAAGACTTATTTGAACTGATAAAGAGTAAAGTGAACAGTACTTGGTTTTTGTAAGAACAATATTGTAAAGACAAATTTGAAAGACTTAGAAATTCTGTTTAATGTAATAACCAGCCACAGTTTCAGAGGATTAAGAATGAAATGTGATAGAATGATACATAAAAATAGATAATATATACATACATGAATTGCATATATACATGTGTGTATATTTATATACACATATTATAAGCATATATGTGTGTACATGTATATAAGTATATAAATAAAATGTATGTGTGTGTGTGTGTGTGTGTGTGTGTGTATACAGACATGCATACAAGTTTTGGACATGACCGATGCAGAAATCTGGTTTTTTAGACTATATTGTTTTATAATAGGGGTTTTGCTTTTATTTTATTCTGAAGGTGAGGTTGTCAGGGAGAAGAAGGCAAATTTGAGATTAAAAAATTAATTTTGATAAAGAAGATTGGAAAGGTAGGAAGGGTCCAGGTTATGAAGACCTTTAAAAACCAGAAGATTTTATATTTGATCCTAAAAGTGACAAGGGGCCACTGGATCTTATTAAATGTTATCCAGTGTTGACATGTTCAGACCTATACTTAAGAAAGATCAATTTGAACCTGACTGAGGATGAATTGAATTTAGGGAAGACCTGAGGCAAAAAGGCCAGTTAGCAGGTATAGCAATTCTTAAGGCATGAGGCAATAAGGGCCAGCACCAGGGTGGTGGTAGTGTCAGAGGAGAGAAGGAGAAGTACAAGAGGTGTTATGAAGGTAGAAATGACAGGAGTTGGCAACTGATTGCATGTGATAGGGGTGGCGTGAAGTGAGAGAGTGAGGAGTCGAGCTTGGCTCTTAGGTCGCATGCCTGAATGACTGTGAGAACAGTTGTATGCTGAATATTAACAGGGGATTAGGACAAGAACATTTGGGGGAACAGTTACCAAGTTCATTTTTGGACATGTTGAATTCCAGATGTCCACAATACATATTGTTTGAAATATTCATTAGGAAGTTAGGAATGTGAGACTGGAGTTTAAGAAAGAGGAAAATTCTGCACAAATAGATCTGAGAATTATATGCATTCAGATGATAATTGAATCCATGGGAGTTGAGATTACCAAGGGAAAAAAAATCACTTGTGAATATTGAAACATGCCAAATTTTTCCACAATGTCTAAATTGAGATAAATCATGATATAAAAAATGGAGAGTTACTGGGACAAAAGGATTAATTTAAGGGTCATTTAAGAGTCACAGATTAGGCTGGCTTTAACAGTTGGGTAATATCTTCCTGGACAGAATAGGGTATAAGCTTGAGATTTTGGAAGGGAAGAAGTTAGAAGGAAACTAGACTACATACTCCTTCAAGTCTCAAGAAAAGCACAGTTTTCAAACGGAGGTACCCAAGTTAAACTATCAGCTATAGATGACATGAACCTAAAATCTATGGAGTTGATGCATTTGCATAATAATGATAGTATTTATATGATACTTACATGTCATTTGATCCTCATAACAACTCTGTGAAGTGAGCGCTATTACATCTCTATTTTATAGTTGAGGAAACTGGATCTAAGAAAGATAAAGTGATTTGTTATTATATGTCTGAGTTAGGATTCTATCCACTGGGTAGATCAAGGTAGAGACAGCTATAGCAATACATCTGGTTTTTAAGGAGATTCTGACTATTGAGATTTCTCCATCAGAGCATTATAAAATGCAAAATGGACAA